>JAIUSX010000068.1:1250000-2500000 GCA_026573805.1 Hesperophylax magnus | reverse complement strand
ATTTGATATTGCACTAAATTGTACTACATTTTATTTACACAATGTTTTAAAGATTTAAAATTAATATTCTTTTTTCTCGTGGAATATTGTTGAGCATGGCCAAACACATAACGGTACGTTACATTCGCCACACATGTACTTCGTCGCTTTTCTTGTTTTTGGTCTAAGTTTAGTGTTAGAACAAACATAACAGTTTTTATAAGGTTTTTGGGTTTTTTCCTTTGCGGGTATAGGTATCGGCATATGTTTTACTAGCATTTTGGCAGATAACCGTAATGGCACATCTTGTGACGTACATGGACCAACTTCAGGGTGCGATGTAGTATGATATTTTTCTAATAATTGTCTTATCACATATAATTGGAAATCAGGAAAAGTAATGTTTTTAGAAGTAACGGTTTTGTGCATAATGTACGAATTCAGTAAAAATAAATCGATTAAATGAAAGAAAACTTTTTTGTACCACTTAATTGATTTTCTAAGCGAATTTACACTAGTTATCATCATATCCGCTTTATCTACTAAGCCCATGTTTTTATTATAATCTTGAATACAATTTGGCTTCGAAACTACTTCTCCAGTTCTAAAATTTATTTTCCCAGTTGGAGAAACTTTATCATCATGAAGCGTCGTTAACATGTGAATTTCTCTTTTGTCGTGCCATTTTAATGCCATCAGTGAATCGGAATACTGAGAAGTAATTTCCCCTTTCTTCAATTTGTTGAATTTTGGCATGTTTTTACGGTTTTTTCGCACCGTTCCACATGCGTTAGTTTGGTGGTCATGCAAAAATTTAAATAATATTGGACTAGTGTACCAATTATCTACATATAATTTGTGGCCTTTACCGAGGTAGTCATTTAACATAGTGGTGACAACAGCTCCTGAAGCCCCAAGACATTGATTGTCAGTGACATCCGTCCCATCTCCACAATAAATAATTATATCTAAAATATAACCTGTCTTCGAGTCGCACAAAATAAACATTTTTATTCCAAACCGATGGCGTTTGGATGGAATATATTGTTTAAACTTAAGACGTCCTTTGAACTCTATAATACTCTCGTCAATGCAAAGATTTTCGTATGGCACCATTGTTTCTTTGAACATTTTTCGAGTGTGATTGACCAGAAGTTTAATTTTATTTAATTTGTCACCAGCAATTTGAGAATCAGGGTCTGACATATGCAGCATACTTAGCAATATCTGGTAACGATTTCTTGCCATCGTCTTGCCAAATATATTACTTGTCAGAAGGGGATCTTTCGACCAGTGCTCTTCTATCGTGTGGTGCTTATTTCTGGTCATTAGCATTGTCACTGCAATAAATATGTAGAGTTCATTAACTGATGTATCTTTCCACCTGCGAAGCCGTGAATGTTCAGAAATAACTTTATTTCTAATAGTCGCTTGATAATATTTGTTTGTCTCCTTGACAATTTCGGCCATTATATTTGTATTTAGAAAGTGTTCAAAAAAATTTATTTCCGGGGAATTTTCTGATAATAATGGGGTCGCGATTATTCCAGATGGAAAATCATTAAATTGATGGATGATTGGTTTAAAATTTCCGGAATTCACAGTCCAATTTCCTGACGAAGTTCTTTGGGTAACTTCAGTCTCCATAGGCTCATCTTCATTGTCACTAAGTTGCGTTATAATATCTGAATCATCATCACTTTCCTCAATTTCAGAGTCAATATCGAGGACGAATTCTCTTATCTCTTCTTCATTGAGATCGCGTCTTGAAATATTTAGGGATATTAAAAATAAAGTTTCAAAAATGATTGTATAAAAGTACACACAAAAAGAAATATCGAACTAAATTTAAAAAAAAATACGCAAACTAAATTCTCAATTGGGGAATAAAAACTCAAGTCCACATTTCCGCCGAATATTAAAAAAACTTTTAGAACCACACCACAGAGAACGTAATAAGAACCACGTGACATCCACACACACGACGCTGCGATGGCGGGAGATTCAAACGACTGCGTCAAGAAATCTGTTGACCTTTTTTGGATGCTGCTTTTCGTAGTATAAACAATTAAAATTATCATATTTTACCAGAGATGTCGCAAAGAAACAGTTCATAATATTTTACAAAATAATATTTAGCCCCATCTACCGTTAGAACTTAGAAATATCATCTTCGAAACATTCATACTGGCGATTTACGTGATACGGCGTAGATGGCAGTTGTGGCACGGATCGTTCGTACGCCGATACGCGTAAATGGCAGCGATTGGGTTAAATCTCCTTTGTTCTCGGGTTCGATGGATGAAAATGATCACGGGAGCTCAGTGAATTTATCCCCCTGTAAAATTACGGGCGACGAGTGAAATATAAACGATGATATTGCGAGAATACCTACATTACCTCTCCGAGGGCAGCAAGCGGAAAATTTTACTTTAAACATTCTTGGATTTACGAGCAGCAAAATTGCTGAATGAAAATCAGCGATGTTATTGCAGTTTTAATGGTTCCACGTTATTCCACTATGAGATTAGTTCCTCTGGAAGTTTTCAATCTGCATAATATTGTTTAAGAAATTATCACTTCACAGAAACCTTTGCCGCCTTACTCAGAAGAAATTTATCAGTTTTTAAAAGGACATTTATTTTATTTAGCCCCCGCATACCCAAATTTCTACCGATTTATAACAAGTTTCTCGTTAACTCTTTAAGTTTTTTTCGTCAAAAAAAATAAGTTACTTTTAAAGATAAAATCTATACATTTGTTATGCCGAAACGATAACTATATTAAATTACCTCAATAGATAAAATTCGCAAAGTAAGCTCCGAAAATTATTAAAAATACGTTTTGTTCCATTATTTAATATGTTATAGGCATGAAAAACTCATAGAGTATCTTTAAATGCAAGTTAAGCATTTGTCAGGAGATTTTGCTCTATTTCAAGCGAGTCATATTTTATTAAGTATTTTCAATATTTTCGCTTAATTATTATCGTTTTTTTAATATTAGCGCGCTCCCTCTAACATTCGTATTTACATATCTCCCTTTCAAACACAGACTAAACGCTTACTACGGGGCCTTAAACCTTGGATCTAGACAAAATAATATTATGTCATCAGATAATATTACCGCCTGACATTCAATTGCAAATAAATTCGAAGATTTTGAACGTATCCCAAAATGAAGAACTGTTTTTGAAAGCAGATGAAAATTTTTAAGATATCGGTATTACAAACGGATTTATGCAATTAAAAATATAAAAATTTTAAACGCCAACGTACATTTTTTTTGTTAAATATATTTACCACTTTATAGGAATCTAAAAACATGTTTTTTCGTTTTATATAATAATAATTATTTTTAAAAAAATTGGCGAGCCTTGACGAGCGTCTATTGCAAACTTTTAAATGCAAAGACAAAAATTAATCTGTATATTAAATAGGTACCTAATACTTATATCTGACCGTAATAAAAAATCAACACAATCAACGTTTTTTTACTACAATTCATCTACTTCCAACTTTCGACCTAGTTGTGCCATCCCTACATAGGAAAAATATTTTGTTTAACTGAGGATTGGCCTTTCCTCCCCGGCCTCTTAAAGTGCTGTGAACTTTTAAAATGTCTTTTAAAAATGGTTTGACTGAGGATTAAAACATCATCCCCAGTGATTGGAGTTAACCGCGCTAACAAATAAGAAAAATTCCAATCGGATAAGGACCGACATTTATTTCGTTTATTAACTGCCATAATGTTATCCAATATCCAGAGAAATGCATGTATGAGTGAATGCCACCAAAAATTGACGAGTCTGTCTGCCTAGTTTTAGCTCGATCGGATGTCGGGAAGTTGGTTAATTTCCGCTTCCATGATATGCGTTCATTCATTCCCAAAAAGACGAAAATAAATTCAAATAGATGTATTTAAAAATGAGACTTTATGAGGAGGTGTCATTTTATGACTATACGTGACACCGACTAATAAAAACATCTATTACTGTTTAATTGAGTTTTTATCTCTCTTTTTACGGATGACGTATAGCTCCATTCTTTGGGCCCCTTCTGAACAAAACCATAACTAAGAAAGGTACGAAATAGGTTTATGTAAGAATATACGTACCTACTATCCATCCTTATATCTATCCTTGTTCCCAACAGGAATGCGCGTTTCAACACATAAGCAGCAGGCCGAAAAAAATTTAGGCCAACAATTTTTTAAAAACTAATCTCGGGCACTGTACTTAATCCACTTATATTGAAATAAGTCAACTTATATGTGCCTAATAAGTATACTCGTGGAAGATCCCATGTACTCTTTTATGCTCCGAAACCGAGGACTTCTGCCTATCAGAATGCGCCAATAAATAGAGCGACTCAACTTCTTAGCGATTCTGCATTGACCATCGACATTTTTAACGTCACTTACAGACAGTTCAGCAAAATAATAAAACAGTCCCCATGACCTTTTATACTTACATCTACCTCAAATTTGTGATCTTCTCCGAATAAGTTATATAACTTACATTTCTAATTTATTGTGGTTTCAATTACAATAACAAGTCAGACCACCGCCATCTTTATTAATACAGGCCGTGCTGTAGAAAATGAACTTACTGTTTTCGGGACTTCTGCACTGGTTAAGTATATATAGTAGTATAGTTAGTATAAGTTAGTGCAGTGTCTAGCAACACTGAACAGGCGGTTCGGAACTGCTCGGGAAGGCCGAGCACTTCCGACCGAGTCGCGTAAACTACGGGCGCTGGCGGAGCAGCGCCAGACGCCAGACGGAAACTTACCCTGCTAGCGAGCACACGTTACCAAACTAATATTGTACAGCTCGGTTGTAATTGCATTTATCGTAATAAATCTGAAAACGAACCATCAGAGTTTCAATCACCTAACGAGCCTTGAGCAACAGTAAAAGTGTAGTAAACACAGAAACACTACAGTAAGTAGCAGGGATTAGTACCAAACTCTGCTAAACCCAGTGCAAAAGTCCGAAAACAGGTCTCTTTAAGCCCACGCATACCGGATTTATAATAAGTTTCTCATTATTTTAATTATATACTAATGTTTATAAGACAAAGTTTTTTATGCATAGCACAAAGGATAACAAATTATTATAAGCATTAATTAATCGCCTGAAATATCCAGACAAATTGAAAATATTTCCCGAGTAATATCTTCCCGTCGGCGGCATTTATTTTTACTCGGGAGATATTTTCAATTTGTATCGATATTTCAGGCGAGTAAAATGCTTATAATTTGTTAACAAGCTTCTCGTTAACTCTTTAAGTTTTAAGTTCCAAAAAATAAAAGTTATTTTTTTAGATTATATTTATACATTTGTTATAGATCGAAAAAAATCGCAAAGTAAGCTCCGAAAATTATTTAAAACACGTTTTGTTGTGTTATTTCGTATGTTTTAGGTATGAAAAAACTCACAGTGTATCTTTAAATGCAATTAAAGCATTTTTCGAGAAATTTTTGCTCTATTTCAAACGAGTCGTGTTTTATTCAATATTTTCACGGTTTTCGCTTAATTATTATCGTTTTTTTAATATTAGCGCGCTCCCTCTAACATTCGTATTTACATATCTCCCTTTCAAACCATCTTTAAACGTTTACTATGGGGCCTAAACTGTCAGTTCATGTTTACAGCACGGCCTGTATTAATACAAGATGGCGGTGGTCAGATATAGGGTTTTCCAATAAGAAGTGTTATTTTGATATTCAATCGTAAAAGATCAATGGTTTCGTTGCTTGTATGGCACGTAGCGCCGTCTTGTTGAAAGTAAACGTTGTCCAGATCAATACCATCCAATTCCGGCCATAAAAATCATTAATCATCTCTCAATAGCGTAATCCATTCACCGTAACTGTTGCTCCAGCCTCATTTTCGAAAAAGTAAGGTCCAATGACTCCGCCGGACCATAAACCGCACCAAACAGTCACACGTTGAAGATAGAGAGGCTTTTCAACAATAATTCTTGGGTTTTCCGAGCCCCAGATGCGACAATTTTGCTTGTTGACGAAGCCATCGAGGTGGAAATGGGCCTCATCACTCAAGATGATTTGCATTTGATTCAATCGAGTGAATTTTAATAATTTCAATGCGTTGTTGAAGCGTGTATCGTTCTTAATGGCGTAGTTTTTACTTGTCAAATGTCAAAAAATGACAGCTTCAAAAGTAACATCTACTGAAATAGCGGGCTATTTAAAATAACACCTCTTATTGGAAAACCCTGTATATGAGATCCTAAACATGAAAAAACCATCACCTACTGGCCAAAGCAAAGACACCACCGATATCGCGCAAACAAAGCATTTAACGATCATGCTCTACATATGAGAAGTAAACAGAAATCGCCACACTAGTAAAATAAACTGGTGCATCAATCAATTATTTATTCGGAACTATTTTCTTAAAAACAAATCCAGTGTGACAACATATCGACACATCTACAGCCTTACTAAAATACATAGGTCAGAACATTGAATAACTAATTACCATTGTTGGTCTCCACGGTCGAGATATATATGGATAAAGGTGGCGGTTATTTTACCGTAGTAATTGCTATCGTTTGAAAAGCAACGGCGTGATTACGACTGATCGGTGTTTGATTCGGATGTTTATTTCAATTGTTATCTACGTACGTATGTAGGTATGTACCTTTATTTCAATAACCTGAGCAGGTACCTACCTACATTTATTTTAATAACCTGAATAGGTACCTACATTTATTTTAATAACCCGAGTAGGTACTTATAGTCATTTTAATAACCTGAGTAGGTATAACCTGAGTAAGTAGGTACTGAGTAAGTAGGTTTATTTCAATTGTTATCTACGTACGTATGTACCTTTATTTCAATAACCTGAGCAGGTACCTACATTTATTTTAATAACCTGAGCAGGTACCTAAATTTATTTTAATAACCTGAGTAGGTACCTACATTTATTTTAATAACCCGAGTAGGTACTTATACTCATTTTAATAACCTGAGTAGATATAACCTGAGTATGTAGGTAATAACCTGAGTAGGTAGGTACCTACATTTATTTTCAGTTTTTCCTTCCTAATACTATGTACTCAAAAGAAACTGAATGCTATATTATATGACGGCCTCCGTGGTCAAAAAGTAAGGCTCTCGGCTAGCAAGTTGGAGGTCGCGGGTTCAAAACCCGGGGTTACAAGTAATTTTTATTTGATCAATTTGTGTTATTTCACAAATTACGAATTAAAAATAATATATAGTATATTTTCAGCCTCACCCCACAGCCCAATTGGGGAAGCCATAGTCTCGCTGGCTCAAAAAAAAAGCGTTATTTGTGTAAATTACATAAATATTGATTCCTGTTGTATCTTGGGGGTTTCTTACAAACTCTCTGATTAAATAAAACTCCGGCTTTAACAATACACTTGGACTTTTAATGTGATATCATAATTAGCAGGCGGTTGGAATAATATGGACCCCGGCCTTGAGCTTCCCATCTTATTTATTATCCCCTCGGTCACTACAATACTCGACAGCTAACGCCATCTATGTTTATCTAATAGACTACTACAAGTACCATCTATGAGTGAGCTCCTACATTAATATCAAGGATATCACAGATCAATTTTAAAATTAAATAAATATGTGCAATATTTGGGAATCAATTTTTGATTTTCAGTGAAATTTGATTTCCATAAATATAAATTAAAATTTTCAGTGAATTTCATCTCTTGAATAATACAGTAATAAGCGCAGAGTGTAATGATGTGATTTAAATTCACGATATTCGTCCAATTATGTAGATTTTCGAAGTAATGGTTGCCAAATAAAATTTCGAAATTCACAATCAAATTTTCGTGTAAATATTTCACAGAGATATCAAAACCAAACAAAACCAACTGGGCTAGCTTTGTAACGTTTTAAAAATAGATTGATATATTTGAACAGACGCAGAAAAAAAACGAAATATCGCTTGTTTATCTATGCGATATTGTTCATAATAACACGAGAATGATCAGAGAAGATACTTTTTTTAATTCTAGTTCATCCTCTGAATTGTGTACCACATCAAAATCAAAATAAGCTTAGCTGTAGTTTTTTTGTATTACGTCCGGGAAAATTATTATTTCATTCTTATACGATACTAAATTTGTACTTCTAAAACTCGGCGTTGTCCAGGATTTATACAGAGTTTTTCGAAATCAGATGCAGACCTTCCTGTTATTCTGAAGGTCAAGCATGTAAAATTTATATAAATCTCTGAATAAAATTGTAGATTGCCGTCAAGTGGTCGCCCGCCACAGTCAATCCATCAATAGACATATAAACAATCTAATAGTTATGTAATCGAATTTTGTAAATCATATTGAAATATTGTTACTTTTGAATCTGTCAATCGATTTTAAAAATCCTTTTTTAAATATCTGTCTATCTATATATCTTCTGTACAAATATTGTTACTTTTGATTCCCTTAAAATTCCCTTTAAATGAATTCCCCTTAAATGGTTTGAGAGCTATCTAACAAAAGGGTCCCAGTCAACTATCATCAACTCCGCCAAAGAGCATAGAAGTACTAGTTTACCAATCACTTATGGTGTTCCCCAAGGCAGTGTTTTAGGCCCACTTCTCTTTCTGATATATATTGTTATCAAAATAATTACTTTTTTTATAATAATTATTTTCCTAACTAAAGTAAGTAATGTTTCATATTACCCAGGGTAGATTGCAGTCATTTAATTGTAATTGACTGGATATCAACAGTTGCACCTTTTTGCCGGGAACCACTACAGAGGGTTATTGGTCGTTTGGGGCACTTCTTGGGAACGCGCCGACAGGCCACGGCACGTTACCGACTGGTCACCAAAATGTGGATTATTTATTAATAAAGTGTAACGGATCGGTGTGCTATTTAACAGTATTATGTGATCGTTAAGTTTACAGCCGGTCGAGGACCGACCGCGCTGATTTAATTGACTTATCGGAAAATTAAAGTTCAAAATTCCGGTTATAATGGCGGGCGGTGATACCGCCCATGTAACATTCATATCCGCTGGATATTAGAGTCATCCGACTAAGTTCGAGCAGCACAGCGGCTGAATAACGAAACATCGCACTACCGTATCTTCGTGTCCGCTGGAATTTGGGGATTCCACCGACCTCATGTCGAGGGTCACCGGGACCAGGTCGTCTGCATCCACGCGCACTCCAGCCAGAAGGAAGAAAGAGCTACCAGACCAGACGCTGATGCCATTAGGAGGGAGATGGAGGGCTTCTTAGGCCCGTGGAATCTCCATCCCGTTTCCAGGAACCCGAATCGTCGCATCAATTGTTCTTAGGTTCTAGATAGATAGCTCACGTGTAGAATTGGTCCACAAGTATGTGTTTCAACCCATGTATATCAATTAATACAAACTTAAATATCAATCCACATATATTTTATTTATTATGATTCCAAAGCTCTAATTAATGTAAAAAACAGTGCCCATCCCTGATGATGATTCTCAGACTCTACCACACAGTTCAGCATACTTTGTCTTCACTGACATAGTTTGGCGTCCAAGTTTCCATCACAGGAAATGAAGCTGTTCACTGTGCAAATTGATTCCATCTATGTACCATATCTTATATTACCTACAACGGGCATATTACGTACCCCACAATAGTACCAATTGCGTAGCAATTGGCGCCCTAACCACCTTTCAACAAAAATCACATAATAAAATCGCAATATTAACATGCTAGATGCTATGCAATTTAGATACTGGTGGCACTTTACTATCATTTGCCGATGATACGCTTATCGTGTTTGAAGATGATAATTGCAATTCAACCATTGAAAAAGCAAACTATGACATAAATAAAGTAAAACAATGGCTAGATGTTAATTATTAATAGTTAATGCCAACCTCCTCACTCTCAACATTGATAAAACAAAATAACTACTTTTTCCCATACGTAAGCCCAATCTCCCTCAAAACTGTCATAAACTTACCATTCATACATGCTCACAAGATCTCACCATGCCTACATCACCTCACAATAATTGCTCACGCGAGAACCTAAAAATATCTAACGAAATCAAGTACTTACTCCTAGGTGTTATTGTAGATTATAGATGATCAACTGCGCTGGGAGGCACATATCAATTATACAACAAAAAGACTCCACAAATTATGTTACATTTTCAGATCTGTCAAATCTATCCTTAACCTAAAACATTGAAATGCGTCTACTTTGCACTCTTTGAAGCAATTGCTACATATGGGATTGTGGGATGGGGAGGTTGTGCATCATCAATTCTCAGTCCCATGATTTTAACTCAAAAACTATTGCTAAGGATAATATTCAAATGTCACCCGTCACACCCGTCAGACACTTTTCAAAAAATTTTAAAATTTTAATTATACATTAAGACTGTTCTTATATACATATGGAAAAAAAATATTTAAAAAAACACAACAAAATATTCACACCCGTTACTCGTCACACCTAAAATGTGTAATTTCTCCAACAAAAACAGGATTCGCCCAGCGACAATTCTCTTATATTGCTCCCAAAATATTCAATTCACTCAATATAGATACCAAAAAATCGGAAACTAATCATATTTATATAAAAAATATTCAGAATTGGCTGTTGGTAAAGGGAAGGAACTATTTCAAAGAATGTCTCGTGTCATTAAATTAAATTAACTGCTCTTTTATTCTATTCTATTCATATGTTTTATTTTTTTTCATCTCTTTTTTTCTCTCTCTTATTTCTGCACATCTTAACATTGTAATCTAAAGAATTATGGTTACCATAATACGGGCATGAGCCTCTAGTATGGTGGTTGTAGACAACAAAATAATTGTAATCATTTAAATTTTTATGAATAAAGAAATAAAAAAAAAAAACAACAAAAATAGTCAATCGATTTCTAAAAACCTTTCGTTATATCTGCCTATCTATCTATCTTCTGTACAAATATTGTTACTTTTGATTCTGTCAATCTATTTCGAAAAGCCTTTTGTAATATCTGTCTATCTATCTATCTTCTATATAAATATTGTTACTTTTGAATCTGTCAATCGATTTCGAAAAGCCTTTTGTAATATTTGTCTTCTATATAAATAAAAATGTAAATGTTCGTTCGTTCAAAATCTTAAGTCTCCGAAAGTTCTTCACCGATTCCTTTGAAATTTTGACACAATGTTGAGATAGAATATGCGTGTATTTTTATATAGAGGTCACCTGTGAGAGGTAAAAACATGTTTAAAAAAAACAGCGTAATCTGTAAGACAAATATATATTTTTTTAACAGCTCCATCTGTTGGACGTAAAACCAACACGCATCATTGTTTTTTTTCTATCTGCACAGACAGATTGGGCCACAGCCACGCGTGACGGGATACAGATAGTCTATAAATATAAAAAAATAATGTTTCTATGTTTGTACATCTTCCAAGTCGCGACAGAGCGACCGATCGATGTGATATTTTGCACAGGGATAGTTGGTGGACTGGGAAGTGACATAAGCTACTTTTTATCCCGGAAAAACATTTCGTTCGTTCTACAGTAATTTCTCCCTAATACCGCTTTATCGAAAAAAGCTAATTATGAATAAAAATCATACTTAACCACACTTTTTGAAAATTAAAATTATTGATGTTTTTATTTATTTAATAATATTTCACTATAAGAGTTATTTAAAATTGATTGAGAATCTTTATCCCCTGGTGACATATCACCCCGTAGAAACAGCGAAACTTATAGTTTGTAGCGAAAAATATTTTCGAAATGCAATAATTATTCATTTCTGTTTGGTTTTTAATTTGTTTATGTATAGATAGGATTAATTCACATTAGTTAAAAAAAATCACCAAAAGAAAACATCCGCATAAAATAATATATTTCGTATTTTACTTTGGGAGTTTTACGGTGTAAAATTCGTCCCCGCGGTCGTTTATTTCTTATAGCGAGTATAAAAAAGTGCTTTTCTGAACACAATAAAAAAATTATTTCATTTCTGTCACCTAATATTCTTTTACTGGATCCAAAAGTGGTACTTACTAGCAGTGGCGGCTCATGAATTTCGGGTGTACTAAAGTGCTAACATTACGAAAAATGGCATTATTATGTTGTAGCTAAAAACATTGTTTTTAAGATTTTTCAGTAAATTTCAGTTTGGCCGTGGCCATACAAAAAATCTGAAAAAAATCGTTTTCAGCTACAACAACATCAATAATGTCATTTTTTATAATATTAGCACTCCAGTACACCCAACAGTGACGGGCCGCCTCTGCTTACTTGGTACCAGACCCATAAAATAAGATACGTGGAAGATATTGTTATGAACAAAGTACACACATAACTTTGGTATTAAATTTATATCAGATTTTTAGTAAAGTTAGATGTTTTTTTTATGCAATATTGTATTATTTTTATCTTCTTACGAAAACCGGATGTCTTATTTTGTTAGATATTCCGAGATTATTTATTCATCAAATAACAGGAATGTTTCTCGTAAAAATAATTTCCGCTACCCCCACGGGTGATCCACATCCTGGCGTTATGTTCTGTTCGGATAGGAGAAGATCAACAACAAGCATGAATTATTTGAAATAGAGCGAAATCTCTGGGCAAATGTCTTAAGTGGCATTTAAAGAAACAGTGTGAATTTTTTAATTGATATGATATGTTAAATATGAGAGCCAGATGTGCTTTTTGTAATTTTCTGAGAGTAATTTGTGAGTTTCATATAATTATTTTTTCAGCTCGACCAATGTATAGATATTATCTTCAAAGATAGCATATATTTTTTTGGTAACCGGGTAAATCATCACATCTTTAAAAAGTTATATAAAGTCATGGAAAGTGATGAAATAAAAACTTTATTAACTGGGTTATGTAAGTTAGGTTAGGTGAAGAAAAAGTTTCATCTTTTATAATGACTTTATATCACTTTTTAAAAGTGTGTTGAGTTATCATTGAACCATTTTTTTAAGAGCTAATAATCTTAACGTGTCCAAGGAAACTTTCATCCTTTCAGGGTGTTCTAGGCCATCATTTCAACTTATGGAGAGAGCGAAGGTGAATTAATATATCAATTTAGTTTAAATGGGAAAATTTCTAAATTAAATGCAAGATTGAAGCCGAATTCAGACTTAAATGTTATAAATAAGTATAAATTCAGAATACAGAATCCTAACTAGAAAGACTGAACCACGATCCTCTAGTCACATTATAAGTGCTTTCATCAAGAGTAAGCTACAAGCCAAATATGTGTATTTTATTGATATACCTTATATTGTAGGTAATAGGCATTAAAATCGCTTGACAAATGAAGTCAAGAAACGTTCGATTTCAAGCACAAAACTGGTTTTTATTTATTTTGTAAATAATTTTAAAAGAAAGCAAAAAAGTAAATTAACTGAAACTGTCACAGATAATCTTAGCTATATTACTGTATTTTTTAAAAGTGGTTTTCTTTACGCGTTCATACATTTCTATTGAAAAAAAATATTTTTTAGTAGTTTGCATTTATATTTTTTATTGGGTAATTTATTTTTTATTTGTATTCTACTCAAGCTAAACGATAGGAAAACCTTCAATTTACCTAAAGCATATTTTTTGGTATTTATAATGTACACCAATTCTTTATTTATTTATTTATTTAATACATGTTACATTATTTTGAAATTTACATAAAGTAGATATAATGAATCACCATACTAGGCAGCTGCCTGTTTCATGGCGACCAATTGAGTGTAATTACTTTGTATGAAATATGAAATCTAGTGTAAACATATGAAATTAGTAACTATAGATGAAGCTAAAATTTTTGGAAAAATTGTAATAAAAAGTAGAAAATAGAAATTAAAAATTAGAAAGGAGAAAAAAGTAAATTAGCATTTGATTGTAAAAATATACATAATTATTATATAATTTTTAATATGTGTGCATGCAAGCACACATGTGTATATAGCAGCAGACATACCTATATACATATAACAACACATGTATACATACACCCAAATGACGCATCCTCACGCATATAAACAATATATACACCTCTATCTGAGTACTTGGAATAGGCTACTTTTGTAAAGATTAATCAAAACAGTGATTTAGCATTAAGCTTCGCCACCAATAATCTCATTGACAGTGGACCAACATCATCTTCATCACTCCCTTCCGAGATTTTTTGTGAGCCAGAATGAAATGTGAAGAGGAACATAAATGTAGGGAATCATCTGGCTATTCAAATATAAATGTAGGGAATCATCTGGCTATTCAAATATTAATGTAGGGAATCATCTGGCTATTCAAATATAAATGTAGGGAATCATCTGGATATTCAAATATAAATGTAGGGAATCATCTGGATATTCAAATATAAATGTAGGGAATCATCTGGATATTCAAATAAAAATGTAGGGAATCATCTGGATATTCAAATATAAATGTAGGGAATCATCTGGCTATTCAAATATAAATGTAGGGAATCATCTGGATATTCAAATATAAATGTAGGGAATCATCTGGATATTCAAATATAATGTAGGGAAACATCTGGATATTCAAATATAAATGTAGGGAATCATCTGGCTATTCAAATATAAATGTAGGGAATCATCTGGCTATTCAAATATAATTGCTATAGTTATCATATTGCGATCAGATGCCATGACTAAATTAACTAACTAACCACCACGCCATTTTCCGCAGATGCACGCATAGCGGATAGACCGCCAAACAACTCTGTCTTGATATACACTCCTTGCTTCATTCATATTCATATCCTGTCACATAATACCTTTCTGTTATTGTGACTCCTAACGTGGCCTGACTGAAGTATTAGTTGAACGTGCCATGCCTATTTTCGAGTTTAATCAATATACTCAAATAAGTCCAATGTTGAACCACTAAATATTACTCAAAAATTGATCCTTAAAGTAATGTACAAAAAAAAAATTCTGTTATCCATCCAACCTACTTTATAAGGAATGTAATGTTATGTGTATAAAACAGCTATATATCACTCAAATACTTCGTCAATTTTTTATCAATATTAAATTTGCTGAAAGAACACAACAAATGCGGACAACTAGAATTAGCTACAGGTTGAACTTTGTGGCTGTACATACTAAAATTTCTTTTGGTCAAAGAAATTATTTATATCAGGCACCACTTATGTTTAATATTCTTCCAAATCATATTAAGTCTACCAATTCCTTAGTTAAATTTAAAAATTTAATTAAGATTTTTGTATTGACAGACAATTGTCTTAATATTTTTTCATCCTTGTCCTTTCTTAAATAATAGTCCCATTTACTAAAAACTGAATGTCACCCTATCTGTCTTTATTATCTACTTTGCTTCTTCTTTTGAATAATGATTAATGATTAGTTATGGTTAAATATTGTTACAATATACTGTCAAATTACCCATCTGGTAACACATCTAATAATTATTTTTTCTTTAATTTTGAAATATTTTGTGTTTGTATGTAGAATTACTTTATGTTTGTGATTACTCTTATGCTTGCTTCACTATAATGTAAATTGTTAACCTCGATACAGGCTCAGTCCTAGTGAGGATGATTTTTATGAGAAAAAAAAGTGTTTTATGTATAGTGAGATGCAATAAATAAATAAATACTTCCAGTAGATTTACTGACAATAACACAGTACCTATTTTCAAAAACATTTTACTTGCCGCTTTTCCTGAAAACTATGACATCTTGAAAAACTCTCTAATTTTTAGTTTGATAATAATAATTGGAAAGTCCGTGATACTTTTTTTACATTTAAATTCATTCAAGGTCTAAGATATTTTTTTTCACTCTAAAAACGTGCGCGCCCTTGGAACAAAATATTAAAAAGTTAAGCTTGATTTAAATTAAATTAAGGAAGAAAGAATGTCAAAAGGTTAAAATAAAACATTAAAATATAAACATCGTTTAGTTCAAATTTCATAAAAAAAAGTCAGTGTCCGACCTTTCTCTGTCGACCTCGTCGTGATACTCTCATTTCTTGTATTTTCAGTCAACTGATCTTATTAAGGTCAGTCAGGGGAAGAGCGGTAAATAAATACGTAAATAGTAGATTCATTTTTTTTCAACATTAGCTCCACACAGGAGGCTCTGAGAAAAAAAAATCTCTCGAGGCCTGTGTCTTCTTTGGGTATGTTGTGTGGAGGATATTTTTATTGAAAGGAAGGAGGGGAGTTCTGGGAAGAAAAAGGTATGAGGGTGGGTAGGAATCTGGGGGTTAAAGGAGTGACGGACGTATGAATCCATCACTCCCACCGCGGTATAAGGCGACGGGTTGAGAGAGTGGGACTAGTGGTTAAAAAGTCTCCCCCAACCAGTCTCTCCCGATTCCCTACAAACACCAACCCGCCCCCAAGACCTAGACATACCTCACCCCATAAACCTAGGCACCCCAGCTCACTAATATAAAATATTATAACAAAAGTTTATATAAAATATTTATTGAGTGGAATAAATTATTGTATCACGTTTTTCGTTTGAGAGTGGTTTGAGATTGTGGATCTCATAAATCCCGCCAGGGAATTAGAGGGAATTCGTTGACCACATGTTCGATAGTCTGCACCGCACCACATTCACACATCGGTGACTCTTTAAGGCCCCGCATATGCATATGCATAGTGCACAGCGGCTGTAGAAGAACCTTATCCTATGCGGAAATATTAGGATTTTTATGAACACGTGTTCAGCCATCGTGATAATATATTCGTATTTTACTAGAAGTTTATTAGGTAACCGATTGATTCATTCGTTAATTTGAAGAGATTCTTCAATATTATTAATTTTTCTCCGTGCAGAACCATCTAGCACCAGTAAGAACAAGGGTTTCGTATTTTGTATCGCATACAGTCAAAAATTGCTTAGTTTTCTCAATATACCTGATAGACCAACATATACCGTAGACGCACTTACCCAATAGATGCCCTTACCCATAGACGCAGACGCACTTCCCCAGAATAACCTTACTTAAGTTTTGGGATGATCCGGTTTATATAATAAAAAAAGATAAGGCAGATAACACGGAGATTTGTCCGACTGACTGGCTTCGGTAAATAAAGAGATTACTGCGAAGTGCTAAAACGCCCGCTGGACCCGAAAGTAATTTCATTACGTAAACCGTAAGCAAATAATAACTTAAGTTATCCAGTATGTGTCTTGTGCAATAGTGGTAACTAAATAACACGTTCTGAAATAGGCTGCGTACCGAAACAAATTATATTTCTTTCTCGAAAATACTGAGTATCTTTATATATATATACAAATGAATGTTTCTTTGTTTGTGCCTTATATTGTAACTCGAAACCTACTGGAACGATTTCACTGAAAATTTCAAAGATTGTTTTTATTAGTGCCAGGAGTAGTTAGAATGGTAGAAGAAGTTGGGGACGCCTGAAGAAGACTTACGGCCTCATAGTAAGCGTTCAAAGATGGTTTGAAAGGGAGATATGTAAATACGAATGTTAGAGGGAGAGAAATATAAAAAAAAACGAAAATACACGAATCGTTGAAAATTGAGCAAAAATCTCTTGAAAAAATCTTCAGTTGCATTTAAAGATACACTGTGAATTTTTGCATGCCTATAACATATTAAATAACGGAACAAAATGTGTTTTTAATAATTTTCGGAGCTTCAATTTCTTCTATCGAGGGAATTTCAAAAAAATAACGTTTCGGCATAAAACATGTATATATATAATATTATCTTCAAAAATAACATACATATTTTTTAGAACTTTAAAACTTAAAGCGTTAAAGAGAAACTTGTTATAGATCGGTAGAAATTGGGAATACGGGGCTTAACGCATTATCTCTGCACTAGAGTGAGAGTTTTTTAATTGTGATTATAATACATTAGTGAATGGTAGACAAAGTTGGGTACAGAAGAGGAAGACGTGGCACGATTAAACGAATCAAATACATATATAGTATGGTGAAATGTGGCGAATGTGATGAGGAAAACTGGCATTCACAACCTCAAAACTTTACTCCAAAACATTCAAAACCCCGAGCAACGCCGGGCCTGAGTAGACCGTCAGCTAGCATAACATAAAAATAGAAAGAAAACAAAGTTTTTTATTTCGTTTAGAAATCGCTAATATTGTCTTCAATAATTAAATTTTACAATTTGAGGTGTTACTCAATAAAGTTATTCCAAAAAATAAATATTCATCCTAGACTTGCAGAAAAGTCAATAGATGTCGCAAATTAAAATAAAAAATAGGATAGGTTTATCTAAAAAGAAGCTGTCTAGATTGCATTTAGTTCGGGTTGAATCTTGCGATCATACATAAAGATAGTTGCCAATAAAAAATGTGCGGTGAAAAAATGAAGACAATGTTGGTAGTTCTTATTCGAAGTATGATACAGTTAAAAGTGACCGAAGAGGATAGGGTCCCATTAGCTCAAGGGTCCTGGGTTCTAGTCTTAGATGTGACCGTATCCTTTTCTGATTTTTCTGTTTCAGATTTTCGTTTAGAAATCGCTAGTACTGTCTTCAATAATTAAATAAAACAATATTTTCCTATATGAAGAACTTCATTACAAATGTTTTTGACAATGTGTACAGTTTTATATTCACTAACATACAAACTTATGATTACAAATCCAGACTTTTAAAATTTATAATAACTTTACGACGACACCAGCTGAAGTCCTCGGCGTAATCTTGGCTTTACAAGGAATTTTCCGAAATCAGATGTAGACAATAATTTTCATCTTATTTCGAAAGTCAAGTATGCAAAATTTCAGCTATAAGTATAGGAATTTTGCTTTGAGGTGTGAGAAAAAAGGACGATGGAAACTGAGAGTAGACAGTCACCTTCCTCTTATTTTGAAAGTCAAGTATGCTAAATTTCATCAATCTCGAAATAAACCCCGCCGTCCGGAACACTCTTCTTATTTTTCTTCCGATTTTATGTCCGGGTTAAATCTTCCCCATAGGAAAAACTAAACCCTTCCACACACTTTTCCACAAATGATCATCTAGTCAATCAACATTATGTAAGTGCATTATATAAGCAAAATAAATATAAAACAATAAAAGAACAACACGTCAACTCAACAAAGATCAAATGTGAAAAAAATTCACCGACTCCAGATATTTTCATATCAGAGGGTTCGGCTCGGTAGAACTCCTAACAGGGCCTATAAATCCTACTGATCTCTCGACATAAATATTTAATAAATCTTTCGTTATCCTTCATGTATTTAAAATGACTTATTTTTGCATTTTTATATATAAATTTGTTGATAGATCTAATACGCCTAAATTTTTAATGAGAGAGCTAGGTATAATATATATATATATTCATTTGATTCTAATTATAATTATTATATTTAGATGTATAATAAATAGAATGCAAAAGATAAATATTTTGAAATGATTATTGTGTTATTGAAAAAAAAAAAAATATATATATATATATATTTTGTTAGGTTTTCATTTATAGAATGTAAACAAAAACCTTCTCTTGAAGGGGAAAAAGTGGAAAGAGAAAGAAACAATACAAACATCAGTAGGTACTATGGAGAGAAAGAAATAAAAAAATAAACGTTCTTTACGAATAAAAAGCTCAAAGTTAATTAACAAAAAAGTCCGACATATGCAAGTAGTGGGTGGTGTACACGTCCACATAGGATAATTTATTAGTTAAGGCAGCATAACTTATGAAATGTTCATATTATAATACACACACAAATATGAATATTTATTTTATATACTTACACACACTGTATTTCTATAAAGCTAAAGAAATACATGAAATCTGTATATACAAAATTGCAATCTAAAAATAATTTAATTTAAAATTATGAAATAGTACAGAAGTTGCAGCAGTTAAGTATCAAAGTATCATCGGTTGTAATTCACTTTTTTATATGTGCAAAATATATCATTTTTGAAAAACACGATTACATAATTACGATTAATGTATCAAATACGTCTGTCTCGACACAGGTTTATCCTAGTGAGACAGACATCGAAAAAAAAACCTGTAAAAGAAACTTTATATTGATAATAAAAAAAAAAAAAAAAAAAAAAAAAAATAATAATTATTATAAGATCGATTGTGCGATTTGTAAGACAAGTATTTCATTTTTTTCTGAATGTTACTTAGTTTATAGTTTTTATTTAACAGATATTTGTTTTACAACTTTCTTTGTCATTCTTGAACCATATAAAATAGCTACACTATTTAAGTCATCTGAAATTTAATAATCTGAGTTAGGTTATTTTTGGTTCGTACAGATTGACACACTCGACAATTAATTCTATCAATTCAATTACATTTTTTTTACCTATTGTGCTTACCATTTTATACTTTATATTTTACACTTTTTACTTTATACTTATTTAAAATTTATGCTTTACAATTCACACTTTATACTTTATATTTTACTTTATACTTTACATTTTATTCATTATACTGTAGACTTTATACTTTACTTTATACGTTATACTTTATAATTTAAACTTTATACGCTATACTTTACACGTTACATTTGACACTTTATACTTTATTTTCTACTTTTTATTTTAACTTTATACTTTACACATTGTATTTTCTTATTTTTTCTCTATTCTGTATACTTTACACTTTACACGTCCCACTTGGCACTTTACTTTATAATTTATTCTTTATACTGTATACTTTACATTTTATACTTTATTTTACACATTATACGTTTTACTTTATGCTACTAATTTACAGTTACACTTTTTACTTTATACTTTAAATTTTTATTGTATAATTTATACTTCTTACTTTTTAACTTAATATGTATGTTAATATGCCACTTAAGAATATAATATGTATTATTTATTATCTAACTGAACCTTAATTAAAAAATAAATTGTTAGGTATGTCAGCGAAAGATCAGAGACCGTTTATAGTTCCATAAATAAAGGAGTATCGGCATGCTGTGAATAGCGGCATGCTGTTAAGGTTTTGTAGGTGGGCATCTAACACCGACACGTAAATAGAGCCCAACCCATTGATTTTGACTGAAAAGATATAAAAGAGTATATAATAGAGAATGTTAAAAGGATGTCATATAAAATTTACGTCCAAAAAACGATCCAGAAATTTAATGAAATCACATTCAAATTAAATTATAAGTAGACCGCAATACGAACAGAATAAAAATAAAGTGCTCCGTAAAATGTGAACTTTGGTAATTGCATTGTTGAAATTCTGAGAAATTTTGTCCCAAAATGAAACCCGCATGACGATATTTTTTTGGAGGCTGATCCTTATAAATAAAGTTTACTCGCCGTGATTTTCAAATTTGGGGGACGTTTCTTTGTCCTATAAGGACTAACAGAATTCCTCTATGGTAAAAGGACATCATTAAAAGTAAACAGCTTGTATTCAATGAAGTTTGAAATGCAAATTTCTATCTTTAAATATCAGGGAATTTTAAATATTGATAATTTTTCTCAAAAAACAATTACAGGAATGTTAAGTAATCGATGTATTTTTTATTTAAATTATTAAACGACAGATTAATCGTCCATTTATTCAACTCCGGATTTTTTTATAGGTACTGATATACGGTGCTAGAATTTTTCAATCGCGGGATCAATGTGGGATAAATGCATAGACATATGAATATTAGTAGACCTGCCCTAAGTGATTAAAAGCGTATTATCCCCACTCCCCATACCGGTTCAATTGAGCCGGCTGGGCTCGCATATGGCCTCAAGTGAAATTTGAAAACGTGACGTCATCATTCTTGTGCGAACTATGGTCGAGGCATCATCGGTTCATTTTACGAAATAACACGGCAAAATGTTGACTTGTACTATGAAAACTTGTAAAAATAGATGTGAAAAAGAGAATAAACCCAATTGTCGTATTACATTCCATAAGTAAGCATTATTTTACTTTATTTTAAGTTTATTCACACCGTATTATATGGATCAGTTTTAGAAACATATACTATCACATCACAATGTAGCGATTCTCAAGTGTGCTCATCGTTGTTTACTGGGGTAAGTAAATTATGAGACATTTGTAAAAGTGTCTTAACTAAATACTCTGAAACTAACTACGACTCTGAAAATAGAAGCTGCCTTACTTTGCCGAATTTGGACTTCGCAAATTAGTTCATAACGTGGCGAGTAATTTGCGCTCCCATGTAGAAATGTCTATTCATTCAAAAGCAGATTTTACTTTTAAGAACTAAATGGTGATATTATAATGCGAGATGCCTATTTACTGTCAGATTGATTTATTGACGAATCACAGTCAGCCTTACTCCCTTCGTTCTTCAACAGTTGATTTTACCCCTCGCCCTTATCTTCTCGTCTATTAATTCCTATGTCTGTGGATAAATGTTTTAATTATTTTTAAAAAAATAGGAGTTGTTTCAAATTTTCTATTTTTTTTCGGGAATTATACTTAGAATAGGTAACATGCGTCGTTAACTAAATTCCACTAGTATAAAAGTAGATGCACAAAATAAAATAAAAATCAGAATTACGAAACACTATAAAAAATTCGTTCAATATTTTGATACTTGAAATTCGATCTTAATGAGATCAAAGTGTTTCATAATTTAGTGATGATCTTACTCAGGTGATATTTTCAACACATCCCGAAAAAATCCGTTCGGATTTCACGGTAGCAGGCGGTATTGATTTGAAATCATTGTAGTATTTTTATAGATTTACTTATATTTTGTAGACAACACGACAGTAGCAAGTAGAGAGCAGTGTACCTGCAATTTCAAAACATAAAACCTTATTCAAAATAACTTTCACAGTAAAAAAATAAATTCCCGATTTCGGGGAATTTAAACTAGGTCGGGGAAAATTCCCATTCCCGGGTGCACTGATTGGTTTCGCAAAGAAAAAAGAAACACCTGCTAAATAACTGTGCTAAAAGGTTTTTGAAACAATCCGCTTTTCGAATTCAAAATGTCCTGCTCCTGTTTAGTAATATTATCTATGACTGTTCTTATTTTTGAAGAGATTTTGGAACTAAATCCATGATATTAGCTCTATCGAGTTTTTCTTGTAGAGACAGATTTAAATCGACTTCCGAAACAGAGAAAGACATGTTTTCTTCGACTGATTTCGACATGTCAGCAACCATTGAGATATTGTAGTTTTGTTTAAATGCCCAAACACACGAGATTATACTGTTATTCAGGCTTCAATGAAGCATTCCTTACTTCTTAGAAAAACAGCGCAATAAATATAACGTACACAAAAATATTTTTTCTGATTAGAACAATAATTCATAATAATATTGCGCAATAAACGAGATGCTGCCAATTAAAAAAGTAGAAAAGGGTCGTGAGACCAACAAAAATCTCGTAATCACAGCACTGGGATTACGGTGCCAATATAGGTCCGGGATTCCCAGGATCCCGGTTCTCGAGATTCCATAATTGAATTTACATTACAATAGTTCCCATTTTAACATTCATAACATTTGGAAAGGTATGTATAAAAAATAATATTATTTAAATATATCTACTGTTTTACAAAATCCATTCAATACCATCATTCCTCTTATCGTGTTTATACTGTGCTAAAAAATCGATACTGCCATGTGTAATCCAATAGATTATTCATTTACGTCCGCCTGTCTAGGACTTCTAGGAAGGTCTCATGCTAAACTGGCGACATTAGTTTTCTTTCAAATCTGTGTAGATTACTCTTCTATTGTTTATAACTCCAGCGGATCAAGTTTTCGTGAACAATGTAATTGTTTTATATGAAATATCTGACGCAATCCTACGGACAATATTAACAGCTAATGCAATATTTTGAAAACTTTTATCCTCTTCGAAAACGCAAGTAATAATTGAATATCAATAATTTTAAAGCAAACCTTTTTCGAGAAAACTGTTGTGCCAGAGATGATTCTACAAATTCCAGGGCGGAACTGTTTACAGAGTAAATGAAAAAAATTCGGAAAATTTATGAAAAATTTAATGAATTCTTGAAAATATTTTTCGCATAAAAATTTGAGTTCCCTAATCATTATTTACTCAGACATGGTTCCGAATTCAAAGTTTAGGGGTTAAAAAATAAGGATAAGACGGTTTTTTTAAAAGGATTTAAAAGATTGTTATTTCAAATGTTCTTATAATAAGAATTTTGCTTAGGCCCGATCAACATCAAAGCAAACACAAAACAACATCATTGCTCATCGAAGCTCCCAAATGCTTTACGTTAAGGCGATGCACTACGTCGTGAAATATTTTAAATTAAGCCGTTATCAATAACAACCCTTACGTAGATGGCCATAAGGTTTAAATTCCCGCTTAACAACATCCGCCTGTTTTGATTTATGCAAGAAAAAAACATGGCCAAAAAGTGCCTTTTATTTTATTTTGTGGATGTTCAGGCATAAATATTTAATTTTTTTACGATCATTTTATAAATAACTTAATTTGCCACATTATACAATAAAATCATAACCGAAAATGGGTTCGTAAGTAGGAGATTATGAACTTTAAAGCAGTTTTCATAGGCCTATACATTATTTTTTTCTGGGCTTATAAAATGACTTATAAAAAAAAAATACTCGATTATTTCAAAGGTCAAGATGTATTCTACTCGCAGTATTTAATTAAAGCATCTGAAACATTTCTAGGCGACCAAATTTTCAAACCAAAAACACATGATTTTGCATTACTACGTATGGCATCGCCTTAACACGTATTTATTTATGCGCTATATTAGTACATGCCTACTGGTAGTCCTAAAAATTAATACGCATGTAAAAAAAATATTCTTCAAATTTTCCTTTATTATAAATCAAAACCAAAATCACCCCAGAAATCATAAGATATTAGTAGGGAGGTACTTACCATCTACGTAATTATAAGCCATATAATGTTTTATGTAACATATTGTTTATTTCAAATTGAAAAAAAAAAACAATTTGTTTAAAGAATTTCACCATCTCAATGACGATTCTTTTACAAAATTTCTTCAGGCAGGTGGGTACTTTATATTTCTTACAAACATACATTATTACATTTTTTAAATATTAGTATGTGCTGGGAAGTAAGGTCTTCATATATGAACGCACAGATGGCAGTGCATAGAGCTTGCGTGGAAGTCCGCAAGATGGAGCCAGTGGCCAGTAGTCGCCAGGGCCAGTGGGAGGCTCCCAGACAAACTTACTGTTTCAGATTCCAATTAGCCAGCTTCTAGTTATGTCGACTTTCGAGTCACCATTATAATACGCGGAGTATCAATAAATCCCTGATTAATCTAAAAGAACCAATTATTTATAAACTCATTCCAAGACGAGTTTGAGACCTGTTTGTACGCACACAACAGTATGGTTCTTACAATCTAGTTTGGATGTATCAATTAGAGCAGACTTTATAGTTTCCGGCAGCTCATTAATAATGATGCATTCCTTTGTTTAGTAAACTATTTTGCGTATTGGTTTTGTCCTTTTTTGGTGGCCTAATTTCATTCCCCGTTCTTGTTTTATGTCTGTGAATGTCCTTATAGTATATAACTTTGTTTCAAAATTATTTTGTTAATTGGTTGTTTATTATTTTATGTATAAACATCATCACGTTCAAGGTCAGCCAATTTAATTCCTTTAACATTTTAGTAACTTTAGAAAAACTATTCCACACAAGTATTGATTTTAATATTAAAAAGTTGAGTACTATTCAAAACGTGTTTTTAACTTATCCCGTGCGCAAAAGGACATTTTATGAGGCGTGAAATAAAACTTAAATAGGGTTCCTATCTCCACCCAGGAGAGGAGTATTGGTTCTATTGCCGTTACTCTACGTCTCCACGTCTTCTTACTTCCATGATGCCAATGCTTTCCACTAGTCACTGTATTTGAAAAAAAGTCAAGTTTGTTATTCAAAATCAAGTAATGATCACTATAAGACGAAGCGTAAAGCGACACAACTGCACAGTACTGCACACATAAATATAATACATTGAAGTTTAGAAGTATTGAATCAGTTTCAAAGTATATAAACTCAACACTAGTAGAAGTCATCAAGCTCTTCGAGTATTCTAAATAATTCGTATCAATATCGACTGCTAGTGACATCTGCCGTTCACTTCAAATAATGCTGAAACTCTTACATCCCTTTCCTGTTTTGTGAATTCGGGAAAAGACAGGATGTTACGAAAGCAAACATACTCTGTGAATGTGCGGTTTTACCTACGACAGATGATAATAAAATATAGGGTGAACAATAAACACTACAAACGGTATTTTACGCGTTTACAATATGTATTAAGTCATAGTTGTAAGTCATATATTAGTATTATGTATTAAGTGGTAGTTGTAAGCCATATTGCAGTATTCTGTATTAAGCCCAACTTGGTCACTAATAATACATATTTGCTGTAAGTTATTTGTTGTAAGTGTAAGTGATTAGAAGGTTAAATAAATTATGATGCAAAAATGATTTTCATGCGATAACGGCGCAATATAAAAAAAAACAATAATAATAATAATTATTAAGGCGATGCACTACGTCGTGTAATATTTGAATCGAGCCGCTATCAATAACACACCTTACGTAGATGGCGATAAGGCTTAAATTCCCGCTTCACACCATCCACCTGTTTTGATTTATGCAAGAAAAAAACATGGCCAAAAAGTGCCTTTTATTTTATTTTGTGGTTTTGTGGTTTGATGTTCAGGCACAAATATTTAAATGTTTTTCGATCATTTTATAAATAACTTAATTTTCCACATTATACAATAAAACCATAACCGAAAATGGGTTAGTAAGTAGGAGATTTTGAACACTAAAGCAGTTTTCATAGGCCTATACATTATTTTTTTCTGGGCTTATAAAAAGACTTATCTAAAAAATACAAAGGTCAGGATGTATTCTACTCGCAGTATTTAATTAAAGCATCTGAAACATTTCTAGGCGACCAAATTTTCAAACCACACAAACACATGATTTTAAATTACTACGTAGTGCATCGCCTTAAATGTTCAGTAAAAAAATTGAAAAGGGTAGCATTAGGACTGTTTAATTAATTTTATGTAATTCTGAGCCATGCGAGAACATGGGTGACCAATATTAATTAATTATATCTCAATCATTAAATATTTCATGATGGTACACTAGTTTCAGGGGGAAATTCCATTTCAGTGAGGTGGTTGACAGAATAAAGGCTGTGCAGGCGATAGGACTACGGGGTGAAGGGGGGTTGATCAGGGGCATGCTATGCGCGACTGCCTTCCGGCGGAGGCTTCAGGCCCTCAACCAACTTCCGGGTCAATGACTTCGGCAAACTTCGCCTTTGTAGGCCTATTCTCGGCGACAAACCCGTCGAACTAAATTAATGTAGCGCCTAAATCTCATCAACATAGATTGGAATTAAGAACTGTCAATCGTAAATAGATACTCGGAAATCATTAAAGTTGATAAGATGTAAAATGCAGTCATTCTAAAATTTCTGTGATATCTTTTAACTATAAACATGGATACATTTTAAAGTTTGTGCAGAGTTATTGTGTTGTGTCTCGGACCCGAGTCGATATCTGAGTATGAATTTGTGAAGCTTCTTCCGGAAACGTCGGCAGATGTCTTCAAGTGCCGATTTACACTGCAAATCGCACTCACATATTTGTACAGATATATTTAATCTGGTTGGGAAGAGATTGTAATTCAGAACTGTCAATCGTAAATAGATACTCAAAAATTATTATAGAATGCATTCCTTCTGATATTTCAAAATGGATAAAATTTAATATTTCATTGAATCTAGTTCGGACCCTTGGAGTTTTTTCTGATCCAAATCAGAAGCACAATAATCGCCGCAAGAAACGGATGAATTGCCTACCGTTGCGTACACTATTCACTATTCGCTATTCGCTGTTCGCTGTTGGCTGTTCGCTGTTCGTGCCGCTCGCAGTGACAAATCTATAAATTAAAAAGGTCCACAAGGGAGTAAAAAGTCGAGATCAGTGGTTCGCTAGGTTTGATGACTTAGCAGGGTGCCAGTGTTCATCGGGCGAAGTGTGTTCAGGATGCGCCTGCCCACCAGCTGCGTGACGTGCCAGATCGAGAGAGGCTCGTTTTACCAGAGAGACCATTTTACCTCTCCAACTGGTCTCGACCCATCGCCTTGAACTTTCTGCCGTCAACTTTCTTCAATCTTTTTTTTACCGGATTACCAATAATTTTAAGAGATTCTTAATAAATTAGCAATTCTCATTTTTCTCCATGCAGGTAGTTTGAAAAATATGTAAAATGGATTAAAATCCGGTATAAAATTCTAAAAAAATCACGTTTTTTTAAAAAATACTATTAATCCTACTGTATAAGGTTTTCGTTAGTTCATAAAGGAAATCACGTTCACTTGACACAGGAAAAGTATCGGAAAAATAGGTTTTTTCATGTTCCTAGACTGTTTCTCCAATATTAAAAGTTTCCCAAATGTTTTTTTCAAAGGACATGTTTGCAATTCAATTCGATTTCGAATCAATAACATGAATGTGATATACGAAAATATCGGTAACGCGTAAGTCATGTGTGTATGAATATTACATGTAAGTTATGTAGACAATAATTCTTTCTTTTGGGGGACTATTTTTTTTATTTTGAAAATTATAGCGGGCAGAAAGGAAAATTAAAAAGAACGACAAATTTTGATTAAGAAAAATTAATATATGTTGAATGTTCGTATCAACTCGAGAAAAATGTTATTTTTATGAATTCTTATACTAAAAAAATACCATAGAACCTTTTAATAGTTGAAGAAATTAAAATTAACAACTCTTAATGAAAATATGAAATATACGTGAAAACAGACAAAAAGTAAACGGATTCTAGTCTAGGCGCCAGTCCCAGTAATACTAGATGACTTTTTTTATTTTTGTGTTTTTTTTTCTGTTGAGAGTATTATATATACATATATAGTATTGTATTTTCATTCGGAGTTGTTGATAAAATTTCTACAATGAATTGATATTACAATGATGTTTATAGATGCAATGAACATAACTGGTTCTACCTTCTACCACGTGGAGCGCCAAATGTAATATAGAATGTAATGAACAAAACTATATTAGCATAGTTCTATTAAAATACAGTAGAAAAATATAAATGACACATAAAAAGCAGCAAGAATTATAATGTAAAGAAACGAAAGTTCTGCTAACGAAATATACTTTTATTATTTAAAGTTTGAAGTTATAAAAAAGAATTCTATTTTTATTTAATAAAACGTGTTCTGATGGATCCGTGCTGGATCTGAATTCATCAGCTAGTCAAACGCAACTGTCGTCGAAACGTTTGCCTAGATCTTCGAATTACCTTTACATGCGAGAGTTTGGCTAGTTCCCCGTGTTGTATCCCTCAGATGTTCTTTCGCTGCAATGGCAGGAATATGTATATCGTCTAGGTCTAGAAGTAAGGAGAAAAAATGCAGTTTTATTAGTAACACATAAGCTGCCCAAGGTACTGGAACTTTATTTTTTACTTACGTGAGAACAATCCAGCCATAAAAAAAATCAATTAATGTACAAATGGGTACATACAATTTCAAAAATCTCCTCAAACATAGGTTACGTTAATTTGCATAAATCTAAATAACAATTTCAAAAGAAAAAAATCAAATAAAAACACTAAATTATAAACTACATAAATGCTCACTCAAGTGACAAATGGTACAAAGAGAGGCGAGAGACAAAAGAGGCATAAATAGAGACATACTCGTAAGTAATACATAATATAACTAGCGTAACTAATTTTTCTGAATCCATAAAATTATCGACGAAAATGTCTACTTCAGCACACTTTAACGTATTATATGGTCGACATATATGGGTCAGAGGGCTAAAATATGCGATATTATTTTTAAATGCTTTCAGGTGGAACGTGATATTGCATCATAAACAATGGGAATTCGGAACATTTTTTTTAATATTGCTAAGACATAATGCAGTATCATTTTGAGTTAACAAATTCGATCAGTCAATTAACTTTTAATTTTAAGTGTATTTATCTTGAAGTATTCAAGACTTACGTGGTGTGATCTAGATAGATAGTCACGTAGAACACGCTTGTAACGCTTTATGTCCCCGATAACTTCACCAGGGCTAGATAGCAAAGGCTTTTTTTATTTTTCCAAGAGGCAGGACCAACCTACCAGTGATAATGCCTTTGAGGGGAATGATTACACTCTTAAACCACAATTCTTCAGTTAAACTTCAGTGAATAAATCCAGTTAATCCAAAATGCAAATCTAAATAATCCAGAATAGAGCAATCTGACAAATTTTGAAGTGAAATAAATATAAATCATTAACGAAAATGCTTAAGGAATCAGATAAAACGAGTGTTAAACAAATAATTTTCTGTAACGTATTAATTTTTAATTGAAAAGTTTTTAACAATTTTCTACAAACTCACTCTAGAGACAAACTAGGAGTACATTACAATAAAGATTTCGAATGAAAAAACATACACTTAGTAAGACACTGGAACTAAAATATTGCATAAAAATGGATCTGGAATTAGATTAAACAACTTAGAAGCCCTTGAAATAAAAAAAGCAGTTAATAATAATTTAAATATAATAAATAACCAAATTAATTTATCTGATAGTCCCATATTAAATTTATTCCGCCGCTGAAACTGTTATTTCCTTCCCCCCCCCCCCTCCCTCCTCATCATCCTTAATAATTTGTCTCCACCTTTTCTATTTGCATCTCTTTCTATCTGTTTTGTATCTCTTTCACTCATTGTTTTCATTTACCTATATTTATATGTGCCTGTATCTAATTAGCTTTAGTTGATATTTAGCCCTGATGAAGCTTGGGACAAGCGAAACCCGGTTGGCTATCGTTATTGATTCAAAAATAAAGTGGTGTCTTACTAAGTGTATGTTTTTTCATTCAATATGTCACACCCCAAAGTATTTGCTTCCTTCGAAAATAATAAAGATTTCCACTCACACGTATAAATAAAAGAATACGACCAACAAGAATGGAAAAATCAAACCCAAAGAATTGTTTACTTCATACTCATGTTTTTGTGAAATTTTTCATTGCTAGGTATATTCAGGTATAGTTCATTTGTAAGTACCTACCATTCTCTTATTTCATTGTTAATGTTTCTTAGTTCTTATTTTTTTTAATTATTAACTTATGTTTGTAAAACAAGATATTATGCAAAGCATAAAGGATAACAAATTATTATAAGCAATAATTTTGCTATCCTTTGTGCTATGTATAAAACCTTGTCTTATAAACATTAGTTTATCATTAAAAAAAATCTTATTTGACAAGTCAAAATATTTCACCAACAAATGTAGATGTAATATGTCTCGACGCCATCTAGTGGAAAATTTAGCACTAACAAAGCCTTTCCTACAAAAATAAAGTTGGTTGTTTACAGGTGAAAAAATATAATAAGCAGTAATTGTTGATTGAAGTACTAGTACATACTGACTAATTATTGCTTATAATAATTTCTTAGTTCTTGTTATATTTATTTATTTGTACACGCCCAATTAGGGCTTTTTATATCTGATACAATTAAAATACATTTGATATAATCAGAGAGTAAAATAGATATAACAATAAAATATGTACCAAATATAGAAATATTAACTTAAAGCAACAAACAGAGTAAACTATAGGATGCACATTCCTATAAATTTGGATACATTGAAAATTTATAAACATTACAAAGCTATCAACATAGACATACAGATTTAATAACAATGTTTTTATAATTTTTTCATAAGAAGCAATTACTTTGTGGTTAGACATTATATTTTTTAAAATAAAACAAACACTTTGTATTTAACCACGAATATTTATTATTTTACACATCGACCGGTTTCGCTTAGACCAAACTTGATCAGGATATAATAATAACTAAATACTAAGACATAGTTGTTGGTTATATATAGGTTGATAGACAGAGGGAGAATAATTAGACAAAGATAACATTAATTTGAAAGCGATACAAAGGATAATCAATAGGTGGAAGGGAGACAACAATATACATGTAATTACAAGTAAATTTACAAACAATTAATGGTAATAAATTATAAAGGATTTTTTACATTATCATAGAAATTAAAAACAATAATAATAGTGGGTATTAATTAAACATCTCAGAACAACAATATATAGTATCATGGGTTGAGATGAATAGCCGGAAACAAGTTAAAGATTGGGCTATAGGGTGTATTTTTTGATTGGATAGATTAATTTGGTTATTAAGTAAAAATTCCGACACATTTGTATTTAATGATTTCCTAATTTCTAAAGCTTCTAAATTGTCTAATTAATGTCTAATTTATTATCTAATTAATGTTTTTATAGGCTGATAGACATTCAATACCGTTGTTGCTCATGTGATATTTATTCCCTGCACTGTGCAGTCTGTTCATTACTGAATTTATTTCTGCTTTGGTATCTGCAATGTTACAATGGTAGGGTACCTTCTGACGAACCGTTCTACTAGGCACATGAAAGTCAATCAGCCTAAGGAGTTCAGGGGAGTCAAACATGTTATTAACAATTTTATAACGAAAAAAATAGATGCTGTGTACTGCGCTATTATTGGATAAATAGTCTATGAACAAATGTAATAATAAATAACAAACGTTTGTAATAAGTATTAGATATAAGCAATGTGTAAATTATGATGTAAAAATGTACTAATGCTTATGTTAGACCACATGAAGTGGATATATTTTAAATAAATAAATATATTTTTTTAACACAATGCAGCGTCTCAACTGATGTAATTAATGCAATGAATGCAACTATACGCTCTTTAACACGTGTTCCTGTATCCCTCCCCCCAATTACCTGTACTTGTCTCAATGTGTGGAGTACCTACATTCAGTGACATTTCAACAATTTAGTTATACATGACCAGTCAGTTGAACGGGTACAGTGAACATATCCGTTCAGTGATTTTAATTCGAGTTTATTACGGAAGCATTTGAAGTTATGACCAAGCATTGTCCCTCAAGTCCATAATATCGGTCGAAAAGACGTAAATCAGAATCCTTTCCAATTTATTCGAGCTGTTAAACGCAACTACCCCAACAGTTGTTTCCAAATATTGATTATAGTTCAAAATAAAACCACAAACTGATCCGCATACGCATTGCGACAACAGTTATTAATTGTAAATTTTGTGAAATTTAATTGGATTCACTGTTTTTCTCAATAAATAGATAAATAAAATAAAATAAATAAGCATTTTTTTAAAAATTTCCAACTGGGCCGATTTCATTAAGCTATGGACATCACTAACGTTAAAAGTTTTCAGATAGCGATGTTTAGCAGTACGAAATGATGTATCCACCAAAATATTTATCTTAGAATTCTTTGCACTGTAAACAAACTCTTAGTTTCTAAATTCATCTAATACTTTTCGTGGCTGGTACGAAATGGCTGAAACTGATAACTAATTATTATTTATGTTTTCTTACTCCCACTTGCAATTTTAAGTTTGATAGCAAATAATTACACCTTCACAGTTTTCGCGAACACGCTCAGATGTATACAACAAACTTTTCACCTTTCCTTGCCTCGCATACAAGAAAATATATTGTGTACCTATGTACTAATGTGTGTTCCCACAGTTATATTTAGGAAACATGGAGTTTTAAAAATTATTTTGCTTATTGGTTACGCCGTTTACTAAATACACAACTGTTGGGAAGTGAGTTAGCTAAGAGCTTCACAGATGCCCTCATAGAGGGCAGTGCAAAGAGCTTGCTTGGAAGTCCGCAAGATGGCAGCTAGTAGTCAGTAGTCGCTAGGGCCAGTTAGGCTGCTTCCAGACAAACATGGTGTTTGCAGATCTCATTTAGCCAACTCCTAAATAGGTCGACCATCGAAGTCACTCTTGTAATACGCGAAGTATTGAATAAATCCCTGATTTAATATAAAGAACTTATTCTCTAACAATCTCCTTCCACGACGAGTTGGAGAACTATTTGTGGGAACACAACAACAACACATTTACATTAGTTTCTCAACTGTCTTTTAATTTTTTTATTTTTATATATATTGATTCTCTTAGAGCATTAATTCAACAAAAGCAAAACAAAATTTCATGGAATGTTAACCATTGTAAATTCAAAATCTGCTTATAACCTTTCTTTACATCTTTTTATTTTATTTTTCTTTGTTTTACTTTCTCAACTCTCTTTTAAATTTTTATTTTTATATATTTTGATTCTCTAGAGCATTAATTCAACAAAATCAAAACAAAATTTCATGGAATGGAGAAAAAGCAGACATGTTTTTTTTTTAATATTAATTTAATATTAATTTATTTTTTAATCTTCTATCTATTTCTACTCTTCCTTTCAATTTCTTTTCTTTTTTATATATTTTTTAATTCTCTGGCGCATTAATTTCACCAAATCAAAAGTAAGATTTCACGGAATGGTTGAAAAGCTTAAATGCTTCTATTTATTTTATATTTATATATACATATACTTTTTTCTTTTTGCATATTTTTTAATTCCCTATTTGTATTTTTTTTGCTTATTTTTATTCTCTATTTTCTTTTAATCTCCTTTCTTTCTTTTATCTATTTTTGATTCTCTAGCTTATTAATTTCATCTAAATAAAAAGTAAAATTCTATTTGATAAACTCACATGTCAATAATTTTTTACTATATTGCTATTTTTGAATTATCACATTTGAATATTCTTTTAGTCTATTCTCTACGTTTATATTATTTAAAATATATAGTTAGCAACTTCTTATATCAACCAAGAAAACTTTTCAAATTATTTATAAAGTGCAATAATTAAGTAAAAGTCAATACACTAGACAAAACAAGAATCGCATTTAATAAATCTGCCTATTTCTGACTGTCCTAAAACAGGTTAATCTCCTAGTTGAACAGCCAAAAATCACTGTAATATAAGTCATGTTTTTTAAAAATTAATACATAATAAAACATAACATGTGTACAAACAAGACCGCTTTACTTCCGAGATAGTACGTTCGTGAGACTTCAGTGCATTCGTCGCTTCAGAGGAGTATACTCCGATCAAAAATTGGAACCGAAATATTGTGACGTCATACGATTGCCTAACTATATCCACCAATGAAAAACTCTGAAAGTCTATGGAATAAACTTTCAGAGTTTTTCATTGGTGTATAGTATAATAAGTAGGCTCCGAATGAGATTTGTACTGTCTGTATATTGGCATCTGGTTTTTAGGACCAATTTGTTTCAAACAAAAACGCCGAAGATATCGATCTAGTGTGTGGGTTATTTATGGTTGTGAGAGTTGGCGGTCAGTTGAAGGTAAAAAAAAGCGAAACCTATTTTTTGCTCAATGTCTCATCTAAATATAATACATCAATGGTTCCGCGCGTCATTTAACTGCAGAGAATTTGAAGTTACCAAAATACAATGGTGATTTCTTTTTACCTTTGCAAAATTTATGCAATGGTGCTTCGATTACGAACATAATTATTACAAAATTTTCCGATAACTTATTATATTATTAAATTTAGAGATGTTGTGAAATAGTGAAGATTACTACGCACAAATTATTTAAATATTTATTTGATTCAATTTTATTACTTGAAGAAACAATTATTTACAGCGGGGGAGATGGTAAAAGATGCATTAAAGTTCCATTTTTCTTCAATCAATGTTCATTATTTCACGATTCTTTCTAAATACGCACAAATTATTTAAATAACCCAAACTAAGAATTTAATTAGGTACCTAATTTTGAAAATCATTTTTAAATATAAAATTCTTTTCTAAACTAACCCCAAAAAGTTTTTTCTTGTACTAATTAACTTGAAACTAAATATTATTTCAAATTATTGGGCTATTTAGGAGTGAGCGAAGCACGAAAAGATTACCGGATTTTCACTGGTTTTCAGTGCATTCGCACGGAAAGACAAACAATAAACAAAACAAATATTGTAGGCAAAGCAATTTATGGTTTTATTCATAAAGTGGACTGTAAACAATATTATCACAATTATTGGGATCTGAGGGTAACAGTTAGAATTGGAAAAGAATTCTCACTCTCCCCTGGTCTTTGCCATACGTCTTGTTGCGAATCGATATTATTGATGCTCTGACTTGTAGTTATTTTCTATATGTACATTTTCTATTTTACATTGTCTTTGCCCTTCACATTCATGTACTCTCCATTCACTGTCATCTATGTTTACTTATTCGTGTCAATATTATGGTTTTAATGGACATATTGTCCGTAAATTAATAAATAAATAAATAAATAAATGGCCTTGCGGAACACTGCGGAATCACTGCACAAGCTTCCGTAATAGACTTGATATTACACACTGAAGGAGAACATAATTTTTTTACGGCACAGGTTTTCTTAACAGACTGGTAAAGTGCAATAGATTGTTGCAGTGTCAATGATGTAGGTATCACTATCAGATAGGGACAGGTAATTGGGTAACATGAGAAATGAAGGAACATTAGTTAAAGAGATAAACTTTCAGAGTTTTTAATTGGTGTATAGTATCATAAGTAGGTTCCGAATGAGAATTGTATTGTCTGTAAATCGGCATATTTATGTTTTTTAGGACCAATTTGTTTCATACAAAAAGCCCGAAGATATCGATCTAGTGAGTGGTTTATTTATGGTTGAGAGAGTTGGAGGTCAGTTGAAGGTAAAAAAAGCGGAATCTATTTTTTCTATATATATAGTTGCGTCAACAGTAACTATTTATCATTTGATTTGTACAGGGCAGTTGTCTGTTTCATGGTGATCAATGAGATATTGTTATTTTTTATAACGTGTTAACATACGACGGACGTCTGGAATATTTTAAGATTAATACATTTAAAATGAAAAGGCAATTGACTGATCTAATACGATTACACAAAATGATTCACGGCCATATTGATACCATAGTATGTCTTATTAATGTTGAAATAAATTTTCCCATTTCCCATTGGTTTAGACACCATAGCATGTTTAACCTGAAGACATTTAATTATAATACCGCCTATTTTAGCCCTCTGACCAAAACGAGTCGACTATATATGATAAACTAGAGTGTGCTGAAGTAGTATTGAAGTAATAATTTATACGGATTCGAAAAAAAGGTAAATATCAGAACGTTCTAAAAAATGTACCTTCATTTTGAATGAGAATTGGTGAGATTTTACTAAGTTCCTATCAGTGGCGCAGTGACTTTTAAAGATTTTCCGGAACTATTAGTCAATTAACCAAAAACATTTTAGAAAAAATGTCACTGAACACCGCTGGCTATTTATTACGTTCAAAAAATATTATCTGGGCCTAGGTCAACCTTACCTAATACAATCAGAATTTAATAGGTCACTTTCGTAAACTTTATCCGGATATTTTATAAAATAAATGAGCCACGAGTTATTCTTTCTTTTTTTATACAGTTCCCCATATAGAAATTATATCGTGACAAATATGAAAAATCTTTGCATTACACGATCAGTATTCTTTTTTATGCAGACAGTTGCCATTAGAGAAAAAATAATACTGTGAAACCATATTAAATCGTCTAAAAATGGCAGATCCTGAACATAACCATAGACAACATGAAAGCATATTCTAATTTGCCTTTTCCGTTGCCAACTCGCCAGATTGTACAATACCGAATTAGTAATAAACATATATATTTTACTCTTTTATCAATGTTAAAATTATAAAACGAAATAAACATTAAATAAGCATTTCCAGATGTTATGGTTACGTAAAACAATGACAGAAGACAGATGTCAAATAATGTCCGCCATTTTAAACTGTTGAAAATCGATACCAAAACAGAACACGTCTTTTTTATCTCGAAACCATTAGAAAAGACGACTCATCGTGTAAAACGTCCATTATTCTTCCGTAGGAGGTGAAAACTATAAAAAAAACTTTTTTATGCTAACATGAAAGAAAGTACTGGCATAAATCCGAATATTCAGCAATAAAATGTGTAAGGCTTTTCCAAGCTGACTTTTTTTTACATTAACTCCTTCTTTGGAGATGTTGTAGTAGAAGGAAAGAAGAGAGAGGTGGTTCTGGGAAGGAGAAAGGTAACAGGTGTGGGTAGGAATCCATAAATTGGACGCACACACTGACCCCACGGGGGTCAATGTGCGCGTGGGTGACGGTTGTATGAATCCATCACTCTCACAAGCGGTGCAAGGCGATGTGTCAAAAGAGATGTCAAAGAGTCTCCCTCAACCGGCCTTTCTCGATCTGCCGCCAAGACTTGGACAAACGACAAACGTACTAAGTCACCAAATGTAGCGAACCACATTGGGTTACCAATGGCAAAGGTATTGGTCATCCAATTAACGATTTTCAGGGCCGCGGAACTCACAACCGCCTAATCGGGAGTCTATCTTACTTCCAGTGAATGAAACAGGGATGTTGTGCCAAAACGTGTGTACTAATTTATGTAATTACGCCTTTAGGGCTTTTACATAAAACAAAACTTAATAAATTACATTAGGGCATTAAAATTATCACAATAATTGTTTGATTCCCGGCTTCATATGAATGGCACATGCAATTTTAATGAGGTCACTACATAACAGGCTATTGTCATTACTTCTTTCTTTACCGTTATTTTATTTTTGTTATGTTTTAACTTAATTTAATTCTTTGATTTTTCTCATCAAAATTTAATACTGCACTATGTATACGTAAAAAATAAAATGAAAACTTTGTATGTAAATGGCACTTGTGTCGTAAATTCTAAATAAATAAAAAATGTTAATTTTTGTTTGTTAATAATCTTATATCTTCGAAAGTTCTTCACCGATTGCTTTGATATATTGACACAACGTTGCATTCGAATATGCGTATGTTTTTATATATCTATATTATATAGATGTGTCACCTGTGACGTGTAAAATCAGGTTTTTTTAACAGCGCCATCTGTTGGACGTAAAAACAACATAAAAAAGCGCCACTGTTTATATATCTACACAGACTGACGGAGTACAGCTAGTAAAATATAAAAAATAAGATAGGAACAAAATGATTCAACTTGATACTTGTAGGTACAACAAGCACGAAAAAGATAAGAGAAAAAAGTATTAATACCTACCTACTGCAGGTTTTTTTTTTTAATTTATAAATTTTTATTTTAGTGTTTGTACATCCATCTTTAGAAATTTATAATTTATTATAACTTACCTATATACATTATTACATTTTTGTTATTTATTACATTATATTTTGCTTAATATGGCTTCTACAATCCAGGTTCAATCTATCAATTGTTGCAGACTTTATAGTTTCTGGCAGCGCATTATAATATTGCATTCCTTTGCATAGTAAACTGTTTTGTGTATTGAATTTGTCCTTTTTTGGTAGCTTAATTTCATTGCAAGTTCTTGTTTTATGCCTGTGAATGTCTAAAAATTAATTTGTTTATAGGTTTTTATTATTTAAGTATAAATATCACCGCGTTCAACATCAGCATTTGTTTTACTGTTAGCCAATTTAGTTCCTTTAACATTTAAGTTTTTGTTGAAAATCTGTTGGCTTAAGTATTATTCTCATTATTATTGGAGATTTTGCAACTTATTTTGTTGAGCAATAATAGTTAAAATGTGGCGCACGAATGTATTTCTGCTCGCATGTACCCATGGAATATAGAGTCGTTGGTTGGTAATGATCAAACACTAAAGATAATTGATATCATGTGCAGATGATTGATATCATCTATATTCTATTAATGATTTAAAAACACTTTTTGTCAAGACACGAGTAGCTCTAACCTTTCACGAACCAAACCGTTAACTTTTTCTCAGAATAAATAGTTTTCCGACGTTTTAAAATAGTCAAAGGTCATGTGTAGTGACACCGTGCAAATGAATTGGTAGACATGAATGTACTATTTAAGTATTGAAATCGGGTACCGTATTTTAAAGTGCACTCTAGGACACTTTTATGCGACCCCTGAAACAGTTTAAGCAAGCACTAGAATTATGTATCTGTTGCGGTGCATAATTGAAAAGCAAGCGAGGTATAGGGTGTTCTTGAAGTAAATGTTTATCTTATGTAAGTTTCATCTTGAAACGTGGTGCGACCTACACTTTACTAACCGCAAATGTCTTTTATAACAAAATATATCTACACCTAAGGGACTTATGTATTGTTGCGCGTTCACATTTTTTCTATTTTATTTCGTTCGAACTTGCTCTATTGCGTGATCGATTCTAAGTATATTGTAGAATACGAAAGTTTTTTTACATTAGCTCCACACAGGATAATAATTCCTCTCAGGGCCTATGTCATTTAAGGGGATGCTGTGAGGGGTATTTTTAAGGAAGGAATGACAAGAGTTCTGGGAAGGAAAAAGGCATAACGGTGGGTAGAAATCTGGGGGTCAGTGTGTTCAGGAATGACAGATATGAATCCATTACCCCCACTGCAGTGCAAGGCGATGTTCAGAGAGCGTACTGCTGGAGAGGTCAAAAGGTCTCCCTTAACCAGTCGCTCGTGATCTGGCCTGCCAAGCAGTTGGTGGGCAATTACATTTGACGGTCTCTGTGGTCGAGGGGTAAGGCTCTCGAGTAGCAAGCTGCAAGTCGCGGGTTCAAAGCCAGGCGTACGCAAGTAAATTTTATTTGATTCATCTGTGTTATATCACAAAATATAGTATATTTGCAGCACGTTCCAGAATGTATTGAAAATTGAAATGTTGCTTGAAATGGCTTTGGCCGTATTTGGTGATTAGATATGAATAGCCAAGTACATCCCCAACTTCCTCTTCCCCATCTCCTTCCCCTCACCAACACCTTCAGCAAGCAGTATTAGTTTACAAATAACTTTACTACAAAGCTGAATAGTCAGTTTTTACATCGAACACTTTCAGGACAACTTAACTACATATTGTCAAAAACAAAACAAAACGACAAATTGTTAGTTCCGTATCGTCAAATGTTAGATAAGATATAAAGTGATCAGAAATAGTTAAATGCAAATTTCGGGTGAAACCGGGTAATAAAGCGAATAAAAAATTAAACATATTAAACTTTCTACGAAAATACAAAAATTGTGTTGTCAAAATATACAAGAAAATTTTTGTAGCAGAGAAAATAACAAAGAAGCGAAAATGACACGCGCTGAAATGTTTTGTTCTAAATAAATATATTCCCGCAGAACGCAGTAGATCGTTTTAAACTCGACAAAGGAATGAGAAGTGCGTCACTCATTGTATTCATTAATATATTCCTTCAAAATAACTGCAAACTGCACTTTATTTATTAAGTTCAGTGCAATGCGCGACTATGTTTTAGAAATTTTTAAAATTATAATTTTATTTTTCAATAAAATAATGTTAAGAAAATACATTAATCATTTCACCTTATTTTATACACCAGATCAAACACCATAATAAATCTAGACTTGTGTATGGGGATGTGTATGAGGAATGTGTCGATGAAGATAGAATACAGAAGACAGAAGACAGAAGACAGAAGACAGAAGACAGAAGACAGAAGACAGAAGACAGAAGACAGAAGACAGAAAACAGAAGACAGAAGACAGAAGACAGAAGACAGAAGACAGAAGACAGAAGAAAGAAGAAAGAAGAAAGAAGAAAGGAGAAAGGAGAAAGGAGAAAGGAGAAAGGAGAAAGGAGAAAGGAGAAAGGAGAAAGGAGAAAGGAGAAAGGAGAAAGGAGAAAGGAGAAAGGAGAAAGGAGAAAGGAGAAAGGAGAAAGGAGAAAGGAGAAAGGAGAAAGGAGAAAGGAGAAAGGAGAAAGGAGAAAGGAGAAAGGAGAAAGGAGAAAGGAGAAAGGAGAAAGGAGAGAGGAGAGAGGAGAAAGGAGAAAGGAGAAAGGAGAAAGGAGAAAGGAGAAAGGAGAAAGGAGAAAGGAGAAAGGAGAAAGAAGAAAAAAGAAAGAAGAAAGAAGAAAGAAGAAAGAAGAAAGAAGAAAGAAGAAAGAAGAAAGAAGAAAGAAGAAAGAAGAAAGAAGAAAGAAGAAAGAAGAAAGAAGAAAGAAGAAAGAAGAAAGAAGAAAGAAGAAAGGAGAAAGGAGAAAGGAGAAAGGAAGATAGAATATGGAAGATAGAAGAAAGAAGATAGAAGAGTGAAGATAGAAGATAGATTAAAGAAGGCAGAAGACAGAAGACAGAATATAGAAGATAGAAGGTAAAAGATAGAAGAAGGAAGAAGGAAGAAAGAAGAAAGAAGAAAGAAGAAAGAAGAAAGAAGAAAGAAGAAAGAAGAAAGAAGAAAGAAGAAAGAAGAAAGAAGAAAGAAGAAAGAAGAAAGAAGAAAGAAGAAAGAAGAAAGAAGATAGAAGATAGAAGATAGAAGATAGAAGATAGAAGATAGAAGATAGAAGATAGAAGATAGAAGATAGAAGATAGAAGATAGAAGATAGAAGATAGAAGATAGAAGATAGAAGATAGAAGATAGAAGATAGAAGATAGAAGATAGAACATAGAAATTTAAGATATAAGATAGAAGATAGAACATAGAAGATAGAACATAGAAATTTAAGATAGAAGATAGAAGGCAAGGAGTGTGTGCCAAGACCGAGTTATTTGGCGGTCCGTCCTCTCTGTCTACCCCTTCAGTGAATCGGCTTGATGGTTAGTTAGTTGGTTAGTGTATTTAAAAACAAAATAATTTTTCGCGGCCAAGTAATTAACCCCGATTAATTGCTTGGAAGACTGCTATTGTTATGTTTTGCTAATTGCTATGCTGACAATTACACCACCAACGGTTGTGAGAACGGCGTGGCGGCATAAATTCATTACATATGTACGAAAATAATATGCGTATAATTTAATTTTAGAATGTCATGATAATGACATCAGATTCGAAATTATATTGTGGTATAATTATTCAATTTACAGTTAATAATAACAAAAATTATTGGTCACCTGCGTATCGATTCTCCAACCCAGACCGCTCGCAATCGCCGTCGAAAGTACATACGTTGCTCGACATTCTTATTCTTGAGTCGCGTCGAAAGTACATACTTTTATACGCCAAACGTCAAAAGTCGTTCCACTCGAACAACGAGTGGGTCGAACCACTCGTTGTTCGAGTGACTTCATAGATAAATGTATCCATATATTTTTATGGAAGTTTCGAAGGACCAACTTCAAAGTATAATGCTTGGGATGGCTTATGAGAAAAATAACAACTTTTTCAATTCAAAAACTACACTTCTAAGGGTAGGATTTTGTCCGTTTGTCCTTTTATACTAATATTTATTCACACTTTTTTGGACGCGTGGTCAACACGGAGAAAACTTACTGATATAAAATATTGCTAATTTATTAAAAATCTGGTCAAATTATTCATATTCCTATTAAAAACGGGACTGCAGGCCTTTAACAAATAAATTGACAGATTTCCTAACAAACTATAAATAAAACACGAATGTGTCATGAAGCTGTCGTAACAATGTTCATAAAAATTCATGAACACGTTTTCCTATATATTATGAATGTACTAATATTGTATTAAGAAATGGCCTACCATCACGTTTTTAACGGGATTTTAATAAATCAGCCGTAATAATTTTTCTCCGTGTACTGTTCTCTCTGTGTTACAATCATTATACAGGATTTTCCAATAAGAGGTGTTATTTTGATATTCAATAGTAAAAGATCAATGGTTTCGTTGCTTGTGTGGCACTTAGCGCAGTCTTGTTGAAAATAAACGTTGTCCAGATCAATAACATCCAATTCCGGCCATAAAAATCACTAATCATCTCTCGATAGCGCAATCCATTCACCGTGACTGTTGCTCCAGCCTCAATTTCGAAAAAGTAAGGTCCAATGTCTCCGCCGGACCATAAACCGCATCAAACAGTCACACGTTGAGGATAGAGAGGCTTTTCAACAATAACTCTTGGGTTTTCCGAGCCCCAGATGCGACAATTTTGCTTGTTGACGAACCCATCGAGCTGGAAATGGGCCTCATCACTCAAGATGATTTGCATTTGATTCACTCAATTGAATTTTAATAATTTAAATGCGTTGTTGAAGCATGTATCGTTCCATTTTTATCAATGGCGTAGTTTCTACTTGTCAAATGTTAAAGAATGACAGCTTCAAAAGTAACATCTACCGAAATAGCGGGCTATTCAAAATAACACCTCTTATTGGAAAACCCTATAGTTGTTGATCGAGTCCACCAAGAAGTGAAGGATAAAAATTTCTATAATTTTTATTTAAAATTCGAATTAGTTTCTATAAGTAACTACCGAAAAAATCTCAATTCTGAGATTTTTCAATTTCAAATAAATCTTTAAATAGTATAAAACAAAATCGTTGTCCGTGTCTGTCTGTTTGTGCGTTTAATTTCTAAACTACGCAACGGATTTTGAGGGTTTTCACTATCATTTTAGAATTCAGTACTACTTCACTAGAATCTCTTCTGGAAGGTCTGGAAAGTAGAGAAAAGTTTCCGAACAACTCCGGATACATGTTAGCTATTCGTAATATAAAATTTTATTGCTTTGAGCCAGAGTAAACAAGCGATAAATTCTCACTGTAAACAATTCATGATTGCCCAGTCAGGATGATAAATAAATTATTGTTATGCTCTAGGCAATGAATGCATGCAAATATTGGAAGTGGAAATTAATCCACTTCCCGATAGCCGACCAAGCTGAAACTCGGCTGATATACTCGTTGTTGATGACGATGCATGCTATCAGCTTGTAGTGGCAATCGCATGCTGAAATATACGTATTTCTTTGAAATTAGATGACATTACAACAGTTCATATACGAAATTATTGCCTGTCCTACAGAATTTGGATTTGACGCAGTTGTTAGCGTCGTTTACTTCAGTCCCTGGAGAGGAAGGTGAATCTTCAATCTTCAATGAAACAAAAAAAATATCTTTGAAAAAATTGGCTACTAATATCTTTCGAAAAAACTTTGTTGTTTTTTCAAAGATCTTTTCAACTCACACTCGTTTCAATAACGAGCGAAGTAAAAAAAAAATCAAGTATTCATTAATTTCTTCCATTTTTCTATTTCTTTTCACTTTGTTACCGATTTTGATATTATTTCTTATCGTGTTTTTTTCTCCGATCTCGCCTGTTCCTCGTTTTTATGACGAAGGAAATGAATGTTTTTTCTCTTCATTCCTATGTTTTCATACACCAAATAATAGAGTCGTACTCGATTACGGCACACAAAACAGCGGGATAAAAAGAAAATCTAAATCATATATTATTTAAATCGCATTTCACACAGATCCTTTTACAACTAAGGAAAAAGGTAGGTACTTTAAAATAAAGCTGTTTTTTTTTCACATTGAATAATATGTATTCTTTTTTTTTAAGTTCAAAATCCGTTGTTTTCTTTCCTTCGTAAATAAATAAACCATTTTGGTTTCTTGGTAGTATTTTTAAACTTTGTTTCTGCCTAGTTTTTTCGGTAGTATTTTTAAACATTGCTTCTATCTAGTTTTTATGGGGTAGTATTTTGAAACATTGCTTCTATCTAGTTTTTTGGTAGTATTTTTAAACATTGCTTATATCTTGTTTTTGATAGTATTTTTAAACATTGCTTTTATCTAGTGTTTTGGTAGTAGTTTTAAACATTGCTTTTATCTAGTTTTTTGGTAGTATTTTAAAAAATTGCTTCTATCTGGTTTTTTGGTAGTATTTTTAAACATTTCTTCTATCTGGAAAATATAAAATAATTTATTATTTAATATCCGCTATTTTTATTTGCATTCCGCACAAGACACCCAACTACTCCCAACCATCTGGAGTCAGTGAGACTTTACCTTATCGTAACACTACCGCGGGGTGAGACGTTTTTACTATTTTTTGGAGAAACGAACAGTTAAAATATATATTAAAAAATCAACCCCTAATAAAAACAACGTTTTAATAATACTTCTATTTTTAATTTTTGGGCCATTTTAGGCTGGCTGATAACCAAGTTCAGAGAAATGCGTGTGTGTGCGTGAGTGCCACCAAAAGAATAAATAGTTCTATGAACATTATATAATTTGGACAATTTATCAAATTTCACAGTTGATTTTCAAGTTCTGTGAAGATTCTGTTCACGTTGTCTTATTATATCATTATTGACCAGTTGCTTCACAAAAATGGATGGTAACAGAACTTGGATAGAACCTTCACAGAACATCATCTTCGAAATTTGATTAATTGCTTAAATTCTGTGAAACAACCGGTCCTAACTATTTCGAAACTTTTTTCAAGTGAGTTTGATCGGACGTCGGGAAGTGAGTTAATTTCGACATCCGAGATTTGCATTGATTCGATGTGTTTTGTTGCATCAACCAGGGAAGTTTCCGCATAAGATTCATATTGCATTAAAAAAACATAAATTATTAAAGAAAAACAAAGTGGAATTGATAGAAAGAGAAAATCTAAAAAAAAAACTGACTATAACAAAACAATTTTCTACCCATAAAAATAAAATGATCAGAGATAAACTAAATAAAGAGAGAAATACAACAAAATGAAAATCAGAAAAATAATTAAATTTACCATGATCTTACATACAGCAGAGGTAGAGTGTTCGTAATTAACAATTTGATTTAATTTTTTCAGAGGACAAATGGAAAATATCAGCATATGAAAAGCTTTTATTGTATTTTTTACAAATCCTTCTTTAAAATTAATGTTGTTAAAAGTTAGGTTTTGAGCTTATATAAAATAGTTGGTTTGATCGTGTATTTCCTATTGGACAGTGGAAATTAATGTTTTCTAGAAGGTACTCATTGTCAACAGCGTAGTGGATGATTATGAATAGAAAAATTTGGACGGATACATTTCTTCTGTCTTGTAGTGCTGATAATTTATGGTATCCTAATAAGTTTTTTTAGTTGGTCGGGTGTTCAGAAGGACTTAAAATGTAAGGACGGGTTGTTTTACAATTCACTGTAGCGTACTGCACTGCTATGTATACATCTGAACTATGGACACAATACCCAATATTGCAATAGGACAAGCTGAGAACACAACTACCAAGGTTCTGCAGTGCCTCCAAGATGTTCACAGAAATGACGGTGCACTCATTCCCCTCATTACTTCACCACCGACTACCCAGCTTCTGGGGAAGAACACGAAAATCAACAAACGTCATCGTCGTGGCTTTTTTCGAGTGGCTCAGCTCTTCACTTAACGAATTATGGATTATGGACTGATGGACTATCCTATCATTTTATTTTAACTTAATTTTGTTTAAATTTTACAGTGATATTTTATTTAATGTTATCATTAGGTTTCCATCTATTATGTTTTTTTTCCGTTTTATTTTTAAACTGGGATCACACTATCCTCCCAGTCCTGCTGAATTAAAAACTTAAATAAATAAAATAATGCACTGTCAGTAGTGTCAGTGTGTACAAATATATCAAAACTATTTACCTTGTTTTATTCCGGGTGCAAGGCAAGATAATCAATCCATTCTTTATTATTTCCAGATGTCCCTTGATCTGAGATCCGAGTCAGCATGGCGAAGCGGGCTCCACTCACCGATGAGGAGAATGACAATGAGCTGAGCATCCTGCTCGTGGTGACCGTCATCATCGGCATGATACTGATGGCCTCGCTGCTGCTGTGTTACATCTGCGTGTTCCGCCAGCTATGCTGCGAAGGCATCGAGGAGAACAAGAAACGTCGCCGAAGGGCCGAGAGAGACAGCGTCCCCCTTGCCGAGATTACGCACGTCTCCAGCCAGCCCACGGAAACTGATAGAATTTGAATCCGTTGTTATTGTTCTTGGTTTTTTTTTTAAATTTGTTGCCAGTGATGTGATTCTATAAATATTCATAGATCTGGGGAAATTGAATAAAAATTCTCGTGTCTGCTGAACAAACCTTCTAATGGTAGGGGGCCTTTTGTCAATTGTCTAATTTATTTTAGTTAAGTAATATATCTGGGGAAAATTTCCTTACATCTCGGGATTAAAAAAATACATCTAGGTCATAAACAAAACTCTTAATAGTAGTAGGGCATGTTTTCAATTGTCTAGTAATTGTTTTACTTTGTTGGCAGTGAAGTGAATGTCTGGGGAAAATTTCCCAGATCTAGGGATTTAGAATAAAATTACGTCTTGGGCAATGATGTACAAAACTTATAGTATTACCAATTTGAAAATTTTATACTTCTTATTTTACTTTGTTGTCAGTTGTCAGTAAAGTGATTGATGTCTGAGTAAAAATTTCTCTAGAATTTGAGATTTTTTTCTAGGGCAGTGGTGCGCAACGTTTTTAATAGAATTAACTAATTCTTTATCAAATAATCTTGTTATTTTCAAGGTTCACAAAGGATACAATTGTTGCTTCTGGGATAAGTAACAATGACATATGTGATGTGGAAATAATTTGTACTCAGGCATCGCGGGTTCAATTCCTTTCTATCATATTCCTCTATCCATTGCACGAGTTAATTATTATATTAATGATGAAGGCAGGATTCAGACTTTATCCTTATTTGTAGGTAACCCGGAAATGTTTGTCTTACTGGTTTTATTAATTATTTTTACACTTTTAATTTAACTACGCTATTTCAGTAGTAAATTTCGCGTTCTTGTAAATTTTCAACAAAATTATTTTTGAGATAGTGTCCCGATAAATAATGTAACAAGTGGCCGCGGTTTGTGCATTGCAAATCTATGAATAGTCTAAAAAAGATCACTTGTTTAGTTTTACCTACATTTTACCAGTAACAATATTAGGATTTTTTTTTAATTTTATGTTCAATGTTCACATATTCTGTATTTTTTCTTCAACTGATAAGAATATTATGAGTATTAGTTTATTTCATCCTACCTACGATGAAACATTCGATGTCGGTGTTATCATTTTGGTATCCTGAAGCTAGGGAATTTCTGGGAAATTTTTCACCTTTTCGAAGGGAAATAAAAATTTTGGGATCGCATCACTGATTAACTGCCGACAAGTTATTTATTTCTGTAATGGTTTGGAAATGAGTTTTTCGCGACGATAAAATTTAATCATCCCATCTTCCACATCTCCAAGGAGCGGAACCTAATGTAATGATTTATAGCGTAAAGTAGAATTGACGGAATGAATTTTGATAATGTTAGTATGAGTTGTTGTGATAATAATAACCAATAAAATGTTGTAATAACCCAAACTTCCGTTTTCATATTTTGTAATCTTCATTTCATTAGCAAAGACACCAATCTCCACCATCCACGTGTTTTTTTCTTCATGAAATAACATTTTATTAACTTTTCTTTCATGAATAGTTGAATAAATCGACATTACTTTTACAAAAAGAATCCAGTTTTTAACTATGTAATAATTTTTACAAATGATAAAGATTCCAATATCTGTAAAATTTTATGTTGAAGATGCTAAAAAAATTGTGGTTGACTTTTGCAGTCATTGATTTTTTAACCTTTATTTGACTGTTTTTATCAACAACTACTAATTACTGCCCGGCATCGCCCGAGATGTGAAAACACTTTACGAAATCGTGGAGACATTTAAGAGAAAGCTACAAGCCAAAAATGTGTATATTCTTGGTATACCTTATATTGTAGGTAATATGCATTAAAATCGCTTGACAAACGGAGTCTAGAAACGTTCGATTTCAAGAACAAAATTGGTTTTTATTTATTTTGCAAATAATTTTAAAAGAAAGAAAAACAGTTAATCAAGTGAAACTGTCACAGATAATCTTAGCTATAATACTGTATTTTTTAAAGTTGTTTCCTTTATGCTTTCATACATATCTAATGAAAAAATATTTTTTTTAGTAGTTTACATTTATATTTTTATTGAGTAATTTATTGAGTATTTTATTTGTATTCTACTCAAGCGAAACGATAGGAAAACTTTCAATTTATCTAAAGCATATTTTTTGGTATTCATAATGTACACCAATTCGTTATAAAGATTAATCAAAATAGTAATTTAGCATTAAGCTTCGCCTTAAATTTAGGCACCTTCATTGTTGAGGTAAAAAATAAAATAAAATATGAACCTTGCAATACATAATAGTAAAATAAAACAACCACAAAATAAAGTGGTAAAAGTTCGTTCACATTATAACCCTGGGTTATTGTAATGTTATAAATATATCAAATAAGAACGCCATAAAAATTACTTACAGGTATATTTGCAATCAATTAACAATCATAATTTAATATTGATATTTGAACTAGAAGGTGGTGAGTGAACACGGAAGCAACTTGCGCAGTACGGTAACCTCGGCAGTCAAGAACTGAACGGTTCGGTTGGGGCTCGCTCAGCCCGTTGCTGTGCTGGAGACCATGTCAGTACAGTCAAGGACTCCTTTGTGAGATCGCTGCTGGGTTCGCTTCCCACAATATGAAAAACTACGAAAATGATAATATTTTGATAACTTATTCCCATTGTGATGACGGACGACTAGACAAAATTTGATTCAGTGTAAAGATCCGTTCAACTACATGTCGAGTATCACTTTTCAATATATTTTCCAGAATCTCCTAACTCGGGTACTTTAGGTACCAAAATTAACAAGGAATCTGTACAAAGTTGTTTAAATAGTCTCGTGCAAAGTTCCTGAGCGAAGCTTTTGTACAAGAACTGATACGGGGGTAAGTACCCAATCTAAAGGTTTGAAACCAAAATTGCGATGGGATTGATATTGGATATTATGTGGATTAGGGTTTAAGAGAATGTTAAATTATATAGCAACTGAACTGAACATTGGGATCTATAAATATGTATGTCGAAATAAATACCCGCAAACATAGCCGGTCCAGTGCAGGTGCAATTGGAACAGTCCGCTCCAGACGCTGACAAACGCGCTGATGATACCTAATACAGCGCCCTTGACTTTTTTACTAGCATCAGGCCCCGTTTGGCTCAGGGCCGGCCCTGCCTGCAAACCCCTGGCTTTAATCATGTACCGTCTTACTCATAATAGATAATACGGGGGGATAGGAACTGGTTGATAGAAAACATTACTCATATTCTGAAGCTATAGTCTCACTGGCTCCAGACGGTTGGGAGCAGTTGGGACACTTGTGCAGTTTCACATTAATAAAAAAAAAACGAACAGCAGCTGCCTATCTCCTGCAAAGAGGAATTTCTCATGACCGCTGATGAAGCGGTCGAGGTCAACAGAGGGCGATGGTGTTTGGACTAAATTCTATGATTTCAATGAAGACAAAACTGTCAGCGGCAGTAGTAGGATGGGAGATTTGACGCCTATTTTCTATGCCTCGAAAAAGCTGACGCGGTAGCCAGTTGCCTGCTGACGATAACTGACATCAGTATATTTCTTGGTGTAAGTACCTACCTACGAAGCCACAATCATAGTTTGACTCCTACACAAGGGCGTGTATGAAGGGGGGAGTTTAGGGCTTCACCCGCCCCCCCCCAAGGGTTTTACGTACATGCACCGGTATATACCAGGGATCAATGCTGCTAGCTCCATTAAAATACCTGTAGAACAGACTCAGAATGCCCACATTGCGTCTGTGCATTAGAGATGGCAATCGGTCTGTTAACAATGGATTGTCAATCAGACGGACCGCCCTCCTTTGCACAGAATCGAGTAGGTTTGGCAAGTATTACGGGGCACCAGCCCAGAGGTGGCTGCCAAATTCTATTAGGGCTTACATGAGATTTGTATAGGGTTAGCGGCTGGTTAGTTTTGAAGAATCCCATACAAGACACCCAGTTTCTTGGAGAGAAGATTTACTTGGGGTTCTGTAGAACCCCGATACTTGAGCAGTCTGATATACTTACTTCAAGCATTTCAATGGAGTCTTTATTGGGGAGAGTGCTTACATCAAATTGCACCAGACAGTCATTGATCTCCCTCTTTGCCGAAATCTGACAAGCTTGGGTTTTTGAGATGTTGAAACTGTCCAGGTGGGCCTTACCCCAGGCACGAACCTTCTCGAGGTGGTGGTCATCTTTGTCTCAAAACTTCCCGAACGTATGGACATTAATAGTAGAAGGGGCTTGTCAAAAAGATAACTCTCGTGAACGGTGCTGTCGTCAGCGTAGCAATGAGTTGGTGCACATTCAACGAGATTGTCGATGTACAACAAAAACAACGTCGGCGACAACACAGATCCTTGTGGAACCCCCGCATTGATTTGGTGCGGAGAGAAAGAAGAGCCGTCAAAAACGGTTTGAATTGTTCTTCCTTTTAAAAAAGTCCGCCAATCCAACTATGCAGGGTTGGATGGTAACTTTCTGACAGGCGCCCGATGCCAGACCTTATCAAAGGCTTTGGAGATATCCCACCCGACGGTTTGAGTTTCTCCAAATGTTCCAAGTACCGCCCCCAAATATGCGTTACATACTCTAGCAGATCGCCACATGATCGGTTTCGACTAAATCCATACAGCCGGTCGCTTAGGATGTTGTTATTCACGAGGTATGTGAGCAATTTGTTATTAACCACCCTTTCCAATACTATTGAGATTATGGAAATGATGGCTATGGGGCGGTAATCGGAAGGATCGAAGCGGTTCCCCCTTCTTAGGGATTGGATGGACGATTACCCTTTTCCATAGATCCGGCACCTTTCTACTTTTGAGTGAGAGTTTAAATTTTTTTGAGAATTTTGAGGTCAATTCTGTAGAAGAAGAATTAAGAACCAGGGCAGGTATTCCGTCTGGACCGCTGGCTTTATCAATTTTCAACTCGTTCAAGACCTGAAGAACCTCCTTGTTCTGGATATTTGGTTCCATCATTTGAAAACCGCAGTGCGGAATGGAAGGGGGAGTCTTTCCGTTATCTTGAAGAGTCGAGTTTTCCGCGCAAATATTGCCTAATAACTCGGCTTTCTCACGGGCCGAGTTAGCCAGCCGGCCATCGGGCTTGGTCAGTAGTGGAAAAGTGGTTCTGCAGGAATTTCTCCCAATTGAACAAGGGTTGGATGGATCCAGTACAATGGTAACTTTCCGACAAGCGCCCGGAGCCAGACCCTATCAAAGGCTTTGGAGATATCCAACCTGCCGGTTTGAGTTTCTCCAAAATATACCAATTGTCGCCACCAAATATGCGTTACATACCCAACCAGATGATGCCACATGATCGGTTTCGACGAAATATTGTGCTAAATGGTACATTTGTTTCCATTCAAATTTGTATGGAAGGCACTTCTAGTGTTATTTTGTATTCCATGGGGTAAATATTAAGAATTTTTATCAATAATCATCAAAAAATATTTTTTCAGAAGAACACCAAAGATAAAAATATGTATATCATGTAGGAAAAACAAAAAATATAATAATTATTAAACCTTTTTCTTCTGAACAGCTGATGTATTTACAGAATTTATTTGTCTTTTTCAACAGATAACATACAATTCTATTGATCAATGTTGTATAAATATATATTTATTAAAATAATACAACAATTCACCTACGTAGTAGTACTGAAATATGTCGATTACACTTCAATCTTAAAACATAAAATAAATTTATAAATAAAATAACACAGTACAGTTTTCATATTAAAATAATTTCGTTTGTACAATAATATTTTTAGTACGTAGCAGATGCGGCTTTACAAGAATTTATGCAGGAATAAACCATAATAATCAGGATTCTTATTCAATCATATATTAATTAATAACTATTTACACTTGTTGTCAAAACAGAAATTCTCAATAACAATGGATAACATAAAAAAGTAATAAAGTAAATGATAATAATATATGTATAGGTAAACCATTTAAAAGAGACCATCGCTTTTCCATGTACTGGATGGATAAAAAATAACAATACATATTTACCTTTTTAAAACTTGACGTTTACATTGTTAATGCTGATTTGTATGTTGTTTTACCACAAGCATATACAGGGTTTTCCAATAACAGGTGTTATTTTGAATAGCCCGCTATTTCGGTAGATGTTACTTTTGAAGCTGTCATTTTTTGACATTTGACAAGTAGAAACTACGCCATTAATAAAAATGGAACGATACACGCTTCAACAACGCATTGAAATTATTAAAATTCAATTGAGTGAATCAAATGCAAATCATCTTGAGTGATGAGGCCCATTTCCAGCTCGGTGGCTTCGTCAACATGCAAAATTGCCGCATCTGGGGCTCGGAAAACCCAAGAGTTATTGTTGAAAAGCCTCTCTATCCTCAACGTGTGACTGTTTGGTGCGGTTTATGGTCCGGCGGAGTCATTGGACCTTACTTTTTTGAAAATGAGGCTGGAGCAACAGTTACCGTGAATGGATTGCGCTATCGAGAGATAATTAATGATTTTTTATGGCCGGAATTGGATGGTATTGATCTGAACAACGTTTACTTTCAACAAGACGGCGCTACGTACCGCACAAGCAACGAAACCATTGATCTTTTACCATTGAATATCAAAATAACACCTCTTATTGGAAAACCCTGTATATAGGTGATTAGACTATTTTAACAATGAAGTTTACTTAGCGACAGCAGTGATTTCGTTTTTTTAGCAGTTGCGCGTCCAGACCTGTACTGTAGTTGGACTTGCATTTTCTCATACAACGCATAAAATCTTCGGGCGGAAAACAATTGAATTGTTTACAATAATCGATAATAATAAGTAATTTGCGTGAATGTATTTACAAAGGAAATATTAAGTGTATGCCAAGTAATTAAAACACTTTCTCATTACACACAAGGGTATTTTGGCACCTTTTAAAGGAAATTTACTTAGAGGTAGCACACAACCTTAAGCGGCGCTTAAGGCTTCTCTATATATAGTGTAACATCATTGATATAAGCGCTTGAGTACTGATGCTAGGAGAAACAAATTATTTTAATTTAAATTTTTATATTTTGAATAAATAAATGCCGCTATGCACCGAGTATCTTTGGGCATTTGCGAGGTAAGAGGGGACTGCGGGCGGGGGTTCCAAATTAGTTTGAAAAACTTTTTATACAACTGTATGCACAAGTACATTCAAAGGTGTCCTCTTTAAAATGAGTTGCCTGTCTCTTTTTAAAAAAATAAAAAACAAAAAAACAAATCTTCTGATCGAAGAAACCATAACTTTAAATATTAATAATATAAATATTCATAATTTTTAAATTCTTTAAAATGTTATAAATTTTACGAAACAAATATGTAACAAAATTTACAGAAAAATAATAATATGAAATTTTTATGAAGTATAATATCTCCATTGAGTTGATAAAAAATTATTAGCGATATTGCAATTATTGCAGAAGATGTAAAATGATCGAAATGAATTTTGATAAAATTAAAAATTCACAAGAAATAAAATTCGATTTTACAATTTATTACATACTTATTTACATATTATTTATCTGGTTTTTAAGATTTATACTGATTACAACAGTTATTAGATATGACCATAAATACATCTGGATGCAGCATATTTACAAAGATTATTCAGGAAAGATAAAAATTGGAGGTGATTTCACAAATGGAAGGTATATTGAAGCCACAATTTTATTAGTATTGAATTTGGATTACTCGTACCATTATGGCAACTCAGAATGATTTAGGCGACTTAGTCAATACACTTAACAAAACCCAAACAAAACAAAATAAAATGTTTTAAACATAATTTTTTTTAAATCTTCTTTGAACAGATTAATCAATTTCACTGGCCTTTCTGGGGCCTAGGTGTCGGAACGCCTTTTGTAAACTGATGAAAATAGTTTTACATAAGACGTTCCTAGGTTTCGGAAAGGCTTATGTAAACTGATGAAAATAGTTTTACATAAGACGTTCCTAGGTTTCGGAAAGGCTTATGTAAACTGATGAAAATAGTTTTACATAAGACGTTCCTAGGTTTCGGAAAGGCTTATGTAAACTGATGAAAATAGTTTTACATAAGACGTTCCTAGGTTTCGGAAAGGCTTATGTAAACTGATGAAAATAGTTTTACATAAGACGTTCCTAGGTTTCGGAAAGGCTTATGTAAACTGATGAAAATAGTTTTACATAAGACGTTCCTAGGTTTCGGAAAGGCTTATGTAAACTGATGAAAATAGTTTTACATAAGACGTTCCTAGGTTTCGGAAAGGCTTATGTAAACTGATGAAAATAGTTTTACATAAGACGTTCCTAGGTTTCGGAAAGGCTTATGTAAACTGATGAAAATAGTTTTACATAAGACGTTCCTAGGTTTCGGAAAGGCTTATGTAAACTGATGAAAATAGTTTTACATAAGACGTTCCTAGGTGTCGGAACGGCTTATGTAAATTGATGAAAATAGTTTTCTTTCAAATTGGTATAGATCACACTTATTGGGATTATCTATTCAATGATAAAATATTTAGAAAAAACAAAGAAAAATGGTACAAACATATTGACGCCATACTGCAAAAACAATAATCGTAAAAAAAAATTAAAAAATGTTTTTTTTTGTATAATTGAGTTACAAATGACATTCCGCATATCAGCTGACTAAAGTTTTTATGTGTACTACCTTTTTCTCTTTTTCAATAAGTGCACAAAATATAATATATTACTTTTAATAGTCCAAAGGCATTTTTACTATGACAAATATGATCAATTTTAGTAAAACAAAAAAAAATAAGTTTTACTGTTATACTTAGGACGGGGTGTTTCACAGAATTTGAACAATTCGTCAAATTTCAGAGTTAATTTTCAAATTCTATTTATGTTCTGTTATCATATAATTTGTACTTCATTTTTTATTTGTGACAATAACTTTACATTGGGTGCTTTACCCATGCTGAGGCCCCCTATTTGGGCAAGTCGCTTCACAGGACTGAAATAATAATAGAACTTGAATATAACTTTCACAGAACTTGAATTATAACTTTGAAATTTGATGAATGGTTCAAATTATTTTTTAAAAAAACCCATCCTTATAACAATCCCCAAAGCGCAAAATCTTTATATCACTCTCCTGTATGTATAATTTGTCAGTTATTTAGTAGTTGAAGTACAGCGCAATGTTAATTCACCCATAAAAATAAAGCTGAATATTTACATTTATTAGTAAGAACAACAAAGTACGCATAACACTTGACTTGAATAATGGTAAATTCATCACAAGGTGTAGGGTTCGGAGTACTTATTATTATAATCCCTGCTCCTCAAGGGACAGGGCTACTATGGATCTCAGGGCTTGTGGCTTGCAGTGCTCCTCTAACCAGCCAAATACTCCGGAAGATAATTCAGTGAAGTTCGACATCGGCACTGAGTCAAACGATTCAAATAGATGATCCATGATTGATTGGAACTAAAAAACAAATAAAAATTAATTAAACAAATTAGAGTACAAAACCTATTGCTTTGGCGAAAAATTCAGAATCGAAATGGTGCTTGAAACGGCAATTTCATTTTGTGGGGAAGTTCCAAGAGCTCTCAACTGTCTGGGGCCAGGGAGGCCAAGGCATCCACAATTGGGTATGTTATGAGACCGAAGATGGAGGAGTGTCTGGCTTTAATCTTGTCACCAAACACTTCGAATCTGAATGGTGGCCATCCATCAGTGTATTACTGAAAGTACATGCCACTCTGGAATGTGACGCAAACATAATACATACATGTTATTTTAAATTAATACATTGTAATTAATTAAATTAAATTTACTTGCACACGCAAAGAGTCACAAAAAGTTTCACCCAAGTGGTGGACCCTCCTCTCTGACTATCTCTCCTGGGAAATGGCATGATGGTTAGTTAGTTAAGTCTGTTATAGAAGCACGTTTTTAGCAATAATCCTTGCTAATTTCTAGATAAATCTGAAATTAAAAAAATATTATGGTACCAGTCTAAACTTGTCGGCATCGCTGAGCACAGCCCCGGGACCCCGGGGGGGCGGCCTCTGCTGCAGCAGCTGCGTGTACGCGTTCCGCATGATGTTCAGCGCCTCCGCTTCCTTGCGTAGAGCCGCCCGCTCGCAGCTGGCCCGGCGCCGTGACTGGATCAGGAACTGGGCGTACTCGATGGACTTCTGGAGTATCTGGAAATTGGGTTAAATATTTGGCAGAGTTAATTTGGTTGGTCAGTTTTTAAATGAATGATAAGCATTGCAAATATGTACAGATAAAGTACTCTCTCTGATATTCGCTGTTCGATTATCCAACAACTACTATAATCTAAATGCTGATGTCGACACTAGACTGTAGTGACCTCCTAAAAAATAACTCATTGGTGAATTACTATAACAACCCGGCGAAACAAATTATTACTATTCAATTTGATACAAAGGAAACGAAGGATAAGGTCATCAAACAAAAAAAAAATAAAGGAATCTTCACTCCCAAGGACATCAGGTACTCAGAATCAACTGAAAAAATATTCATAAATGATAAACTTACCCCAAAGAATAAACAACTTCTTTGGTTAACAAAATCTACCAAATCTTTGGGTATAAATACGTTTGGACGAAGGATGGAAATGTATTACTGAGAAAGAACGAAGAATCCCCTATAATAAGAATAAATGATGTTAACGACATTCCAACCCAATAATCATGTACCTACTAGAGTAAGAAATTTTTATAATTAAATTTGAAAATGGATTACTATGACGATTTTTCGGTCCCAGACACTAAGGTTTATGAAAATATGACAGAACTAAATAACTACATAATTGAGGGAAATACAGATTTCAATTTAATAAATTTAAATATAAGAAGCATACGCAAACATTTTGATGATTTCTGTATTTTCCTCAATTCTCTAGATTTTCGTCCAAATGTAATCATACTTACCGAAACGCAAATGCGTGACTCAATACCCTACCACATCTCCGATTATGAGACTTACTCACTACCCTGTAAACATACTTCTCACGATGGTCTCTCAATATTTTACAGTTCAAATAAAATAACTAACGTAATAATTAATATCCCCAAATTTAAGTATTCTAATGCCATACATTTATCCTTCACACATAACAGTAAAACATACTCTATACTTGCTATATATCGCTCCCCTTCCTTAGACTCTAAATCCTTTATTACAGAACTTAAATATTTTATAAATGAAAATAATTGCAATCAATCCGATTTCTCATTTATTGTAGGTGATATAAACATCAACATTGATAATTCGATCCTAAACCCTATTGCAAACGAATATCTAAATGTTATATATAGCGAGGGTTATCTGTCTTACATAAATAAACCCACTAGATATGGCCATCACGCTGATTCTTGCCTCGATCATATATTACTCAAAACTAATAAAAATTTTATACCCAGATCAGCTGTCCTAAAATTCGATATCACAGACCACTACCCAACCTTTTTCGGTCACAGTAAATTAAATTTTCATCATACAACTAAAGAACAACAAGTGGAAAAAAATAAAATTAACTACCAAACACTAAACAATTCTCTAAAAAAAGAAACTTGGAACCAAGTTTTATCCAATGATGACCCAAATCAATCACTGAATACATTCTATTCGATATTAAATAATAATATCAAAAATAGTCTAGAATTAACACGAACACCTAAAAGAAAACATAAAAAAATTAAACCATGGATCACGCGTGGACTGATAATTGCAAGTCAACACAGGAACAAACTGTACAAAATTTACAAAAACCATGAGAATTACTGTATGGTAAAAGGTGTACCATCTAATGGAAATTTACGTCAGCAATACATAATCTATAGAAATTTTTTTAATATTCTTATGAAGAAATGTAAACAAGAATACTATGCAAACCAATTGCAAAAAGCTGATAATGATTCTAAAAAAACATGGCAAGTCATAAATGAAATAACGAATAGAACACACAAAATAAAAAGATTTCCCGAAAAAATTGTAACAGACGATAAAATAGTCATAACGGATGTAGGAAAAATCGCAAATAAATTCAATGATTTCTTTACAAACGTTGCCGCAGATTTAATAAATAATAATCCCTCATTTCAAAACAGTATACATAAATCAACCCAAATAGACATACCCACCCCCGAATATACTCCTAATTTATCTCAATTTAAACGGATAACTGAATCTGAAATTATAAAACACATTGCCAATCTTAAAACAAATACAGCCAATGGTCCAGATGAATTAAGCTGTATCACAATCAAGTCTATTAAACAACACATTTCTATGCCCTTACAACACATTTTTAATTCCTGCCTTGAAAAAAACATTTTCCCAAATGCATTTAAACTCTCAATTATTGTACCCATACATAAATCTGGATCGATCTCTAAACTTGACAACTACAGACCAATATCGCTGATATCCCAACTTGCAAAGATATTAGAAAAAATCATAAAGATACAAGTACTAGAGTTTCTAGAATCTAATGCACTCTTGTCACCACACCAATATGGTTTCAGATCAGGTCTTAGTACTGATGATGCTTTATTTAATCTAACAAAAAAATTATACACCATTCTAGATTCGAATATGAAAAGTTTAACAATATTCTTAGACCTAAAAAAGGCTTTTGATACCGTCAATCATAATAAACTGCTTGGAAAACTTAATAATATGGGAATCAAAAATAATTGTCTGTCACTTTTAACAAATTATTTACTTGATCGCAGACAATCCACAAAAATTGGCGTAAATATTAGTAATCCAGCATCTATGAGACATGGGGTTCCACAAGGAACAGTTATAGGTCCGCTTTTGTTTCTAATTTATATTAATGACCTATGTAATATTAGTATTCCGGGAAAACTTTTCTCGTATGCTGACGATACTGCAATCACAGTTCATGGTAAATCCTGGGACGAGGTCTCTAAAAATGCAAATAAGTGCACAATTATTGTCAAAGAATGGCTCAATCAAAACCTTCTAACTCTGAACTGTGAAAAAACTATATATATTCCTTTTTATAATACCAAAAAAGCGGCACCCTTAACTCATCTAAGTATAAGGTTTCACAAAAATACTTGCAATCCTGTCTTATGCACTAACTGTACAGAAATGAAATCGGGGAATACAGTTAAATATTTAGGAATTATAATAGACAGCCAACTCAAATGGACAAATCACGTAGAAAAGCTTGTAAATAAACTTAGATATTTAACTTATATTTTTAAACGTTTAAATAACATAGTAGATATCAAAAGAATCAAATTGGTGTATCATGCATTGGTGCAATCATCAGTATCTTATGGAATAATTGCATGGGGGGGGATTTATAACACCCATATTAAGCCACTAGAAATAACACAAAAACTAATACTAAAAATAATGTTGCATAAAGATATGACCTACCCCTCCTTGCAATTATTCGAAGAGGCTAAATTGTTAGAGATAAGAAAAATTTACTGTACACAATGTTTAAAATATATATTTGCTCGAAATTTTCTTTTTATAAAAAATGAAAATCGGTCTAGTAATAGGGTAAATAATGTATTTAAAGTTCCACTGTGCAAAACAAGGCTTGCGCAAAGACATGCTTATTTTATTACACCAAAAATTTATAATGCACTCTATACCAATACAGAAATCAAATGTGAAAATATATCATCCTACAGGAAACATAAAAATGTAATAAAGTCTTGGATAAATACCATAGATATTAATATTTACCTGCTGTAACATCTGATCTTAATCTCTATTAACTTTTAACAAATCCTTATTAACTTTTATTTTTCATATTTAATCCCGTAAATACAGTAAATAATGATTTTACTATAAATATTTTCATTCTTTTCTTTTCAATTTTCTACAAAGATAAAATATGTATATTTAGAGTAATTTTAACTGAACTGCCTTAAAGAAACACAAGTATACCCACGAACTGGCGATGCCTATGTGGGATTTTTTTGCTATCATACATTTATGCATATTATTATTTATATGTATATGCTGTTTATGAACTCGTGTGTGTGTACGTGTATTGTGTGTGTATGTTATGTATGGTGTGTAATACACTATATATGTATACATATGTGCATGTGTACATATACTTTTCTGTAATTCGCATTGTTTCTTTCTTTTTTTAATATGTATGTAAAAAACATAATTTGTATTTTAAAACCATGTATGTAACAAAAAAATAAAATAAAATTAAAAAAAAAAAAAAAAAAAAAAAAAATCTGACGTTATTTTGACTAGTTGAAAGCACAAATTCAAGCTATACATTCACCAGTAGTCGTATATCAAATTCTGTTGTATGTCGCTTGCCTAGACTCGACCGCCATGCTTTGTACACCGACACGATGGGTTGGGTTATCTAACTCTTACACTTTTATTATTTTGTTGATGATAATGATAAACTAATGTTTATAAGACAAGGTTTTTTATGCATAGCATAAAGGATAACAAATTATCATAAGCAATAACAACAGTTATAAAAATAATAATAATATTTGACAAGTGAAAATATTTCCCCAACAAATGTAGATATAATATGTCTCTATGCCATCTAGTGGGAAATTAGCACTAACAAAGCCTTTACTTCAAAATAAAGTTGGTTGTATACAGGGGAAAAAATATAATAAGCAGTAATTGTTGATTGAAGTACTAGTGCATATTGAATTATTTGGCAGGTTGGGAAGCCGACGTAGCTCAGTGGTCTAGAGCACCTGACCGGTAATCAGAAGGTGCAGGTTCAATTCCCGTCGGCGGCATTTATTTTTACTTGGGAGATATTTTCAATTAGTATGGAAATTCCAGGCGACTAATTATTGCTTATAATAATTTATTACTCTTACACACTCAGTTACCATTATGCTTTCTAGCTTGCCAGAACTGACCATTTTACCAGTTACCAGGGTTATTAATTAAGTCCTTTTGGTAAGTCCTTCTCTTCTCAGTTTCTGTATATTCTAGCGACAACTGTCACTATTCATTTCCTTTTACCACGTTTTTTGTTTGAATAAGTTTACAAAATGGAATGTTCTCGCAAGCTTAAACATGACATCTTATGTTTAAACCAAAAAATGGAAATTTTACGATAGCGGTGTTTGTTTGTTTTATCAAACACCAGTTATATATTTTATTTAATCCGCCACTTTTGCTATAGTTATATTATATTTGCTAGAGTACCTTCGTATACTAATTACATTGACCTTAAGATTCCACACTGAAAACTGTCTAATTTTAGTGATGTCAGAGCTGACAATTTGAGAGTTTTGCAAATTCAAAAAATCGATTCCTCCTTTATGGCTAAGATTACATTGTGACTTTTTACTAGATGTAGGATTAAGAGGAACGGCTGCGAGGCTTTTTCACACAAAACTTAAATTTGGATTTGAGGCCAAAATAGCCAACCGAAATTTGGTTTTTTATATTTTTACTATTATTTTTTTTATATTATATAAACAGTACATGATTTACAGAGATGAAACAATATACACGAATAAGATACTTCATGTTGTGTACCTATGATATGTTTCCTTGTAATGTTTACTAAGTGGTATGTTTATTCCTTAATTACCAGGTGACGTGTGTAGTATATAGGTGTGTGTGTGTGACATGTGTAATGTATGTGTGAGTGTGTGTGCATGTGTGTGTCTGTATATATGCGCATTGAATAGTTTAAATTATTGACATGATGCCACGTTTGAATTTGGGGGCAGTGAATCTGAAAAAATGTCAATGTTAGAGTTAAGACAAATATTATTTAGAGTATGAAGAGCTCGGTTAATTGGCGAATTAGATGCTGCATTTGTTTATAGTTAAACGTGTGGAATAGCACTGTATGTCGTGTACGTCTAAAAGGTATTTTAAAGTTAATAAGGGACAGAAGTTCGGTACAGTGAATGTCATTGTTTAAAATTTTGTGTACATATAAATATTGAGTCAGCTACTGCTCGTCTTTGCTGCAAAGTTTCAAATGTACACTTAAAGTTATTGGTCTATACTACATTGTAAACATCTGTAAAAACCCAGTATAAATAAATAGTATTAGTTGATGTGGAGGAGAAAATAAAAGGCAGCCAAAAGTGTTATTTGAAATCAATACTTACAGTGGCTTTGCTAAGTTTATATCCAGAGGCATCAGTTTGTTGGCAAGTAGGAACTAGTTCTTGCAAGTAGTCATATCCCTTCTTAATGGCATCACGCCTCTTCTGTTCTGCCTAATAACATAAAAGAGAATATTATTTTTTGGTTATTACGCACATAAGCATAAGCATAAAGGGTAACAATTATTTTATAAGCAATAATTATTAGCCTGAAACACTCATCCACATTGAAAAATCTCCTGATAAAAGATACATGACGCCAACGGGACTTGAACCCGTGTCCTTTCGATTTCCGGTCGACAGCTCTGACCACTGAGCTATGGCGGCTTATCTCTTATCCGCGAAATAATTCAATATATACTAGTGTTTCATTCAACAATTACTGCTTGTTACATTTTTTCACCTGAAACAACCAACTTTATTTTATATGAGAAAGGCATTGTAAGTGCTAACTCTCTCAATAGATGGCGTCGAGACATTGTCTACACACCATTGTCTACATTTTTTGGTGAAAATACTAGAACTTGTCAAATATTAATTATGTATAAGGGAAAAAAATGTAACAAGCAGTAATTATTGAATGAAACACTAGTATATATTGAATTATTTCGCGGATAAGAGATAAGCCGCCATAGCTCAGTGGTCAGAGCTGTCGACCGGAAATCGAAAGGACACAGGTTCAAGTCCCGTTGATGTCATGTATCTTTTATCAGGAGATTTTTCAATGTGGATGAGTGTTTCAGGCTAATAATTATTGCTTATAAAATAATTGTTACCCTTTGTGCTATGCATAAAAAATCTTGTCTTAAAAACATTAGTTTACCAAAAAACATTATAAATAAGCATAAAGCTTTAATAAATGAGTTAGTAGAAAATTATGTGTATTATCATTCATTTTCTGATGATGTAATTAATGCATGCTCATATTATAATATTATTCTACAAAGATAATATATTATTATGTCAAATTGTGTTTAATTTCTTAGTATTTTGTTATCTCCAGATCAAGGTCAGTCAATAACCTTTTATCTCTACACAATCTATGTGTTCGAGATTGGTTCAAAAGGGTGACATTATTGAGAAATCTATGTGAACGGTGTCTGGAAATTCGAAGTACAATCGGGAAACTGATGAATCTACATTACACACAGAACCCAAAAAAACCCTCTTTTTTTGTTTTTTTAATTTGGGCATTTAAATTTTTTTTAAACTTTTTTCGGCATCTTAAATCTTTTGGAGCGGAGTCTGTGTTTCGACCTTTGATGCATTTTAAAAAGCATTAAGCAGACGGCCTTCTTGGTTGAGGAATAAAGCTCTCGAGGTAATAAGACAATACAGAGGTCATGGGTACAAATCACGGCGTGCGCAAGTAAATTTTATTTGATTAATTTGTGTTATTTCACAATTTAGTCATAAAAAATAAATATATATTTAGTATATTTGCAGCACGTTACAAAGTAGTCTTTATTTAAAGTGTCAACTATTTGCTGACAAATTTGCTCTTAAATGTTTAAATTCTAAAAGTCATCAGGTTATCCCCAGAGTCTCATTGTTCAATGAATCATCACATTCACATACTACAATCAGAGCTCGAACTAAAACTCTTCCTACCATCTATAAAAGCCTCTCTTAGATCTGCAAATGATACAAAATGATCTTCCTTTAAAGAAATAAAAATATACTCATGTTACCCTATCCCCATCAATTTTGAAAGGGATCGGCAACCTTAAAAGTCATTCCAATCTCCCGGCCCGTATGTCAATAATATGTTCAATGACATTATTTCATCTAAATGACCCAAAGTTTTAAACCAATTTAAAATATGTTTTTAGCCGAGTGCATTGCAGTAATTTAATCTCTCAAATATATAATCAAAAATAATTTTGAACATTCCCTTGTTCTCTCTGATTCTCTCAATTCTCTCTAAAAACTTAAATCCAGTCCTCTTCTTCATCCTGACAATCACTTTGTATGCCTTATTCGAGTGCTAATAGTCTCCATTCAAAGCTATGGTAAAAACGTAACTCTAATTTGGATTCCTGGAAATGTTGGCATTATGGGTATTGATATTCCTTAGTAAAACAAGGAGCATCCAACCCTATTGTTACCCTCATAAACCACATTCCCCTATTTGACATTTTTTCCATCTTCAAAGATAGATCCCGCAATGTTTGGTCAGAGTATTGGCACTTCTTCTTCTTTATGTGCCTTATCAGGTCCCCCCGACGTTGGCGATCACTCTAGAAAATGTCTCTTTGTCTTGCGCTGCCCGGAATAGCTCCTCCACACTTCTAATGCCGGTCCACTCTCGTATATTTCGCAGCCAAGACATTTGTCTCCTACCAGGCCCTCTGCGACCCTCTATCTTGCCTTTCAATATTAACTGGAGCAAGTGATACTTCTCCCCTCGAAGTACATGACCCAGATATGAAATTTTCCTGATTTTTATTAATCTAAGCAGTTCTCTCTCTGTTCTAGCCCGCCTGAGAATTTCTGTGTTGGTGATCATGTCGGTCCATGGGACTTTGAGTATTCTCCGGTGAAGCCACATTTCAAAAGCCTCTAACGTGTTCATGGTATTTACTTTCAAGGTCCATGTTTCACATCCATACAACAAGACCGACCACACATAACATTTTAGCATTCTGTGCCTTAGTTTTAAGCTGATATTATTATTGCAGAAGAGGGATTTCATTTTAATGAACGCAGTTCTTGCTGCTTCAATTCTGCACCTAACCTCTACATTATTGGCACACTGCTAGTCAATCCAAGGAAGCCTGCTATGCCTCAATACAAAGGACTATCCCATCCCATCAAAACTGTGGTTTCAACAATTCCACTACTTATCCAAAAAATAAATATCTTCACTTATTCAAATGAGGATTGGGCATTGTTCCATTCCTTCTCACCTTTTTTAAATTCACGTGCTTGACTCCTCAGATTGTACATTCTGTTGTCTGGAAGTGAGAACTTTAGATCACATATTTTTTGGTTGACCCTCTCTAAAAATTATCTCTCTTATATCAAGTCTTATCTAAAATTGCCTCCTCTCCATTTGACATCTCATCACTTCTAAGTCTGAACTCGACTCCAATTTTCATTATAATTTTTGTCAATTTAAACAAAGTTAACATTAAACACCTTCCCTCTCTCCATAATTTAAAATGATGGCCTAAAAGCCTCTTGAGGGCGAAAGCCAGATACATTTAAAAAAAAAAAAAACTTTGGACTTGATTTACTCGAAAACGAAAGCTCAAATAAAAAAAAAGGTTATACCGCAAAATCTACTGCAAATGTGATGTTGATTCACCAGTTTCCTGCTTGTACTATGAGTTTCAGGACACTGTACAAAGAAGAGTGTGTGAGTTAGTTTTTTTAATTAAAATCTAGTTTTATTCCGATATTGACGAAATTTTGCACACTACACTTTCAAAAGCATCCCCATCCTCTCTTCCCACAAAGCAGAATAAAGCATGGACAATACTGGTAACTTAGCTAGAATATACCTATAAAATTACAAAATATAATTTTTTTAATGTTATTATTCAAATACAAAAAACATGCCTGGGTGTGCGCCTCTCGCCTTCTTTCTTTGTAACTTAGGGTAGATGACTTGTCTCCACTATCATCTTCATCCTCTGAAAACATCACATACTAGTTTAAAAAAACGTTGAATATTTAAAAAAAATAAAATGTATACTAATCACAAACAAAACAACCCAAAGACGGAAAACTGTGAAAAAAAATAGTAAATTAGAACACTTTATTTTAATAACTATAAACTAGTAGTTCTGTGAAAATTAGGCCTCGCATAATGTTGATTATTCCGATTTGACAGCTCGTAACGCTCCTTCGAACTCCGGCGAAGTAAAAAACTATTACCCAACACGGCTACTGTCTTGACATATTGACTGGACACAGAACACACACACAAATTTACTGACAGACGATACGCAAAGCACTCTATGGCGGTTGTCCTATCCAAAAGAAAAAATTTCATTCCATATAATTTCAATTTTAAATGCAGTATTTTCCATTCGTCCCAAATGTAATTAATTGTAATTAAGTTGAATCAAAGTGTTTTTATTTTCAAAAATATATTCATATTAAGCGTTGCCTGCAATCCTAAAAGTTTACCAAAGATTCATAGCAAATATATTCAAACAATAGTTGCGCATTTTAGTTGAAGTTGTGGTTATCGGGGTAATACAGTATATGATAAAGATGGCTATCAGACATTAATAAGTAGTGCTATGTTATTACATGTTACCGAGCTAGCTCAATCTGCAAATTAGTGTTATCTTATCAAGTGCCTAATCTCAAATCATTAAATAAACAAGAACAAAATTTGATGAAAATTCGTACTCTATTCCAACTAGAAAAATAATCAGGATGGAAATGATTAATCATTAGTTTAGGAAAATTACAGATTTTCCGTAGAGCTTATTAGAAGTTTGATTATAAACAAGTTAAGTAATCAACAAACCTGAATTGTGAGGTGATGATGTAGGGGTATGCAGAGAACCCGTACTACTACACCGAGAAAATATATGATCCCTCTCTGTGGGACTGGATGGTTCAATTTTCATTTCTAAAACAAAGTAACATAATAACAACAGTACTATTATTTTAAAAAAAAATAACTGGTAAATGTCTTTTTGATGTTTACCTTTGTTTGGATCATTATAAGCAGATTCCGCCATTTTTTTGGTGTTAGATAAAGCTGGTGAATTGTTATAATAGTATCAAAATATATTTATTTTTAACAATTCCATACGTCAGCCATCACAGCTGTCAAAAATACAAATAATAGTATTGCCATGTGGAAGACATAATGAATAAATCGAGTAGCTAGGGGAGAACTTATCTATATCCAGTATATAAGTATTTTTTGTAATGGTATCACTGGCCAGGGCTACTACCAAGGAGCAACTTGACTGAACGTCGCTCTAGTTCGTTTTTATCCAACAGTGAGTGGTTCATTCATTTATGTCCAACAGACACAATAGACCAAAACATAAGTCGGGAGAAATTTGCGTTTCAAAGTTTTTTAAAAAAAAAAACGCATATAAAATGAAATGAGCTAAATTGTTAGCTTACTAAAATGATTTAAAGTGATAGAAATTATTATTTTTAAGTAAAATTCGTTCCAAATGTTTAAAATTATGCAGAAAATACGTTTTTAATTTGGATGTAGGACAAAGTGATGAAATCTTGTGTGTTAAAGTTGGATATTGGATAAAGGAGACTGAATGTTGGACAAAAGCGCGCACTCTTGCATGACTTCTGCTTTATCCAACATGTTTGGTATTACAGGAAGATCGGAAAGCATTTAAAATTAATATTATTATTAAATACACTCAAAATAGGTCGGTCATTGTACGTTGATAGTTACATAATTAGCGTTAAATAATATTAACTTACTAGTTATATTTAGGAGGTGAGATCGAAAAAATTCAGATGTGATTCTTAAATATTTTTTTTGACATTTTTAAAAATAATTTGTTACTTGATTGGGAATCAAATGGTAAGAGTGAGCTTCATACAATAATAACGTCTTAAAATCATAATTGAAAACTTACCTTTTCAGACAATCACGTCCAAAAAATAATATATCAGGCGGCATTACATTTATCTGGCGATTCATTGCATTTGTTTTTGTTTATTGATATTTGATTGACGAGCAGCAGCCAGTGAATGCAATTAGTGCATCAAGTAGGTCATCAATCGCTAACTAGAACTAACTTAAGCCTGTGTATTAATTATTATTGTAAAACTCCTAAAAGGTGATTTTACACTAAAATGGAGCCATACAAATTTTTCTAATTTTATTATTTTGATGTGATGACAAATTTTGTTATTTATATTTATGGCATATAAATATAAATCGAAGCTTTAAAAATAATAAGTTAATTCAAAGGAGCTCGAAACAAAATAGATACCAAGTTCTTTAGAAATGTGTAAAACAATTGACGACGAGTCCTTTTTAAAAATGATTTGACATTGGAACACATAGGGTAGGATTTATATATGTTACACAATATAGACTAACTTGTAAAATTAAGTCATAAAACCTTCTAACCACATTTAGCTCCGTAACAAGTTTTCCAGTGTTTGAGATATCGGCGAGCCATTGTGTAATACCATTTAGTTGGGCATGGATTGCAAAAGTGGCTGAATGAAGGGATTGGAAATAGATGTAGGTAAATAAACAAAATGAAAAATATAAACATTAAATGTACGAAAAAAATAATGTTTTTCTGCGATAAATACTTTTTTTCTAAATCATAATTCTTCAACAAAAAAAATAGGAACAGGTAAGAAACGAACAAACCCACGGAAATGTTAGGTACAAAATAATAGGAACTTTCATTGTCATCCGATTACGTTTTTGATAATAACTGTCTTGTTTTAAACATCACAGGTACAATCTCTCATAAAGAATTATTTATTGTATCATTTAAACAAACAACAGCTTCGTCTGCTGCTATATCAAAGATCCAAATCCTTTTTACTTTGTTAACTGTGTAACAAACAAAAAAAAAAACTTTTCAATAATTGCATGCATTGCATTTTCATTTCTGCTGCGTTTAAATTTAAATCATTTTCATATAAAAAATAAATTATTGGTTATAATTTACCTTTACCGTTCTTTTAAGTATGAAAACTTAAATTACTTATAATACGATGACTAAGATTCCCTAACTATAGTGAGAATTAATGAACCATCACGCCGTTGCTCCTCAGGAGTAGGCAGAGTGGGTGGATCGCCATGCAACTGTGTTTTGGCTCCCAATCCTTAATCCATTCATATTTGAACATCATCTCAGATACTCTTTCTTTATTACAACTTTTAACATGATCCACAATAAGTGTTCACTTTCAAGTCATACATTCTTCTGACACTGCATATTCCCAACTATCCAAGCACCCCTTTCGTTCTCTTTTTCATTATACTTTGGTCGGCAATGCATTCCTTCTGGAAGTCTCCGTAAATCATTTTACCGTTCATTCGCCTCAGGGATCTCATTTCAAATGTGATCACTTTAATTTCGTCCTACTCTCAGTAACATGCCTCACTGTTTGTCGTTTATTTCAATTAATTAATTGACTGCGCGATTAAAACAACTACGACATTTTGTTATTTCAATTTTTAGTACGATATTTTACCATAATGTAGAACTTGGCATGTATTACATGAAATGTGTGGGACTGCTCTAACCTCCCCACATACCGGAATAAACACTTTTATTATTATTATTATAAAATGTTAATTATATATAACATTCGAAATACACAATTATTATGACCACCCTGTATGGGGCTATAATGGACGAAAATTTGCTGATAAAAGAATGAAATATTATTTACCTTGTGCATTTTCCATGTAGATTTTTATCATTTTCAGCAGCGTAGAGCTTTAGGCACTGTGCGCATTGAAATCTCCCGGAAAACCACTAAAATAACTTTGAAAAATAGCAAAATCACAAGTGAAGACATTTATTTTTTGTGGCGCTAACATGTTTTTAATAAAAGCAATCACGTGGTCCTTCCGCTGTGCTGCCATTGGCTGTTTGGTCTGAGTAATACGCCCGTAATGGAGAGTTCGAATTTCACACATAGGCTAAGATATGGCTTGGATGTTGGATACATTTATATGAAATTTAACTTAACGGCCGGTTAAAAATGAGGGTTCGTTTTGTCCAACGATTTCTATGATACCACATGAGCTGTTCTTAAAAGCAGACAAATTGACTCTATGAGTAATAGCTGTTTGTTCGCAAAACCCAACAAATTAGTCCAAGGAAAAAACAGGGTCTTTTCATCAATGTTTTGATACAAATGCCAAAAAGCACATAAACGTGGTTATAATTTTAAACTTTTGGTCATTAAATATACTTGACTGAAAATGTACAGATCCATTTACCAGGGGCAAAAAGCAGTTCAGAAGGTAATCCAAATGCTACTGCAAAAAGGCTGATTCCTACTTGGCACATTGCGCACGTCATGCAAAGAGCTTTGGTGCTGAGGGAGAATATAATTTAAATAAAATACGACTTTTGATTCACACATTTATTGTTTTAGCTAATAAAAATACTAATTTATTTATCATAATACACAGAATAAAAATACGGGAATCAACAGACCTGCTGCAAACCATCGAGTATTGGTTTATGAAAAAATCTATCAAAATCTGTTTTTCAAAGAATATCCTCGTTGTGTGGTAGATGGGATTAAATCTTAGATATTATTTCTATTATTGAAGACGATGAATTTTACTTTCTCGAATATGGATAAGCAAACAGCCCTTGTTTAATCAGATCTTACCACAATTTTTTTAATAATATGCATGCTAAGTACTTGAATGTACTTTTTTTTTAATGATCTCCAAAGAGATCACTTTGGCAAAATATAAAACCGAAAAAGTATAATTAACCCATATTATTTACAATGCCTACTACCAATACTCTTTACATCAACTAAGTAATGTGTTGTATTTGTTACAAATAATATTGTATTGCACTCTAACATGACTTGAAGCGCTAGGTTTTCTTTTGTCTGAATTTGAAAGATCGTCCCACAAGATAAACTATTTTAACTTGAGGAACTTAGAGCATTAAGATCAAAGTGGTTCCGTAGAACATTAGGCATTAGAAAAAGACTTCACGCATCATTTATATTGATTTGAATCAACCTGAACACAAATATTTTTTAATTCAATATCACATGTTTTCATTAAGAATTGGCCGGATGTGGAAATAAATAAAAGCATACATGGCTGTAAAACAGATTTAGAAAAATACTTCATTATTTTATCCGAAAATGAAAACAATATTTTTGTACATTTTTGGTGCATCTGCAATATTCATTAATAATTTTGTTTTGAGACGTGGTTTATTTTCGACAAAGCAAACTGCGAGACATTGGCAACGGATTTGAGGTTATGAACACAAATGCAAATTTGTACAATAGGTACACATTCTAATCAGCAATACAGTAATTATTTTGTATCCGATATGTTGATCACACCCAATAACTTTATGAATTTTTTGATATAATAATATGTACACAGAAATTTTCCGCCTATTGAGTTAAATACTGTGTTGTAATTTCAATTCGAGTTGAGTTATCTCGATTGAATCCATTTCTGAGCAAAACAACTACATATTTTGATAAAGTATATTTTAAAGCTGAACAATTGAATTGTACTAATTGTACAATTGTACGTCCCTATTTGACAACTGGACATTCTTAAGTACGACTTTATAAAAATATATGGCATAAGACGATACATGGTAATTAAGAACTTCAGATCGTATTCTGCTATGTAGTTCTCACAGTAATGCTTTACGTACCAACTAAGGGCCGGTTTTATGAAGGACAAATAAATGCAGGCGATAGCTGTCTGTTTATATCTGGTATCTGTACAATGAGTTATTAGATGTATGCAAAGAATAAAGAAATGTGATGTGGACATATTTTTAAATTCAGAGATTCGGTCTGTCAGTACAAAATCAAATGGAATGAAGCTATACAGTGCAAGAGAGACAGAGTATGCAAAATTGATTGGCTGTCTCAATCTAATGGTCAAAAGTAACTAAGTCAAAGGTTTCCATTCAAATCTATATGGAAGGCATTTTTATTTGAAGGGGAGTATTATTTATTCAGTGGCTGTACATATATGTATTAGATTAGCAGGCTACAGACAGCTAGTTGCCACTTTAATTGATAGTTTTTAGACATTTTCCCTTGTGAATACTAATTTGATAGCTGTAAAATGTTATCCTGCATATCCAAGATGGAAAAAAATGGTTAACAAATAAGAATCATAATTTAGAAGACTGTTACAAATACGTTCATATAATAACGAAAAGTTATGCACAAGCTTAGAAAAATAAAGTACTGATGCCGTGGTTGGAAAAATGTGTCAGAATTATTAAACCAAACATCCAATATTACCAAAATTATTGTCAGATAGCACTATTGGCCACTTATCTGACAGTTATCTCCGGGCAATAATTCTTCCTGATAGCACCAAGTTATTGGACTGATAACCATATCAGCATGTTATAATACTGCAGATTGCGCAATCTAAGGGTTTCCCACCATAGGCAACATCACCTGGAAATTATATTACCGACCCGTACAGGTATTCTAAATGGAAATTATAAAAGCAAGTCATGCAAGTCAATCTGATAGATTTAGATTTTGCATATAAACACCTAATAATATAGTTTGTATTACAATTTTACACATAAAAATACTCTTCTGCCAAAACGTTTGTCAAATGAATGTCTGATTTTTCAAACAGACACATACCAAATATCTTAATCGGTGCATTAATATAAAGGGTAGTGAAATCTATTGTCACCAAGTGGCCACACCCAGCCAGTAGCCAGTACGACATAATATAATACAACTTTAGGTAACAATTATAAGGCCCTATAATGTATTTACAAGACACTCACTTCTTTACACGTTTGCTCCTCGCTCATTGAGACTTCATCTTAAATGTACATCTTCTCCAACGCGTCCAAATGTGAAAAACATGGCGGCAATAATAATAAATTCACTTGTGAAATAGTTAAACTACAACCTCCCCCCCCACCAACTTCACGGAGAAATCAAAAACTGCGGTAGTATCTGGACAAATGAATACATCAGATATGATTATTGATTCTGTGACAACATCAAGGCTAAAAGAAACGACGCTTGTGCGGGAATGGAGCGCATGCAAACTATAATCTATTTTCTCCCAGCATTTAATAATATATAATCCTATAATATTTTATTCTTTCCCATTTGGAATTGAACCCTGGCTACTAGAGCGCCTCCTAAGCTAATGCAAATGGTGAGGATTAGTGATAGCTTACTTAAAATAAACAGTAGTTATTGTTCTGTTGTTCTTCAGATTTGTAAAAAAATTGATACTTAATACACACCTAAAATAATTTAATTTAAAATTATCAAAACAATTGACATCTGTGTAATAATTATGTATATGTATAAATAAATTTTCTATTATCTAAATTACATTTCAATTAAACAGAATGTAACTTAATTTAAAAGTTGTCAAATATAAAGTATTGTCTTCAATTTGATAAAGGCCCAAAGCGATGATGAAATTCTATACGTAATTATTAATCCAAAGTAGAAGTTATTCATGAAATGCAGATGGCATGAAAAAATATCTTATTCATTGTTTATTTCTTTGCATCTTCGAGCAGGCCGAAAGATAAAAAGATTGTTTTAACACAACACAAATATCTAGAACATGAAACAACATAGATCCATCTTGTAATAAAATTTTGTACTGCATAGTGTTTGAATTGACGAATCTAGATTGAACAAAGAAAATGAGATCAACTTTTAAAACTCAATAATTCTTGCGTAGCCGTGAGGCAGCAATTCGGAATGACAATAGAGAGATAGATCGATCGCATCAAAGCATTTTATTTAACTCCATATCACTCTCCATACAGACCTGTTACACCTGACAGATGATGTGTTATAAGTGTGGGCGTGACGACGATGATGCGCCATGATATGCTAGCCAGGCTATATTTGATAATTATGCAACCCCCTCTCCTGTCGTAGGAGAGGGGGTCAGATCGATTTACGGAGCTCCGAGATCACTCGCGGCATCTGTCAAGATGCAAGATGACAGATCCCATAATAAGATATTCCACGGCAGTTCCCCAGTTGATCTGACCCCCTCTCCTGAGGATGATAGCATAGTGTGACACTTCAAGTTATAATACGTATAGGCCACGCCCAAATTATGCATTATGCGTATAGTGTAATGTGTCTTAGGCTTTAAGACACAATTTACAATGATTCTACGAGCCGTTATTTCTAAAAAGGTTATGTACACGCAACAACAATAAGTATTGTTATCATTGTATTGATCCACAGCGGAAAACATACCAAGATGGAATATGCTCGGCAGCTGCGCAGCGTCAGCGAGAAAACCCTGTCCCGATCCGAGATTAGAATCTTCAACGGCAAATTCATTTAGCTTCATATTGACACAACACTGACATCGCTGTATGTCTCAGCCGAATTCATTTAGTAGCCTCGGGAAATAATTAACTCAATTTGTATAAATTTTAAAGCTCCCTTTTAAAAAAATTAACGGTTTTATAAAAATCAAAATGTCGTTGCATTTTTTTTAGCGAAAAAATCTGACCTCGTCGTAATTGACGAAAAACAGGCAGAGAACAGAGCTATCAAAAAAAATTGATAAGAATGGTATTATTCGCCGATATTAGAAAATTCAAGATAATTTTTTTTTTTACTGATTTCATTTGACAGTAGCGTACAAATAATACATAAAGCCTCATATTATCAATAATATAACACACACTTCATTTTAGTAGGATAAAATAAAAGTTGACATTTTTGCAAAATCAAATGGTTTGTTAAAAAATATGAGAGTGAGTAATGTGTTAGTGTGTATTAGCGGGAATAAAACCACTCATTTAAATAGCCTAATCAACATCAGCAATAAGGTAAATTAAAATACGCTTTCATACTATACATTCAGTTTCGGTATTATATTGAAAAAATATATTCCATAAAACTAGAGGATGGAAAATAATAACAATTAAGGTGTGTCGTAATCTAAATCTGTGTACCGAGTCATATCTGTCTTCTGCCTGTCCTCCGGAAGTTCTTACTTGACGGAAGTATTACCCTGCCCAGTGCTGGGAGAAGTATTCTATTACGGGCTAGAAGATGAAGATAGTATTCGTGTTGGTACCCCGGTGTCGGGATATGCTTCAATCGCAGGGAAAGATCGTGGCGATTCACGGCTTTCGGGGCTTGGTGGTGCGGTGCAGACGACGCTTCTTGTGGTCTTGTGGGGAGGAGGCCCCTTCGAGCCCCCGTTTGGAGGCGGAGCTCTCGTCGGAGGAGAGGGACTTGCCGTCCTTGTCTTGCGCGGGGCGCCGGGCCTTGGGCGATCCGGGCAGCTTGTCGCTGACCAGAGCCACGGCGCGGGGTGAGAGGGGGCCCTCCAGGAGTGGGGGAGGCGGGGACGCCAGCTCAGGGGCGGGACACACTGCGGGGGGGGCAGAAGGGGCCGGGAGCATGGGGGCAGCGAAGGCAGGGCCTGCTCCGGGGTCCAGGACTGTGGGAACACCCCACAAGTCAGGATCAGCTCCGTCTTCCTGTCAAATAAATACAAATAAGAAATTTCACAACACGTTATGATAAACTCAATTCAATTAAGACAATTACTAAATTTATATTCTAAATTTACCATCAAAATGATGTGTTATGTTTGTTAGATTAAAGAAAAATGGTAGAACCTGCAGACAAACTTCCTTGTGGCAGCGGCGCTACTTTTTTTTGGTATTATTAAAGTTCTTGTAATATCAATGTTTTACAATAAAAATAATAAATCAATAAAAGCTAACGAGTTAGTTGATTTCGAGTAAATAAATTTAATGTTTATGTAAGACAATCAATACATTATTAACAAAATGAGAGTATGACTGTACCTGATGCAGGCCGAGATGCTGTAGAGGCCCCGGCATCATGAGGCCCGAGGGCTTCCCGCACTCAGCGCATTGCGGCTGGGGGGTGGTGGCGGGCGACTTAGACCGCCAGTACTGCAACTCTGTGCGGCACTTATTCAGCTCCTGCAGCAGCGTCTGAAACTTGCGGCATGTCTCCTCGTTCTTCTTGTCGTTCTCGTCCAGACGCGAGGCGTACTCCAGCGTCTGCTTTTGCTGCTCCGCCATCTGGCGCTGCTGCTCGGCAATCTGCTTCTGCTGCCACGCCGTTTTGCGCTTGCAGCTGCGAAGGTCGCTGCGCAGAGCGGAGAGTTGGTTGTTATATCTGAAACGTACAATTAAATCAATGTAGTCTTTTATTTTTCTTGTTTAATTTTTCAGCTTTAAATTACATTACTTGGTTGATGTACTGTGCCTATCTCATTAGGAAATCCTGTGTTGAGAGCAGGCACAGCTTATAATACAATCAGTTTTCAAAATAAGACAATCACTATTGTACCATTGGAAATATACAATTACAAACAGGTTTTAATAAAATTGTTGATGTGTAGCGATGCTATTAGAATATTTGGGAACGATCGCCAATGCAAAACGTATTGTATCGTACCCAGTGCTGAACACATCCACGAGTCCGGTCTCCACCGACGCGGTGTCGACTCACTGACTACCGCTTCCACCACTCCACCCCCGTCATCAGTCCGGAGTCATCTCACAACTGCGCTCCTGACTCATCCCAAATAAACGCTGTGACACAACAACCACTACCTTTCATTTGTCTCACTGCCAGATCCCCAAAGCCAGGCTGATGATCCAACACTTGGTGTCCAATTTTATTTAGAATAATTTGTGTTGTCTAATGGCCAGTTGAAGTGCATTATATAGCTCTGTTCCATAGTATCTTAGGGATAAATAAGTAAGAGATTATGCTGTTTGGTGTTATAATATCACAAGCTGGACATTAACAATTTACCTTCAAAACATTTGTTTTTGAAGTGGAAAATATTGTGAAGTAGGAAAACAAAAATATAAGAAAAGAGTTGTTTTTGACAGGTAAGATTTTATGGCTTGTTGCGGTCGCCGACTGGACATTTGTGTTCAATAAAGTAAAGTGAGGTTACCTCTTCATCCCCTGCTTGATCCTGTGTATCCGCTTGCGCAGCACCATGTTGGACTGCGGGGGTGGAGGCGAGGGTGGAAGGTGGTCCTCCTCGGGCAGCAGCTGACAGGAGCCGGCCTCCCCACCGCCTCCGCCCCCTGAGCTGCCCGCGCCGCACTGGCCGCCCGAGCCGGCGGCCACAGGCGAGTCCAGGCAGAGATAAGACTTGTTGCCGTCGCCCGCTAGAATTCAAGACATAAGACGGTTAAGTTCAAAAGGTCACCTCAAAAGTCAATGATTTAACCCAATTTCTGCAAAGCCTTTCATTAACACTTTTACTACAGTAGAACCCCGTTAATTCGAAAAAACACGTAATTCAAAATTTCCACCAAAAAAATTCTTCATACAAAATTTGAAAACCCACCGGCATACTAATTTTTATTTGTGACATCTGTGCATACTTGAGAAGGATTATTACTATTCAGTATTGCACCCCATATTTCCCCAAATTAAACACTTTTTATGCTTTTATATACATTATTATTTTATTGTGAACTTATCTAAGTTTGTGGGAAAAGTTTTAGTCGCCCCAATGGGGCAGGGGCAATATGCCGATGCGAAAATAGTGCAGCCCCCCATCGTGGCGGCAGGTATTTCGATGGGTTAGTTCGTAATTCGGAATTTATTTTTGTCTGCGCACAAAAATTTGTTGGTGTAATTTGAAAAAATTCGATTTTTGCGAACATAAATCATAAAATTTCATAAATCTGAATCTAAAAGATAGCCGTTGCGCTAAAAATGTATTTTTGCATGGTATATATCGTCCTAATTAGTATTATTAGTTTGTAAATCTGAATAGATTTACACTGGAATGTCATATTTTTTCCAATTTATTTTTATATATCGAGCCATAATCGGCAGAACAGCGTAAGCGACGTTTTTTGTCAAATTACGATTTTTAACGAAAGCCGTTCAATAATACCTTATACGTGTGCGACAAAAATATAACAGTTCTATCTTATACGCCTGACGCTTTTTTGGTACCTGTGCCTTTTAGCGTATGAACTTCCTTACAAATCTTGTAGGCGAGCAAAACAGCGCAACCGACGTCATTTGATAGCGTAAGCGACAATATGGTCGGTTACGTTCTTACGCCGAACGGTAGAGAATGTTCCAGTTTTGTCAGTTAGCGTCCATCGGATGACCAGTGCGAACGTGTGCGAATGTATTGACGAGGAGCCCCATAATCAGAAAATAGATGTTTGTGATGGGAACACTTCAGCAACAGCACATTTAAGTCCAATTGTTCAATTCTCCGATACTGAATTATGTTTAGATTTCAAACCATCTGAAGAGTCTTGGAAGCCTGATTCAGATGATGCAGATGCAGAAATGAGCGATGAAAGCTTACTTATTGGCAGTGTTAGTGATCCACATTTATCTGTTGGATATGCTGGGTTAAGGAAATCAAAATTAGTCCCAAAGAGAGTGCAAAGGAGAGGAGAAAAATGTACTCGACAGCACAAATTGTTAAACCAAATCCGTGTCTAAATAAAAAATGTGGCAGCAATTGTGCCATTCAATTCAGTGAAGAAGATCGCCTTAACATACATGCATTTTATTGGGGCATGGCCAGCAACCAGCGGCAGAGGGACTGGCTTCTTTTGTGTATAAACAAACAGCCAATCAAAAGAAAAAGGGCTAAATATGATAGCAGAAGAAACACATCATATAAATATTTCATAAATTGGAACAGGAAAAGAGTTCAAGTCTGTCAGCAATTTATTTTGAAAACTCTTGACATCGGGCAAATGACTATCACGCATGCATGCAATAATATTTTAGAAAATAATTTTTCTAAAGCCGATATGAGAGGAAAGCACGAACCATCCAATAAAACGGACCAAGAAAAAAAGGACATGGTAATAAAGTTTATTACACAATTGCCCGCTGTTCCATCTCACTACTGTCGAAATAAATCTTCGAAAGATATCTTCCTGCCGATTTGCGTAATGTGAAAACTGTGTATAAAATATACATTGAAAATGTTAATTCATTAGATGAATCTGGGCATAGTAACATTGTGAGTCTGAATATTTTTAGAAAAATATTTAATACGAATTTCAACTTGGGTTTTCATTTACCTAAAAAGGACAAGTGTTCTTTATGTGAGAAAGTGAAAAATTTGTCCGGTGACGAGAAGCTTCAGCAAACTGAAATGGATACTTACAAAAGTCACCTCAGCGAAAAGGAAAAATGCAAAGAGATCTTCATTAATGATCAGGCTAAAAGCAAAAATGATAATGATATTTTGTGCGCAAGTTTTGACCTCGAGAAGGTGCTAACCACTCCCCATGGAGAAAGCGTAAATACGGAGATCAAGTATAGGGATCTTAGAGGTCTCTGCGAGAAAGGTATTATTCCTGAGAGGATGAGGCATCAATTTTTGGAACTGCCACATGGATCCACAGTGGAAAATACCTTACCTGAATCCGACCAGGAAGACATGTGAATAGTTTTGAAAAATGTGGCTCAAACCAACAAAGTTTTGAAAAATTGCCGATATAAGTGCAATTATTAAAAAAATATATACGTTGTATCTATTATGTTTATTATTTGTTAAAATATTTTTGTTTTATTTTTATTGTTTTGGAAATAACATTTTTATTTTTATTGTTTTTAGAAAATAACATTTTTTCTTAATTTTCCCTGTAAAGTACAAGCAAGATAATTAAAAATATATTACTTTAAAAATATATATGTTTTTTATTAGTGGTTACTTATGGCCTATTGCATGATAAAAAAATTTAAAAAAATCTACTCCAAATAGCGTAAGCGACATTTCAGAGGGAAAAAAATCTGTTAGGGTTACAGGCAAAACAGCGTTACCGCCACTATCTCGACAACTGGAGGCATTCAAATAAAAAGTATTTTCATTTCATACAGGCAGTAACCAAAGATTATTAATCTTGATTAACCTAAATCCTTTTTGGAATCAATTAAGAAAGTTAATTAAAAAAAACCTTCTCCTGTATAATTTACAAATTGTCGCTTACGCTGTTCTGCCGATTATGGCTCGATATCTATGTTTGAAGGGCGGAGAAAATTCATTTTATGCGTAAATATATCGCATTTTTACGATTTTTTTTCGAATTCCTTTATTTAAAGAGCTGGCCGCAACGGTAATAGGCCGCGAAATCTCTATTTATGCAGAAATTCATTGTATTTTTACGAATTTACGTCGAAAATCCGAATTTAAATTATCCGAAAACAGCCATGAAATTTCGATTTATGCGTAAATATATCGTATTTACATCGAAAATTAGAATTTAAAGGGCCGACCGTGATCGAAATCAGCCGCGAAATTTCTATTTACGCGTAAATGTATCGTATTTTAATGAATTTTTTTTTTTTTTAAAAAGAAAGACAAACATTCCCGGGTTACGAATAACCTGACAATATTTGAAAGTCTCCTACTACCACCACAGTAAGCTGAAAATGTTGCTTGTGTTGTGATGGAGGACTTAGCCAGCCGAGGAATTGAACACACTACGCCTGGGTGGGACCCAAACGCGATGTCAACTCGGCCACCGAAATTTATTTTGAATATCTGAATTTAAAGGTAGGCCGCGACCGAAATCGGCGGCGAAATTTCGATTTACGTGTAAATATATCGCATTTTTATATCTGAATATTAAGATTTCGAATTAACGAGGTTCTACTGTACAACCTTATGAGGTGATTCTATATTTGTATGTATATTTATATAGACAAGTCTCGTAGATACATGAATGTGTACAAGCCACTAGTGGCATGGATTTTCCATTCATGAATAAATGGAGTCTGGAGATTTTAAAGCTGCATGCCCCAAGTACAAGTTAAATTGGAAATAGACATATTTTTTTAAACATATTTGGAGACATCAATATGTTTAAAAAATTATCAGACGTGTACAAAGCTAAAATCTTTATGGTATGAGTTAAATCAGTTAATTAAACATTTTGATGTCACCAAATATGATAAATAATAGAATTTGATTAGAAGTGAAAATATATATTTAGATATTAAAGTCAATGATTAATATTTTCTTATAAACAAAGTTGCTTAATTAAGCAGATATTACTCACTCCAAGATTAGAGTGAGTCCGATAACTGCATCGATTAACAATATGATTGCGTCAACATATTTGAATAATTCACTTTTCACCATAACGCATGTGTATTATAAGTAGAAACGATAAATAAACATGTATAATTTTGCCATTCGGTGCGTTTAAAAAAAATCTTATGTATCACAGATTTCAACGCATTTATATTTATTAAGTGCTCAATGATTGCATGTCACATTTATTACTAGCCCAATTATAACGGCTTGGCTTATTTCAGCATATCACTCGCAATACACTACCAATGGGAATGTATGCAAAGCGATACATTGAAATAGGTCAAGCCACGAAAATGCGTGGTTTGTCACAGGTATTGTTGGCACCTAGCATCATGCTACCTACCTTCTATCCTTTGTAAAATTATTGTGGCCTATCTACCCAACTCCTCTCCTCTCCTATGCCGACTTTAGTTGAGTTAAAATATTCGTCCTGTCAACATCGTTTGATTACGGAGCCCCCTTTATCGACCGTGTCGAAAATTCAAAGCCACCGTGAGCTCGCGCGTGGTGAAATTTGTGAATTGTTGTGAACCAGCGCAAAGAAGGATTGAAAACCGTGGAAGAATAGAAAAGGGTAAGTCGGCATTCCGAACCTTTCCATTTCCTATCATTCCGCGTTGCGACGGTGCGTTTCCGTCCCCAACATTGGTCCTTCGAGCCGGATAATTTATATTAATTGAAAAAATTGTGGTTAATTTAATTATTTCAAGGTTAAATTGTTCATAAAAGTTGATCTATGTGTAAAATTCGCGTCAGCCGTGCTGTTAGCGAAAATTGCCTGTAGGTAGTAAAAAAAATACTTAACTGGTGACAAATTTGTTAACATTTAAAATAAATTGTTGTACTCGGCATTTTTGTGCAGATTAATTTCTCAATACAATGGCTGAGAAAAAAGTACTTTTGTTGCAATCCCGACGTGAGCGAATAGTATCTCGTATTCGTATTACGCAAGAGCTCATAGCGAGCACTTATGATGATAGTAAGAAAAAAGATACGTTTCTTGCTAGATGTGAAAAGTTAAAAGATTGGTTACAAGAATTTGAATCAGTTCAAAACGAGATTGAGGAACAATTACTGTCATTAGACAAGATTACAGAAATGTCAGAACTAGGAAACATTGCGAATAATGTTGATTCAATGTATTTCGAGATCATGCAAATGAAAAGCGTTATCACTAGTAATAATGAAAATTCAATTCCAAAAACGGCAAGTAATTCGGTGATTCGTGCACCAGTGATAAAGCTGCTCACTTTTGATAGTAAAATTAAAAGTTGGTGCTCATTTCATTCATTATTTAAAAGTCTTATACATGACAGCAATGCATATACTAATGTAGAAAAATACCATTATCTTTTATCAGTTATTACAGGGCCGGCACTGGCACTTATACAATCATTGCCTCTTATCGAAGAGAATTATGACATTGCCTGGAATATTCTGGTAAATCAATACCAAAATTCTAGAATTCTTTTCACGCATTATGTTGATGAAATTCTTAATTTCAAAATATTACAAAACGAGTCTGCGTCAGGTATAGCGCGGTTACTCAGTACGTTTCAAGAGAATTGCGCCGCTATAAAGGCGATGAAGATAGAAAATATCTTTGATAAATTTGTTGGTCATATTATGATACGATCGATGGATCTGACAACTAAACGTCAATTTGAATCCAAATTGCCCGGTGAAGAGATTCCAGAATTGGATTCAATTTTCGAGTTTCTGAGAAATCAAACGCGAATTTTAGAAATGTTATCTCCACATACTACAAAAGAGAAAAAAGGTTCGTTTAAAACGTTGTTATCTGCCAATAAGAATGATAATAACCTTCATTGTCCATTATGTAAAGGTGCACATTTTCTTTACAAATGTGCATCTTTTACATCTTTAAGTCCCCATCAAAGGAGGGACAAAATTAAAACTTTGAACCGTTGTTTCAATTGTTTGAAACAACACCATGTAAAAGATTGTGTATCAAAATTCACATGCCAGGTTTGTAATAAAAAACACCATTCAATGTTGCACATTGCCGCCGAACCATCGGGCGAAAATGAATTTAATAATTCAAGTGCAACCCTGGCCGCAACAACGATTCCGAGCGTTTCTACCGTTTTGTTAGGAACTGTACAACTTGAGGTCCGAAATCAATATAATGATTATATACCTATCCGCGCCGTCGTAGATTGTGGGAGTCAAGTCTCTCTGATTACGGAAAGATGTGCTCAGCTTTTGGGTTTGTCAATTAAAAAACATCGTATTTCACTGAACGGTTTAGGAAATTCTAGTATAAATTCTTGTCATGGAAAAACAAAATGTTTTATAAAACCTCGAAATAAAAAAGGGCCTATTCTTCAATGTCAAACTGTCGTGATTACAGAAATCACTTCTAATCATCCGTCATATGATTTACCATCGAGTGGAACGTCACAATTTAAAAATTTAAAATTAGCTGATGAATCATATTACAAGTCGGGCAAAATAGACCTTTTGTTAGGAGCTGACGTATACTTGGATATATTTAATAGTGGCCATGAAATAATTCACGGCTCTCCATGTGCTGTAAACAGTGTATTCGGTTACATTATAATGGGGAAGATGGAAAATTCGTCATTTCAAACGCCTTCGTCTTTATTTGTTGAAACAAATTCGTTAAGCAATACTCTTAGAAAATTTTGGGAAATTGAAGAAACACCTTCAATTGTGACGAGTAATCCGGACGACGAATTAGCCGAAACAATGTACGCTTCAAATCACTATCGAGAATGTGATGGTAGATATGTTGTACCATTATTAACAAAATCTGAAATTATGCCTTCTCAAAATTCCTTAAAACTTGCGGAATCGCGATTGAACAAACTAGAAATTCGTTTTAAAAGGGATCCCATGTTAGCAATTAATTATGGAAATTTTATACAAGAATATGAGGGTCTGGGACACATGACACGGGTACCTCGGAATTTAGATGCATTCTATTTACCTCATCATTGTGTTTTGAATCCTGACAGTAAAACTACAAAACTACGTGTGGTTTTTGATGGGTCGGCAAAAACCCAACCAAATAACTTATCTCTAAATGACTTATTATTGAACGGTCCAAAATTGCAAACTGAAATTCCACGTATGATTTTAAATTTTCGTTTTCATAAGTATGTATTTACAGCTGATATTTGTAAGATGTATAGGCAAATATTAATTATTCCATCTCAGCGTAAATTCCAAAATATTTTGTGGAGAGAATCTCAGAATGAACCGGTTATTGATTTCGAGTTACAAACTGTAACGTACGGGTTGTCTAGTTCACCATTCTTGGCCATTAGTACCCTTCGCCAGCTAGCACAAGATGAAGGATCAAAGTATCCTGACGCTGCCAAGGTTCTATGCGATGATTTTTATGTAGATGATTTGGTAACAGGGACAGAAACGATTAGCACAGCCCTCAGACTAAAACAAGATATCATTGGATTGTTAAATCTTGGGAAATTAGAACTTAGTAAATGGCAATCTAATACACCGTCACTTTTGGATCACGTTTCGCAAGAGCACCAGCAAGATGGTCATTCTTTTGATAACGCCGGAACTGATCAAATTGTTAAAATATTAGGCATTCAGTGGAGTCCAACGACTGATAATTTTACCTACAAGGTCGATCTACCTTCAAATAAGATATGCACAAAAAGAACAATTTTATCAACGGTAGCTCGTTTATTCGACCCACTTGGGATCATCACCCCAGTGACATTTTTCGCAAAATGTCTATTACAGGAACTATGGAAGTTAGGTGTCGATTGGGACGATCGTGATGTTCCACCACATATTCATAATACGTGGAGTAAATTTGTAAGTCAACTTTCATTACTTCGAACATTGAATATTCCTAGATATTACAACACGGTGATGACAAGTCGTCTTTTCCTCGTAGGGTTCTGTGACGCTTCACAATTGGGTTATTCTGCAGTGGTATATTTATTAGAGCGTAATAGCAATACCACTCACATCTTAATGGGAAAATCGAAGGTCGCTCCTTTGAAAACCCTGTCAATTCTACGACTAGAATTATGTGGGGCCGTTCTTCTCACGAAACTTGTAAAGTATATTATGTCATCTGTAAAGTTTGCCGAACAAATAGAAAACGTTTTTCTATTTACAGATTCGACTATTGTACTAGCGTGGCTAAAAACGCCGCCATATTTATTGAAAACATTTGTCGCTAATAGGGTTGTACAAATACTGGAAAATACACCAAATGCTGTTTGGAAGCATGTTGTCTCGGAGGAAAATTGTGCCGATTCTGGTTCAAGAGGGCTTTTCCCAGCAGACATTATATCACACCCTTTGTGGTTTACGGGACCAAAATGGCTTCACCAACCAATAGCACTCTGGCCTTGTTCAGCTGTGTACAATCAATCTGACGGAGAAATACCAGAACTCAAAACATGCAACCTTAAAACGTTTGTATCATCTCAAATAGTACCTAATTCGATTATTAGTAAATATTCTTCATTTTATAAATTGCAACGCGTCGTCGCTTGGATAATGCGTTTCGTAAATAATTGTCAGAAACGTCCTGGTAGTGGAAATTCAAACTCGACTTATCTAAGTTCTCGCGAATTAAATGATTCGCTTATGAAAATCGTACGCATTGAACAGGAAACGTATTTTTCTGTTGATATACGTAATATGCGAAATGGCAGTCCATGTTCAACGCAAATTCAAAACTTGAAACCGTTTCTTGATAGCCACGGTATTATCAGGGTGGGCGGTCGACTCAAGTATTCAAATTTGTCATTTGAAAGTAAATTTCCGATCTTACTTCCGAAAATCTGTCATTTAGCTTATTTAATTATAGATTATGATCATAAACTATATCTTCATGTTGGGCCACGAAGCCTTCAATTCACTATTCAGCGTAAATTTTGGATAGTGGCTGCACGGAATAAAATTCGCTCACAACTGTCGAAATGCATTGTCTGCTATAAAATGAAATCTTCGGTGCTACCTCCCCTAATGGGTGATTTACCTCCCTCTCGAGTGCAACAAAGCCGTGCTTTTTCTCGAGTTGGTGTAGATTTCGGAGGACCTTTCACCTTGAAAGATCACAAACGTAGGGGAGCAAAAACGTCAAAGGGTTATTTATGTCTATTTGTATGTATGGCGACGAAAGCAGTTCATTTAGAGATCGTGTCTGATTTATCTTCTGAAGCATTTATTGCAGCCCTTAGCCGGTTTACAGATCGTCGAGGGTTATGTTCTGAAATCATAAGCGATAACGGAACCAATTTCGTCGGTGCAAATCGGTACCTACTCGGTATAAATAAATTCTTGGCATCACAGCGTGATGTTATATCTAATCATCTAATTCAGAGCGGCATTATTTGGTCTTTTAACCCTCCAGCAAGTCCTCATTTCGGAGGCTTATTTGAGGCAGGGATAAAATCTGTAAAATACCATTTAAAACGGGTGATAGGTGAGACCGTTCTAACTTATGAAGAATTTGCGACAGTTCTCACTAGAATTGAGGCCATCCTCAACTCCCGCCCTTTGTGTTCAATGAGCTCAGACCCCGAGGATGTGAATGGACTCACCCCGGGCCACTTTTTAATCGGTGGATTCCTACTAGGTTTGCCTGAATATGACTTTCTTGACACCACGTCTAATCGTTTAAGTAGGTGGCAACATCTCCAGAAGATGTTGCAACATTTCTGGAAACGTTGGCATTTAGAATATTTAAATACGCTTCAACAACGATCAAAGTGGTGCAAAATCAATCCAAACATTAAATTAGGTCAATTAGTGTTAATAAAGGACGATCGTCTTCCACCGATGAAGTGGGTATTAGGACGAATTATCCACGTTCATCCCGGTAAGGATGGAATAGTTAGGGTAGCTACTGTTAAAACTCAATCTGGTTCGTTGGTTCGACCAGTGATAAAGCTTTGCCCGTTACCGGAAGAATAAAATTATTATTAGTGATAAATCTTAAGATATACATCTAAAATAAAAATACGTTTTCATTTTCCATATTTTTGTTGTGTTTTATTTTTTTTTTTATTTACCATTGGGATCTATATTTTTTTTTGTTGTTGTTTAGATGTCTATACTCTAATTCTCGTTTTGTTTCTTACTCAGATTCTAGACCAAAGGAATATTACCAATTTTAAATATTTTTCAAAAACCAAAATTTTTGTTATGGTCCAGGAACCATTCTTCGAAAAGTTATACTTAATTTAGTAAAAAGTTTTTTTTTTTTTTTTTTTATTGTTTTCTGCGAGGCATTACGGATACAACTTGAATGAACAATTTACCTATGTATATATTTAAATTTACCTTTTATTAAATTTTGTATCATAATTATTAATTCGTTCAAATTAGGTGGGCGGAAATGTTGGCACCTAGCATCGTGCTACCTACCTTCTATCCTTTGTAAAATTATTGTGGCCTATCTACCCAACTCCTCTCCTCTCCTATGCCGACTTTAGTTGAGTTAAAATATTCGTCCTGTCAACATCGTTTGATTACGGAGCCCCCTTTATCGACCGTGTCGAAAATTCAAAGCCACCGTGAGCTCGCGCGTGGTGAAATTTGTGAATTGTTGTGAACCAGCGCAAAGAAGGATTGAAAACCGTGGAAGAATAGAAAAGGGTAAGTCGGCATTCCGAACCTTTCCATTTCCTATCATTCCGCGTTGCGACGGTGCGTTTCCGTCCCCAACAGGTATTATAAGAAATATTGCATGTTTATTTCTTTTTACATGTACGTATTTGAAATACTAATTAAAATTTAAAAAAAAAAGACTTTGGCATGCGTTTATTACTGATGTATGATTACTGATTTTGCGTGTATTTTCAATGATTTGTTGACAGCAACGGCAAAGGCAAATGACAGATTTTTTTTTATGATCTACGGTTATGTTTAAGGTGTTATAATTTATTGACATTTTGTACCGTTCCAAAATACTATTTTTTCTCTTAATGCCAACTATATGAATGAAAATAATGATTGTGTAAAGCAAAGAGTTTTTATGCGGGTCTCTATATAGTTTTCATATAGGGAACTGTATAAAAAAAAAAGCTTGTGTAAAAGGCTGATAAGCTATGTAAAGCAGCTTTAGATAATGAGTCTGCAAAGGACGCTGAAGTGACTCAGTTTATAGATCACTGGAGACACTTTGTCCGAGAAATGGTTTCCCAAACCAAATCGGAAAAGGGGAAGAAAATGATGAAGATCATACGAAAAACTGATTTCCAAACCATCTCGGAAAAGGGGAAGAAAATTATGAAGATTAAACAAGAAACGGGTTCCCAAACTAAATCGGAAAAGGGGAAGAAAATGATGAAGATTAAACAAGAAACGGGTGTTTCAAAAACAAATCGGAAAAGGGGAAGAAAAGATTATACAAAACTTACGTGAGAATGTTCCAGTGATGTCGAAGAACTCCGTTCCAAAGTATGTGATCTCGGGTAAGTTGGGCTCCATGTGTTCCTTGAAGTACTCCATGGCCATGGTGCTGAGGTCAAACAGCTCATCCGTGACCTTGTATGGGCGCGCCAGCTTAGTGGTCACCCGCAGGTAGTCCAGTATGCTGTACACCTCGTCCAAGATCTGGAAAATTTCATCAATAGTTATCTAACTAACTAACCAACACGCTATTTATCCACAGGGGTAGGCAGAGAGGATGGACAGCAAAAAAACTCAGACTTGGTACACACTACTTGCTTCATTCTCATTCATACATCGTCTCATATATGTATGTATTCTGTTATTCTGACTCTTGACATGGCCTGATTCAAGTACATGGTTCACTTGTTCGATCGTGCTCATATTTTCATAGAGTGTCCCTGACTACTTCTATTATTCACATTCACGTCATATATTCTCCTTACACTCCTTTCTTCGCTCATTCGTTCGACATACCGAAAACCATCTAAACCTCTCTTTCTCAATCCTACTCATTAAGCTTGCACCAGCTTTACATTACACTTTGCGAAACTTTACCTCACATACGTCTCAGGGATCACATTTCTACATTTAGTCTATTTTTCATCGTTTCTCTGCCAATTCCATGCCTCACTACCGTCTATCAGGGTAGATTCCAGCACTCCATGTGGACAGCTAGCTTCACTTATTTAATTAGCTGGACAAGTAAAGACTGTTTTGATTATGCCGTACAAACCAAAGTGGATATTTTTTCTATGATCTGGAAGAAACCATTTATCAGTTTACTATGCTGGATTTTTTTTTGTAATTTGCTGTCAAAACAACAGTGGATATTGTAGGTTAACCTTTGGAACACCAGACCCTTTTTGAGGGAAACCAGAAATGGAATAAAAAATTAATTGTTTCAAGTGCAGGCGATTCTATTAAAAATGTCACTATTAACACTTGCACAAACGGTTTCAAAGGTTCAGACTGCTGAGGGTATAGCAACGCCAGTCTTTTTTGGTGAGACTGCAGCTAGGATAGTTTACCAATCGGAATTAGGATGGGTCAAGCGCCCAAGATAAAGGGACAATTTTTGTATTTGCATCCCAATGACCTGAAGTTTTTCAGGAGGCAAGAATATTTATAAAATAATAATTTAATCAAAGTTATTACAATATTCATAGCATAGAGCCAATTCGACATAGTGAAGCAATAAAATTAAAAAAAAAACATTTTAGCTAGGTAGAGGTGTATAACAAAAAATCACCAAATAAACTTAAACAGTCAAAGTGTATGCATCCATGCAAATAATTTGAGTTGGTTGATAGTCCAGTTATAGGATAATTGACAAGCATTTGTACTACCAATGTATCATGACTCCTTTTATTAAGAGCGGAAGCCACGGTACCAGCTCAATATTTTCGTACGGCTCAGAGTCGACTCAATTGAACGGGAGTCATGAGCTCAGAGCGTATGAGCAATGAGAAAAATGTGCTCACCCGATACAACTCAACGACAATGATCGTACAACTCTTGGTGTCGGCAAGCCGCCTCGTAACGCAACATAAATAAGGTGCTAGGTACATAGTTACTAGGAGTAGTTACATATGTCCAATTCCAGATATCGGACAGTCAGACCCCATTCACATCTCTGAGTATGTAATACCAATGAATACTTAATAAATTTCAATGGCGTTATTTATCTAAAATATCTCGGGAAAAAAATATCGGAAACCGTAGTACGATTCACCGGGAATTGTACAAATACGGCTCTTCAAAAAGAGCTAGATCAATTGTGCGGCTCGCTCATGAACGACTTGACACTAATTCATACTGACCAAGGTCGATACTCACAGCAGTTAACTGACTTACAACCTTTTCAACACAAGATATGCTTAGTGAACCCAGAATCACCCGGAATCGAAACATAGCTTGAATGTTTAGTGACCAGATTTAAAAAAGAGTCAAGCTTCCCTTTGCCATCTCCTTTCCTTCCCCACTCCCTCCTGCCTCACAACATACCCAAAATCGAAAGTTACAGTCTCACTGGCTCCGGCCAGCCCACCTGGGATAGCCTGCAGTTATCACAAAAATTAAATTTAATCGTATAGTTCAGTAATTTAATTTAGAATTTACCTCTCCCGGGAAGAAGCAGCAGTACTTCCTCTCAATGTGCTTGCCGAAGGTCATCTGCAGCAGTGCGAGTCGCATGTGCAGCGTCTCGATGATGTCCGACTCGCAGGCCAGCGGGTGGCTGCGACGGGCTGACTCACGCCGGGGCATCTTGGACTTTATGACCTGGTACCTGTGGAGCATCTGCCCCAGCAGGCGTTGGAATGACGAGTTCAAGTAAGAACTGGACACATTGTTCAGCTGGCGGCAAACCTAGAATAGAGAAGTTTTAGAAATGAGTAACTTTGTTATTAGGTGATAATTTAATGAAATAATGGAGCGAAAATGAACCTCGAGGCGATATAAATTAAGGGGAAGAGTGGACGTTTTTCGCCTAAAACCCCCTCCGAAAAACACAAATGCCAATAGGATATTAATATATGTATTAGTTTTGCTGGTATTGCTATCATATTTATTATTATTTGATTAATATTTTTGTTACTGTGGGACAATAAAGTCCAGGTGTTTTACTCCACAGTGTAGAGGGAGACGGATATATTATATATTATAGTAGTATAAAAACCCTTTTATAGTATGTATTAGTTTAATTTCTCTCGCATCCCGGCTCACAACTAGAAAGCATGCATCGTAATCTCTGCAGTCGGTTAACAATAAACTGAGTAATCTAACCTCGGAGTATCACTGTATCAATAATCCCAGAACATTATAATAATAGTGGAACAACAACCATATTATGACAGACTTTGTCGAGTGAAGCTGGTAGAGAAAACTTTGTCCTCAGTAAAGTCCTCTGTCCTTACCCTAAAGTCTATCCACCTCTAACTCGATTTGCCACCAAATCGTAATTTTGGTAATATTTTTTATTACTTTCTTAGTACACACAAATTATTTAAATAACACTTCATTTCAACTCAATTACTACAAGAAACAACTATTTACCTCAGGTGAGATAGTTAAAAGATATATAAAGGTTTAATATTTTTTCAAAGTTATAAATTTTGCATGTTTTGATTATTTTATAAGCAATAATTATTAGCCTGAAACACTCATCCACATTGAAAAATCTCCTGATAAAAAATACATGACGCCAACGGGACATGTTTTGATGCTAGGTTTGATCTTGTTAATATGATGATTGCCACAAGGTTTCACTCAAATCTAAATATGAATAAATTATTTGAGTAACCCAAACTCAGAACCTATTTTTTGCATTGTTATATGATGTGAAAAAAAGTGGGGTGATAATAATGTTCAAATAGTAAAATTTGAAAGTATATTTTATCACCTTTCAAAACAGTTACTATTTTTCGGATACATTCAGAATTATTCCATTTATTTGAAATATTCTGACCTCGGCCAGTGGCCTGAGGGGTTAACAGAAAATACATAGGACGCGTTGTTTTGCAGAATATAAACAATTCTTCACATTTAAAAGTTGATTTTAAAGTTATGTGAAGGTTCTATCCAAGTTCCGTTACAATTTCAGTTTTGTGAAGCAACTGGTCAATAATGATATAATCCCCGTCCTTAGTGTTCAATACTGATTTGATTGAAAAAAAAAATTGCCGTCGCTAATTCACATAACACTAAAATTACCCTCCTAAATTGATTATTTGTTCAAAAAAAAATTTCAACATTTGATTAATTTCACCCGAACTAAGGGTAAATGGACTTTACGCACATGTACACAATCATACCCACAACCAGGGCTGGCCCTATGCAGGTGCAATTGGAACAGTCCTTTCCGGGATATAATACCTAACAGTCCTAACACATTAATCACCCTTGAGATTCTCTTTAATTAAATAGTATAAAACAAAGTTGCTATCCGAGTCTGTCTGTTTGTGCGCTAGGTTCTTCTAAAATACGCAACGGACTTTGATAGGGTTTTCACTATCATTTAGAAAATTTCTTCCGAAAGGTTTATATATATATGATACATGCATATTACATTTATAGAAAGTAGAGAAAAGTCAAGCAACGCCGGGAAAACGTCAGATAGTTTTTCATAAAAATGGCGCTACACAAAAATACAAATCATCCAAATATTATTGATTACGGTGAATCACCTACCTAGGGGTCCCAAAATTTTAATCGCACCAGGCGCCGTTTAGCTTAGGGCCGGCCCTGCCCACAACACACTTCTATCGATTTATTTCTTCAGTGGTTAATGCGGAATAATGAAACCAGTTTTATACTGTCCTGTTAAGGCAATGTTGTGTCTGAAACCAGTTGGCGTGTTAATTAAAAAGTGATATTATTGTTTCATTTTAATTTAACAAGAACAGTATTATTATATTATATTTAAGAAACAAACAGCCGTTAATAAAAGTATAAACCTAATAAAAATAATATATTCTAGAACAATTAAGTTCTATTAAATTAATCAATTCTGTTTACAGACACGATATTAAAAATAAATATTAGATATTATTTATACGCTTTTGTTTGTACAAAATATATTTTTTCCTCAAAAGAAGCAGGAGTATTTTTGAATAGCTGTAGAATATAGATTAGATATATGTAATGCGAATTGTGGATATTTCTAAAAACTGAATGGTGAAATAAATACAGTGAAACGTTAAAACAATGAATCTCACAAACTTTCATCACTTTTGTTCAATTTGCAATGTTTTCTGTGTACTTTAAATGCGCTATGTACATCTTATTTCTTAATTTTCTGTAAAAACAAAAACTGTTTTAGAAACTAGATAAAATTATTTTTCCGGTGTACATATTTAAAATAAACATTACTATTTCTAAATAATAAAATTTTAACCTTCCAGCGGGCGCGCTGTCGTAAAATTTACGACAGACGCGCCATATCGTTTCCCCCACTCTTACCACTTCGTAAGCATCGAGCTTCAAGCTATGCTAGAGTCAAATCAAATCTCAAACATTTACCGCAAGATATAAGTGTTTTTTTTAAAGTTAATTACGGTCGGGCAGTTGAACCGATAACAGAAGAAGAAAACAGAAGCTTTCCAAAAAGCGGTGTTTGTCGGTTTTGTGCACTGGATAAGAAAAGATCCTCAGCATCAATGAAGTGTTGACATTGCCAGTCCTTTACATGCAAGAACCATTCTTCAGTTGAGATGGTTTGTAACAATTGTAAGGATGAGAATATTGATTCTGACTAAATAAGTTGATAAAATATTTTGTTTTGAAATACTAACACGTTTAGAGTGTTGCTTCGTTTTTTTTTTAAAAGTCAAAAAAAATTTTTTAAGTACTGCCTATTATCATTTTTCGTAACTTTAAAGAAATTCCCTAAGCTTGGATAAAGAAAACACCACAAAGAAAACTCGATGACATAAAACTTACGACAAGCGCCCGCTCAAGGGAAATTTCTCAACGCACCCGCTGGAAGGTTAATATCAAACGTGAAAAATTTTGTCAAAAACGCTAACCACATTTTTACTACAATCATAGAAAAATAGAGAGAACTCGATATTTCGAAAACACATTCATTTTGTTTGGGGAATCTGTAAGAAAACTGTACCTTCACTTTCATCTCGTTCATAAAATAAAAAATATATTTTAAAGTTAAACCAATTGTTACGATAGCGGCATGAAATATGAATGAATAATTTTGGCTATTTTTAGGATTTTATTAATGGATTCCAGTAATTATTATTTTTAAGGTGAACTGGATAGAATTATTATTTCTCTTTCCAACGTTAAAAAAATTACGTATTTCCGCATGATAGAAAAAAGATAAAACTACTTTTATAAATATGAACGCCCGGTCATATATGACCCTATGCTGGAGGGGTTAACTGGATGATTTGTAGTGCCGTTTTTGTGAAAAAAAAACCTCAAGAGCGCTTTACAAATATATGTTTTTACAATGATCTATCTTATTACTAACTGTAGACTAGACAAACTATTAATAATTTGTGGCTAACAGATTGCATCCACTGGTTCGTCGATCGCTATTACAAAACTATATGTACAATTCATTTGACGTGATACTGTGTTAGAATTTAAATATATTTATTTATTAGAGAAATTTAGATACAGTTTGCACGCAGAGGACATAATTGGAATGGGGTACCCCAGTAGTATTCTTTTCAATATTTGTTAGGAATCGACAAATATGTATTTTTTTAATTGTCTTTAATGAGCGTGTTTTTATGTTGGGCAGCACAACAGTACAAGGATTTGATTAGAATTTATCTTCCTAAATGTGATTCGTCCCTCGGTGTGAGACAGATTGAAGAGTAAGGCTTTGAATAATGTTAATCCAATAAGAAAAAGAAAAGTGGTTAGGTTATAGTAATAATAATAGCCCTAGCCTTATCTAAACACCACCTAATGAGGGTCTTCGATGCTAGTAGAGAATCTACCATGCTGCTTCATCAGATGATAGTGCCTTCAGTAGGTCTGCCGTTTTAGCTATTTGAATCTCATATATATATTCAATCAACTATGACACAACTGTTAATATCAAAGGATACGATACAGTCAACATTTTCTATAGTTTCAATTTTACGATTATTTGTGGTATTCCTGCGCATTTCGTAGCAATCAAAATGTAAGTAACAAGACACTATCCACCTTTAACAATCACTAATTCTGTCGAAATTTAAAAAATTGAGGTTAACTTGTTGCTCAATTTTGTAACTAAACGTGATGCAGCAATATCCGCTACAAACTAAACACAGTAGAAATTTGCGTTGTTCGATTCTGAAAGCTTCAAGGTCAATGCCTCCTCAATCCAGCAATCGCTGAGTTCAAACAATGCACAGTTTCATTTTGAAATAGTCACACCTCGTAAATATATCACAAGGATAATCTAGCAGTTCAATCAGCATGGTTCCATCTTGTAGAGCCCTGATCATGTCTGGTATGATAAAGCCAAACTGCTAGTATGCCTGGTGCACTCAGGCATCACATATTATCTGTTAAGCATCATCTCAAGCAGAAAATTTGCTTTCTGAAGCAGCAACACTCTCAGACATGAGGTAAATCTGGAATTCCTGGATTAACAAAACGTTTATTTTCCGTTTACAATTTCAATTGAGCTTTTCAATATTCATTGAAGCCTGGCAGTAAAATTGATTGAATATATTTTACGATAGAGAATTAGATTACCAACAAATTCTATAAAGATTGATTTATCCGATGTTGAATGCATAATATTGATTGTCATTTATTTTCAATGAATAGATTGATGCAATGGGGACATACAATTTGGCCTGGATTTGGAATCAGGGCATAGGGGAACATGCAACAAACATGGTTCTAACCTCGAGCTAATTGTTGTCTGCTAAACAGGATGCGATAATTGAGTAACCATTGTAAAAAAAAAACTAGATGATGTTGTTTGAATTTAAAAAATTTAGGGTTGAAATGCGGTCACAAAACAATGTGATCAAAACAATTTATATTCAACTTTGTTCGACATCAATTTACAGCCGAACCTGTTGTGTACTGTGGTTTTATTTGACCACTACTAGGCAAATAACTAACTAACCATCATGCCGTTTCCTGCAGGGGTACACAGAGAGGACAGACTGTTAAACACCTCAGTCTTAGCACACATTTCTTGCTTCATTCACATTCATACGTTGTCTCATAGATACTCTTCTGTTATTCTGACTCTTCACATGAGCCGGCTTGATCATGCCATGTCTTCCTCGGGCGTCCCAAACGTCTTCTACCAGTCTTCGCATCATATATTCTCCTTACATATCTTTCTTCATTTATTCGCTCTACATGCCCAAACCAAAAACATACATCAATCAGCCTCTCAAATCTCTGCATTTTTCACATGATCATACATGGTTTTACAACACATATGCCTCAGGGATCAGCATTTAGTCAACTTTCATCCATCTTCTGTCAAATCAGCACTCCATTGTGGACTGCTAGCTTCGCTTCTTTGGACAATTGTTTGTTAGCGCCAACAGCTTTCAGTCCTACATTAATGCAGTTACCTGCATTTACCCTTCTTTCAATATCTCTAACAGCCTTCCGAAGTATTCAACATCAGATATTGAAAAAATATAGGAATGAATAATAGAATTACATTCTAGAAAGAAATTATGAAAAAAAAAAGAAAACATTTTAAAGTGTAAAGCAGACACTACATTTGTATAAATAAATTACACCAAACGTTTAATTTTATGTCAACATATTATTTTTTATCTTAACCTTTCCAGATAAATAATCTAGCAAACCCAATAAGCATTTTATAAACACAAATTTATTGAGGTATTCCGAATTAATTGTTGATATAATAAAACTTTGCCACTTTATCTCCAACATTGCATTGTTCCTGCAAAATTATTTTCAATGATATAAATAAGATAAAAGGTCAGCGATGTATACATTATAAAAACTAAATATATATTTTTGTTTGATAATTAAAAATGCCTACCACATAATTATATTTCTATTATCGGAAAGGTTGCAAAAAATTTGTAGTTTAATTTCCAATAATATTTGAGATATCATTGCAAATAATTGGAAACCCAACTCTAAGAGCATTTCATTCATTTGAGTGCAATCTCTTAGTGATAAATAGATTATGAGTGATGGAAATCAATCGACTAAAAGCATTGATTGATGCTGATGCGGTAATAATTTATACTATAAGAATAAGGCATGGCGTCTTGACTCCTATAGCGCAGTAGAATGATCTATTAAGTCATCAACAAAGAAGCATATAGAAAAGAATAAATTAAAATACAAAACTAAAAAATGCACAATAAAAAGAGCTCTTACCAATCTCATGTGTGCTACAGCTTTGAACTTTAAATAGCTAAAGATCTTCTCCAAGAGCTCGGGGGGCAAGTCCAGGAGCCCCGTGGTGAAGACTCGAGCCTGGTTGGGGGCTCCGCTGCGGCTAGGCAGGAGGGACAAGCCCGTGCATTGTGATGGGTGTTGGGGGGAGTTGAGCGGAGGTAAAGAGGGCAAACCACTGTGACGGGTGGTACGAGACGTAGTTCCCTCAGCATGGCTCGGCCCTGCACCATCAGATCCTCCCCCCCCTCCCCCGACAATGCTCATCTGCCTCGTGGACACCATCGTCGTCCAGTTATTAATTTTTTTAAATCTGAAATATAATTGAGAAATCAAAACACATCGAATTGCATTATTCCGCTTTCATTTTTGCCCAAAAAAAGATGCAGCGTCCATCCAGTAACGAACCAAATATTCGACAAAAGCGTGGCGTACATTTCAAACTCAGTTTATTTTACAATAAAAATGCAAGACAGATTCCAAAGCGAGAGATAAACAATTATTTTTAATGCTATGCCGTCGAGTCGAATCTAAAATGGTCGCTACTTCAGAATCGCTACAAACGTTCGACTGGTTATCACAATTTTAGGGCTTTATAAGTCAAATATTCGTTAAATTTCGCGTAATTCACTAACTTAATAAATCATAGACATCCTTTTTGCGTCGATTTGCTGATTCACTGACGAAAAATTCGTTAAAAACTTGGTAATCTCCATACAGCCACCAACCCGCGTACAAAGAATATTCCTATTTATTGAATGTACGGCAGACAGTACTAGGTATAAAGTAGAGCTAGAGCCCGTATACTACCAATACGGTACAGCTTATACTCTACTATAGTCTATAGCTCGCTATGGTCGCTAGTATGCCAAACGCAAACGCCAAAACGACTTGCTCAAGTTCCAATTTCCAATCGCAGTTTGCTTACTGACATCTTACTGACGTACGCGTACCGTGCCATAGACACGGCCTGGCCAGTGGCGACATTTTGACACCTGGCCGCGAATGCGGCCGAACTTGGCGGTTTATTATTTCGTAAAATTCTCGATAGATGACAATGCACTCTACTTTTTTATTATCTTATTATTGTTTTAACTAATATTGTTTTTATTGTTGAAAGGTACATAATAAAAGACAGCAAATGAACAAAACAATAAAATACATTTTTTTCTAAGAAAAAAACCTTGAAATCAACAGCTTTTCAACGACATGAAAAGGTGTAAATGCTCGGAAAATTCGAACGGCCTGACATATTTTTTTAATATTTTCAGGCGGCAAAAGGAGGAACTAACGAAAGAACAAACTATTTTTACCATAGTTTTTTTTGTATCCGATAAATCTACTCCAGCGACGCCACCTACTGCAATGTTAAGTGTCTCAAGCTGTAATAGAGAACGATGGAAATACCTACCTCTATGGAGAAAATGGTTTAAGGTTGCCAGGCTAAAAATAAAAAGAGAAAAACTAAGTATATTTAAAAAATATTTTATTAGTGTTGGAGCGTAGGTAGATAATGGATTATCTCATATAAAAACGTTGGTCACTATATTATTAGTGGAGAAATCGTGCTGTCTTTGTAAAAAATGCGGTCATTCTATTTTTTGTTCATACTTAATAAAGATAATCTCATTATTTTTACGTGATGATTTAACGCCGACGTGTGGTCACGGGTCAGCGTATGTTGCTGTGAAAAATTGGCGTTATCTCGAATAATGTCAATCATTATTTTTTAATAATATATTATCTATTCAAATTTATTGCATAACTAGTCAAAGGTGCTTCAAAAAGGTAGAAATCGAGCTAATGAAATATGTAATTGATTTGTAGGTACCTACCTTCTTTTGCAGAAAACTTCAACTTCGACAGTAGTACCTACCCAGAAATCTGTCGTATGGACAAAATGCGCAGTGTCAATATTTGTACACGTTCATATTTTCTTATGGTAATTTTAAAGCATAAACGCATAATTTATTTGCAATTTTATGTAAGCATAGTCAATTCATTTAACATTTTCAAGTATGTCGAAAGGATGAGTATCTGCTTACCAAAGCAGTCAATCAAATATCTATCATTTATGATAGCATCTGATATTATAAATTCGCCGTTAGATCGGTTTTAAAATATTGTTGGAAAATCACCTGTTTGAAAACTTAGTTTGTATTATGAATCTAAGCTGTAAGTATTCTAAAAATAACTTTTCCTTCCTTATAAACGGGTGGGCACATCTTTCTCAAAGCGTATTGTTATAATTTTCATAGTACCTAGGTAATTAGGTAGTGATCGTTGTGTTAATAAATAAACCACACACGTTGTGTGGATCTCCTCACAACTAGACAAATAATAATTATTTGGTAGGTACCTTCCCACACTTGTTTCAATAATATAATTTTGAGATACATTTGAGTAAGCCACCCGTGGGCTATATTTTATTGGAACCATTATTCCTGGGGCACATTTTTTTGTCATTAGATGGTACACAGGTATTTTCATAATATGAAAGTGGTGGTACTTTCGGAAAAAGAGATGATTCTGTGTCATATTCCAAGGAAAATAAAAATTAGGTATTTTTAAACTAACTAACTATCACACCGTTTCCCCGCAGGGGTAGGCACAGAGGACGGACCGCCAAAACACTCGGTATTGGCACACACTTCTTGCCTCATTCACATTCATACATCGTCTCATACATACTCTTCTATTATTCTGACTCTTGACATGGCCCGACTCGAGTATCTGATTCACTTGATCGTGCCGTGTCTTCCTCGGGCGTCCCCGATTTCTGCTACCCTGCGCATTTGCATCATATATCCTCCTTACACTCCTTTCTTGCCTCATTCGCTCTACATGCCCAAACCATCTAAGTGCCCCTTTCTTAATCTAACTCATTACGCTTACATCAGCCTTGCACTCTTTGCGGATCTCCACATTCCTCACACGATCATACCTACATGGTTTTACCACATATACGCCTCAGGGATCTCATTTCAACAGCATTCAATCTACTTTCATCCTTTCTTTGCCAGTTTGTATTTTGAAATCCCTTCCTCTCTAATTTCAGCCTCACAGCATATACCAATTAGGGATGCCATAGTCTCACTGGCTCCAGAGAGAGTTGAAAACAGTTGGGACTCTTGTGGAATACTCACTTTCAAAAAATTAAATTAAAATAGTTAAAACTACATTTAAAAATTAATTAAGTCGTTTTTCCCGTCAAACTGTTAAATTAAGGAGTGAAGCATAACCTCGCATTTGAATATGGTATTGCCGTAATTAAGAAAAATATTCCAAATTCTTAAATTTCTACAGTTTATTACACTGTACTAAATATTACCAGAGAGGTACTTACTGTAATCACCGAGTTTGATAAAATAGAAAATGAAAATACATTTCGGAAATATCCGTACACAATCTGATAAAACATTTGGATAATTCATTTGGTGTTCCAAAAAGTTAACACATTGCCGACATGTATCATTTTTTTCTCTTATCTTCATCAGTTTGCATTCGTGATTAAAAATGTGTTAAATACCACCCGGAGGTTCGTCCCCAGTCATTAGTCCGATATTAATCGTACAAGCAATTTAGCCCGTCGTCCCACGGGTCGGTAAGCAATCGACATAAACTGAATGCCGCAAGACACTGCGCAGAAAAGATCCACACTGAACTAAGCTGCAGTCCGTTATCTTACTGCAGCATTTGGTTTATGTCCATTATTTATCGACCCGTGGGACGACGGGCTTAGTAACTCGGTAGGTTAGTAGTACGGAGTTCGAAAGGTACCTTCTATGATTTTATTGATTTACTGGCGCAAACCGGTGAAAATCACTGGATATTGTATTTGTGGGATTTGTAATACTGAAAGTATTGATAAAATATTTAACTTAGGATAATTCATTGACTTTGAATTAACTAACTAACCATCACGCCGTTTCCCCGCATGGGTAGGCAGAGAGGACGGACCGCCAAACAACTCAGTTTTAGCACGCACTCCTTGCCTAATTCACATTCATATATCGTCTCATACATACTCTTCTGTTATTCCGATTTATGTATCTGGTTCACTTGATCGTGCCCAGGTGAAATTGGAGCAGTCCGCGCCGTGCGCCGATTTGCGAAGGCGCCAAGGAACCAAGGAGCAAAGGCTCTGATAATAGCTAACACCTAATATAGCGCCTTTGAGGTTTTTACTAGCGCCAGGTATCGGTTAGCTGAGGGACGGCCCTAATCGTGCCTTGTCTTTCTCGGGCATATTATAAACACAAATATTTCTAATTTTCTTTAAAATATTATAATTATTTATTTTTTGATAAATTCAAAATTAGATGGACGATCAGAAATTAACATTTCGAACGAACGTCAGAAATTTAAACAGTAATACACATTTCAAATACCCTTTGTATGATAATAGGTAGATGCGGTAATCACTACATAAATCCATAATTAAAATAATATCTAGCACCTTTCTTATCAATAAATTCGTACATTTATAGAACAAAATCCATTTCCCGGATGTGGTACCTCCTACGTACTAGCGTATATCATTTTATCGCTACCTATTATCTAAAATCTAGAGTCTTAAAAATAAAACAGTAACTATGAATCACATTACTACAAAACTAGTGCACACGAAGAAAACTTAACTGCTACAAAATATTGTAAATTTATTCAGATTTTTTTCAAATTATTCGTAATCCGGTTAAAAACGGAATTGCAGGCCTTTAACGAAATAATTGATAGGTTTCTTAATAAACTTTCAGTAAAACACGGATGAGTCATTGCGTGTTTATAAAAATTCTAATATTTTCGCATTTCGACATTGTTTATTATCAGAACAAACGCAGGTGCATGAACCCGTGTTCCGATATATTATGAATGCATTAAAAGTTTATTAGGAAAGGACCTGCAATCACGTTAACAGGATTTTGAATAAATCAGAAATACTCATTTTATCTGTGCAGACCCCTGAAAAATTACACTACATTACTGTTTTTTATAATATTTGTTTACTGACTATTATCCAATAATAACACAATACAAAGCATATAAGGATGCGTATAAACATGACAAAATTTTATCGAGCCGAGCCACGAACAGCAACATTTCGCGCCGTTTGCGGTTGCTTCGTTCCTTTCCCATAATTCGCAGCTCGGCTCGAGGAAACTTTGTTCTGTTTATAAGTAGCATAATACGAACTGAAAAACAGTAGAAATGAATGAAGAAATTAGTATAGACGTAGCTATAAATTAACAACATCTGAAGAAATTGGTATGGACGTAGCTACAAATTAACATCATCTGAAGAAATTGGTATGGACGTAGCTACAAATTAACAACATCTGAAGAAATTGGTATGGACGTAGCTACAAATTAACATCATCTGAAGAAATTGGTATGGACGTAGCTACAAATTAACAACATCTGAAGAAATTGGTATGGACGTAGCTAAAAATTAACAACATCTGAAGAAATTGGTATGGACGTAGCTACAAAACAACATCTAAATAAATGAATGACAAATTGCACAAAATTTACATCAGTAATATTACTATTTCTGAACCTTGTTTTGATAAAAGATGTGATTCATGCAATATAGCCCTGATGAACGTGAACCCATAAACAGAAATACTTATAATTTAATGTTTATAATTTTTCAATCCATAGTGACAGTTTTTCAGTATCATGTCCAATGCGTTATATTTTAATTTAATTAAATGTGTACAAAGTATAAGTATACAGGGTGAAGGACGTACAGGACTTAATTTAACCAGTGATTCCTGAGATTATTTGGAGTAAAAAATTTAAATGAAATTTTGTTCTCCGGTGATAATTTTAGGACGGGTTGTTTCGGAGAATTTGAACAATTCATCAAATTTCAACGTTCATTTACGGGTTCTGTGAAAGTCCTATTCAAATTCTGTTATTATATCATTATAGGCTAGTTGCTTGACAGAACTGAAATAAAAACAGAACTTAAAAATATCTTTCACAGAACTTGAAAATTAACTTTGAAATTTGAAGAATTGTTCAAGTTCTCCGAAACAACCCGTCCTAAGTGTTTTTTTTCAAAAAATTTCAAAATACAATTTTTCAAAAAATTCTTCCACTTTCGCCGCTGGTCACTCAGCCGAGGAACCACTCAACCTTTCTCATCGAACCTAGCTGTCGTATTCCTACTGATTTTCTTTGTTTTTGTAGAAAAAAAAAACACACCAAAAAAGTCAGTAAAAAAAATGACCAAAATTTAATTTGAATCTTTTACTCCAAATAATGTCAACCAGTGGAATCACTGGTTAAAGAAAGTCAAGTACGTCCCTTAACACCCTGTGTATTATAATTCCAATTTTAAAGAAGACAATAATTTTTTTCTTTTCCGATTTTATGTCCGGGTTAAATCTTCCCCATAGGAAAAACTAAACCCTTCCACACACTTTTCCACAAATGGTCATCTAGATTCTAGTCAATCAACATTATGCAAGTGCATTATATAATCATAATAAATACAAAAAAAAATACAAGAACAACACGTCAACTCACCAGAGATCAAATAGGAAAATAATTCACCGACTCATACATGTATTTAAAATGACTGATTTTTGCATTTTTATATATATAAATTTTTTGATAGATGTAATATTCCTTATTTTTTAATGAGAGAGCTGGGTATAATGCCAGTAGCCGAAATAACGAATGGTAATATTTTTATAGTCTGAGAATGCCAAATTCTTTTTATCTAATTTAATATGAATATAATTTTCGGTTGAATTATTACGTTGTAAGCAAGTACCTACTTTATTTCTTGTCAGAATTATTCTTCAGTCAGTTTCAATTTTAAAAAAATATGTTTAAATTCATAGCAAATATGAGTTCATTGAACCAGACTTCACGCAGGACTATCTAACGCACAGCACAGTAAGCCGCAACATACTAGTTTGTTCGATGATTTTTTGAAAATTTATGCAGTTGCCGCACAAACGTCCCATCAGCTCCCAACCGTCTAGAGCAGTCATACTCAACCTTTTTCTTCTGCGGGCCACATTCATATGTTTGTAAAGCTACGCGAGCCGCAACACTATACTGGTATGACAAAAAATATCATGAAACCCACCACCCCCGTTTTTTGGAAAACCATTTGAGATTTATAAAAATATAACCAAAACAGAATAATAATAGTACATATCACGCCCCTGAGGTGATAACTCACAAAAGCGGCGCTATCAAAATTGTCCAATATTTATTTATTTATTTATCAGCATACCCATCGTTAAAAATTACAAAAGTGAAAAAAATAAAATTCAAAAGTAACATGTATCCAAGCGTTTATTTTGAAATTAGTGTGATTTTTGACATTGGGATAAATTTTCAACAATTTTAGACAAATCGGGTTTATAATTGCTGCATGCTACCCTCAATACGTCATCAAGGTGAGAATCAGTAAGTCGATTCCTGTTTACGTTTTTTTGCATATTTCATTTTGGAATATGATGACTCACAAAGATATATGTTGATGCAAACAAAGTGAGGAGCAGGCAGACATAATTTTTGACAGTCTTGTATTTTTCAGGAACTAATTCCCAAAAAAATGAATGTACTCCTTCCCCTCTCTTTTTTCTTCAAAAATAGCTTTCAGATTAGTATCGTTCTTAAATTCGATAAATTCATCAAAAAGCACTGCATAATTCAGTTTTAATATTTTATAGCTTCATATTTTTTAATATTTTCTCATTACACTTGTAATCACAATTTTACAAGTGTGTATTTTGTACCTTCTTTAAAATGGATTATATTTTTTTACTGTCAATATCTCCTGTATAATACATATTCTCCTATGTACACTACATCATGTATCACTTCTATGTAAAAGCCTTTTTAGGCGTATATATATATATATATAAATAAATAATCATATCCCAATGTGGCTAAGTGTGTTAAAGTTGCTGTTTCTAGGTGCCAGGGATTTTCTATAAGTAACAAACAATTCTTGATACTACGTAAGTGGAGATAGATCTAGCGTGTGCAGTAGCAACACTCTTATACCAGATCTGATGTTGACACGACAACGACTATCCTCTTCGGGTTTCAATGTCTGTACGTCAAAGTCGCAATTAATCTCAAATTATCGTGATATAGAATGCCAGATTTTGTAAATCATGTTCCTGATATTAAATGTATTGTGGGCCGCAAAAAATAGATTAGCGGGCCGCAGGTTGAGTATGACTGGTCTAGAGCCAGTGAGACTATGGAATCCACGACTGGGGTGTTGTGGTGCGACCACGATAAAGAATTGATCGATAACTTGTAATCGTTCCCGAGCATGACTGCAGATCGCTAACGTGCAATCAACAGTTCAAATATATATTTTAAAGTTCTGTTTTGTTGTTTGTTCGTTGGCGATCTGCAGTCATGCTCGGGAACGACGATAAGTTACCGACATTATCGATAAATCCTTCATCGATCGATCGTGCTAGATACCCTGGCTGTTCAGATCTGGTCACCAAACACGGCTAAAGCTATTTCAAACAATGTTTCGATTCTAAATGGTGGACTTTCACCAGGGCAATACTGAAAGTAACTACCTCCCTGAAGATAATAAAATAATTCCTTTGAATATCGTAGATAAATCTTTATTATGTCAGAAAGATTTCCACTTTGCTATTTCGAAATTCAAAAGTATAAGACATAAGATCATCAGTATTAAGTTTGACCTAACTAAGAATTCGAGCATATGTATCGTGAAATTTGGACTGTTTATTCTCTCTTTTCAGCTCCAAAAACTATTATTGTCGTAATACAAACTAATCTCTTCAAAAAGTTTTTATTTTTATTTCATGAATTCGAGTACGGAGTGGTACGTAAAAAAATTAAGCAATACTTTTAATTGAACTGTCTAACTAAACTAACTAACAAAACATGTATGCAGGTATTTCTTCACGAGGTTCACGGGAATACCATAATTATATTTGTAGTTCATTGCGAACAGTGACTATATTGTAAGAATTAATTTATGAATATCGTTTCTTTTACTTCAATGTCACATAGAAGATAACGATTACTGGCGCTGACTCGTGAAAAATCACAGGAATTTCTAAGTGTACGATTTGTGAGGCAGAAAAAAAATTTTTCTCGGGTAGTGTGTTGGGTAGGACACGATATCAGAATGAGTTTGTATGAGGTATCTACTCAAATACTGAAATGAGGTGTAGGGATGTGCATTCTTGCTATTCATATGCCCACCATGACGCATATGACTCATGTGATTGGCAAGTAGTAATGAGTCGTTCATGAACGAGCCGTGCAATTGAGCTAGCTCATTTTGATGAGCTGTTTTCGTACAAATTCTTGTAAACCGTGCCACGGCTCAATTGAAAAGTTATTATTTTTTTATCAGGAGACGTTTTAGAAGAATAGCGCCATGAAAATTGTCCAAGTATTAATTGTTGAACGTGAATTGAATTAGAGGTGAACAACTTCTGAAGTGCTGAAGTTCGACATCTGAACTTGGAAATATTATGTACCTATACCTACTAACTAGCATCTTATTATACGCTTTCGCTGGGAGTCGTATCGGTCAAGCACAGAATTCTCATTGCTCATAAGCTCTGAGCTCCCGTTCAATTGAGTCGACTCTTTGAGCCGTACGACAATATTGAGCCGCTACCACGACTCCCGCTCTTAATAAAATGATTCGTGACCCAAGCAAGCATCGAGCGGGACAAAACCCATATGACATACCTACACCATATACTTAGTAAACTAAAAAAATCGCTTGCTAGGGGGTTACTATCAGCTGTTTATTGTCTTTTGAAACTCAGCTCCTAAAGAGAGATAATATAATATTTTCACAGACATATATTCAAACATATATTCATGTTTGAATATATGTCTGTGAAAAAAAAAAAATTAAAAAATAACTTTCTACTACAACACATAAATACCTGTCATACTTAATCACAATAACATACAATATCACCCACACACAGTTTTACCTATTTCAACCTATTTTCTTTATTTTTTGTACCTTTTTTCTATACTTTTTTTTTCTGTACTACAATATAAACCACTGTAATCATTTGTAAAATGTGTATTCAAGAATAGACATATTTAAATAAATAAAGATTTGTTAGGTTGTCGAAAAAAAGGAAAAGAGTTTTACAAAAATAGAAAGACAAAAAATCCCGAGTTACGAATAACCTCACAATATTTGAAAAACTCCTACTACCACCACAGTAAGCGGAAATTGTTGTGATGGAGGACTTAATTAAGGAATTCAATTTACAGTATACTAATATTTCAGAGTATAATCAATAATATTAACTAAAATAATTCATACAATTAGTTTTCACTGCATTTGATTTTTTCCTGGAACACACTACGCCTGGGTGGGACCCAAACGCGAGTTCAAATTCGACACCGCGCATAATCGCCATTTTAACATTTTACCGCGCATAATCGCCATTTTAACATTTTAGTAGTATTAGGACCACAAGCGTCAATTTTATTTAAAACATCAAAGTCCTAAAATATCTATAATTATTATTTGCTTTAATGTAGGTGCCTACCTACCTACTTAGCAATATAACTTTCTAATGCAATTATTGGGCGACAATTTGTAGGCACTCAATATAATACTAGTGACAATTCTTTGGAAATATTAATAAATCTCAATTTCGTCTCAAACAAATCTCTGCTCATGTTGTATTTTGATTTAAGAGGAAGCTACAAGCCAAAAATGTGTATATTCTTGGTGTACCTTATATTGTAGGTATAAGGCATTAAAATCGCTTGACAAACGGAGTCTAGAAATGTTCGATTTCGAGCACAACACTAGTTTTTATTTATATTGTAAATAATTTTATAAGAAAGCAAAAACGTTAATCAAGTGAAACTCTCACATATATTCTTAGCTATAATATTGTATTTTTTTTAAGTTGTTTCCTTTTCACGTTCATACATATCAATTAAAAAAAAAATTTAGTACTTTTACATTTATATTTTTTATTGAGTAATTTATTATTTTATTTGTATTCTACTCAAGCGAAACGATAGGAAAACTTTCAATTTATCTAAAGCATATTTTTTGGTATTCATGATGTACACCGATTCGTTATAAAGATTAATCAAAATAGTGATTTAGCATTAAGCTTCGCCTTGCATATTTGTCTTTCTTTTTAAAAATAAATAAATAAGAAGTTGTGGTAAATGTAAATGATATAGCTACGCCACTGAACGCCACTTCGATGTATTCACCTTCAATTTTTGTTGATGGTCTTTTTCGTTCGAGACACTATACTTTTCTAGGTGTGTTCTTCTCTCCGCGTCCCGAAAAATGATGATTTTTGCACGGTCGGAACACGTGATCAACATTTAAGTATAATATTAATTTATATTTATGGAGAGGCCATTGCTCCTCGCTAGAAAGTATCACATGCCAGTTTGGACACAAATAAAAAGGGGAGATTAGTATTATTGTTCGTTCATTGAATATAATTATTAATTATTATGCTACTAGTTGACGTGTACCCGGCGTTGCTGGGGGTTTTCCTTGGGAGATAGACATGTAATATCACGGACTTTTTTGTAGGCCTTTTTAAGACATACAATTCCATAGCGCACTATTTTGATATATTTCATAAGGTTTAGCCATCGTTAACAATGTGGTGCCCGAAAATATATTTTTACGACATGATTATAAAACATCGACTTTTCTCTACTTTCTATAAATACAATATGGATGTTTTATATATGTAAACCTTCCGGAAGAAATTTTCCAAATGAGAAAGAAAAACCTTATCAAAATTCGTTAAGTACATGGAACTAGGATCCATAATAACTAATAACTAAGAATAACCAAGCGCACAAACGGATAGCGACTTTATTTTATACTATTTGGAGATTAATATACCAATTAACTTATCATAGAACTGGTTTATAATAAATTATAACAACAGCAATAAGACCTGCTTGACAGCAATCTTTTGTGACGCGAACAACACAATGTGATAATGTTTTCATATTAGCAACAATTGCACATACATTGTAATTACATTACTAATTGTCTTAAAAATAATTAATCATTTCGAAATGAATATCTCGAATATGCCTGAAAACTATTTTGATTTATGTTATGTCGTTCCCAAATATATAATAAATATATATATATATAAATATAGATAGTCCCGAGAAAAATGATTTCACTGATGACTTCCAGTGTGGAATTGATATAAAAAATGCTGATATTCGAGATATTTTTAACCAAAAGCAACCACAAAATAACTGACCTAGTTATTTGACGATTGAAAAATTACAAGAATGATGGCTTGAAATGGCTTTAGCCATTTTGATGACCAGATCTTAATAGTCAGGTACTCTCCCACCTTCCTCTTCCTCTTCTCCTTCCCCCCCTCAATACCTTTAGCCTCGCAACATACCCCGATTAGGGATGCCATAGTCTCACTGGCTCCAGACGGATGAGAGCAGTTGGGACTCTTATCAAATATTAATAAAAAAAAACTATTATTTCGCTGCTGACTTTAATTAGAAGATATTTTGAACCAACACTAACCACAAAAGTACTTACCTTGTTTGAAGACGACAACGTATTATGTTCGAACAATAAATTAGATAAGTACTTACTTAGATTGTGAACACTGCTTCATTCCACATATATTATTCACATTTTATATAAGTATCCGGGAGTAATAATAAGTATTACCTGCCATTATTTATTGTTTATTCGGGTAGGTACGTATTCTGATTCAATATTAGCATGATATGTACTGTGAATAACTCAACTGGTCAACTGCCTAATAATAATTATTATAATATGTTGTTATATAATTTGCTTATGTGTAAACCCACCGCCATCTTTATTTACAGGCCGTGTTGTAGACTTGGCGGGAACATAAATTTCAAAGTAAATGGAGGTTTCAAAGGTTTGAACATATCTAAGAGTGGCGAGCGAATTATAATATATATTTTTTCCATTTATCAAACTAGCTTTAGGATTATTAGAATTATTATTAATCCAGCTGTCATCTGAAAATAATATAAATATTCCGTCTGTGCGTGTAATAATAGTTACAGCAGAACTTGTTTAATTTCAATAGAAAATGTCGTTGAATTTAACATTGAAGACAGTAAATATCCCAAACTATTCTATTTTCAACCACAATATACCTAGCAAATATAAAAAAATAAAGATATTTTATAATGGTTCCTAAATAATTCATAATTTTTATTACAATTTTTTTGGAACAACTTAATGAGTAAAACCTCAAATTGTAATATTTAATTATTGAAGACAATATTAGCGATTCCCAAACGAATATTTGAAACAGAAAAATCAGAAAAAGATCGGTCACATCTAGGTCTCGACCCGAAATGGCACCCTATCTCTTTTAGTCATATTAAACTGTATCGTACTTCGAATAAGAACTACCGAAATTGCCTTCATTTTTCTCACCGCACAATTTTGTTGAATCGTGAGTTGAATCTTGCGATCATACATAAATATTCATACTAAACTCCATAAATAAACCACTCAAAAACCCAGTACCAATAAGTCCGAAAACAGGTCTCTCTGTCAGTGCATTTTCTACAGCACGGCTTGTAAATAAAGATGGCGGTGGTACACCTCATGGTGAGTAAAACAACAGAACGGAGTAAGCATAGATAAAAGTCTAACCATAAAATGTAATTTTTATATTTGTTTGCTTGCATATCTACTGTAAATGAAAACTGTCAATTATTTTATTATTTTATAAATAAGTTTCGAGGGGTAGGGGGAAGTTATATGAAAAATGACCATTCCTACTTCCATTTTTTAATGACATGTCCCATTCCCAGTCTCATCAGATACATAAAACTATTATACTTGCAATAAGAACATAAAAATAAATTTAACATTGTTCATTTTATACGACGTTGCATACAAATTATTTCAAAAGTTTGTCGTACAAGATGGCTGCCAGGCAATTTCCACTCACCATAATTTGGCTTCAACGTTATTCATACAAAATTGCACTAATGCTCTTTCCAGGGCTTTTTAGGTTCATGATCTGAAATCAATATTTATATTGAAGTAAACAGATATTATTGATTTGTTTAAACAACTGTCCGGTGTCGGGGAAACCTTCATTTGCCTCCATGGTCGAGGGCGTCGAGGGGTACTGCAGGAACTACGAACTGGAAGTCGCGGGTTAAAATCCCGACATGTACAATAACATTTTATTTGATTAACTTTAGTTGTTTAAAAATGAATGCATAAAAATGCATATATTGTCAGTGGAAGATATAGCCATACTTGCAAATTGATTTTATCCAAAATGAAGACTAATTAAATTGTATATTTGATTAAAAATCCTGCAAATTTTTTTCTTTTGTTACATCTACCATCGTACACAATCACCTTCTGAAGTTGCCACACTTTACCCTGAACACCCTGTATGATGAATTAATAAGCAAAGATCCACCTAGTAGGTACTTTTCGGTTTACGGTACGAAGTTCTGACTAGCAAGTATACCCAAGTCATTTAGATCATATTACATAATATCGACCGCTAAGTATGCTAATTCGAGTTAACTAATAAAGCTTAAGACACATTAGGCTATTCGTATAATTTGGGCGTGGCCTATACATATTATAAGTCGAGGTATCACACTACGCTACAATCTTCCTCGGGAGAGGGGGGCAGATCAACTGGGTAACCGCCGCGGAATATCATTTATTTTTATGGGATCTGTCACCTTGACAGATGGCAGCCGTGTAAGCACGGGGCAGGAGAGGGGGTCGCATAATTTTCAAATATAGTCAGGTTAGCAAATGACATCGTCGCCACGCCCACACTTATGACATATGAGGAATGCCAAGTATCTCGTGCATGCGATCCTCTTGTCAGCGAAGACTCGCACCACCCATCACTCAAAATTATACTAAACATCGAAACACTTCCTATTATTCACGCACCACCTAAAGAAATTTATCAGTTTACAAAAGCCAATTACGACTTAATTAACCAACATCTGTCAATGACAGACTGGTCATTTACTTAGGAAAATTCGGATATTGACGTAGTAGTCGATTCTTTCTACAACATTTTAAACAGTACCATCAACCAGTTTGTCCCTAAACGTATCATCAAAAAGAGTAAATTTCCAAACTGGTATTCAGCTTCTCTAATTAAAATCATTAAAGATAAACAAAAACTACATGAAAAATGAAAATCCTATAATAATCCAGTAGACTACATAGAGTTTTCAATCAAACGTACCCAACAAAAAAACTTACAGAAGCATTGCTTTATTCAGTATATAAGTTCAGTTGAATCTAATATTCTTATAAATAATAAACAACTTTGGATCTATGCTAAAAGCAAAAGTAAAACAAATGGCATCCCACAAATCATGCACCTTAAAGATGAGTCAGGCACCGGTGCTCATCAAGTGTGTCAACTATTCTCTAAACACTTTCAGTCCACCTACGTTAATGATAAGGACACGAATGATCCCAGTATAGTCGATAGTTCTACCTATATGAATAATCATAACCTGATTGGGAACGTACAAATAAACAATTTTTTGATCAATAAATACCTGAAGAATTTAGACATTAGTAAGGGTGCTGGCAGTGATGGTATATCGCCATGTCTCAAAATGTGCAAAAAATCTTTCATACCCCCTAACTAATATATTTAGAATGTCACTGAAAGCGGGAAAATTTCCTACAAAGTTTAAAGAAGCAACTATAATCCCTATTCATAAAACAGGTTCTAAAAGCAACATTGTAAACTACCGCCCAATCTCAATTCTAACGGTATTTAGTAAACTCTTTGAAAAAATTGTCTACGATCAATTTTATACAATAATTGTTCGCAACTTACAAAACCAACAACACGGATTTCTACAAAAAAGATCGGTACTAACAAATTTGGTAAATTTCCCGGAATATTTAACGAACAATATGGACAATAGAAACCAAGTAGATCTAATCTACACTGATTACTCTAAGACCTTCGATAAAGTAAACCATTTAATTCTAATTAAAAAATTAAGTCAAATAGGCATCCATGGTGACTTACTTCGGTGGCTCACTTCATACCTTCGGAGCAGACTTCAATGTGTATCAGTTGCGGTAACTAAGTCCAGTTTCTTTTCCGTGCACTCCGGTGTACCTCAAGGTTCTCATTTAGGGCCATTATTATTTAATGTGTATATTTATGATATTCACAAATGTTTTTTACACGCCAATTACCTAGCATATGCAGACGATAACAAAATCTACTTAGTTATCAAATCAATCGAAGATTGCATTAAACTTCAAGAGGATCTCAATCGTCTTTTCGACTACTGTGAATCAAATAAACTTGTAGTAAATACCTCAAAGTGCAATAAATTATCATTTACGCGTAACAAAAATAAAATTTCCTTTGATTATACATTAAACGGGACACATATCAAAGAAGTAGAATCTATCAGAGACCTTGGGGTAATACTGGATCTGAAATTAAACTTCATTCAACACACTGATGCAATCATCAACAAAGCCAACAAAATGCTAGGATTTATAATACGTTTAACGAAAACTTTCCGCAACCTTAAGACGCTATTTTCCCTTTACACAGCGTTCATCCGTCCCCACCTAGAACACTGCACACCGATCTGGACTCCTTTTTACCAAGCTCACATTGAAAGAATCGAAAGAATTCAAAAAAAAATTTTAAACACATTAATTATAAACAAAACTTACATTTCTCAAATTACACCGATTCTATTAATTACCACAACTTCAACTCCCTTCACACACGACGTTTGATTTTTGACCAAATCTTATTATTTAAAATTCTTAACAATGGCCTCGACTCACTAGAGCTAACCAATTTAATAAATATTCATATTCCAACAAGATCAACACGGCAATCCCATTTGTTTCATTTACCTACATATAGAACTAACTTTAGAAAAAAATCACCAATTCCACGTATATGTGTATATACAATAGTATGGATTGTATCCAGAGCATCTCCTATCCTCATCCTAAATTCCTATTCCTCCCCTCCTCACCTATAATATATTTATATATATTTTTTTATGCAATAAAACTCCATCTCCAATCAATTTTAATATAGGAGACTTTTTTGGCTTGACTATAATTAACATGAATATATTTATATTTTATGTATAAGCTGTTTGTCTCTACAAAAATAAAAAAAAATAAAAATAAAATAAAAAATATCATCTGTCAGGTGTGACAGGTCTGTATGGGATTGTATGGAGAGCTATATGGAGTTATATACAACGCTTTGATGCGTGTAGCGTAATCTGTCACACCCTTAAATTGTTCAATTGGGCTGATTTTTCCAATCGTGTCTTTGAACTGCCGCATACAATAAATGTGTCTATTTATAACACTACACTCCATTTATATCTATAATCTATAAATAACAGGAGAAATAGAGATAATGATATCCTCATCGGAATCTTCCATGCTGAGGATTTCATTTTTATTTTATCAAAAAATTATTAGTACGAATAATATAAGTTAATTAACTAGAAATATATTTAATTATACTAACTGTACCCAGCCACGCGTCATTGTGGCTTATTATGTCTGTTCAGATAGATAAACTATAGCGCGTGTTGTTTTTACGTCCAACAGATGAAGCTGTTTAAAAAAAAAAAAAAAAATTCCAGCACATGGCGATGTTTCTTCAAACAAAATATGTTTTTACCTGTCACATGTGACATCTATATGATATAGGTAAATAAAAACATACTCGTATTCGAATGCAACGTTGTGTCAAACTTTCAAAGCAATCAGTGAAGAATTTTCGGAGATTTAAGATTTTGAAAAACGAACATCAACATTTTTATTTATATAAATAGATATATTACATAGTGTTTTTTAGTGCATTTGAGTGGTTTCGGCTTCAGTCTGTATATGGCGTCAGCATATTTTCTATTTCCGATCTAATGTTTTGTATCCAGCTTTTTCTTTGATATTTGAATGTTATAATATTGAGATTTTTTATTGAGAGTGGGATTTTGCTGTAGACTTTAGTACCATAGTACAGGAAGCTTTTTGCCCAAATTTTGGGTTTTGTAGTTGCTTGTTGGGTATGTTTTTAACCCTAAAATCTAGTGTTAACTGTTATTTGTTGTATTTTGTATTTATGAATACAAAGGAGTGTTAGGTATGTTTTTATCTTCGGATCTACCGGATCTGCCCTGATGATGGACACTGCAACGCTGTCCGAAACGTCGGCTAAAGAAGGAGTTAGCGCAACACGGCATAACACCCCAAAAACAAAAAAACAAAAAAAAAAAAACAAAGGAGTGTTGTTTTAGAATAGAGGTGTTTAATTGACATGATATTAAAATTGTTGAAGATTTCTTCAGTCAGTTGCTAGTTCTTATAGAGGACGTTCAGAATAGTTTTTATGCCTCTGTGAAAGTATGTGGGTGAAAAGATTAATTGGGGAAGCCTGAGGAAGACGATCAAATCAGTCAAATCTTTAAGTTCAAATAAAAATCGAGTCTTACGACAAAATAATTTGAGGAAAAACTCGAGCAAGAAAATATCGTCATTAACCCTTGACAGGCCAAAATGCCAAACAAAACGTTTGTAACCAAGTGGGTCTTCCGACGACCCCATGCATTTTTCTGTCTTATGGGCTTTTACAATATACAAATCCCAATTATTCAGTCAATTATTAACTTATTAACCTATGTAATTGCGCAGAAATACGTAAAATTCTAAAATGATATGTCAAGTATTTAAGCTAATATAAGGAGGACAGTAATTTTAGGTACTACCTACTCCCCCACTTGGCTGCGGGATAATTAATATCTTGCAGGCTTACTAACAAATTTGTTTTAAATTTTACACAACTGATAAACAACCGATAACGAATGGTGGTGTATTAGTTATTAATTAAAATTAAACACGTTTATTAGTAAACTGGCAAGTGTAAAAACACTATTTTTTACAAAAGTTCATTTTATAGTTGAAATCTGGCATTTGAAATAGCTGGGAGCTGCGAAAATACATGACATAATTAACTGCCAAGATATCTCAGAAAAAGAAAGATATATAAATTGTTAGCCAAATATTTTTATTCCAAAATATTTATTTATTTATTAATTAACGCCCCTTTTCGGGGCTTTTACATATGAATATTAAGAAATATACATTATTTATTGAACATATTCGAATTGCTTCATTAAAAAACATTTTATATTTGTTTAAAGATAAATTGAAGATTTCCACTGACTTGGTATAATTGTTTCCCTCCATTAGTATTCTGGGCAAAGAGGAATACATATGGTAGTTAGTCCCAGAATTTCTGCACTGAAATAAATCCTGACTTCTAGTGTTACGTTGTGGAATTCTAGCAATACCGGACTATCAACTAAATCATTTAGATTTTTTTATAGAAATACCAAGTCAGTGAAAATCCTTCTGTCTGAAAATTTGAGCATATTCATATAATTTAACGGAGAGTTGTAGTTCAACATAATTGCTGGAATACCCATTTTAAAATTTTATAAAACGTATGAATTTGTTTTGTATTCTTTCAACAGCTTGTACATGTATATTATAATGTGGGCTCCAAACAGGAGAATTGTATTCAAGTTGACTTCTTACATAAGCAAAATATGACAATTTAATAAACTTTATATTGTTAAAATTTCTAGTTTGTCTATTTATAAATCCCAAAATTTTTAAGCCCTTATTAGAGATTTCTGTCATGTGGTTAACAAATGAAAGATTTGTTTGAAAAGTGAAGCCTAAGTCTTTGATTTGTGTTAATGTCTCAAGAGCATTTTTATCAATGTTCTAATAAAAAATCACTGGTTTTTTTATTCGAGAAAATCTAACTATTTGACATTTTGAGATAATTAAGTAAAGTATATTTTCATTACACCATATTAGTATTTTTTTGATATTGTCTTGAAGAATGTTACAATGGTAAATATTTTGAATAGTTCTATAAATTTTGAGGTCATCAGCAAAAAGTAAAATAGATACATCATGAAATTTTTTTTAAAATTCAATAAGATAAATAAGATTGGGCCAAGGTATGAACCCTGTGGAACTCCACTTGTTGCATTATTTTTTATTTTACCTACAAAGGATCAGCCATTCATTTCTATTGCGCGTTTGACTTTTCTAACTACACACGTTGAAGATGCTTTTACCACGGATTTTAGAAAATATGAGAGATCCATAATAATAGTCGAGAGATGCACAGATTAAAAAATATGTATAAGACTTTTTTAAAAATGATGAAATTTCAATAATGACAGTCGTTAGTAGGATACTCGGTGTATAGAGCATTTATAATCACCTTGATTTATAATCACCAACCATATGCGGCAAATATTACGTCGCTCCTCATACAATTAATCTCATGAAAAGTCCGTGAAAGAGTGTAATTTATATTCCCCAAGTTAAATACATTAAATACTGTCGTGTGGTGATCACAAAACAGTTTGTATTGTTGAAACAACGGTGCTAGATGTACATATTTGAACTAATAAGAACCTTCCAGAATTCACCAGAACTACCAAATGAAACAAACACCATTCATAAGGTAAAGGCCTCCTTTACCCCACTCCTAATTTTCCTCGTGATAAACAAACACTATCGCTTGATTCTTTCTATCTCGTTAAAATTACAGTCCATTCAAGTACCAAACGTCGGTACGCAAAATTGGGGAAACCCATGAATGAGAGTTTTTTTCTCGAAAATCATTAGCGATGACAGTGATAAATATTGTTAAAACCCAAAGAATAACGAAAAAAAGAGAAAACAATACAAATTCCTACACAGAAGTTTCTTTTTTTCATTCTGTTTTACTTTTTAGTTTCTTCTGGAGCGTTTTATGTTATGAACACATCTAAGGGTTGTACTTACTAATGATGCAGGTAGCTAAAAGTTCGTTGGCGTATCATGATAATCGGGCCCGATTAGTGGGTTATCTCGGAACACAGTGTTGTAAAATCGCTTAGTGAGATTGTATGGCCCGGTATATCAGTTGATTTTAAGTTCGGCTTGGTTATATTCTAAGCTTACTACCTATATAATCCGTATATAGGTCGTAAGCTTAGATATCAGCAATATTACACATATTGTCTATGATATTAGTAAAGGAATGTGCGTCATTTTCTATGTAAAACCAAATTGTGATGTATTTGAGTGGTATATTATATCAGCAATATTACACATATTGTCTATGATCTTAGTAAAGGAATGTGCGTCATTTTCTATGTAAAACCAAATTGTGATGTATTTGAGTGGTATATCTAAGCTCTCTGCGTCGGATTGAGAGCTTTCAAAATGTCAAATGTTTTAGGCGGGTTTTTTTATGAAGTTCCCCACTTCAGTGGGTATGGTGCCATACGCGAGAAGACTAATTTTAAATATTATTTGTTTCAATGCACTATTCATGAAATTATGACGAACAACCCACAGAAAACACTCTCCCCTGATTTTGAAAAAATCTCTCTGATCAGAAATCATCCTTACCAGACTATTTGCCTATTTTATATTGATTAACAATTAATAACATCAATATCCCTCATCGTTCGACAAACATAATAGCCGTTGCTGATAAAATTATTCAATTTAAGTGAATTTCGGGAAGATACGTAAATACTTACTTGACACTTATATTTCTTACTGCTAGCGCCTCGGCATCTAAAAAGGGAACTATTCTGCGGCTTACCAAGGCTTGAGCGGAAATTTAGCCCGCTTTAATTTGGAATGTCGCACATGGCGAGGATATGGACAAACTGATATACATGGCCTATGTGCATTCTTGATGAGTGTGGGCTTTTCTTTTCAGTTCAAAGTCGTAAATTGAATGTGATTTTTATGTATTTTTTGTGTTGCTCTTAATCGATCTACGAGGGTCGAATCTGCGTGTATTTTTTGTACAAGTATGCTTAGGTACTTAAAGATCGATTAGTGATTGTCAACATATATTCTGATTGAATGGTAACGTACGAACATTTACACCAAGAAGCAGTGGCGGTTTGTGGGGTTGAAAAGTGGAGAGGTACAAATATTTTTTAAAAGCATTATTTATTTGTATACGTACACCTAACTATCCACAAAGTAATACAAAATATTACCTACATTAAACTAAAATAATAATAATATTCAAACAAGATCAAGTTAATTACAGGACACAAACACAAGATAGACCCCGTCAACTGCAAATTCGTCGTACTAAATTAATCCAAACAATAGCCGTACAAAACGAAACAAATCTTTGTCATCAATAACATGTATCTGAATGTTTAAAAAAAAATATTTTTAACCTTCATAACAAATGTTGGGGCATCAACTATTGCAACGAACACTTCTTTTATAAACAATGATATCGTATTTTTAGAACTCTGTGCATATATAAGCCAGACTTGAAAAAGAATCCCCGTTGCCATGTATCTGCCGGGACAGACGCGGGCATAACTGTGTCCTGTTTTTAGATTTTTTCTTGAATCGACAACAGTAGATCAAATGTTCTTCCGAAATTCTAAAATGATTGCGATAGCCTTCGGTATCTTTTAACGCCTTATAATCCATTTTTAGCCCACATACGAAGTTTTTTGGGCTTTTTCAAATTCTAAAGTTCGGTCCGAAATCATAGAGACGCACGCAGGGATAACTTCACTTGACGCCATTTCGATTATCAAAATCGGTTAGAGTTGATTTGAAACGTCTGAACGATACCTTGTTCAATTTTTGTCGTTCAACTAAAATCGCTCTGTGTGAACGGGGTATAAGAGCTGATGTAAATGATCGGTTCCTGCCCAGTGCATGGAGGACTGAAGAAAAAATAATCTTTGTTTTACGATGTTCTATCATGCATCACGCGGTCACTGTCGCCTTCGGAAGGGTATCCCCATTGTTTCAAATTTCAGTCCTTCTAGGAACAGTTTCCCAAATATTTGCTGTTTTAGATTAAACAGGACGGTAAGTGCGTCAAAAGGAAGGAAATTTAACCAACCGTTACATCCGCTATTCTAACAAATGTACAATAGCGAGTAGCAGAGCTGATAGAGTAAATATTTTTACATCACGTAGAGATAATCAATTACGTAGATTATGAACATTGTGGTCTCAATCCCGAAGTATATACCTATGTACAAGATAACATATACCACTTATCAAATATACATAATAATAATATTTCATTACTCTTTCAAGATTACATCTAGGTGCACAGTCCTGACTAAATAACTATACTAATACTACAAAAACTGTTTCGGCCATAATGGATGGCTACGAACGACCTTAATGGGTGAAAGTCGTGAGCAGTGACAAAACGTCGGTGCCCCGTTTCATTCATAATAGGGTCTATAACAAAAGCTTGGATTTTTGCGAGATAAGATATAACTATCATTCGGCATTCATACATCTAATCTTACTCTTTTAAATCCAAATGAAGAAGATAATAATGAACAATGGCCACATCTAGTCAATCTGTTATAACTGAAAGCTTATTCCCCACAGCTATCAGAAAAGTTATGTTAATTGTTATACAAATATTTAAACTAAAAATTGTAAGTGACATAAACAACTATTGACCAATAAGCCTACTCAACACATTTTCGAAAGTATTGGAGAGAATAGTAAAAAAACAACTTATTTCCTACTTGGAAGATAATAAAATATTATCGGAAACACAGTATGGTTTTAGGGAAAACTTAGTACCGGTGACGCCATAGAAACTATTACAGATATGATCATAAAAAGTTTTAGACAGTAGATAAACAACATCGGCAATCTTCATTCAATGACTTACAAAAGGCTTGTGCGTTCAAATTTATAAGAGAAAAATCAAACCTCTCTTATCAATTATGGAGTACCGCAAGAAATCGTTCTAGGACCGATGTTATTTCTAATATATCTAATACATCAATGATATCTGTAACCTAGAAACGAAAGGAAAAATCATTGGTTTTGTTAAGGATATATTAATTTTATCCAACGAAAGAAATTAGATAAGTACCCACAAAAAAGCGGAACTTGGACATGGTCTCCTGCAAAACTGGATTAAAATAAATACCAAGAATATCAATAAAACAAATTAATTAAATGTCAATAAAACAAAGTATCAGACATTTTCTATAACAGCCAGAGGACAGCCGTCAGATGACTTAATTCTAAATTTTCTCAAAAATCTATCAACATAATTAAGGTTTATCATGCCACTGTTCAATTATGGCACACTACAAAAACATCAAATATCTTGAAACTGAAATTTATGATAATCTCCGATGGAATACATCGACATATTACAAAAACTCACCAGCCGCATATGCTTCTTTAGAAACATCCGTCATATCCTGTACATAAACGACATTAAAAGAGATACTGCCGTGGTAAAGGAAAACACAGTGTCTTCCTTGAGACTCTCTGTGTTTTTTGCCCAACATAAATATTCAACCAGGGCAATAGATTCAATATACCTTTTGCTCAGAGAAATATTAAATTTCATGCTTCGAAACTATATTATAATATGATAATAATAAAACAAAAGAAAAAACGTGTCTGAGAGAAGAAACCGATAGTCAATTTGCAAACATTATGGAGTCGGTGTAAAGACAACTAGAAACTGAATACAAAAACATAAAAACTACATGCCGGCTCAGAACAGGAACAACTTGTACTGATAGATTCGTAGAATAATTATAATATGAAAGTTATTGCTATACATGTATGAAAATATGAAAGGCACTCCGTTGAAGACATTTCAATGATGTCACCATGTTTGCATCGAATAATTGAATATAAAATCTTAAGGAAGGTATCTAAATATCCAAGTAATTTCTTTTGTAGAAGGCGGAGTAGATAAGATTCCACGTAGCTCTTCACTTCATTCTTGGTGTATAGGAACACATTTGACTATTGACATTACTCTGGGTCGATTGCGAACTACCCGATCATGAACCACCAGTGAGCGATCGGTTTAAAAAAAGACTCGATCGTCAGGGTAACGGGGCAACCGGAAATCTCAGCACAGTAACAAATCAGTACACTTTTAAAATGTGATATGAAGTGACAAAAAAAGATTAGGTAGAAAGAGGTTAGGTTTATAGGCTTTTTTCGTCACTTTCAATGAACTTTTCAAAGTTATGTTGATTTGCCACTATGTTGAGCTGTCGTGGAACCGATCGTAAGCACACATATCCCGTGATGGGTGCCGGTACAGCTAGCGAACCGGGCAGCTCATTTTCGTTCTCGCGATTGACAAATAGAAATGGTAGATACCTAAAATTCAAAATCGACTATCATTAACCTACGTCAAACGAAAGCATCTGATCAAAGATGTGACGTGTACCACACTAGTACTTTCAACTTACTTACTATGCGGAGAGCGCGCGCATCGATCTCTCTTCTCAACCGATACTCTCCACTCTATGGCATTTTTTCACGTGTAAAAGTACCCGATCAAAGAGCGGGTACTTTTAAATGATCGATCGACCCAGCTTAAGTTTTTGACTATCTTTGCCATTTCTTATTGGGACGTCCCGGACTTCTTCCACCCACTACCACATCATAATATTCTCTAGAAATCTAGCCTTTGCAATCTCCATCTGTTGGCTTATTAAATTGTACATTCTTGTTCAAATCAACTTAGTCTCCCTTTATTATGAACTTTACTTTGAGATCTACTAGTTCGTCAAACAATCCTGTCAAGCGTGGTTATAAATTATACAACACATCATACATGCCTTAGAGTTTACATTCCTAAATCAACCAGTATTTTTGCGTCGTTCCTCGACAGTTTCGTACCTTGCTGGATAATCACAATACATCCATACATCACGGTACGCATCTTTTATGTATTATTTTTCAATAACATCTTAAATGATAAAAATATCACTTATTCATTTTTTGAGTTCTGTGCGTTTTACAGCTGAGTAAACTGAAGTTCCGAATACATTATACAAAACGATTTAGTTAACATTATCATGTAAAACGAGAGGTATGTTTTAGAAAGAATACTTCTCCGATGACGCCGTAACGCGCTGAAATGTATTTCTGAAACATGGCGGTTTATCTTAACCTTGTCATTTTGTGTTTAAATTACCTAAAATTGTTTACATCTACGTAAACGCAGAAGAATAACATGTCAAATATTGCTAATGGTTTCTTCGATATTATTACTTCATTAAAATACAACACGAAAATATTTTGTTATATTGACTTCATACAACCCAGGAGATTTGTCTTCTTTAGAGTTGCTGAAGTATGAGGGAGGAAACACAAAAGTCGGCAAAAGGTCGAATTAATAAATACAACAATTTATTCTTTTTCGAATGGTATAAGAGATTTGGTGGAGGTCACAGTGAGATGCTGAGGTTATTCAGCCAGATAACGATATCGGGAGTCACTTTGTTCAGCATAGATGTTTCTCCTGGATACTAATGAATAGGACATTATTGACTGAGTATAAGATGTCTACTATTTTGAATAGATTTGAATAGTCCACATTCACAAAATTCTGAATCTTATAGGTCCCATTTATACTATACCTAAGTACAGCTACTGTGCGTACTCGTGCCCGAGGCTTAAGGAGAAAAATTGGGCTCTCAGCAGGTGATTGTTTATCACATCTGCCACTGAGTTCGCAAAAACTAGAGAGAGTTTCCCGAATGAAGCAGATTTTTGCCTTCAGCCCTAAAGGGTTTCCGTGATATGAGGCGGTTGAATGACCCGCTCTCAAGTTGTAAACATCAACTACACTTTGGACACACGTTTGGTGTAGGTGTCTGTACACCTGTATCTTCGTGTACATCTCTGCTTAAAGGATCAATAAATCTAGTTCGAGGTAGCCACCGCTGAAATTCGGATTCCTAAATTTCAATCATTTTTTAAAGCAATAGTATATTAGTTCATATCTATGAATTCATTAATTAATCTCAGCAACCAATATGATGTAACTAATGATCTGGGCAAAAAGTTTGAGGGTACTATTGATATAGTTGCCGACTAATTGCATAATTAATTGTAGGTAATCTATACCAGCTCTCTGCTAAATCTTACAAATTATAGTATCGTTGGTAATATAGTTTTAGTAATTTATCTTATAGTATTGTTTTAGTTTTTATTTTATTTTACTGTTACATATTTTACGTATAATTTTTCTTGTTTAATTTATTAGTTTTATATTAAAAAACTTTTGTATACTATTCGATAGCTCGTTACTTACATTCTGTTTTTATAATCTATGTAAAAACCCTGCTGGGCGCAAAATCAAATAAATATAAGGCACGTTCCAGAATGGAAGATTCTCTCAGTATCACCCTGGTGTAAGATATTGCTTGAATTGGCTTTGGCCGTGTTTGATGACCAGATCTGAATGGCTAGGAACATTCCCACCATTCTCTTTTCACATAAAATACATAGAGATCTGTTGATACCTTTCTAAAATCCCACTTAAGATCTTCGTGGGTGATTGATTTAATTATTTATTCCAATAATTTATTTTTGTCGAATGATATTCGATTCTTTAATTTTCCATTTGCACCGTCAAAACATCCTCAATCCTAGTTTTGAAGTGAAAAAAATATATACTTATGATTTTCGCAGATTTTATGACAATTTTACATAGTGCCCGATGGATAGCAATGGTTCACATAGCCGTCAATCTTACACAGGTAGTGGCGAAAAAATATGTATCCGTCCCTAACGGTATACGAAATTCCCACCCCTTTTTTTGTTACTACTTACTTTGAATAGAATTAAAATTAAAAAACTTTTTCACTTTGTTCCACTTATTTATTATTACCAGGACCGGTTTCATCCTACTACGGACATTTTCAGACTGGTAGTTGAAACTCTTATGCTACTGATTTTATACAAACTTAGGCAGGGGTACACAACATTGTTTATATATAATGAATGATTCTATCATATGATCTATAAATATGTACTTGCTTTGTAACATCATTCATAATTTGTAAAAATAAACTTTATAATTACCTAATGTACCCTAAATTAACAAAATAACTCATAATACCTACCTCAAATTAACAAAATAGAATCATTCATTATATATAAACAATGTTGTGTACCCCTGCCTAAGTTTGTATAAAATCAGTAGCATAAGAGTTTCAACTACCAGTCTGAAAATGTCCGTAGTAGGATGAAACCGGTCCTGGTAATAATAAATAAGTGGAACAAAGTGAAAAAGTTTTTTAATTTTAATTCTATTACAATGGAATTCCACCACGAATTAACAGTGCAAAAACTAGACTTACTTTGAGAATAATTCTTCAATAACTACTTTTTCAGACCCTACCACCCATTCATGTATTCAGAAATTGTGTTTACAAAATTATTTGCTTGGTATATCAGTGAATCGACCTCGTTATAACAGTCAACAATTATTTTAAGATAAGCCTGAACTAAAATATCGTCAGTCTATTACGTAACTAGCTATTACCGTGATCGCTATAACCAAGCTCGACTGTATATATATATCAGGAGCACCTTCCTTTGAAATCCCTTTAGAAAAAAAACACGCCATTCCCTCCGGACGTCTATATTCTAAATTGTTCGTTCTTGCACAGATTAAACTATTGTTTCGATGTTCACGTGCTCCATACCAGAAGTGTCTACCAAATTCTACTCTCTTAAATTTTACAGGCTCTACAATTACGTACCATTCTTATGTGTATCAACATTATCACTTTCTTCGTTACATAATATAAGCACCTGTCATTTTTATGCTGCTCTGAACGTTTGATTCATTGACGTCAGGACAATTTTAAACTGTAATGTATAATGGAATGCATTCTAAGAATACTTACAAAGAGCCTTTATTAACGGCGGATCGATGGACGATATTGTTAATTCTACAAACGAATCGTAGCTACTAAAAGTAACTGAACTATCGGCAATAGAGATAGCTATCCGCGTCTGTCTGTTCGCTTAGTTATTATAAACTACGCAATGATTTTGATAACATTGCTAACGCTGGCTAAATCTCATGAGATACATCAAAATAATTTACTACGGAATTGTATATCTTAAAAAAACCTACAGAAAAGTCAATTTTGGTATATGTCTATCTCCTAAGTAAAACCCTCAGCAACGCCGGGTACACGTCAGCTAGTTCAATATAATTATAACTATGCACCAAATCAGCAATAAACAATCTAATTCTTTTATTGCTCGTCGTTACAGGTGAGGCCATCATTTCGAATACCGAATACGTATCTCGAATACATATTCCAAGAAGCCACTTAACATTACAATGGAAGAATGGACACGAATTTAGAATACATGTCACATTGTCGAGCAAATTAATCAATCTTGGAACAAATTTAATGTTATTTTATTTCTAAAATTGCTGGTATCGTGTTATTCGTTTGCTAAAATGATACTAAAGAGGTTAGGTAATCTTAATTGTAAGGCAAATAACATGTTCATATGTCCTACATTAAGTCCTGGCGTAGCTAAATTTGCTGATATTAGAATGTTTGGGATTTATGGGTCAACTATTTTCCGTTCGGAAATATTAAAATATGCTTTCTCGTAAAAAAAAATAGAACACGCCATATTATTTTTTCAAATATGTTTTACAACGAGTCACGGTCTGTTGATAAGAAAATATAAACAACTATGTATTATAAAAAATACTTTGTGATATATTCCTGTTTTGTACAAGAATTTTCTATACAATCCTAGAAACGTAACATATATTAATATAAGAGCCAGTGAAACTGTGGCATCTACAACTGAGGTGTGTTTTGAGGATTAAGAGTGGAAGATGGGGAAGAATGGTGGGGGAGTACCTGCCTATTCTTATCCGGTCACCAAACACGGCTGAAAACACTCCAAGCAACGTTTCAATTCTGAATGGTGGTCTTACATCAGGGCGATACTGAGAGTATATTCCATTATGAAACGCGTCGCAACAATACTATATATTATTTTAAAATATAAATTGTGAAAAAACACAACTTAATCTAATAAAATTTACTTGCGCACGCCGGGATTTGAACCCGCGACGTTCGTCTTGCTATTCGAGAGCCTTACCCCTCGACCACGGAGGCTGGTATACATTAGAAAGCGATACAAAGTTTAAAAAAATGTATCCATGAAATCTGATATTATTCAAAATAAAAGCAATATGTTCAACTTTTTGTTTCAATTTTCAGAGCAGAATTTACCTAAGTATTTTTCACTGATTTGATTTATTTCTCCCGCGAATTCTGAATTTGACCGGAAACAAGTCTGTGAGAACCACACATTTTCCTGAAAGTCCCGTTCAGAGCGGAAGTGTAGTTTCGGCGCGGAATTTGATGATCACCTGTGCGTCAATCCGACCGAATGTGACAGTCCACCATCAGTCAGTCCGTAGGTACTCGGTACTTAGTTGTATAGACTCAGACTGACACTCAGTAGGCTGACACCAGACACTCAGTCTCACACGAGCTTCAGCTAAAGGCGGTTAGCAGTACGGATGCCGCAGCTCGACAATCGACGCGATCAGCTTGCTATTCGAAATATTTGACAGATATTCGACCGGGAAAACTAACAATCAATTTATTCTCTATTCCATTTAATCTAAAACATAAATATATAATACAACCATTTGTCGTAAAATCGCTCAGATTTGCAGTATAATAATCTGAATAATAATACATTTAATTTCACACGAACTTTTAAACATTTCTGAAAAGTTATTATTGTACATTTGAAATCTTTGCTGCAGAGTTAAATTTGCATTAGTTAGTGTTCTGACGTTTGGACTTATTCGTGCCTCATTAGGGAGATGTTTTGATTATAAAAAATTATCATAACACAGAATTTTTTTTCGTTTAAAAAAACAGACAAAACAAAACAGTGCAAAATGTTGAATGTTCTGAAGATGAGGAAATATCTGTCTCTTCTGGCATTGCTTACTTTTGGGATCGGTGAGTTTGTCAAAATTAATCATTTTACCTTCAATGCTTTATATTTATTTTTTAAAATTTATTAATACGCAGAATAACTTAATGAGAGCATATGTTTTATTTTTCACGATTGGCGTTGAGTATAGGTAGGCAAAATTTTAAATAATTCCCAACTGAAGTACCCAGCGTTGCACTATGGTCCCCTTAGAGGAAACTAGCTAGACAAAAAGATTTCAACGATGTTTTTATTTATGTACAAAAATATTCTCACAACATTGAAAAATGTCCATAGTATTATGTTCATATCGATAAAAAATTTAAAACAATACGCGCGATACGTGGCAACGTTGTAAAAACGACACTTTGGATGTGCCAATCGTTCGCCCAGCGGTCAGCCGCTTTCGGGTGTGCACGCTGTTCGATCGTTAGTGTTGTTATTTGAAATCGGAGAGAAATTACGCAAAGGTAAAAATTGAAGTCTATTGTATGTTTTTTTAAATAGATTTAATTATTTTATAATTTGCCTATTCAACATTACTTCCATTATTAATTAAAAATCGTGAAAAAATTATTAATATTTTCAATTATTTGCCAAAGTTTGATTAAACTTTCAAAATCGTGTACCGATTTGTACCACCAAACAAAACTAGTTTCATATAAAACCATTCTTTATGTACAATATCTTACAAAATTTGTTTGCTCAAACATGCTCTTTTGTCTTTTACAGAGCCTCTACCTACAATCTATCGTTTGGATATTTTGGAGATTCTAGAAGTAAAGGGCACGTCAAAGTTGAATTGTGCTGCAATACGGCAGTGTGTTTATGAACATATAAAACATTTATTAAAGAAAAACAGTTTTAAAAGTCTCGAGCATAGTTTACTTAAGAAAAATCCTTTCGTTTCTATTAATAATTCATAGAAAATGGTTTGAAGTCGGAAGAAGTACTTTAAAATTGAAGTTTAAACACGCAAAATGGCTTAACATAGTTTTTATTCCTCCTGTAGAAACGCGTGATGAGGGACTTTGTGGTAGACCAGAAAAAAAATTTGGTTTATGCTCGTCAAAAAGCAAAACAAGAAAAATTAAATGTCTTCTGAACCCTCGAAATCCACAAGAACTCTCTCATACTACTCAAATCAGCTTGAGGTCACATGGAAAACGGGATGCTGCCAAAATATCAATAAAACATTTCGATGTCTTACCTAGTGGTGTCTTAAAATTATTATCGATTCCAGAAGTTCTAACGAAGAAAATACAGGAGTCTGTTAAAAAAGCCAATATTGGAACATTAGAATTTAATAATAGTGACGATAGCGACTCGGCCAGTAATTCATCAACAAAAAATGTCATTCGGTTTTGTTTTTATATTATGTTAAAAAAATATTTTTAACTAATAACTTAAAATAAGTACTTCGTTATGACTTAACCGAACCATGATACTATAGGCATTTTAGTAGTAATTAATTTTGTTTTAAAAATTCTGTAACAATGGCTAAAATAAATGTATATTTTTTTAAGTATTTTTTTTATTACATTGTGACCCTTTTGCATCAAATGCCATGAAAAAATATTTTTGTCTAGCTAGATTGGGATTTGGGACCACTGTGCGTTGGTGAGAAACTTCTTCTTATTCTCTGAGTAATTTCTTCTTATTTTGATTGTCAAGCTCGAAAAATTTCATCAATAATTATCAAATTCTGCGGGAAATCTCATGTAAATACCGATCTTTCTGTTATTTTCAAGGTCAAGTATGCAAAATTTCATCAATCTTGGTATAAAATTATAAATTAGTTAAAAAAAAACAAATTCATAAACACTCATCTAGATGTTGGTAATTGTCTTATCGAACTTTCTAGGTCAAATCAAGCCTTAATTAAGTTTACTATGATCGCTCTTTTCATGTGACAGGCCCGCTCATTTGGAATAAACATCCCTCAGCTCTTACTGATCTCCAGAATTTGGCTGAATTTAAACGGGCTCAAAAGCAAAATTATCTTTAAATCTTACCATTTATAAATCTTAACTTCTTTCCAATATTTTACAATAAGCCATATTCTAAAACTTCCGGTAATTGCTTGGTTTCGTTTGCCTCCTTTTTTAATTATCTTCTCAGAAGATTCTCATTTTTAAGCACAAACTGCCTCCTGTTTTATATTATTTTTAATGCCCTTGTTTTGTCCTGTCGTGTTGTTATTGTTATTCTTTGTTCTCTCATTGCGTTGTATAAACTACATATTTAGTATTATAATATTAGATCTGTATTGAGTAAGGCACACTGTAGGAATAATTTTAAGAACATGGCCACTAATACTAAATTACCGTTTTTAAGTTTGTTATAGTAAAGCGCACATGAAGTAAAATGACACTAAACTGCGCTGTATAAATGCTATGTTATTATTATTCCATTGTTGGGTTATAAAAATTGAATTCTTCTTTATCATATTTGCAAACAATTTCGTTACTTTCACTGGCTTTACCGCGTATCTTTCTTTTTTTTACTTTCTATAATGATCTCGTTGTTTTTTTTTAATATTCAGATCTAAAGATAAAACTTTTTAATAGGCTAGTTGGCCAATACAGTGTTGTTATTATTTTTACTTTTTGTTTGACATTAAAGCCGTGGTGAATGTATATTGAATAATAAACAAAATCAATAAAGATTCTACAATCGTTTGTTTATCGGCTACTTGCACGTTTTATCGACAATAAAGAAGTAGATTATAAATAAATGATTGAATATTTTTAGTGTGTAGAGTAGATGACTTATTGTGTTGTAATTTTGATACTAAATTGTTCCACAGAACTTGAAAACTTCATCAAGTTAATAATCAAGTTTTGTGAAAGTTATTTTTAAGTTTTGTTATTATGAATTCCAAATGTGTAACCCTTCGGATGTAATCCAGTGCAGTGATAACTTTAGTACCAACACATTAGTGAGTAAAAAGTATTTGAAATTAGGTCGATATGTTATTTGAAATCAGAATCGATACACCCTTCTCCACTGCCTTCTCATATAATATCAACATGTTTACAGATAAACAAATTATATATTTATTAATTTTTATAGGAACCACTTAATATTTTTCGAGGTTATGCCCATCAATCCATTGATGAAGAAGATACTACTAATAAAAATAACGGTCTCAACTGGGAATCGAACAGATAGTTGTTGATAAAGTTGTTGCAATAAAAATAGAATATTTATTTAGACCTTAAATAAAATTCGGAAATGTTTATCCCAGACACCATCTACGTTACAAATCATTTCTTTAGAACTTTGTGATCATTCATAAAGATGGCTTACATATTTTTTCCATTTTTCTATTTTTAATTTCACTAAGAACTAAGTTATACATTTAGATGCCTTAACAACTAAACACACATTATATTTAATTCTTTAGACATTTTCTGAATTGATTTTTATTTCATTTAAGTAAACGCCATTAAACTTAAGTACGATACTTTTTGAATCGCAAATATTAATATATATATTTTTACTGTTTTTTTTTTAAATGTGCACAAGAATCTAAGAGCCAGTGAGACCATGGCATACCCGATTAGGTTATGTTGTGAGAATGGAAATAATGGGGAAGGGAAGGAGATAGGGAGGATAAAGGTGCGGAAGTACCTGGCTATTTAGATCTGGTCTCCAAACACTGTCAAAGCCATTACAAGCAACGTTTCAATTCTGAATGGTGGTCCTACATCAGGGCGATACTGAGAGTAACTTCTACTCTGGAACGTGCCGCAAAAATATTATATATTATTTTTAATCAGTAGATTGTGAAATAACACAAATAAAATAAATAAAATTTTCTCACACCCGCCGGGATTTAAACCCTCGACCTTTGGCCTGCTAGTCGAGAGCACAACCCATCAATCACGGGTAAATTATAAATAGATAATAAGTGTAAAATATATATTATAAGTATGCTTTCAAACCATATACAATGTTGTGTATTCAACGTAGAGAAAACGTTTTTACCGCTATCGTAAAGAATATTAATAAACAAATGCCACAACAATCAGTGAACACTAATTTTACCTCGATACGATACGATCGTTCCATTCCAGCCAGGAGCACTCCTGCCCCGGTGCGACCGGTACGCCAAGGGCACTGATTTTTCAAGTAGGTTGGAATTTAATCGATCGGTATACAGACAATATAATAATAAGCCTATATTCGAACTTAGGATGGGCAGGAAGAAAGTAATTGACTGAGCGTTATTTTTTCTTCTTCTTTATTTCTTCCTTCTTCTTGCCTTTTCTTATATTTTCTTGACTCTTTTTGGCTCTTCCTGGTTCATATTGTATATTTTTTATTTAATTGCTATTTATACATATTTTTTAAAATTTTTACAAGAATATGTATATTTATATATATGTACAATAGATATTGATTATATTCGTAGTCCTCCTCACTAAGAGATACTGTGTTGAGGGGGACTAGGTTTTGGAAGTTTTCAGTAAATTCTATGGTCCAATTCTTGGCTCTTATTGTCTCTTCTTGTTTCTTCTAGTGTCTTTCTCGCATTTTCTTGGCTCACCTTGGATCTTCTTGCATATGTTTGCATCTTCTCACCCCTGCTTGACTCGTCTTATCTCTTCTTGCATATTCTTAAGTCTTGTCTCTTCTAGTCTATTCTTGGCTCTTCTTGTCCCCCTTTGCCTCTTCTTGCAACTTCTCTTCTCTTCTTGACTCATCTTGAATCTTCTTACTTCTCACCGACGCTTTTCGTCTCTTTTAGTCTATTCATACCTCTTGCATCTTACCGATCCTTCTAGGCACAAAAATGCACTTATCATCAATTTATTCACTCTACTACAAAGGAACCTATTTAGAAACATGGCATCATTCATTACCGATCGAACTTAACTAATTACCAGTCTCAAATAATGAAACAATAGCACACGTACTTAAGGCGACAGACTGTAATAACGGAGGTTTGCTCGACGCTCACATTTCAATTATTTCGGATGAAAATGTTACTAATATCTCTAATGTTTCTAGAGGTATCTCTACGTATGTAAGTTATTTATTAGTAAGATGAATAAAAACAGTTAAAATCAATTAAAATATCTTATGTAAAACGGTATGAAAATATTTTAAAACGTTTTTCAACTATAAAATTAGCGGTAAGCACTAGATTTTATTTTTTTAAAGAAGCATTAGTCACTTCCCGAGGAATCCCTCTAGAAACATTTGCGTTTTTGTAATACGTTGATCAGAAATAATTTAAATGAACCTCAGGGAAAGATTGATTTTCTAGGCTTGCTACGGTAAAGTAGACTCCAGGTCCGTCCATTATCCCGGGCCGCGCGTCGAATATTGTTTTTACATGACTTCATCACTTATGTCGTTAAGATTCCCACTTTATTTTAGAGATTCAACCAAGTAAAATTCAACCGCATATCTGTCCAATACACTAGGGCCGCGCGTCGCATATTTTTGCGCACACTTACGTCGTTAAGATACTTGCTTTATTTTAGGGTATTGTCTCTTATAAAGTATTCAACTACTTCCCAATTTAATGTCTAAACATACTCGTGTAGTACATGAATGTATGTGTCAACTTTTGTTTTCATTTTCTTTTGAATTACGTTCTTATTATTAATTTCGATGGATTTTTATGCCATTTAATACATTCATTCTGTTTCCGTTAAAAACTGTTCACGACTCATCTAAAGTGTGTATAGATTGCTTAAAATTATTACGCATTTCTTTGAAAATTATTCTTTACTAGCGCAAACCCGTTAGAACTATCAGGGGATAGTCTGAATTCTCCACGCGTCAGTTCCAATTTCAAAATGTAAGTTAAAATAATTTAATGTTAAATTTTATATTATAATATAGGGTAGGTACTTATGCAATGTTAACGATTTTAGAAATTCTTCGCACGTCACTTCCAATTTTAAAAAAGACAATTAAAATTCAAAACTTCAATTTTGAAAATGACAACTCATTTTATTATATTAAATTATTATATTTTTGGTACCTAATTCATCGCTCGTCTGAATTCTTAACACAATCAGTTGCAATTTTTAAAATGACCCTTGAATTCTAAACAAATTTGAGTTCACTGAACCAGGTTTATATCACAACCGAAATTAGTATTTTTCGTATTGTAATTATTTGAATTCTTTCATAGTATATTTCAATCAGCAAACACCTTATTTTAAAGGGCAGTTAGCGACGATCAGACGTCACTCATTTCTATCACGTTTCTCAAACAAACCTGTTATTTTCGTTTCTGACACTCATCCACCAATTACTGATTGACTTACGCAAACTCTAAGGGTACGTATACATTTGTGAACCAAAACGCGAACCGTACCACGAATTACGTGAAAGGAACTAATCAACTCCAAGCGATGTTGCTTCGTTTCTTTCCTATAAGTTGAGATTCAGTTCGGCATCGGCAGTTCGGCTCGCGGATGTATACGTAGCATAATACTTCGCATGTGGTCTACGTCATAGATCTATAATAAATATATAATATAAAGATATATCATATCAATAATCAGGGCCGTATTTAGTATTTGTAGACCCGTAGCTTAACCCGTGGTAAAAAAAATACCTGCAATTTTGTAAGTAAACACGTTAAAAGAATCATTTAATAACTAGGTCCCAATGACCGAGTGGTTGAGACGCTGTCCCGGGAAGACATGAGATCCAGGGTTCGATTCCTAGTTGTGACCGTTATCTTTTTGTTTTCTGTGCTTTATTCTGTTTTATGTTTTGTTTAGATTTGTTAGTATTTTATTCTTCTTCAATGATATAGAAATATTTATGTTTTAATATTAAATAACCACATTCGTTCAACGACAATTCTTACTATCAGTGTTCACTGTTCAACATAATATATTTGAAAGGGGATGAGCTTTTTTAAAAGTTTATAACACTCTTGTAACAAATGTGTTTATATTAAAAAGTTCAATTTCAATTTTTTTGTGTAAACATGTACTTTTCTAGATAGATACCTACCACGATTAATCTGCAAAAAAAATTTGATATAATTTTGCATGTACTTCTTCAATTTTAATATATATATATTTTGAATTTTTCTACTCAATTCTTTAAAATATCTTTGACTATTCAGTTTAATATTTTTAATTATGTTATGGTTTATATAATAAAATGTATTTTTTCCATGATATGTTTTATTATTTGTATCTACAAAATAATATTTTACTAACATTAAAATCTAAATCATGTACGACTACCACAATACGAGCATGAGCCTAGTACGGTAGTTGAGAAAATCACAAAAAATGTAATTTGCAAAATTGAATAAAAATGAAAATAAAAAAAATCTTGAAAATTTACTTAACTATATTTTGAGGTTGATTTAAATGTTAAAAAAATAATAGATCATCGTTAAGGTTTGAATACCCTACACGATTTATTAAAAATGCTATGAAAAACTTAGTACATTTGTTTATTTGTTCACAACACGCAGACGGGACGACAGTTGCACGCAATGCAAAACCCGGTATCGGTTCGTTAGCAATGAGTTGTTGCACTAATATACTACTTGGTTGACAAAATTAATGTTTTCTGCTGTGAAATGGTATGAAAATTAGTTCATTTAGAAGTGCTTATTTTATTTGGTACATTGATGGTTAAAACTGATTTAACTTTTTTCATGTATTGATAAAAAGTTTTAAATTTTATTTTATCCCCTTCACTAAACAGTCAAAATCTTGTCTTATTACTATGGCGTTCGTATGGTTAAAACGGTATTAAACAAGGCTCAAGGCCGGCTTTACCACACCAACGTTAAACCGGCGTGTAAGAAACTAAAAATTAAGACGGCTTATATTTTAGTATATTCAAAATAATAAAAAAATGTTTTTACATTGTTAAGCCTATGCTAATGCGGCCCTGCATCTAACATACATACTTCCTGATTTCGAAAACCTACACAGTTAGATAAATAAATCGTTAGTCTATTACGCGATTTTGTTCATCTCTACTTGCCGCCTGGCGCCTAATTGGGAAATGCTTTCAAATAGCTCGTGCATGAAATCGAGGTGTTACCATGTGCATAAATAATTAACGTTTCATCTTATTTACTAGACCCTTTCCCTCTGTCTAAATTTATTCGTGTTGTATCAGTTGGTTAATAAAACGAGCATTTTATTTAAAATTTTCCAAGTTAAACGCCTAACTTAGATAATAGTTTAATTTGACATTTTATTAATCCAACTTACAAGATGGGGCAAAAGTAATGTCATAATGTAAATGTGCCATAATTTTTGCAAATGGCGTCAAATGTCATTGTGATTTGACATTTATTTTGTACAGATTGAGAACGCGGGATTATTGTTACGGCTTATTTGACCAATTTCCGGTCTTTCAGTTCAATTTTTTAAATTTTTGGTTATTGTGGATAATGATGCTGGTTTTGTTGATGACATGTTTTTTTAATATTACTTTAATAATTATTCATGGTTCCATCTTTACAGGGATTAGATTTTTTTCATATGCATCTTTTCATACACAAACATAAATTAAGAACGTGCAATGAAATTAGGCTACCAAAAAAGGACAAAGTTAATACACAAAATAGTTTTCTGTACAAATAATACAATATTATGATGCGTTGCCGGAAACCATAAAGTCAGCACTAATTGATAGTTTCAAGCTGGATTGTAGGAGCCATATTAATGAAAAGAAAATATAATTAATAATAAAATAGACATTTGTAACCTTCGATGTACAAATTGCTAAAATAAATTAATCCAATAATTCCGTACTAATTAAATGTGTTGACTAATGCGTAATAGTATATTTAAAATTATGTCTAAAAATCTAATATATCAAAAATATCATATAAAATTATCTATAAAAAACTATTTAAAAATAAGCCGCAATCTAACCTCAAAAACCTCAAATTTACCATTTTATTTAACATTGTAAGTTCGTGCACCTGGCTAGATTACATCTATAACATTATATGGTTATTCTATGACTCTATGGGTCGAATCCACAATCCTCGTATCATTGCTGTTAATTGATTAAGGTTAACGAGTGCGCAAAACCGTCAACTTGTCGTAACAATGGTCATTAACACATTATATCGTTAGAAGAACAATATAATGTTGATGACATATTTTCACGACTCCTAAAATCAATTTAACCATATGCATTATATCGATATGTGTTTTATATTGATACGAGTTGAAAATTCTGATCACCTTAACACCTCGTGTTAATTGAGTGCACCTTGTTCGGTTTTGCGAACAAACAGCTGTTACCCATGGAGTAAATTTGTTCTCTTTTCATGTGGTCTCATAAAAATCGTTGTGTTTTCCTTACTCTATAGTGAGAAATATAATATAAACGGTGTTAGAAAAAGAAAACACTTCACTTAATATTCAAATCAAGAAGTTAACTATAGAATGATTAAAATATGCTCCCCTATATAACTACAGCTTCCGACCGTAATATGGGAAAATTTATGAAACTTTATGATTTTTTTATAAATAATTTTATATGAAACAACTTAAAATGATATAACAATAATTTTTACAATATTTCTAATAAAATATGTTTTTTTTTGCTATCCGTAAATTTAATTATGTGTTCAGATGAAAAACGTGATGTGAGTCATTTTTAACACTTTTTTAGTTTGCATTAAAAATATATATATTTTGGAAATTATGCAAACATTTATGTCTAACAATAAAACTTTGAATTCATCAAATTTCAACAGTTTTTGGTTTTCGAGAAACATTAAAAAATATTCCAATTTTTTTTTGATTTTATTGCAATCCGAAAATACATACGAGTTCTGACAGCGTCTTTAAGAAATATAATTGTCAATATGCCAGAGGCCTGAGGGTTAAAAGTAGTTCCATTTGTGCCGGCGTTAATGTAATAAAATATATGTTAGCAAATTATCAACACGTAGATATACATCGATGGCCTAGCGCACACATGTGTTAAGAAAAATCTAGGTTAATAATTATAAGATGTTAATGCAACAAAATTAATGTGAATATCCGTTTTTTATCCATTCTAGATGAAATAAGTAATGTCAATTGTTTTTACTTGAAACTGCACTTAACAAATGTGATAACAGCATCGATATTGTAAGTAATTATGTTACTTTACATCGTTCAGTTTCTCATTTAGTAGAATTTAATATTTAGGTTTGCGGATGTCACTACTTTGATGTATTGTAATTCGAGGAATGCATCTAAACGATAATGAAGGTTTTCCAAGAATAATTAACAGATTAAAACTATTTCCTTCATTGTGAACTAAATACTATAAAGTCCCTTACAGTCTGGCACGTAGTTTACAGGAAACACTATAGTTAGAAATATATAATGTTTTATTCTATTGTATGCGATGTTTGAAACTTTAAACCGATGCCGTCATAATTTAAACAAATGCAATGCAACACGTAGAGAAAAACTACCATACATATAACAATATAAATCATTGGTTCGTGTTTCGTTTCTGCAGTCGTAACATTCATTTAAACTCTATCAATTCTTGTTAGGAAAGGGATCTGGAAGAGAAAGGCTGGGATGTATCTGGTTATCCAAATCTAGTCTAGTAAATAAACACGCTAAAACCATGTCGTGCAAAGTTACTGAATTTCGAAGGCCAATCTACGAGTGTATTAGCTGAAGTTCCCGGGCCCAATGCAGATTTTTTTGAGTATTCAAAATTTCACAAAATATCAAAATACTGTTTTGAGGGGAGGAAAAGGGAATGGGGTAGTTTTTATCAAGTAGACAATGACCATCTCCTTTTTAAGGTCATTTGTGTAAAATTTCATAAACCTGGGAATAAAATTGTTTTTTTTTGTAAAAAACAAAGCCACCGAAACCTTCTTAGATGCTGATTTACCGATTATGGTGTTGTTGCTCGAAGTGGAGTGAAGTGAGATGAAGCTGTAAATGCGACCTTCAACAATTTTGACGATACGCTGCAAATGCGCGGGAGCCAAATTTTTCCCGAGCAGAACTAAATATGGCTATCTGAGAACTAAATATTTTTACGCACGAGTGTAAATAACATTACATCTTCTTTGAATTCCGTATTGCGATTTGTAATAGTATTAGCATTATTAGCAACTTAATAAATACGTCATTATTATAGTCGTTCGGAACGTTTCACATAACTATTCCTAGTCTCCAGTGTCGGATTTTCCTTAGATGAGGAAGCTATCAAATAACATGCAGATTTGCTCTTACGTTACATATTGTCATGGCTGTTTAAAAATTAGTCAAATATTATTATATACATGTTTTGAAAGGTTCGTTTTGACAAAATTAAAAATAAAAACCGAATCCAATTACTTCGATCATTTCCTAACAACTAGAATTTCACGTAAAACACGGGTAATCGAGCTGTGGATAATTACAAAGCCTTATACGTACCTACTGAGGATTATTAGAAATTATGTCCCTAGGCTGTAAATTTTTCCATTTTTCTGTTTGTACATAAAAGATAAATCCTACCAAGTAAGATTTGTACAGGGCCCTTGAGATTTGATGTAATTTATTTTTATTTAATTGGAATAACTTTTAAAGGTTGTAACTATCAATGGAAGAAGAAGATACTAAATAAAATACTAATAAATCTAAACGAAACATGAAACAGAACAAGACACCGAAAAATAAAATGGTTCCAGTCTCAACTGGGAATTGAACCCAGGATCTTTATCTTACCGGGACAACGTGGAATCCCAATCGCGCCTTAAGGCCTAAACGCGACTTTGGTAGCATATATTGTATTAACGTATAGACATTCAAGTGAAATTCGTCATCTGTAGCACACTTATAATTGGGACTTATTTTTTATATGTCATTTCTATTAATCTAATATTTCAAAATCAGAAATGACAATATTATCTTGCAACTACGATATCCCATAATGTTGGCAGCTATATTTTTGGATGATTACACAGTTCTACAGAATTGTTTTGTAACCTAGATAGTGTCTCCGATAAACATATCTGATTTTTATTCTTATGGGATCCTTTTTATTATTATTACAAAATCCGTCACTTCTTCTGCCAATAGTTACGTTGTTGAAAATGTACACAAAATATATACTTAGGACATAGTTAAACGGAAAGAGATCGTAAAAATCGTTTAAGATTATTATGCTGTCAAATAGCTTTTGTTAAATCATCATTGAGCTCTGTATTATTTATTGATCATGAAAGAAGTTACGTGTCTGGCTATGCCTTGTAATTAAGACATTCGAAGCGATACTGCTTACTCAAGTGACATTCAACACCCACTTGTTTTGCTCCTAGTCAGAGGTAAGAATTATTATTTGTTCATGATTAGATTGATAATCGCCGCTTTATTCACGGTTTCTTTAGCAAATTATTACAATTATAAATTCTGATGTTCTTGAAGATCTTGATATGACGCCAATAATATCGTGTATCATTTAAGTCCTACAGTTTTTATTTATTTAATTTATTGGTGGCTTGATAGTTACATACGTCCTAATTCAATCCTTATTCATATTTTATATTAACTATCATGCAGCCAAGTGGGGAAGTAGGTACCTAGTACCCAAAATTACTATCCTCCTTATATTAGCTTAAATACTTCACATATCATTTTAGTATTTTACATATTCCTACGCAAATACATAAGTTACTATTAATAATTGACTGAATAATTGGGATTTCTATAGTTAAAAAGACCATAAGACAGAAAAATGCATAGGGACGTCGGAAGACCCACTTGGTTACAAACGTTTTGTTTAACACCTTGGCCTGTCAAGAGTTAAACACATTTTTTTTAGTATGAAACAATCACATATTTCCGCAATTTAAATTTAAATTTGTTTATGTTATTATTAATTATTAAATGACTGCCTCAACACAGGCTAGCCGCTAGCCTAGTGAGGCAGGTTATGAGAATCCAAAACTTTATCTAAGTGTTATGTATTCTAGCTATTTACATGTTTATAGTTGCAAATTTATTAAATAAAGAAATTATTATTATTTTCTTTGGTAATTCGACAAATATCTAAATTGCTTCGTACATCAAAGACATTTGACTCTGGGTTTTTTTTACGAAGGGGAGTCTTATTTCATTTCTTTTCCTCATTCTTTTTCTTAGAAATTTATTTTATTTTTAGCCATTAATTATACCTACTGTTGATTAAAATACAGTACTGAAGTAAATAATACAGTATTGAAGTAAATAACACAGTATTGAAGTAAATAATACAGTTTACAATGTTATACGGCCAACGTTGTAAAATGCACTAGTAATTCGTAAGCAGATTTAATTTTCGAGGACCGAATGGTGATATTACAATGAATAATTCTGAAGGTTATTCTAAAAGTCCCATTAAGAACGAGTACTGATCTTATTTTTAAGACACTAAGGGCGGGTTGTTTCGGAGAATTTGAACAATTCATCAAATTTCAACGTTCATTTTCAAGTTCTGTGAAAGATTTTTCAAGTTCTGTTTTTATTTCAGTTTTGTCAAGCAACTAGTCTACAATGATATAATAACATAACTTGAATAGGACTTTCACAGAACCCGAAAATGAACGTTGAAATTTGATGAATTGTTCAAATTCTCCGACACAACCCGGCCTTAATGTTCTAAACCTGAAAAAATTATATTCAGAAAATATCATGCTTCATCAATTTAAAAATACCCATATGTATGAAGAACGAATAAGCCCTAGAGCCATGAGATATTCACATGTAAAATCTTTTAACATCCCAGTTCGTCAAACCTCCTATGGACAAAAAAGTTTTAAATACAATGCTATTAAGCTATTCAATTCTCTACCTATTGACATTAGAAACAAACAAACCAAAACTTTCTTTAAAATTAAAATCATTGAATACCTCCAATAAGAATATATATTAGAAGTATTTCATAACATATTCAAAAATTGTGCCTACTGTATATATATATATATGTATACTATGTATATATATGTATACTATGTATACTATGCCTTTTGGTCAAACTGAAATTTTATTAATTAATTAATTAAAATTATTCTCGCTTCGCCTTCATCATCTACATTCATTCTTGAATTGTTTACTTAAAAAAAAAAAAAGATTTTATTTTATCTTGCATTTTTACAATATTGTGTAAGCTAAAACCTAGTTAAAAACCACTCAGTAAATTGCCATATCAACACAGGCGTTACACACCTAGTGAGATGGGCAATACGTCACTATTGTAACTAAATGTAACATTAAAAAAAAAAGTTTGCCTGTATAATTTCAGATTATTTTACTGAAAAATCACCGAAAATTGGACGGTTACGCCGCCTACCGTGCAAGTTTGTTTGTTCCCCTGCATTTGATTAATTAGCTCGTCTACTAATTTCAATGTCCTATGATTGTTATATATATTGATTTGAAAATTTTCAAATTAAAATAATATTAAAATATGAATTCGTCTTCTTTTCCGCCATCCATTGATCCGAAGGCCTGAAAGGTGAAGCCAGAAAAATAAAACCTATGGAACAAGGAGTCATTTATCTTACTATTTTTTTAATGATAAAATAATGTTTATAAGACAAGGTTTTTTAAGCATAGCACAAAGGATAACAAATTATTATAAGCAATAATAAGTCGCCTGAAATATCCATACAGCTTGAAAATATCTCGCGAGTAAAAATAAATTCCGCCGACGGGAATTGAACCCGCACCCTCTGATGTCCGGTCAGGTTCTTTGGACCACTGAGCTACGTCGGCTAATACACGTCAAATAATTCAATATGTACTAGTTCTCAAATCAACAATTACTGCTTATTATATATATTTTTACCTGTAAACAACCATACAGGAGATATTTTCAATTTATCATTTATCTTACATATCAACGGTTGGTCCATTGGTCATCGGGATTCTAATGAATTAATGACTAGTTGATGATAAAACCCTTTATCTGAAATTCTTAAAATATTGATGACGACTTTCTTGATGATAATATATTTAAAAATATGTAAATTTTAGAGTGAGTTCCGTTGCTCAAAAACTCTGACATTCGTTTTATTTGCAATGAAATAAAATGCGAAGATTATTTGAAAATCTGTTCTCTTTCATAGATTGTACAATGGATGCGCTAATAAATGACGTATCAAATAAAGCGATTTGGCTCGCATGAAGTGTTTTCGGAGTTTCCGAGATTCAATTGAGAAGAAATATTTAATTATATGCTGCTTTAATGTTTGGAAATGTAACAGTGACATAACAGCGTGTCGGCATTTTTTGGATGAATCTTATTATTACAGTGCTTGTATTGTTGTTATTTTTTATTTCTTGCTAGAACAATCCCGATGAGTTACAAAACTCATTGTAAGACGAGAGGAACTTACAATACATATGTGGGAGTTAATAGGTTCAATTTTAACTGGTATTTTGATATTAACATTAAGTTTCACTTACGAAACAGTACAAAAATAATCATAAGAAAATGCTAGGTTAAGTAGAACAAACAAGAATAAACAAAAAAGTAAACAGAGAGGGATATACACATAAGCACAGAGTCAAGATAGGAATTTACAAGAAGGTACTTACCCACTAATACATTGGTAGAAATAGATTATGCTCGATTACAAACACAGGGGATAGAAAGGAGAGAGAAAGGTACAAAACAAAGTACAACACGACAAGAATTACGTATTTTCGTTTTTATATGTATCGAAAAATATTATTTTAAAGCCTTAATTTGAATTTTTGGATTGTGCAGGCTGTTTTTATACATATCTGGAAGAGTGTTATAGAGTGTGTAGGCAATATAGTTTTATTTTATTCCATATTTCTTAGTGTATGTTAGAACAATGCGGATTTTATTGTTATTATCACACGGACTTTAACCCATTTGTCTGTCGTAAAATCCTAAAATAATTTTCCAAATAACATATTTAATAAAGTAACTAAAAATCAGATGTGCGTTTTTATTTTATTTACTTTAAGAAGCAGATTTTGTTTAATTACTTTACTTTCAGCTATCATCAATATTATCTTTCACTAAATCTGTTTTTCTAATGTCCGTCAAACTGAATAATAACGTCATAACTAAAGTAGTCCAGTCTATATAAATCCTATGCTAGACAAATAAATCAATGGTTTCGTTCCCTACTTTTGTTTACACGCGTAATGTTGAGTAAAGGAAAAGTACTTAACATCGATAAGAATAAAAAAAAAAACACTTTACTTATTTGAATTAAGAATAAAACCTTTCAGATGAATTTTCAAGTGACTCTCTTTTTATACATGACAAAAACATCAATGGTTTTGTTAGACACATAATCTTGAGTAAAGGAAAAGTACTTACCCCAATATTAATTTTCAAACATCCATAACTGTGAACAAAAAAACACTAGACTCATTTGAATTAAAGCATTTCACGTGAAATTTCAAGTGTTTTTTTAAGTGTAATTTTTATTAAAGTAACGAGTAATGGTCTGTCATCGTGGGTTAATTCTTTTTCTTCGAGGGAAATTGGAGCAAAGTATTAATTTATTTCGAATTACGATTGAGGTTGACGGTAGTGAATAGACACGAAAAGAAAATCAGTCCATTTTGATTATTAGTAAAATTAAATTGGAGTTTGCAAACAAATACAATATCATGTATAGATTTTGTATTTTCGTTGAAAGCAATCACATTTAAAATAAGTCTTTTCAGAAAACCGGTATTTTTTTCTGATAGTTACCTTACTTTGGAAAATATTAATTTGAAGGCATTTTTATAAGAACATTTTTTTAATGTTTTAAAAAATTTCAGCCTAACTAATAAAAAATACTTCACAACTGTTCAAATGTGTTTTAATTACACATTGAATAAAGAAAATTCAAGCTAAAATTTTATTTGCTACTAATGAAAAATTTCTTTGATTGTACTCTGAAAGAATTGGCAACGTTGCATTTCAGCAGACTGACACCTGAAATTCCCGTTTTAAAAAGTGATGTTGAATCAGGCATATTATTTATTAATTGATTATTACCGGGTGAATTTAATAAGATTTTTTTTTTAATAACATAAATATCTGATGTATGTCTATGTGAATATAAATCCTAGAAAAGAACGTTTATATTGCGCAAACGCGAATTAAAATGAGTTTCTTTTAGTTATTCTCTGGGAATTAATATAATTTTTTTAAATTTTATTAATGAAAAAAAAAATTAAGTGACAATTTTGTTGCCTAAATAAAATTTAAGTATTTTCTAAATTTCTTACGTTCTACAATTTTTCGACGTTTGAAGTTGGAGAATTTATTTAAGTGTTTTTTTTTTTAATCGTATTTTTCATGTTTGAAAATAATATATTCCAATTTATAAATATTAAAGTATATTTCAAATACAAAAATCTGAAATCTAATTTTATGTAGTTTATAAAACGGTTTTTGTGTTTACATCTTCAAAAAGAAGAAATATATAGCACATTTAAAATACCTTGGAAATATTCTGAAATTCGAAAAGAATTTACAAGTTTATGCAACAGATAAACAACCCTTTTAGGATGTATAAACAATGTTAAATGAACCACTTTATATCAGTTTCTATAAATAAGGATTTCACAAACATTGGGGTTTATCAATTGTATGTGTATTCGTATAGGACGAATACATATACAGTTTCTATAAATAAGGTTTTCACGAAAACTGTTGTTTATCAATTACATACGCCTTTACGCCTATCCTTGGACGGGTTAATACGCTTTGTAGTTTGTACCGAGACACCAGTTCAAAGCAGATACAAGTCTGAAAAAGAGTTTTAACCTTTTACGTTCATTGAATTCTCCCCGCTGAGATCTATGATATTTCAGTAAAGACATTTCTCGTTTAAGAAGGCAAAATAAGTGAAACGGCAGTGTTATAATAACATCTGTACATCAGAAGACAAAGGTCAGTTGTCACATTTTTGAAATTGTTCAGGAGAGAGTAAATAGCAAAATGTTTCCTTTGAAGATTGTGAGGATACCAGACCTTTTATGTTGACCTAACATAGTTTCACATTGTCGTAGGACAAACATCTTTATACATCTGTGAAGATACGAAAAAATCTAAAAAGGTCTCATACATAACTCATTTACACAAAAAAAGTGAACAAACGACCTTTGACTCCTGAGGTACACATATATAGGATCCGTATGCATCAATACTATTTTTCTCTGCTATTCAAAACTTAAATAATATCTCTTCTTTGGAGATTTGTGAACTGAAATTTTGTACCGAAATAATATTCCGTACTACATATATTGATGTCTATGCTACTCGATGGTATTTGAATATGACAATTTTTAAACGTCAGAAATCTGTCCTCTAATTGTAGAGTTAAAAAATGATAAAACATTAAAATGAATCACGTTCAAATATAAGTCTGAGCAAGCTCAGACGGAACAACGGAGGCTTAATGGGATCATTACGAGAAGGCTTTCATTGTTGATAGCACATGCGATTTTCTGTTCTTCTCGTGACACTTTAATGCCACGTAAAATCGTGATTTTTGTTTCTCTACGTCACACATCTCACATCTGTATTGCTGACAAAACGTGCATATAACTATTCAGAAAAATATACGTAAAAGTGGAGTGTTGTATGACATCTATTACTTTTTTGAAGATAGCAGAAATTGCCATTATAATCTAGAATCCCAACCATGTACGACCGAATTGCGAAAAAGGAGATCTAAAAATAATGCAATACCTATGTAAGCGTAGAGTAAGTTTAGGAAATGGAAGCTTAAATTATTTCGACATGCATTACGATTTGTGCAAGATAGAAGAGAGAAAAATTCGAAGTATCGCGAGGGTGAGATATCATTGATTTTGTTTAAATTAATATTTTTGGTAAACTAATGTTTAAGACAAGATTTTTTATGCATAGCACAAAGGGTAACAATTATTTTATAAGCAATAATTATTAGCCTGAAACACTCATCCACATTGAAAAATCTCCTGATAAAAGATACATTATAAAATAAAGTTGGTTGTTTCAGGTGAAAAAATGTAACAAGTAGTAATTATTGAATGAAACACTAGTATATATTGAATTATTTCGCGGATAAGAGATAAGCCGCCATAGCTCAGTGGTCAGAGCTGTCGACCGGAAATCGAAAGGACACGGGTTCAAGTCCCGTTGGCGTCATGTATCTTTTATCAGGAGATTTTTCAATGTGGATGAGTGTTTCAGGCTAATAATTATTGCTTATAAAATGTTTTTTTTTAATCGGCACAGATTTGAAAGGTCAAAAAACCTTTCTGTACACTTCTTTATTCCTTTTTCAGCCACAATAATAACAGCATAAAGAATGCGGGCAAATGCTCGCACACGGGTCTTTACTGCGATACACAAATTGTTTCAATGGTATCCACTTTTTTTTGTTCTGTCTGATTATGTATTTATTTTGGGATTTGTTGACTTCACACCGACCAGTGACAGAATGGCCTTAGGTACTGTAGACCTAAAAAATCCGAGGTGCATATGACGTCACGCGTACCCCGCTATATTTCAATAACACAATCATCAAAAATTATTTGAACTATGAAAACAGCAATTATAAAAATGAAACTAAATACTGTCATTTAAATTAAAATGTATCCATTAATAAAAAATATTAATATCTTGGCTAGAATTATTCCTTAAGGCTCCGTAGTAAGCGTTCAGAGATGGTTTGAAATGGAGATGTGTAAATACGAATGTTGGAGGGAGAGCGCTAATATTAAAGAACGATAATAATTTAGCGAAAATGGTGAAATATTTAATAACTTGTTTGAAATAGAGCAAAAATCTCTCGACAAATGCGTTAGTTGCATTTAAAGATACATTGTGATTTCATGCCTATAACATGTTAAATAACAGAACAAAGCGTGTTTTTAATCAGTGATTTTTTTCTATCGATAGAATTTCATAAAATTACTGTTTCGGCATTAAAAATGTATAGATATTGTCTTAAAAAATAACTTTCATTTTTTTTTGGAAATTTGTTATAAATCGGTAGTTATTTGGAATGCTTGGTCTAAATAAGGAGTTAAAATTCCTTCATTAACTCGCTGCTTGATTTGGAATTCTTGTGATAGAAAAATGATTGCTATAAGTTTACACGTAGATAATAATGTTTATTGCTTGTATGTTATTAATTTTACTAATTTCAACGGGCATGTTATAAAAATGATTAACACGGTACACGGGAGATTTTTATATAATTGATGTTTTTTCTTTAAGAAAATCTTACTGATTTAGCATTTTTCTCGTCCTGTGTTTGTAAATTCCGGTACACACTAATAACATATATATTTTTTAATTCTTTTGATATGATTTATTTTATGTATGCACTGTTTTGCTGATATGAAATCAGTTTCTTTAGCAGAACCCGTGCTTACAATGTGTTGCAATCGTCGCATTGCTTCATTTTTCATAATAGTGGTATTTAATACAATATGATCCGTTTAATACTGTTTTACTTTCGTCTGTCTGTAAATTTGTTTGTACGTTCCGTTTCCGGTTCAAGATTGTGCAGTTTTAATGGTTCAGTTAATTTTTTTTTACAAACGTGACACAGTCGTTTTTTTTATTTAAACTTTCTTATACTACATACCTGCGTGAAGAAAGTAAGAAAAATGTCATTGAGATAGTTACGTTTCTTTAAAAAATTGTATAAGTCCTTGTTTGTAGTTAAAAAAATACAATTACTAATTAAATCTGACTTGAGAGGAAATTTTGATTGTGATTTATTAAATAAGAGAAAAATATAATCATACTTTTCTGGACGCCAGATCAATTGTTCACAGAATTAGTAATTAGTATTTTTTTAATTCTTATAATAATAAAGAATGTTAATTTTACAATGCTCAAAAATGGTCAAAAGGAGTCCGGAACTTCCCAGTAAGAGATGACTCCATAAAACTGACAATAAAACAGTCGAAGCAAAACGTTAAGCAAAACGAGTCAAACTTCGCCTGGCGCTTGTTAAAACCTCAAGGGCACTGTGTAGGTATTACGTTATTATCCTTGGTTCCTTGGATCCTTGGCGCCTTTGCAAGTCGGCACCCGGATCGGACTTCTCCAATTGCACCTGCACAGGACCGGTCCCGAGTTAAATCCCACGAATAACTTTGGTAAGACCACATTTATCCAGCATTTGTAACTAATATATTTAACACTACATAATATAAATTGATCTACAGGGTTTTCCAATAAGAGGTGTTATTTTGAATAGCCCGCTATTTCGGTATATGTTACTTTTGAAGCTGTCATTTTTTGACATTTGACAAGTAGAAACTACGACATTGATAAAAATGGAACGATACACGCTTCAACAACGCATTGAAATTATAAAAATTCACTTGAGTGAATCAAATGCAAATCATCTTGAGTGATGAGGCCCATTTCCACATCGATGGCTTCGTCAACAAGCAAAATTGTCGCATCTGGGGCTCGGAAAACCCAAGAGTTATTGTTGAAAAGCCTCTCTATTCTCAACGTGTGACTGTTTGGTGCGGTTTATGGTTCGGCGGAGTCATTGGACCTTACTTTTTCGAAAATGAGGCTGGAGCAACAGATACGGTGAATGGATTGCGCTATCGAGAGATGATTAATGATTTGTTATGGCCGGAATTGGATGGTATTGATCTGAACAACGTTTACTTTAAAAAAACGGAGCTACATGCCACACAAGCAACGAAACCATTGATCTTTTACGATTGAATATCAAAATAACACCTCTTATTGGAAAACCGTGTAGAGTTCAATGTAAAGTTATGATGAATTATTTTTAAATTATCATGTCATTATAATTGTTTCTAGGTTTTCATTCCACGACTTAATAAAGATCTAAATGACTAATTGCCAATCGCTCTTAGAATGCAGTATTATCGAACGATGCAGTGCAAATGACAATATCCCACAAAATCACTCATTAAAACCCAAAAAGCCATGATGAAAATTATTCTGAAAGTCCTTGTAAGAAATAACACTGACGAAATCTTCAACAAACCATCGTGTCACTTAAACAACTCTTTTATAAAACAATACTCCTTCACATTCATAAATACTAAACACAAGAAATAACCACTAAAAGCATTTTAGAAATATTATATCTCAGGGTCAAAGACATATTCAACAAGCAACTACAAATACAGCATTTGTGCAAAAAAGCTTCCTTTACCATTGTTAACTCTACAATAAAATCCCACTTTGTTCAAAACCCATAACAATATATTAACATTTAAATCTCAAATAAAAAGCTGGATACACAACATAGGGAGATCAGAAATAGAATATATATTGACACCAAATACACCTGAGAAATTGAAACCACTCAACCGAACAAAAAAAGACCATGTAATTTATTTCAGAAAAAAACACTATTTAATATATTTATAATTACTTTATATTATCAATACTAATTTTTTTTTCATCATATGTAAATCCTCAGCACGGGAGATCCCAGTGATGATATCATTGTATATGTTTGTTTAAAAAAAAACAAGAATGTAAAACACTTGTTATTATTATTATTAAATATAAAAAAATAAAAATTATAAAAAAAAAAGCATTATTATCCGTTATAAGATAGGTACTTATTATCTCCTTAATTATATGTTATTGTTGATTTGTAATGCCAGCTGTACGTTTAATTTTCTATAAAATTCATTAACATTGTAATGATAATTTTATAAAAATTGCACAAAACGCAAGAATTTTTTTTGCATAGAATGAAGTTTTGAGTATAAGTGATATCACATAACAAACACAGAATAATGAAAATGTCATTTAAATATTTTATGTTCCATATTCAAAAATTATTCAACTCAAATTCATATTTGAATATATATGCATGTTCTATCTATTTAAATGTACACTGTATGTCAATTTAAGTATGCACTTTATAATAACAATAATATAATTTATGACCAGTTTTTAAAAATACAAACAAACGTTTAAATTGTGAGCGAACTAGGAAATGAATACGTACATGCATTAACTTTCGGAAGCAATTTGTTGAACATAAACACAACAGCAAATTGTTTATACTTCTGATTGTTAAATTACAATAATAATGACATTACTAAGTTGGCTGATGGGATTTCTCGAGCGGGAAAATTATACAGGAAATAAATGGAATTTGAATTGAAAGAACCATAATAATGGGATAGATTGAATGCACTCTGTAGCACGTTAAAATGCACTTGAATTGAACAATGAACTTCATTGTATTGGATGTGAATGCAATGTTAGATATGCATTTTGGCATATTTCGTACCATTATAGTCCTCCACTTTCGATTTTTTCGACGTATGTCCTCGCTCCTTTGTTATATTACTGTAATATTCCACGTTGTTTAATTTAGCAGATATTCAGGGACGCCCAGCTAAGATAAGATTTTTTTTAATATTGATTATTTTTCTTCAAACAATTTCATTAATCTTATCTACAGGTATGAGACCACAAAACTAGATACTTTCCGTATTATAATAGTCTAATTTTATAAAGGTACCTTAAGTGCAATACCTATATTATGCATAACAAAATAATTCAATCAATATCATAATATAAATATTTCAACCATATTTAAAAATAACAAAATATACATCGTAATGTGCACTTAATGCACAATGATGGTAGAGTAATAATAAATCATAATAAATATTATTAGAACGTATTGTAATAAAAAAATAATGAATGCACGTTAGTCTATCTCCTCACGGGGCAACTGAAACTGGTGTCAATTGCCGGTTGCAAACTGATTGGCAATTGAGCATCTCTCACGGCGCAACTTAAGTTTACGAATTCACAAATTATCTAAGCTTGTTTAACCATAGAATGAAAAAGAACACTTCAGCTGTCATCTGTCACTATCATATTGCATTAAAAATGTATGTAGAATCAAGTGATGATGAAGCCGCCAATTTTTTTTTTACTTTTCTTGCATAGTAAGGAATTCTATAGTCGTACATACGCGGGAATTTTTCAACCTTCCGAACAAATTTAAAGTTTTCCTGCTTTGACATAACGTAATCTAACAGCTCTTAATGGACAAATCGCAAAATTCTTGAAAACTGACATCTATGGGCAGTAAGTTGCGAGTGACTGGTTGCGTCGCCGTTGAAAACTGGTGAAAAAATTTGCGCCGTGGCGGATCGCCACTGTACGCAAGATAGCAACTTAAGTTGTCAACTGTTTTTCTTCAGTTCCCCCGTGAGCGGATGGACTTAGTTGCTCAGTGACAAAAAAACTACATTCATTGCTCAGAATTCTTCATAAATTGCTTATAATATTTTTACGGTCTCCGTGGTTGAGTGGTAAGGCTCTCGACTAGCAAGCAGAGAAGGTCGCAGGTGTGGCATTTGTTTATCAATGTCCTTTACGGCAGCGTAAAATCCGTTTTTTTTCTAAGGTAACTACGTTGCAACATTTGAAAGTTTGAAAGAATACTTATAATATATATTTTACACTGATTATCTACTTATAATTTACCCATTTTTTACCCGTGGTCGAGGGATTAGGCTGTCGAAGAGTAGGCTTAAAAGTCGAGAGTTCAAATCCCGGTATAAGCAAGTAAATTTTATTTAACAATTTACTCATTTAAAATATGAACATATTTACGGTACGTTCCAGAGCGTAAGATACTATCAGTATCGCCCTGGTGTAAGACCACCATTCAGAATTGAAATGTTTCTTGAAACGGTTTGGCCGGGTTTGGTGACCAGATCTGTATATCCAGGTCTTTCCCCATCAGAGACGACATAGTCTCACTGGCTCCAGATGGTAGGGAGCAGATGGGATTATTGTGCAGTTTCACTTTATTATATATTATGTTAAATATAAATATTTTAATACATCATAATAAACATGATACGTGCACTACACATAACGCACTGAAGATATAATAACAATAGATAATGATAGAATAAATATCATTATAACAATACATAATAATAAATGTTCGTTGTCACGCAATGTTCAAACATATAATTAGTTGTTCAATCACATAACACTATATTCATTACTCATAATTTGTCATAAATTGATTACTTTGATAAAAGTTGGATACATCTTTTGATGAACTAACTACACACGTACACAGAAATTAATCATCAGTTCCCATCAGAAAAAAATATGTAGATATTTAAAACAAAACTGAGCCACGAAAACAAGCCTTAACAATTTTTTTAGAATGATTATTTTACAACTTGGCTAAACCCAAAAGGGCCAAGTAAACATGTAAACATATCTAATTGGTCATTAAAATCTAACGTTGCCACTTAATAGTGGTTAACAAAAAGAAATGAAATCATCCCACTTGATATAAACACTTGCCCTTGAATTGTACGGTAGGAATTTGTTTATCGTTGATGTATTCGATTTTACCTGTAAATAATAACATCATGATATCACGCGCTGGGTGGATAACACGACGCACTTTAATTGTTTCAATTACTTTTGAGTTTTTTTAATGGTAGTATCACATAATAAAAGGAACATATTTAAATAGATTTCACTTGAATAATATTATTCACATCTGCAAAACAAACACCGACTTTGAATAATACAGGGTTTTCCAATAAGAGGTGTTATTTTGATATTCAATCGTAAAAGATCAATGGTTTCATTGCTTGTGTGGCACATAACGCCGTTTTGTTGAAAGTAAACGTTGTTCAGATCAATACCATTCAATTCTAGCCATAAAAAATCATTAATCATCTCTCGATAGCGCAATCTATTCACCGTAACTGTTGCTCCAGCCTCATTTTCGAAAAAGTAAGGTCCAATGACTCCGCCGGACCATAAACCGCACCAAAAAGTCACACGTTGAGGATAAAGAGGCTTTTCAACAATAACTCTTGGGTTTTCCGATCCCCAGATGCGACAATTTTGCTTGTTGACGAAGCCACCGAGGTGAAATGGGCCTCATCACATGGCTTGATTCACTCAAGTGAATTTTAATAATTTCAATGCATTGTTGAAGCGTGTATCGTTCCATTTTTATTAATGGCGTAGTTTCTACTTGTCAAATGTTAAAAAATGACAGCTTCAAAAGTAATATCTACCGAAATAACGGGCTATTCAAAATAACGCCTCTTATTGGAAAACCCTGTAAATAAGTTTTACATACCTACCTGACTTACTGTGGATTCTGAGGATGATTGTGAGGTTATTTGGAGTAAATATTGTTGATGTTGTCTTCATGAGAACGAATCGTTTCTAAGTCGGCTCGTATGTGGAACAAGCTACCAGCATCTGTTTTTCCTGCTTCATATAATGCGGGCCTATATAAGACTGTTGGATATAGTAGCATTGCCTACATTATCTTTGTCTATTATCTATGCCCAGATTGTGTTTTGCTTCTGAACTTGTTCCTGTCAAGCACTTGTTAAACGATTGTCAATAAGAATGGTTTATTTATTAAACTCAATACAATTATAATCGTATTCTTATTTCACCACAATATAACAAAGACCTGCATTAATAAATCCCTTCCTACAGCACCTGCCTTAACCCGCCTCACAAAGCTGCCCAACCGGGTGGCGACATAGTTCCCCTGTCTTTACATTGTACTCTTGTGAGGAGTCACATTAAAATAAAAAAAAATTATTTAAAAAAAAAAATTATAACATTTGGTTTTTGAGATTTTTTTTTTAAACCAAAAGTATAAAAATCAGAGGGTATTGGACAGTTATGGTTGGGGTGAGGGGTTGAACGGTTACTCAGTTGAGTGACCAGTGACGACATGTGAAAGCAAAAAAATACATTGAAAAAAAAATTAGGTACATGATATCTTCTTGTTTACACGACACGTGTCGTCGTGAATCAACTGCCGTTTTCCGCTTACAAAGGTAAGCGAGCAAGTTTTTACTGCAGTTTCTTGTTGACAAGGGACCTATTGCAGTCAAGATTTTCGGTTTTTCGCACAAGTTTGCCGAGATTTTTGTCAATTTTTTTCGACGTACTGCCTTGCCTTGCCAGTGAGTTAACTCAGCTACCGACATTACGATAATTTTTCCGGGTCAAATATATTCCCTTCTTGCTCTGTTGCATATTAAAAAACGGATTGCAATCTTTAAAGCACAGGCGTCAGGTAGGTATGCTGTTCTTGTTCTACCGGTATTACAATGCTAGTGTCATTTATCCCTTCGGGACCGGTGCACAGTCGGGAAACACGCCAAACGCGCTCCCAACACATGTACATGGCTGATATTTGTCACATGAGAACGGGTCATTACTGCGATTTTTTCTTCCCTTCTACAACATGGATCTCTTCAAAAAGCTAAAGCCATGTTCACTCATTCCTCTCCTCAAAAAGACCCTCCACACAGCATCCCCAAATATGGCATAGGCCACGAGGGAAATCATTCTGTGTGGAGTTAATGTAAAAAAAGTGCGTCTCTGATTTGCCACCTACTCGCTTACCGAAAACTGTCCAAGTTCGAAAGCAATTAATAATAATTTGTAATTTTTTTTCTCCCAGCTTTTTATGCAAGTTTGGCGGAGTTATTGCAGAAGATCTTCTTTTTACTGTGAATTTATCTAATACATTGTGGCAATCTTGACAAGACACTGTAATATTACTGACACTGTTATAATGAACAACAACTTACCCTACCTTGCAAGACTAATTAATAGGCAAAAAGCAATAGTTAATAGTCAATTTATCTTGCTTGTTTATTATTTGAGTCGATTTGGCGGTATTAAAAAATTGATCCTTAAATTGATTTATTTATGAAAAACTTGAAAGTAAGGAATATGTGTCTACTTACTACAATCGACTGGAAAACAAAATCAAAAATCATCCTAGTTCATACTTCACTGGGGAAAAACTTCGTTGATTCTAGTGAGATCATCGGGACCCAAATTTAAATTCAACGCGCAGTTACATATTTAAAGCGGAATATTTTTGCTTAAATTTGTAATTAATTTAATATGATAATTCATTCATTCGTTGTTTTTGCCGAGAGTTCGTCGGAGTGGAAACTAGAGTTTGTTACAAGATTTTAACTACACAAGCATAACTAGATGCGATATTGATATATCCATTTTTATACTAGCATAACATCATTTCCGCTGATTCATTATAAAAAAAATAACCGATATATTATTATTGTAAATAGAAGCTATGATGTCAATTTCACAATGGTTTTTATCACGAAGTCAATCGTGCGTAGAGGTCCAACAAAAACAATCAAATAAAAAGTCATTCAATAAGATTCGTAAAAAAATGTATTGTTTCTAAAAAATGCGCCTTGCCCTGAATATTTTAAATTGCTGAGATCAAATTTATTGTTGGTAGGTACAGCTACCTATCTCAGGACAAAAAAAAAGAGGTTGCGTAGGTCAAACTAAATTAACTACCTAGTACCTAGTTTCTAGTTATCTACTCATAGCCATGCAATACTTCGTTGATTTAGAATTAGCACTCGCTTAGCACTTTACCAGAAAATTTAAGTACTATTAGTGTAGACCAGTTTTGTGGGTAGTACAAGATAGGACAAAAGTAATGTCATAATGTGAATTGTTTGCCATTTTGTTAGAAATTAAAAACAATACTCTATTTTCACGGAAAGTTTATTTAAAGGTGTAATATTACAACCACAAACAAATCAAAAACCTTGCAAATCTTGAAAGCCAACATTGAAGAAGAAATCACCAATTTGCGAGCAACAATTCAAAATGCCGTAAAACGAGCACAAATGTGCAACAACTCAGGTAGTCGTATCATTTTTTAAACTTAAGTCTGAAAACAGAGCCCATTTTTTCATTTTTAACAAAATGGAAACCAATTTACATTATGACATTACTTTTTCCCCACTTTTTATCTACCCACTATTATCGGTCCTACAGAGAATGTGTCTAATCTTATCAATTCTGGTTGTTTCCACATTTCTCATCAATTATATTGAAATATGACTGTATAGACTTCTTCATATAACACCACTCCCTAGTTTGTATTTAATAATAATGTTATTATAGTTATCAACTACAGTTATTAAGTGCATTAAATACACAATAATTATATTATATAAACACTTATCTTCGCTGATAATAAATAATTTCCCCTTTGGTAAAAATCGTTGGAATTAACTGAGATATTCTTAGCTTGAAGCAATTATCAGTAATTTAACATTGTAGTAATAAGCATTTTAAATAGAATTGAGTCACAAAACACTTAATAATAAAAAAGTCATTTGGTCTCAAAAGTTCATTTGTACGTTTTATTTTCATAATACTAATATATTTCACTACTGAGAATGACGTACTTCGCATTCTGTCAATCCATAATCCAATATGGTATAATAGGATGGGGGGCGCCTATAAAACTCACACACAACCTCTTTACATTGCGCAAAAACTAATAATTAAAATAATATTAAAGAAATCATTTTTATATTCATCTGAACTCATTTTCAAAGAATTTAAAGTCAGAAAATTAAATACTCTTTTCCTGTATCACGCAACCTTACAAGTTTACAAACATGATATCCTAAACAAAACCGTACCATTCAAAAACACAGCAAATCTCAGGCAAAAATACATGTATACATACCGATTTGTAAAAAACTTTGGGTCAGCAAAACTACAAATACTTAGGAACAAATTTCTTCAATAAATTGCCAGAAAATATAAGATCACTAAATGATAGTTTCAAAGAATTCAAAATAAATTAAAAAAATATACTGAAAACCTAAACTAAATTAAAAAAACGTAAATAAATAAAAGAAAAAATATAAAAATAAAAAAAAATCTAAGAAACTAAAAAAATAATACCTCACCCCATACACACAAGCAATTGCTTATTATGGGAGAACATTGAAAAATAATAAATATTAATCATATCATAATATCTTTTATCTTATTACTAGTGAAATATATATACGTATATCACACATTGTAAATTTTTTTATTGAATAAATTGAATAAAAAAAATAAAAAAATTACTTAAGCTTCATAATTATGATTTTTGCGGCAATTTGTATGTTTAGTTTTATGTGAGCACACGGAGAAAAAATTAGTGATGTTGATTTATTATAGTAGCCAAGGATCGTAACGATAGAACCACAGAGACCGTTTTGGAAACACTGTGACAATTGCTGACTTTGGGAATCACTGTAACAATTGCTCACTTTGGGAATCACCGTAACAATTGCTCACTTTGGGAATCACTGTAACTATTAGTGGATTTCTTGAGGGTGAATCCCTCTAGTCATATCTGAAGTGATGAATCGTGATCATCGTAAATCACACTTATTGTTATTTCTCTACGCACTTCTCTACAGGGTCGAAGGCTATCCCACTTCAGAGCGAAATATTTCACAAAATCTCTAAAAAGAAAGCAATAACTAACACCAGACTATTGGCTGTTAAAATCTAAAAATACATCATTATTTGCGAGTACAATTTAAATCAGAGGTTTTCAAATTTTTTTCATAGTTTTTTTGGACCCCCAGGGGTCGATTTCGACTTGTTGGAGGTCAGAGAGAAAATAAATTTGGGGTCCACTAAAATTAAATGGGAGTTCACGAGATTTAAATACACGCGAATGGACTCCAATTTACGTCATTTTCATCATTAACACCAGGTGTTCCGTAAAGAAAATGATATAACTAACAAAGATTGTTATTTATAACAGACATAGAAATTATTTTGATATTTCATAAAATTGTTTATTGAGGTGTACAAATAGAGTTTACATTCATTTTTGTGCCAGAATTAATACTTTGAAGAAAAACATTGCACATTGGAGGGTGCAATTGTTCCCAGTTCCCGAACTAACGTTCATTAACAACTAAGGGTCATTGACAACAGTCCTGGGTTCAACATTTAAATTTACTTCAAAGAGATTTCAAAACTGGGTTTTAGGATGTTTTGACGGTGGAAACGGAAAATTCTTCGAACGTCATCATTGAAGAATTGGATATCATATGACAAAAATAATTGATTCGAATAAATAATAACATCGTATTAAGGAGCATTTCAGAAAGGGGTACTGGTAGATGTATGTATATATCAACTGCTTCCAACCGTCTGGAGACAGTGAGAATATGGCATCCTCAATTGCGGTATGTTGTGAGGCTGAAGGTAGTGGGGAGGTGAAGAACATGGGGAAGAGGCAAGTGGCAAAGTACCCGGCTAATCAAATGAAGTTACTAAACATGGCCAAAGCCATTTCAAGCAATGTTTCAAATCTGGATGGTGGCCTTACATCAAGGCGATACTGAGAGTATCTTTCACTCTGGAAGGTACCGCAATTATGCAATATATTACAATATATAACACCCTTGACTATGTGCAAAAACGGGCGGTCCGTTTGATAGATTCCCCAATCTTAACAAACGGACTGCAATCTTTAGAGCACAGGCGTCAGGTAGGTATGCTGTCCTTGTTCTATCGGTATTACAATGGAAGATGCTCTGAGGAACTAGCGTCATTGATCCCTTCGGCACCGGTGCGTAGTCGGAATACACGCCAAACGCGCGCCCAACATTTGTACACGGTTGACATTTGTCACATGAGAACGGGTCCCTTCTACGACTGGTTCTTAAGTTCAACAGCTCGGCTGTGGAACGAACTGCCGGCCTCTGTGTTTCCTCCCTTCTACAACATGGGACTCTTCAAGACCCATGTTCACTCCTTCCTCTCCACAAAAAGACCCTCCACACAGCATCCCCAAAGATGACATAGGCCCTGAGGGAAATTATTTTCTTCAGGGCCTCCTGTGTAGAGTAAATATAAAAAAAAATATATATATTATTTCTATTTAATAAATTTCAATAGTAAATTTTTTTAAAAATTACTTGGGCACGCCGGTATTTGAACCCGCGACCATGAAGGCCGTCAGTTGGAAATACCCGTTGCTTATGCATAGATAGGGGAACTATAACGCCACCCCATTGTTGGGCAGCGTTGTAAGACGGTAGGAGTTGTAGGAAAGGATTCATTAAACCGAGTCTTGAAGAGGTTCGGTTATATTAAAGAGAAAAACAGACTACAGCATGAAAGTTTAGGTACCTCCTGGAATGACACGGAGAAACTGAAATAAAATATTGTTAATGTATTAAAAATCTGCTCAAATTATTCGTTTTTCACCGTGCACATTGAAGAACATTCAATACTCGGCAGGCAGACCCCCTGCCTACGGAAATAGAAATTCGATAAGTGGTCTGCGGCAAAAAAGTTTGGGAACCTCTGATTTAAATCAACACGACGTAATGGAAATCCAGATATTGGGCCATTCTAATTAGCACCTTTTGATACTTTCTTAGACATAGTTCCCATTGTAATGGTGGATACGTAGAATTATTGATGTTTATTGTTAGTCATTGATTATTGATAGGTGCCATGGGCGCAAATGATTGCTTTACAGTAGTAACTTCTGGATTTAGGGTGAACTTGGGTGAACCCAGTGAATAGTGGGAAATGTTCGTTGTGTATCTAAGCATGCGTAGTTGTAACCAATGTACGTAAGCATAAACAGAGAAATTTAGAAAGGGACGCTTAGATAGGTTGATCATGTTAAACAGAGCGGTTGGAAGGAGAAAAGAGTGTTAGGAAATTATGCGACAAAATAATGCTCGGTTATATATTAATGAGTATACATTATTACGAAGTCGAAAAGTATTACGAAAGTACTAGTACTAAACTTTTATCAGGAAGCCTGTTAATTAATTCGTTGATGTCATTCGGCCTGAAATACCATTTTTAACAGGATTGTCAATAACTTGAAGAGATTTTTAATAAATAAGGAATACTAGTTTTTCTCCATGTGGAAGAAGAAGCCGATGATGCCCCCCGACAGACATGGCACGTTCGAGTAAAACAAATATTTGAGGAGGGAGAACATCTATAAACGATGCAAAATGTGGATGTGGCATGAATCACTGTGTGGTGTTACTTCTTTGCTGCCCACCCCTGCGGAAAATAGCGTGATGGTTAGAAAAATATATTATTTTTATTATAGGTAGGTGGGAATGTAATTTTTAGAACTAACGCCTATTTATCGGCATTGGAATTGAAATTTTTGTATTTTCGGAAATGAGCCCACGAAGGACAAAGGTAGGAACAATGGTTTTATTGTTGAGTGACACGTTTACTTGTCTATAACAATTAATTCGACCTTGATCACGATTACTTCAAGTGTGTATTATATAATAGGTACCTACCCGTTTGTGGTAGACACAGTAGGTAGTTTTATGCAGAGATCACACGAGGACAGTACAATACTGTTATGCGCCAGGACCCGCCGTCCTAGTGTGAATAGTAGATTGGAAGACAAGACAATGAACCAAGACACTGTCCCAGAGGTCAATGAGTTGTCGATTGTAAATAATGTTATTTTATGTATTGATATGAAAGTAGACAGTTTTCTCTTTTCCTAAGTATTGCCTTAAGCAGGTATCAGACGGTTCACTCGGGTGAATGTCCATTTTTATTTCATTCCACGTTCACACGGCAAATACAGAATGATATAGAAATGAACATTCATCCGTCCTTTCGTACTATGATGCCGTGAAACGAAGTCGTTCGCCTTTCAATTAGTTTGATTTGTGACCATTTGATCGAAGAATTTGACTGAAAATATGCAATAAAAACGTCGACGGTGGTGGGTGCGACGATGGATTTTATGTAGAACTTTGTTGGGATCTTCAAATACATTATTGAGAAAATTAGCGGTAAAAGATCCTGAATCATACTTTCATCATCTTCGCATGGATAAAATTGAATAATAAGAACTGCTTTTACTTGTTGCTCCGTCAATAAAGAAATAAGATACGGTAAAGTTCACGAATTCCGCATCATGCAAATGCTCTTTAAAAAACAACACTTGATTCCAACTTTAATATCTAATAGAGACAACTATTTAAGTAAATATGCACAAAATAGGTTTTTAGATGGTGAATTTGGGTTATTTTAATAATTTCCTAACCTTCAAACATAACTTTGATTGATATAAAATGGATCTTTAATGCATCTTGTATCATCTCCCCCGGAATAAATAGTTGTTTCTTGTAGTAATTAAGATGAAACCGAATGCTATATATAATTTTTTGCGTATTTAGCGTGAGGCGGAATTCGACAAGTTTATCAAAGATACTTTGATGAGATAGAGTATAACTGCACGAATAAAACTGCAAATTTTACTTTACGATCGTGTTCATTCCTTGTTCAGACGTTTCATTTTTCTTTCATTCCGAGCGCGAGTGAAAGATGCCGAATGCCAAAATCCAACATCGACGGATCGGTTTACTGATGAATTCATTCGGCAATTTGTTTCATTTTGTGTTCAGACGTGTCAACAATTGATTAGACGTTCACAAATGAACGGAAAGTAAACGGTCTGACTCCTGCATGACAAGTTTGAAAGTTACGTGCCTGGTACGAGTGCACTTTTGTTCAATACATCCTCAAAATACCATGCACGGATTGGGTGACGCATTTCGCGGTCATGACGTCAATATATGAAGCGACTAATAAATGATTGATGATGCCCAACCGGTTATTCACGGGGAGAGGGATGGAAGAACAATTGTAGGAAAACAGTGCAATTTCGGATTATTGCGTTTTGCTTCCCTGATTTGAAGTACCATGAATATAATTTGTGACTATTTTTTAATAATATACTAATGTTTTTAAGACGAGGATTTATGCATAGCATTAAGGATATCAAATAATTATAAGCAGTTATTAGTCGCTTGAAATATCAAATTGGTTGAAAAATAAAGTTGGTTGTTTACAGATGGAAAAAATATAATAAGCAGTAATTGTTGATTGAGATATTAGTACATATTGAATCATTTGGCGGGTTGGAAATAAGCCGACATAGCTCAGTGGTTTCAGAACACCTGTCCGGACATCAGAAGGCACGGGTTCAATTCCCGTTGGCGGTATTTATTTTTACCCGGGAGATATTTTCAATTTGTATTGATATTTCAGGTGACTATTGCTTATAATTATTTGTTATAATTTGTGATATTGTGCAAGTGTCCCTGGAGCTTTGACTTCTTCATTCACTTAGTTCTCCTCTGTCTGTCAAACCGCTATACACAAGACGCTCAAGACCATGTAGAGCAAGCTAGCTCGACAAAAGTCATACACGATTAAAAAAAATAGTTGGAGAGTTATAATTATGGCCGAATTACACCTGCCGAGCAACTTATTGAAGAATAGAGGTGATCACTTGTAGAATAAACAGTGGGCGAGTCACTTCACTAAGATTATTTAAGAGGAAGCTACAAGCTAAAAATGTGTATATTCTTGGTATACCTTATATTGTAGGTAATAGGCATTAAAATCGCTTGACAAACGGAGTATAGAAACGTTCGATTTCAAGCATAAAACTGGTTTTTATTTATTTTGTAAATAATTTTATAAGAAAGCAAAAAAGTTAATCAAGTGAAACTCTCACAGATAATCTTAGCTTTAATACTGTATTTTTTAAAAGTTGTTTCCTTTATGCGTTCATACATTTCTATTGAAAAAAATATTTTTTTTTTAGTAGTTTACATTTATATTTTTTAATTAGTAATTTATATTTTTATTTGTATTCTACTCAAGCGAAACGATAGAACACCAATTCGTTATAAAGATTAATCAAAATTGATTTGGCATTAAGCTTCGGCTTAATGTGCTGGTAAAATGGCTTCACGATGGAGGAAAAAGAGAAAAATCCCAGTGGAGCCTGAGTGGAGTTGAGTTTGCAGGCGGAGGTGTTACTTACTTGACCTAGTAATCGGGCTTTACTTCTATCCACTGCCTCGCCTGAATCACTCGCCCGCTACTAGGACGAGTACTGACTGTACTGATCACATCAGCCGAACACTCGGATGATTAATGTACAACTTGAAATCATTTCAGTATGAGTATATCATTAAAACATAGCGCAAATTATAATTAATTATGACACTTCATAGATGACCATTTTATCTTTATACATAAAAATTGTAAAAGTATGTGTAATATGTGCTTGCCGCTAAAACTTAGAAATGAGTTCCGGTACGATCAAGGGAGTTATATGGTGTTGTAGACATCTATCCCCCATCCATGAACAAGGTTCCCATTTTTACCTGAAGGGCGTGCTTTTACAGATATAAGGGCTGGAAGTTTTGCCCTTTAGACATTTCTAGAACAGTCCAGAACATTCGAGAGTATTCCACAGCATTATAGAATATCCCGGAACATTCTGAAATATTGTGGAGTGTTCGGGAATATTCTGAAACGCTCGGGAACATCCCGGAACATCTCAGATAAAAATGAACTAAAAACGGGATTACAGGCCTTTTCCTGATTTATTAAATTCGTAATCGTGACAATACATTGGTATCTCTCAATAGTATAAAACAAAGTCACTATCCGTGTTTGTCTGTTTGTGCGCTTAGTTCTTCTAAATTATGCAACGGAGTTTGATAGGGTTTTCACAATCATTTAGAGAATTTCTTCCGATAGATTTATAAATATAATACGTGGGGTAACCGGTTACATCATCACAATGATAATTCATCACATCTTTAAAAAGTTATATAGAGTCATGGAAAGTGATAAAACAAAAATTTTATTAACTGGGTTATGTAGGTTAGGTTAGGTTAAAAAAAAAAGTTTTTTTCATCTTGACTTTATATCACTTTTTAAAAGTGTGTTGAATTGTCACTGTGTTGAGTTATCATGGAACCGTATGCGGCGTTGCTCGACTTTTCCCTACATTCAATAAATATAATATCCATGTATTGGTTCCAGCTTGTATGTTATAAAAGACAATAAAATAATTTTGTCAAGCTGGCTTGTTCTAGACGGTCCACTGTGCTAGTGTTCAAAACATCCAACCGTCTCTATTTTTTTATTATGGGTAACCTCCGCTAATATCTGCCTTTCATTTGTTTTGGATATCTTCGTAATATAGACGAACTTAGTTTTTCACAATTACTGCTGGTTACTGCCTCACTGCGATGCTTCGGGAGTGGTTTCATAACACCATTGTATACTGCTTGCCTCGCTTCCCATGACAAGACGATACGCTAGTAATCTATTTTGACTTGAAGATAAATCATCGCGAATCTGAAAATGAAACGATATTAAATTCTTAATGATAGTACTGACAAGTTAATGAATAAGCAATTGCAATATTGTTTGTATACCACTAATTAAGGTTATATTTTTGTTACTGACACTTCGTGGTGGAATTCCATTATAATGATTTATTAAAACAATTCAAAACTTTTATCAACTTTTAACAATTACCGGCCATCACGGCGAACATCATACTGGTTCGAAAATGGTGCAACTTTTCGAACCATGGTATTTACACGGTGTCCCGAAACTCATAGTGCAAACGTGAAACTGGTGAGTCTACATCAAATAACGGTCCCAAAAAAACTTTATAGTAATCTCCTAGTCACCTGTTTTCTTTATTTTAATTTTAACCTAAATAATGTCCTTAGTTTGTGGAAAAATTGTAACTGTTTAAAGACGGCCGTGATAGGCTGAAACCGGGAACTATTATAGTCTATAATCTAATGAAGAAGTCAATGAAACTCATACAATCGACAGTGATGAACTCGATTTGAGCAGATAGCATTTTACGAGCACTTGAAAAGTAATTCGTTACAGGAAATTGCCATTTCAAATAATATAATAATGGGCCTAGTGTTCAGTTTACGGTTGGCTGGGCATGTTCTCAGGCATTTGTAGGTGACAAGTGCCCGCACATTTTACTTACATTTTCCGAATAATCACTATTGTTATACCATTACTGCACGTACGATTTACAAGACCTAGCTGCCAAGGTTGAGGTAGGCGACGCATTAAGTTATACGCATCAAATAGTATCTATAACACCATATCGCTTGCCATACAATCCAATAGACCTGTCACACCTGACAGATTATGTGCTAGCAAGGCGATATTTGAAAATGATAGGATCATCTCTCCTGCCAACAGTAGTAGAGGAGGTAAGATATGTTTACGGAGCGCCGTGATTACGCTGCTTTCACCTGTCAAGGTGTCAGATCCCATACAAATAAATGATATTCCGCGGCAGTTCCCTAATTGATCTGACTCCCTCTACTGACGAAGATTATAGTGTAGTGTGATACTTCAGCTTGTAATCTGCACAGGCCACTCCCAAATAAGCGTTGATGCGTATAGCGTAATGAGTCTTAGACTTTTATAACAACCCTCGTGAAAAAATAACCCGAAGAAATTTGATTTATAAAATAAAACTGTAATCGCTAATTTACTTCCAAGATTTTTCTCCTTGGCCCCAGAAGTTGAATGAAACTGATTAATATAAAGAATTTACCTTACTGATAAGATTAAGAATTGACCTTACTTGAGCACACGGCCACACCCTCATACACACTTATATCTTTAGTGGGGTACAACCTTACAACCTTTGAAGAGATCATTTTGCGTCAAAACATAAACTATTATAAAAAAAGTCAAATCTTGGATAAAATACTTCGAAATAAATATATTTTTCTTGTATGTCAACAGTCATCTGCAGTATTTACTTACATCAATTGTGTAATACCATGCATTCATGCCATTTTTGTGTTTTTAATTGCACCAATAGCACAATATTTATAATATACTTTTATTCAACTTATTTTTATGGTTTGGTTTAAACATTCACTGAAAATTTCATATTTTATTTAATTTCTTTTGTTTCCAATTCACTTACTGCTTTTTTAACTTCTATGTCATTAACCTTCAAAGAAATTGTACTCCTTAATTGTATGTTTTATTGTTAAATCTTGGAAATGAGATATTTAGTACCATAATACCCCCACACATAAGCTTTGCTTTTGCGGGATTTTTAGTAACACACTACACTGTATTTTCAGTTACACACTACAATGTATTTTTATTAACACACTACACTGAATTTTCAGTTACACACTAAACTGTATTTTTAGTTACACACTACACTGTATTTTTAGTACCACACTACACTGTTTTTTTTAGTAACACACAACACTTTTCTTTTTAGTAACACACTACACAGTATTTTTAGAAACACACTACACTTTTCTTTTTAGTAACACACTACACAGTATTTTTAGTAACACAATACACAGTATGTTTATTTGCAAACTAAACTGTATTTTTAGTTACACACTACACTGTATTTTAACTGTTCCAATGACATGTTGTATTAAAACGTTCAATGATAAAAAAATTAAATCACGGGTCACGCGGAGAGGCTGGGACTGTTTGTTTCATTCGTACTCTGTTATGCTGTATTTTGTAACAATATATTTGATTCACTTGTTCATACCATGTTTTTCTGGGGAGTCCCTGACATATTCTTCTACTAATCATCAATACAAAATTATTTCGTAAGCACTGGCCATTTGAACCCGTGACCTCTGGAGCGCCTAAATATCAATTAAGATAATGATAAAAAATGAGGTTAGGTTAGGTTATGTTTATTTATTTTTTATTAACAAAATGTTCGGGGCTCTGAGTTGGTATTGATGAATCGTCCATAGTAAAAAGTCACATATCATTTACACATTGGGTACGTTTATGCATTTATACATCCTTTCCTACCAATGTATAAATGCGGTAAGGCGACTAGCTACGTGAGAGCGAAATGACAATTATTTATTTTGATGCAGATTGTCGAGGATGATTAGCACAATATACATCCTGGTTTTTAGCACGTGCATCATTTCTGATCCCAGTGACATTCACAATATAAGTGCACATCGATAATCGATTGAAAATTTGCACAATCATAATGATAGGTATTATTATTATTTATTATAATTATAATAACATTCTAATTTGAGGTGAATATTAATATGGCCAATCAAGCATACAAATGAGCTGCTTATCATTTATCTTCATTGCCATTGGACACTGGAAGCTAACGTGAACAACAGATATTGTACTCCCAGCATCGCCCTGGTGAAAGATCACCCATCAGAATCAAAACTTAGCTTGAAATGGCTTTTGTTGTGTTAGGTGACCAGATCAAAAAAGCCAGTTACTTCCGATCTTCATTTTCCCAACCTCCTTCTCATCCCCAATCCCTTTAGTCTCACAACATACACCAATTGGGGACGCCATAGACCCACTGGCTCCGGACGGTAGAGAGCAGTTGGAACAATTTTTTTTTATTTTTAATTATGTAAATTAAAATATACCAATAATACATGTTGACAGCGTAAAAAATTAAATCTTAGTAGCTTTCCTCGGCTTAAAGAGACCACCATTGTGCTTGGTGAAGAAATTGAGCTCAAATAATCAATCATACATAAGCAATGTAAATAAGAGTGAAAATAAATTAAAGAAGAAAAAATGCAAGATTTATGAAAAAATATTTTATTTTTTTATTTTATAAATTTAAAAAAAATACAATTTTGGTGATTCTCTCAACTACCGTACTAGGCTCATGCTCGTATTACGGTAACTGTACATGATTTATGTAAGAATAACAAAAATAAAACATAATGGAAAAGGAAATTGTTACGGTAAAACAAAAAATTCATAAATGCATATTATTATAGAAACCATATTAGAAATAAAAATAAAGATAAAACTGATTGATAAAAGAGATATTTTAAGAAAATAAAAACAGAAGATTTTTTGAAAAAATAATATTGGACTCTTATATTAGTTGGAGGTAATTATTCAATTTAGGTGAAAATCATGAATATTTTCGATATTTTTTAGATTTCTAGGAACGTTGTGAAAGTAAATTGTTCCTAGATTAGAAGTAGGAATTTTGAATATGCTTGGTGTTCAATTGCGGGATTTTATTTTCACTATGCCCTTTTGTGAAATTGAAATTTAATTATTTAAAATGATTCTCGCTTCGTTTTAATCTTCTACATTCATACTTAAAATGTATAATTTAAAAAAATACTGATTTTATTTTGTCTTCATAATATTGAGTAAACAAAAACCCAGCTAACAACCACTCTGTAAATTGCCATATCAACAGAGGCGTTTCACACCTAGTGAGATGGTCAAAACGTCATTCCTCTAATTAAATGTAATATTAAAATAATTAAATACCAAAAATTAAAAAAATGTTATTCTGAAATCTTGCTGATATATAAAATTTTAAGTTATTTAATGGCTTTTCTTTATAAATTTGTACAATCGTATGTTTTTCATACATTTTTATTTTAAAAAAGGGTTCACTACAGATTATATATTATGTTTAAATTCTTGGTCTAATGCATATATATCTAAATCTTTTATATAAAAGAATGTAAATGTTCGTTTGTATAAAATTCATTCTTCACCGATTGATTTGAAATTTTGACACAACGTAGCATTCGATTACGCGTTTGTTTTTATGTACTTATATTATATAGATGTCACATGTGTCAGGTAAAAACAACGTCATCTATTGGACGTAAAAGCAGCAAGCGCTATTGTTTTTTTTTTCTATCTGCACAGACAGACAGATTGGGGTACAGCCCACTACGTCATAAATATTTCTATTCTCTGCAACGAAACATAATAATTTATTATTATTTCGAAAGAGAAAGGACGTTGGAAAGGCAGTAGTCAAAATAATGGCATTTATTTTCATCTCATTCAAATTACATTACCTTATAAATTATTATTCATACTTAATCCTGCAGAAACCATATTAGATTATCAGTGCTTATTGATACGGAAAATTAACATTATTTTTATTTATAAAATTCTCAAACTGATTTCCTCTGTTAGGTATTTATTTGGCGAACCTTATAAAATTGTTAACATTATTTTGTTTATATCTATAGGTGCCTACTAATGTAATCAGTGCTTTAATTATGTGACTAAAAACTCGCGTTATGAGTTTGTCACAGAACATTATGCTGCGATTTTTAAGATAAATACAGATTACAAATTATTTTCTGTGACTGAGAACGCTCCTTTGATAATTATGAAATTGGAGAACTTCTCATAATAATATTATTTAGGCAGTGTCGGTAAAAAGTGTTGGGATTTGACTTGTTGTTTGGTAAACCTTAAAATGGTAGAATTTCAGTTGTTCTAACGAACAGTGGTAAATGAATCTGTTGTGAGTAAGAACGAAATTGCGTACTTAAGAGTGGAATATTTCAATCAATTCAGGTCAATCGGGCTTCAAACACTAAGCAGTCCCCAAGTGTTATTTTCCATAGCGGAATAATTGAATATACACACCACATAGAAAATAAGCTCGACGGCGGCGCACAGTATTTCGTTTCATACAAGCTAGACACTAAAAACTCTAAGAACGGGTTGTTTCACAAAATTTGAACAATTCCTCAAATTTCAAAGTTAACATTCAATTTTTTTGAAGGTCCTATTCGAGTACTGTGAAACAACTGGCTCACGATGAAATAATAACAGAACTTGAATAGAACTTTCAAAATTGATGAATTGTTCAAATTCTGTGAAACAACCCGTCCTAACACACCAATGAAGTACTTATAACCAAGTCTTGGGGTGTTTTAACCCTAATATGATGAAAAATTCTGTTAAACAAACAAAAATTTAAGATACTTAAAAATGTAATACGCTTTTGATTAAGTACCTACAGCATGCAAGTATACGTTATCAGAAAAAAATATATAATGGCACTGACGAGACTCCTGATTTCTGGACGTGCAGTGGCTAACATAGTGCATTTAAATCTAAAATTACTTCTCTTTCCATGAAGATTAAAGAAAACCCACTTCGGCTTTTCAAGGGTTATTCTCATCAACGTGTAGCGTTGGTATCAAAGTTATCAATAATTATTTATCTTCTATTAATGTTCAACAGACGACATATTTAGTACGCGTTACTGTCACCATTAATCTTGCATATATTCTGACAGTTCTGACAGACAAGTGTGTGAGAAATGTCAATAAATCAAGGTATCGATTCTCCAATTCAGGCCGCTCGTAATCGCCGTCTAAAGTACATACCATAGTCGACGTTTTTATTCTTGAGTTTCGTCAAAGGTACACACTTATATACGCCAAAAGTCAAAAGTCATTCCAATCGAACAACGAGTGGGTCAAACCAGAGAGGCCCAGGTGCACGTTAACCCGCAGTCAAATTTAAAGACGTAATATTAACGCAAGGTTACTGATACCATTACCTAATCACATATCTCGGTAGTCTAGTAGTTAAATAAGACGCAAATTAATCAAAATTTTAATCACTTCCAACCGCGAAGATACACCGCAAGTAGGAAATTACTAGGTAATTCTGAGGAATTATACGGCGTAAATTACATGGAAACACCTGGTAATGGCCACAATATTTACAATCGGCCACAAATCGTTTATGGAAGCATCGCAGGCAGTTGGAGGCAGTTTTGTGGCTGCACAATGGTTCGAATCGCAACATCACCTGGTCAATTATTTTTTTATATTTTTTGGTAATACAAACATTAATTACATCTTAAACATATTTCTTGTTTGCCGCAATTATGTCAAATTAAAAGAAAGTTTTCCGAAAACGATTTTTGAATATTTTTAGTTAATGTAATAATATTGTGAAGCAATACTGATAAGATCCTCAAAAAAGTGAACAGCAAATATTTCTTAAAAGCGAATTTGTTTATTCACTAAGATTGTAGCATTTGTGCCATTGTTTAAACTGATTTTCAATACACGGTAAGAACACAATCAATTTCAGACTTGAGGCAGCTTTTTTCTAAAATTCAGATATCAAAAAGCACAGCACAAAATCGTTTAGGAGAAAGAGGAGTTCTGCCTGAAAATAATTTAATTAGTATTATTCTAAGTACAAATCATTTGCAGACTTATAAAACCTTAAAAACCTACACATAATAGTGTTCTAAATAGATTTTAATTAGTTTCCATTTTCTTCTATATTCACAATAAGAAAAATACTCAAATACCTTAGATAAATCTAAGGAAAAAACGTAGGGACAAACGCGACCGATTGTTTCAGTAATTTTGAAGACGATTTTTTTTTTTAATTTAATGTTTTTTTATATATTAGCTCCACACAAGAATTACTGAGGAAAATAATTCGGGGATGCTGTGTGGAGGGTCTTTTTAGTAAAGGAAGTTTTGCGATGGAAAAAAGGTATAAGGAAGGTTGTCAGAAATCTGGGGGGTCGGTGTGTTCGGGAGTGACGGACGTAAAAAACCTTGTTTGTCCAGCGTAATTTACTATTCATACGTCTGTGTGGTCTGGGCTAACAGCTCCGTTCCGGGTTATTACCCCACGATATGTTGTTAGTTTGTTATTCATGACATTTGACAAATTATTTTAAGTATCTGTCGATACTTCGTTTTAACTATACAATTTATAAGAGGCATAAAACATGCGGTAAAATAAAAACATCAGAATGATGTTTTCCGGGATTTATGGCACAGTGCTTTAAAAACTTTTTACTGAATAAATGGACACAGAATGGAACAAACGCGCAATCTCACTAACTTGGCTGATGGTCGTTTTCGATCAACATTTGACTCAAAACACCGTGGTAAGTGTTTAAACAGATGAAATTTAAAATAAAATTATAGGAGCTCCACATAGGAGGCCCTGAGGAAATAACTCTCCTCGGGGCCTATGTCATCTTTGTGGAGGGTCTTTTTTAAGGAAAGGAAGCAGAGGAAGTTCAGTAAAAGAAATAGGTATGACGGGTGGGTAGGAATCTGGTGATTAGTATGTCCAGGAGTCGCATCCGCCGCAAAGACCTGGACAAACCTCGCCCACTGATCACCACAGGAGAGGTCAAAAGGTCTCTCTCAACCAGTTTCTCCCGATCCGGCTCGCCACGCAGTAGACAAACCTCGCCCCATTAACTCGGGCACCCCTGCTTAGTCACAAAATGTAGCGAACCACTTGGGGTGACCTATGACAGAGGTGTTGGTTATCCAATGAATGGTTCATATACCCGCCCCACAAATTAAAGGTATTTTGAAAGGGAGATAGGTATGTTAATACGAATGTTAGAGGGAGTCCGCTAATATAAAAAGAAACGATGATAATTATGAATTGTGAATATATTCATTTAAAATAGAGCGAAAATTTCTCGAAGAATGCTTCAGCTGCATTTAAAGATACACTGTGAATGTTTTCATACCTAAAACATGAAATAATAGAACACAATGTTTTTCATAATTTTCGGAACATGCTTTGCTTTTTGTAAAAATAAAATTTTTGTAAACATGTAGGCACCTCAGAAAAAAAGGTCACAGCACAACCAAGTTGATTTTCTACAACATCCACCGAGTCGTCATAAGTTAAGCGTTGAACTTTCAAAGTTGTTAATAGTGTTACCCTAGATTTAAAGGGTGGATAACAGTCTGATTTCATGCACGTTATTTATAAAATGGGCGCTATATATGAATTTTCTGATTTAAAAATAAATACCATTTTTCTATCAACTAAATCACTCTAAATCATTTAATATGCGGATTATCAGATTTATCGACGTTCAGAGCATTGACCGGAAAATTTAAAATCATTTATTCATAGTGAAATATTCACTGTTCTATTTAATTTACCTGTTTACTATAGTGCAATATTCTTTGAATATTCGAATTTTGCGGTTTTGTAATACATAATATTGTTAACTATTTTGTAATAAATAATAATAATAAATTACAATAGCGTATTATCCAAGGTTGATATTTTCAGTTGCGAACTTACCAAATATTAGATATATAGGTCAAAATATAGGTCCATAAAAGAATATTTCTCTGATGGTTTGTGAATAATTTAATGTCTCTATTGTTTATATCTCTACATATTATGATTTTATTTATATCTACAACCTGTCCTCTCCATGGCTCTTTTGTTTTGTATAATTTTTTTAATTCATTTTCCTTTCTCACAAATTTAATTTACTAATTCCATATTATGCTGTCTCAGCAGAAGTAAAGTCAAAAGGAGGAAATCCATAATTGGTTTTATTTTGGCTATACAATACTTATGTACAAACTGATTAAATGTAAGCTATTGATTTCCCGAAAATTAATAAATAAATAATACTATTCAAACAGAGATTGTAAAAAACTTTTATTAAACACACGAGAGCACTCTAATTACTTGGTTACATCGTAAAATTTCACTTACATGTATTTAGAAAAAAATACAATGGGCCAACTAGAAAAGCCTTATACAATAGAAGCAACTGTTTAAATTAGTCCCAGAGAGAGGCCGTACGTGACCTCATCGATCGTTATAAAATTCTAAGGAAAAATCTTTCTTCTCACAGGTTTTGTATAAAAGACAGACGGGACTACTTTAGTTTTGTAAGTTTTCATCCATCAAAAATCGAAAAATTTGTCAATAAATAAATCAATAAACTTATAACAACAAAAAAATCTTAATTTTTCTATTACCAAATAGGTACCGCTCTTTCAAGGTATGAAACTGATATGTAATTTTATATTATACTTGTTTATATACCACGGGTGTGTGGAGGGTTTTATAAGGAACGGAAAGAGAGGAACATATGGGAAGGAAAAACGTTTGAGGTGCGAGTAGGATTCTGGGGTGTCCAGGAGTCGCGGACGTTTTAATTCATTCCTCCCACTGCGGTGCAAGGCGATGGGTTGAGAGAGTCCTGCTGGAGAGGTAAAAAGATTTGCCTCAACTAGTCTCTCCAAATCCAGCCCGCCACACGCAGACGCATCCAAAGCCAAGACCTAGACAATCTTCATCCCATGAACTTGGGCACCCCTGCTAATTCACCAAGCATAGTGAATCACTTGGGGTGACCTATACCTAGAGGTGTTGGTTATACAATTAATGGTTCACGAGCCGGCGGTACCCACACCCGCCTCCCAAATTGATAGTGAATACTTAACGATTTTTATGAATAATTAAATAAAAATTAAGAAAAAATGATTTATCATTACTTTAAAAAGAAAGACAAACATCCCCGTGTTAAGAAAGAACTATTAAAATTGCAAAGTCATCATCAACTTAGCGACACCATACTTCAGGAACAACCGAACCTGTGTCGAGTACCACTTCTTCAAACTTCTCCATAAAAAAAGTTGACCAGTCTGGCGGCAACGGAACAACGATAGTACAAGACCTCTCGAGGCCTGCAAAAACCATGTTTATTATTGAGACAGTTGGAGTTTAAACTAAGCTGTTCCAGATGCTTCCTGACAAATCGGCAATTGCCGAGCATTTAATTGATTACTTTGGATTTGTTTGAAGTTCAGAGAAGATCCAAAACGCATAGAGTCCGCCTAATCACTTTAAGCGGAATTGAAATCCACGAACATCCCTTTAATGTTAATAAAGACGACGTGGTTACGCTTAATAGTTCTTTGTATCCGGTAATTGACGGTTACTCCAAAACTAAGCGCCGAAAACCATTTAAAATTATACAGAAATATCGAGGATTGGAGCTCACAACACAGCGATCACTGATCACACGTCTGCCTTGATGGTGGACACTGTGACACTGTCCGAAATGTTGGTGTATACAAGAGTACCCCTATTTCAAATATTTTTTTTTAATAACTGTATGTTGGTAACACAGCGCCCTTGGGGTGATTTCTCACGAAAACGGCGCTATATGAATTAGCCAAATATTATTATTATTATAAGCAACGTCTCTTCCCTTTATATTCTCTTTGTATATTCTAAATACAGGGTTTTCCAATAAGAGGTGTTATTTTGATATTCAATCGTAAAAGATCAATGGTTTCGTTGCTTGTGTGGCACGTAGCGTTGATAGTAAACGTTGTCCAGATCAATACCATCCAATTCCGGCCATAAAAAATCATTAATCATCTCTCGATAGCGCAATCCATTCACCGTAACTGTTGCTCCAGCCTCATTTTCGAAAAAGTAAGGTCCAATGACTCCACCGGACCATAAACCGCACCAAACAGTCACACGTTGAGAATAAAGAGGCTTTTCAACAACAACTCTTGGGTTTTCCGAGCCCCAGATGCGACAATTTTGCTCGTTGACGAAGCCACCGAGGTGGAAATGGGCCTCATCACTCAAGATGATTTACATTTGATTCACTCAAGTGAGTTTTAATAATTTCAATGCGTTGTTGAAGCGTGTATCGTCTACTTGTCAAATGTCAAAAAATGACAGCTTCATAAGTAACATTTACCGAAATAGCGGGCTATTCAAAATAACACCTCTTATTGGAAAATCCTGTAAATATGTGTATATATATTTCTAAATAGAAGTACTAGGATTTTGCCTTTTTGTTAATTTGTTTGTGCGTTCCGTATCTGGTCAAGACGGCAGGCATGTTATACAGTACGTTTTTACTCCACAAGCGTTCGTATGAGAGTTGCGAGCTGTCGAATCGGAATAATCAACATTATGCGAGGTCTACTATTCACAGAACTACTAGTAATAAATAATCTGGTAAAATTTTCAAATGCATACTTACCGTTTTTGCTTACAATCGATGCAATGTGAATAATTTATGATACTTCTTGAAAGTTCCCAGCGACTTGTTATAATAAAAGGTATAACTTCACCACGTCTCGGGACGATTAGATTTTTCTATTTTTCAAAAAGGATTGTCATAAATATATTAATAGCTACACTTAATACTTTACTGCAATTTAAAACAATACGATACAAATGCACGTATTTGCATAATATTACCCTTTCTATCACTTTCATTTTTTTATTATAATCAATTAATATAGATGAAATATGGATACACCATTATACCCCAGAAAAACCCAGTCAAAACAGTGGGCTGCGAAAGAAGAATCGGCTCCAAAAAAGGCAAATATTGTTCCTTCGGCCGGGAAAGTGAAGGCGTCTGTTTTCTGGGATAGTCATGGAGTTATCTTAATAGATTATATTGAAAAAGGAAACACCATTATAAGAGCATTCTACGCGACATTACTTAAAGAGAAATTGACGAAAAAAATAGTGTTACCACGACAATGCGCCGCCGGCGAAAATCTACAAATTGCGGTTTTAACTGCTTTCTACCACCACCCTCCTTACTCGCCAGATCTGGCCCCAAGCAACTTTTTTTGTTAAACTTTTATTGATAACTAACACAAAACAATAGATAAATTCGTGTTAATCGTTGAAAGTAAAAAATGTTACCAATAACCATACATATCAAACAACGATAAAAATTAAAGCAATACTGGGAAAGGACGTACATTGTTCTCTCCCTTAATGTATTGAACATTTATTGTTCTCTCCGGTACTGGTTATATTTGAATTAACTTTTAAACATACATCTCATCGTTTTATATATCTATCTCTGGCTAACAGATCATGTAGTTAATACAACACATGAAAAAGTTTTATTTATCTATATCTGTCTAACAGATCATGTAGTTAATACAACAAATGAAAAAGTTTTATTTATCTGTATCTGTCTAACAGATCATGTAGTTAATACAACAATTGAAAAAGTTTTATTTATCTATATCTGTCTAGCAGATTATGTAGTTAATACAACAAATGAAAAAGTTTTATATATCTATCTCTGGCTAACAGATTATGTAGTAAATACAACAATGAAAAAAAGTCTGACTTTCATTATTTTCTTCCGTTCAGTTGTAAGTTACTATTAATAATAGTTATTAGTTATAAGTCATATATTAGTCTAAGTTATAGATTAATTTTTTTTTGATAAGTTGATTTTCCCACAAGAGGCGCTATATAAATAATCCTATCATTGTTATTACACTAAAAAGTTTCCCATTATTGCCACGGCAACAACAAATTTTCCGATTGATCAGATAAAAAGACCCCTGGCTGTTTTTTTACGCGGCGTGAATATATCTGTATGAATGAGGCTTCGCCTTTGATTTCAAGTGAAATTAAACTAACAAAACCCATAAACGAAGAAAAACACTTCAATCAAAACCACCTATAATCTTCAATCAACACGAAACGTGTACACAAACTGACACTCGGTTTGGAAAAAGTGTACCGACATGTTTTTATTCTGTCAAGTGTTAATACAAAATCATTTACTATGTTTATTTAAAAATTATCTATACTATTTATCTACCAATATAAATAAAAATGGTCGTTTGTTCAAAATATGAAATCTCCGAAAGCTCTTCGCCGATTGCTTTTTAATTTAGACACAACTGTGCATTCGAATATGCATATGTTTTTATTTACCCTTTTTATGTAGATGTCACTTTTGACAGGTAAAAACATGTTTTTTTAAAACAGCGCCATCTGTTGTACGTAAAAGTAACACGCGCTACTATTTCTCTATCTGCACAGACAGATTTAGCCACATCAACGCGTGGCGGGGAACAGCTAGTCTATCTATATAAATAAATATGTAAACAACGTCATCTGTTGGACATAAAAGCAATCAAGGCTTGTGTGAACGGTAGTTGTTTTATATACATATCATTTATTCAGTTTATATTTTTAGTGTGTTTTTAAGATGAAAACAAAAATCTTTATTATTATATATATAATACTGCTAATGTATATAACGTATTAGAAAAAATACAGTGTGTGGCAAGCCTACGCACGACGGAAGTGAAACTTTTATTATTCTTCTCTCTCTCTTTTCATTTCATTCTCTCTTTTTTTCTGTCTATTGACATATTTATAAGTAGCATATGATAAAAAAAATTAAAAGTTATAAAAATATGGGATTCGAACCCGGGTCCTGCATAACGAGTTTCGAACGCTCTGCCTCTAGACCGCGGTTATTACGTATTCGACCAAAATATCATATATTCAAAATATCTAAAAGTCGCAGCACGAGAGCATTTTATCACTTATTATTAAAAATTCTTATTAAAAAAATCACAAAAAGAAAAAAAAAATAGTTAAAGCGGGGATCGAACCTCGGTTCTTCACGACGACAAACGGGCTCTCTGCCTCTAGACCGCGAAGCTGAGTTTGGAGAGTGACCTAAAGTAGGTATATAATATTGGCTAGGCTCCTATAGCGAAATGATCACGGTTTTTCATGACGGTCATGAGTTGGTTTTACTCCTGTCCTCGAAATTGCATAACGCGCGTAAAGAAGTTTCACTTCAAAAACTTCGACTAAGAACTACTTTACCTTTCGACTTTATGTCCGGGTTAAATCTTCCCCATAGGAAAAACTAAACCATTCCACACACTTTTCCACAAATGATCATCTAGTCAATCCACATTATGCAAGTGCATTATTTAAGGAAAATAAATACAAAACAATACAAGAACAACACGTCAACTCACCAGATATCAAATGGGAAAATAATTCACCGACTCCAGATATTTTCATATCAGAGGGTTCGGCTCGGTAGAACTTCTAACAGGGCCTATAAATCCTACTGATTCCTCAACATAAATATTTTAAAAATCTTTCGTAATCCTATATGTATTTAAAATGACTGATTTTTGTATTTTTACAATATAGTATAGGTATAATGCCAGTAGCCGAAAATCTTCATTTTATCGAGACATATTTTTATTTGCTGCTTTTTTAAACAAATCTTTTTCTTTTTCAATTTTTTGTCTGTTCAATGATAAAAAATAATATAATATAAGTATTCCCATGAAATATTAATTATGCCGAGGCCTAGAATTTTTGTCTTAACAGGGTGGTTATGGTAATTAAAATGATTTATTAGTGTGCAAGTATTTGAGTTAAACTGATAAATAACATTACACATATCGCCAATTGTTCAAGTGGACACTTAACAGATAATGCCATTGTTTTAGACAAATTATTATGCCTAATGTCATTATTACGTACCGGCAATTATGCTATCGATAATAGAATGCAAGAACTTCAAGAGCATGCTTCGAGCGCTGATAATAAAGTATGATAAACCATTCTGACAGTTTATAATATTTCATTTTTCTGCAAAGATAACAGTAAACTTAGTAACAAATATATTTTAAGCCTTCCCTTTAGCGATGAGTCGTTCATGAGCAAGCCGTACAATTGAGATAGCTCTTTGTTGAACCGTTGCTCTTTTTTATCAGGAGATATTTTAGAGAAAAGGCGCCATTAAAATTATCCAAGTATTAATTGTTATTATATACATACCTACACCTACTAAGTACATAGCACCGGTACCAAAAGTCATACGATCATTCGTACGCAGATAGCTAGGAAACATCGGGGGGGGGGGGGGGGGTAGCGGGGAAGCTATACAGGCGGAGCTGTACCATTAATATGTGCAAGAACACGTTTCTGATATATTGAAAATTTATTAAAAAAATTATCAGGAAACGGCCTGCGATCCCGTTTTTGACCGGATTACTAATGATTTTAAGAGATTTTTAATAAATTAGGACTAAACATTTTTCTCCATGTTATCATTAAAAAAAAAATAAAACTAGTAATGGGCCTTCCGTACCTATTTTAATGGAAACAAATGTGCCACTTAGTAGCTTATGTCTCTCTGTCTCTCTTACACGTGCCTGATATTGTATATCGCCATCCCATTTGAATTTCGTAATCATGGTGAAATACAGTTTTGTATAGAAATATAGGCTCAAATTGGGCTTATATTTATATCACGAAACACGCCCACTAGGCACTTTTTGTGTTATTTTTTAATCTATGATAGTAAAATACAGAATATTGGGGGTAAAGTGCACTATCTTCGGGAGATGATTCTACATGATAGTAGAAATAAAATTTTTTCCCATACCAAATATTTTTTTCTATAGAAGAATATTTATTTTCCCATACAAACAATGCAACTTTTTACCTAAAAACTACCTTAAAACGTTGGAATTTCTAAAAGAGTCATGTAACTTTTCTGCTACTAAAATCATGTAAAATCACGCCCCAGAAGTTTACCCCCGGACACCCTGTATATTAATGTGGATATTATTAATTGTAAATATAAACCTAAGTCAGTAGTTTTAATTAAAACGGTTTACTTCTTTAATTACTTGAGGTGAAAATAATTATTTTTAATCGTGAATGAATTTTGCTCTTTTCAAGCAAGGCTAAGGTCCTGGGTTCTATTCCTAGATGCAACCGTATCTTTTTTCTGATTTTTCTGTTTCACATTTAGGACGGGTTGTTTCGGAAAATTTAAACAATTCTTCAAATTTCAAAGTTAATTTTCAGGTTCCGTTAAAGATTTTTCAAGTTCTGTTTTTATTTCAGTTCTGTCAAGCAACTACCCTATGCTGATATAATAACAGAACTTGAATAGGACTTTCACAGAACCCGGAAATCAACATTGAAATTTGACGAATTGTTCAAATCCTCCGAAACAACCCGTCCTTAGAGTTTTTTTTCTTATTTTAAATTTAATTATGTGTTATATTTAAACGATGCTACGCACCTAGTACTAAAAGAAACTACGCGTACACGTTCCAAACTAGTTATAAAAACTTTTTTGAAACTTTCGATCCCCTCGGTGTGCAAAAGTACATTCAAAGTTTCCGCTTTAAAATGATTTTCCAGCAGATTGGTTTGAAGGAGTTCCTACCTTGCAATAATCTATATTTATAGAAAGAGTTCTTACCTTGCAATAAGCTATATTTATAGAAGGAGTTCCTATCTTGCAATAATCTATATTTATAGACGGAGTTTCTACCTTGCAATAAGCCCTATTTATAGAAGGAGTTTCTACCTTGCAATAAGCTATATTTATAGAAGGAATTCCTATCTTGCAATAATCTATATTTATAGACGGAGTTTCTACCTTGCAATAAGCTATATTTATAGAAGAAGTTCCTATCTTGCAATAATCTATATTTATAGACGGAGTTTCTACCTTGCAATAAGCTATATTTATAGAAGGAATTCCTACCTTGCAATTAGCTATATTTATAGAAGGAGTTCCTACCTTGCAATAAGCTATATTTATAGAAGTTCCTATCTTGCAATAAGCTATATTTACACTTTTATTCAATTTAATATACATACAGTCTTGATGAATCTATAATCGTAGTTCTTCTTGGTTACAGAAAACTATGCAAATCTAGGATCACAATCGTTGCATCAGTAGATTGTAATGGTTTGGTTATTTCTGCGGTCACAGCGGCCGTGTATACGTTTGGCTCATAATATAATATATATTTACCTTCTGCATTATGTAGCAACCACCGGGTAGAAGAACCTTCTAATTTTCTTAAATTCCACAAGGAGAAAAATCAGTATTGCGAATCTCTTAAAAATTTTTTGGTATTCCGGTTAAAAACGAGATTACAGGCCGTTTTCTGATAAACTTTTAATAAATTCCTAATATATCGGAACACGTGTTCTCACTCGATAATATTAGTTTTTCATATACACGTGCTCTGACATTGTGATAATATATTCGTCATTTACTTACAATTTTTTTTTAATTCATTCTTTAAGGCCTGTTATCCCGTTTTTGACCAAATTACGAATAATTTTAAGAGATTCCTAATAAATTAGCAATACTAATTTTTCTCCGGGCACTCTTTAATACAACTTTTTGAATATTAAATACGTTAGAAAGCATTTATCGTCTGCATAAATACATTGCTGTGTGGGATCCGTATCGATTTGATAATAATACGACAGCACTGCATGACATTATTCGTCACGGTAAAGGTTACCTGTGCCCTGAGTACCTGTAGCTGAACATTCATAAAATAATACGTTTTCAATTAAAGTCATAAATAATTTAAAACTGCATTTCCTGTGACATTGTCACATCATGTGACACGGTAAGGGAGCGTACGAATAAGCAGCTGTGTAATGTCAGTTATTATATTTGTTCTATGCATAAATAATAATGTATTGTAACATAACTGATTTGAAAAAAGAGACGAGACAATACCCTAAAAGCCAGAATAAAAGTCTTTGCCGGATTTTAATAAATCAGCGATGAGGATCTGAGGAGAAAAATTCCCTCAAGGCCTATGCCATCTATGGGGATGCTGCGTAAACGTTGTTTTTAGGAAAAGGAAGAAGAAGGAAGTTTTTGGAAGGAAAAGGGTACGAGGGGTGGGTCAAAATGGGCTCAATGTGTCCATCCCTCCCATTGCAGTGAGAGTCCGGCAGTAGAAAGGAGAAACCTCACCCCATTAACTCGGGCACCCCTGCTAAGTCACCAAATGTAGCGAACCACTTGGGGTGACCTATGGCAGATGGGGTGACATACGATCATCCAATAAATGGTACCATTATACGCCTTCCAAATAATATATAAAAAGGTATGATATGCAACAAAATAATAATTGTACAAAACTAAAAAAGCTTGGTTGACAGCATGTCTCAAATAATGTTATCAGATCTGCTGTGTTTAAAGAAATCATATTAAAATTTGACCTTTAAAATTTTGGCAGACAACAAAAATATATGTTTACTTAAATGTTTTCCCAGCGAAAGTAATCAAAGGCTACGATTTATCATAATGTAATGAGTTTGCACACACCGCCCAAGTAAACTGATTTGAAGTGTACCCATGTATATTCGATTAATTCAACAATTATTTCACTTTTATTCCAACAAACAATTTTCAAACAATGTTGCGTACAATTTAATAAACGACCTAGCAAAATATATTTTACGTAAATAGAGCGAATGATTGCTAATAGAAAAAAAACATATGTACCTAGTGCGTTCCAATTAGAGAACCTCAAGTTTTTAAATAATGAAAACCAGTTTTTTACGCAAAGAGAATAGGTAGGTACCTACAGGTAAATCATTTAGAGCGCACATTTGAATGTATTTGTACTCACCGATAATATTCAAAATGTACGTAAAAATTGTTTGAAATAGTTTAGAACACTCGTCACAGTTCCATCTTGTTCTACCATACAGTACACCATTTATGTCTCTTTGGACATCTAATTCATATCTGCAGTTTTATATCAAAACTGATGAAATTTTGCATACTTGAACTTTAAAACAAGAGGAAGCTCACTGTTTACATTTGAGTTAAAAAACTATAGCCCGGGCAACGCCGGTTACTTCAGCTAGTTAGTACTAAAGTTAAGTAAAGATATTATCGTGAAGTACCAATTATCACCGTTAATTGGAATAAACATTATTAAAAAGCTCTTATTTTAAAACCTTTCGTTTGATATTAAACACATTTATAGATTGTTGATAGAAGTGTCAGTTATTGTGAAAACGTATACGATAATTAATAAAAATTCTTCACTTCACTGTTCGAAGCAGTAATAAAAACACTTTTTTTTTTAAATAAAGTTTAATTAAAAAAAAACTTCTACAAAATGTTCCCATCAAAACGTAAGAATTAAATGAAAAGTACTAATAAAATAATGATAGTTTAAATAATATGTCATTCATTAATCACTACAATAAGGGCTTTTTATTGAAAGGTTTTTGCAAGAATTATTTTGAATATTTTTATCGATTGCTCAAAATGACATTGATCGTTGCGTTTCAAATAGTGGTATCAATTTCATGACGGACGAGCACACCGTTCAAGAGCTTTCATCACAAACATTCTCTCAGTTAAAAAATGTTGAGGTAACGACTTGAATAGAAGGTGTTTCAAACATTAATTTATTATAAGGGAATGCAGCATTTCTACCTGATACACTCTTGGGGTCCTGTAAAAAAACAGAACCTCTGGTATAAATAGTTGGATTCCATTGCTGAGCCTTTTGTTCATGGCAGCAGACTTCAGGCGCCGAGTCAGTTTCATGTCATTAAATAGATTGCTGTATTTAACAGGTAGATTCACCTGCACCCGGCACGAGAGGTATTCTCGAGCTAAACCACTGTTCATAAATTTGATAACCATATTAACCGTACTATGTTCCTATATTTGATTCTTTACGCACATAATGCAATGAGCAGCGTTCAGCTTTGCAAAGAGAAGTATCAAACGAAGAAACATTTTAAGTTCATTTTGTCCAATAATAGAGAGATTAAAGCCACTTTTAGAGCATTTGTAAGGAAGCCAATATAAAGAGCAATACATTTCCTGATGACTAAAGAAGGGTTGTTTCTCAAAATTTGAATAATTAATCAAATTTAAAAGTTCTATTATTATCAAATTACTGTAAAACAATTGGCCCATGCTGAAATAGTAACAGAATTTGAATAGAGCTCTCGCAGAACATATTTTTTTTATTTTAATGAATTGCTAAAATTCTGTGAAACAACTAGTCCTAACTTAGGACTCCTAAGTATATTTTTTGGCTTCGGTAGGGTTTCAAGAATATTTTTCTGATTCAATAATTGCACGGCATCAAATTAACAAAAAAATATTCTCACCAAAATCAAAGCTGTCAATTGCCTATAAACGGGGAATAATATTGTCGGGTGATGTGTCTTCAAGTTAAGAAAGTTAAAGAAGTTATATACACGGCGAGCACTAGTGTATCTACGTGACAAATAAAAATATTAAAAAATCTGGTTTAAGCATTATAAATTGTTTTTGTGTTTAATTCTTAAATCTCCATTAATTTTATTTTTTTAAAATTAATGTTATCAAATTTAACAATGTTATTTTAAGTTCTGCAAATATTTTAGTTTATTTTTATTGTGACAGCTGTTTTGGCGTTCGAGGCTTTTTAAAACTGTGACTAGGCCATAAAAAAACAAAAAAAGGTTTAAGCATTTTATTTTATATTTTTTTTTTTCATTTTTTTCGGAAAACTAGAGGGTTAAAAAACTTTTACAGCTGGGTCTTAAAGACATTAAGAAACCGATATTTACCCCCTAGCGACCTTTTTTTAAAAATTTTGCCTAAATACTCGATTTACTAGGAAACGAAAGTTCAAATAAAAAAAAAATAATTACAAAATCGTATTCACCAGTTTCCCGCTTGTACTATGAGTTTCCGGATACCGTGTATAAAGGGGGTTACGTTGTATTCCGGTTACTTTCAGTTAGAAAGGACTTTCAGATGAATAATGAAGTCGGTAATAAGCAGGCACGTGTACTTACTGACCAGACTGTATCACGAAGAAGTAATAGTCGAGGCTATTTCTGAGCTTATTTGACGAAAATATCCCGACTGTCGCAATATTTCCCACCAAGCTGAAGTATTGCACACTCCTACGTTTCAATGCAACAAACAAATATTTTACAAAATTTTAAATCACCCTAACAATTTGAGATTTATTGCCAAAGGTAATCGAAATTGTTTTTTTTTTGCAAATAACTGGCTTCCTATTCCTATTGACAATTTGTTGGTTGTCGGTTCGCCCACGAAAATATCATATTTCCGTAATTTACATTGGAGACAAAATCGATACAAAAAATAATGTTACTACAAAACCAGAATGAATCTTCTCAATTTGTTTAGCATGGCGTCAGAAGAAACAATGCGTTTTGATGTGATGTTGTTTAATTTTTGCTTAACGATTTAATAATTCTAATTAATGTTTAGCATGACGTCAGAAGAAACAATGCGTTTTGATATGATGTTGTTTCATTTTTAACAAACAAAAAATAATGTTACTACAAAACCAGAATGAATCTTCTCAATTTGTTTAGCATGGCGTCAAAAGAAACAACGCGTTTTGATGTGTATGGTTTCATTTTTGTTTAGCGATTTATTAAGTCTAATTAATGTTTAGCATGACGTCAGAAGAAACAATGCGTTTTGATATGATGTTGTTTCATTTTTAACAAACAAAAAATAATGTTACTACAAAACCAGAATGAATCTTCTCAATTTGTTTAGCATGGCGTCAGAAGAAACAATGCGTTTTGATGTGATGTTGTTTCATTTTTGTTTAACGATTTATTAATTCTAATTGATGTTTAAAAAACAAAAAATAATGTTACTACAAAACCAGAATGAATCTTCTCAATTTGTTTAGCATGGCGTCAGAAGAAACAATGCGTTTTGATGTGATGTTGTTTAATTTTTGCTTAACGATTTAATAATCCTAATTAATGTTTAGCATGACGTCAGAAGAAACAATGCATTTTGATATGATGTTGTTTCATTTTTAACAAACAAAAAAAAATGTTACTACAAAACCAGAATGAATCTTCTCAATTTGTTTAGCATGGCGTCAAAAGAAACAACGCGTTTTGATGTGTATGGTTTCATTTTTGTTTAGCGATTTATTAAGTCTAATTAATGTTTAGTATGACGTCAGAAGAAACAATGCGTTTTGATATGATGTTGTTTCATTTTTAACAAACAAAAAATAATGTTACTACAAAACCAGAATGAATCTTCTCAATTTGTTTAGCATGGCGTCAGAAGAAACAATGCGTTTTGATGTGATGTTGTTTCATTTTTGTTTTACGATTTATTAATTCTAATTGATGTTTAGCATGACGTCAGAAGAAACAATGCGTTTTAATGTGGTGTTGTTTCCTTTTTGAATAATGATTTATTAATTCTAATTCGGCATTTATTGATCTATATGAGTGCTTTTGAATAAAACTTTTTTTTAAGTGAATACCAGAGTGCCAACTGATCCTAACCGTCTGGAGCCAGTGAGACTATGGCATTCCCAATTGTGAGACTGAAGGTAGTGGGTAAGGAGATGGGGGAGAGGAGCGTGGGGAAGAGGTACCTGGTTATTCATATCTGGTCACCAAACACGGCCAAAGCTATTTCAAGCAATATTGAATAGTGGTCTCTGGAACGTGCCTCAAATATACCTTATGTTACATTAAATGATTTAATCGTGAAATATGACAAATTAAACAGATAAGATTTATATGCGCACGCCGGTAGGCAAAAACACACCCATTAGAAAAATAAGCACATTTTACTTTTTTCGATAACGTCCGACGCCATTGGTCTCATCATCATTTGAAAAAAGGCTTGCAAAGGCGTAGGTTACCTCGGCCCTGAGAGACTACTTTACAACCTTCAAACTTCAAAGCACTCATCGCACGTGGAGTGGAGTAAAATACACAAAAAGTTCATAAGGAGGTACGTACGTGCTTGCTAAGTGTATCAAGGTTGAGTGCGAAGCTTTTATACTTGCGGTTAGTAAATCAGTTTTGTTTTATATTTCTAAATAAGTACCTACTCAAGCAAGATAACAGCTACAATATAATATAAAAAAATATATAAAAATCTTCACTGAAAGAATCCAGTTCAAGCTCTGGTGGATGGTATTTAAGTCACAGGAATGGCTCCGGCTTCCTTAACGGAAATGTGTATTCCGAAAAATACCAATTTAAGACAGTCAACCCTTAGGTCAGCAGCATTATCAGCTATCGGAAGGTTGAAGGAACCAAAGCGAACACCTGACACTAAGAGCGTGCTTTCGCAGTGTTAATACTAAAGTCTGGAACGGACTGCCACACGATTTAAGAATAATCACAGATTCGACTGAATTCAGAGATAAACTAAAAACTCATCTTTTCAGACAGTCTGCGACATTATAAACAACTAAATGTGTAAAAACTGCAAATAACTAAGAATTTGTGAAATTTTAAGATTATTTCGTAAGAAAATATCCAGTCCCAAAGTCCTAAATTCTCCCAAGACAATGTCGCTATCCGCATCTGTTTATGCGCTTGGTTCTTTGAAACTACACAACGGGTTTTTGATAGGGTTTTTACTACCATTTACAGATATTTTCCGTAAGGTTTACATATATGATACATAAATGAGAATTTCTGTTATTTAATATATCTAAAATAATTAATATACAATTATACATATTATACAGTGTTATAAAGGTAAATAATAATAGCTTTTCCTCACCATTTTAAAATATAATAAAATACATGCATATTATATTTATAGAAAGTAGAGAAAATTCAAGCAACGCCGGGTACACGTCAGCCAGTTTAAAATATATATCAACGCTACTTTTGCCACTAACAAATGTAATATTAACAGCAATAATGCTAATAATTATTATCATTATTACAGGAACTAATACATTACACAGGTACATTGCATTATTATAGGAACTAATACATTACACAGGTACATTGCATTATTATATGAACTAATACATTACACAGGTACATTGCATTATTATAGGAACTAATACATTACACAGGTAGATTGCATTATTATATGAACTAATACATTACACAGGTACATTGCATTATTATATGAACTAATACATTACACAGGTACATTGCATTATTATATGAACTAATACATTACACAGGTACATTGCATTATTATAGGAACTAATACATTACACAGGTACATTGCATTATTATAGGAACTAATACATTACACAGGTACATTGCATTATTATAGGAACTAATACATTACACAGGCACATTGCATTATTATAGGAACTATTACATTACACAGGTACATTGCATTATTATAGGAACTAATACATTACACAGGCACATTGCATTATTATAGGAACTAATACATTAGACAAGTACATTGTATTTTCAGTGTTTATCAAATGATTGCGAAAATCAAATTTTGAAGTACATTAGTACCTAATCTATATTACATTCAAAACTCGTTGTACGACATTACTGACTTTATCAAGTCTAAAGAATATTGTTTGCAATGTTCCTGTTTCATATACCTACCTACAATATAATTTATTGTATTCAAGTTTAAATTGTAGACTTTCTCAATATATAAAAATCACGTGTCACTGGGTTCCTACACTCTAATCTCCGAAACAGTTCAACCGATTTCAATGAAATTTCTTGAATGTGTATGGTTGGTTCCAGCTTGAAAGATAGGATAGATTTGGACCCGAAAGGTAGCGCTGTTGCTATTTTTCTTTCAAAAATACATAGAACCTCAATTTTAACTTCCCTCCATAGAAGACGGTTTGTGGCAGGACAACGTCTGCCCGGGCCCACTAGTCTTATGTATAATTTTGGTTTTCGTATTCCATAATATTATTATTCAATTTATTTTTTAAAACAGTTTATTTATAAATAAACTGTTTTTTGACACTATCTAAATACATGTAAATTCATCTTGCGTATGTTGTAATGTTGATGATTCATTTTAATGCTTAAATGCTTTACATATGAGTAGGCTTGCAGTGTAAATAAAATATTGTAAATTAGACAAAGCATACTCATATGTAAAGCATTTAAGCATTAAAATGAATCATCAGCATAAAAATGTTTTTTTTTCAACTTTGACGATTTAAAAAAAAAAATCGCAAGTTGCGCCACGATACGAAGTATGTCAGAAAAATACAAATAAATAGTAGTATATCTGTGTGTAAGGATAGAATGGCCAACCTTATGATTCCAGAGATAGCCTCATTTTTAATGTCAGTGCCACACAATTTTTTCTTTAAAAAATGATAACTCCTTCATTTGTACACGCAATTGCTTCACACAAAATTTTAAAGCATAGTAATGATCAGCAGAATCCATTTCTAGCCAAAAAAATACCCTTGAAAATTCAAGTCTCTATGTCTATGAAAGGCGATTTTCAGCCCACTGTGTGGCCCACCCCTAGTTTTTTCAAAAGTCAGATGCCCCACCGGCATCTTTGTTAATTAAACACCAGGTAAATTTTCAAATCATATTGTAATATGTTTGTAAGCATATGAATCCCTAATTAAATTAAAGAAAACCTATTCTAATACACATATTACAACTGAAATTATTACAAAACACAAATTGAAAATGTAACTAAGTAGAATAAAATAAAAATTAAAACAAAAGTGACAGTTGAAATTTATTACAAACACACACATATCTTGACGCCTAATTCATTATTAAATTCTGTTACGCTTACTATAAAGAAATTATATGTCCGCATCTAACTTAGGTCCCTTCTATTAGTTATATCCAATCGATTTCGTTTTTGAATGAGTAAATCGCTAATGTCGCTAATCCCTCATTCCACCAAATAAGATGAGGGAAAGGTTAATAATAATTTTCTGGCATGCAAAGTAATATTTTGTGTTAGTTTCTTCGCAAATGCATGCCATTATTCCTTTTATATTTAATAAATTTGTAATTGAATCATTATTTTGCATTTCTGAAAGTTTGTTTTGATACAGTTGTTCATAACCAATAAAAACTCACAATTACGTCCTAAAACGCACACTGGTAAAATTTGTCTGAAATACAAAATTAAAATAAAATAAAATTATTATTTAGGATTATCAAAACACGCTTTAAAACTCGTACATCGGCGGTATACTATCATACATTCGTAGAATGCGTAACTTCGTTTATCTAATTTTACAGTAGGCACGAAAAAACTTTTTGATTTCTTTATTTTTTTTCCGTGGTATTGACATTGCGGTAATAATACACGCAAATGATCATGAATCTGTTCACAGTACATAATTCTAACAACTGAACTGATGCATGATAAAACACATTTATCAATGAAAACAATACGATGTCTCAACACGTTCATTCGTATAAATAGTTGGTATTTGGTAGATTGGTAAGTGCCCATAGCTTTGAACGAAGGCCACAGATTACGTGCAATATTGCAAAAGCACCATTTATTATTAGCATTGCTGACAGTAAATTTGAATGATACAATAATAGAAACATTGGTGTAGGTAGGGACTTTCGGGCAGTTTGATCCCAGACCGGGATATTAGAATGTAAACAAAATATCTAATTTTACTAGGCACAGGTATGAGGTATGACGGGTATAAATCTGAAGCAAAAAATATCGCCTGTGACGTCGTTGTTTTTATCCACATGAATCTGTTTCAAATGGGCAATCCGTATGATATTCACATAGTGTTAATCTATACACGGTGTCGGGAAAATTGGGGTAAACTAGTGGATCAACATCTATGTGGATTCAATTTTGTGGCTTAACATTTTTTCTTTTGAGATTTCATTTTCGAGTAAATCGAGTTCGAAGTAAGAATTTTTTGGTAAAATATGACGAAAAAAAAATCGGTTGCCACGGAATCTGTCTTTTCAAATGCATAGAAGCGTAAATTCGGTCCTTAAGTTCTCCTAGTTCGTTAAATCGAAATAATCATACGAAAAATAGGTTTTTCGTAGTCTGTATGTGATCTAGTCATTCAGATGATATCATTCATCAGTATCCGCTTGACGTGTTTCCGGACACCGTATACATTTATAAAAGACAGCTATGAATTAATGAAATATATCTACGAATGCTGCAGTTTTTCTACCTGTATTTCAATAGGGGGTGCTTTTGCGGGTCCGAAGCTCTAGCATATTTGATACCTCCGTGTGTGGCCGAGGTTCGTTACATTTTCAATTGTTATTAAATGTCTCGTTTTATTTCAAAATATTTACCGTGAAACGACAAGCTGGCTTCTGTGCATCCTCCCTCCTATAAGATTTGTTTCTTCAACACCAACTTCTCAACACACAGCATACCTAAATGGTATAAAAGTTTTAAAATAGGTTCTATTGGACGGCAACACACAAAACTAAACGCAGAAAATCACATTAAGAGAATTAACGATTGCAACACGTTATCACTCCTACATACTTAAATACACACTTCGCCACAATCTACACCACTGCTCTGATGATGTACTCTGTAATGCTATCCGAAACGTTAGCCAGGAGAAAGGAGGAAGCGCAAAACGGCATATTAAACCAAAAAATAATCACAATAAATTGCTTTGTTAAAAATAAATTTGATGGTTTACAGGTGAAAAAAAAATAATAAGCAGTAATTGTTAATTGAAGTACTAGTAAATATTGAATTATTTGGCGGGTTGGGAATGAGCCGACTTAGCTCAGAGGTCCTGAGCACCTGACCGGACATCAGAAGTAGCCGGTTCAATTCCCGTCGGCGGCACTTATTTTTACTCGGGAGATATTTTCAATTTGTATGGATATTTCAGGCGACTAATTAATGCTTATAATAATTTGTTAAAATATAACACATTCTTGTTTTGGTTCATGAGGGTTTGATTCTGAAAAATACTAGAGAGAAAAAATGTTTGGTAAAACAATAGGCAATCGTCATATTGGTGGCTTTGCTTGCAGGTGCTATTTGGCCTTCATTCGAATCGATTATTTCAGAACCTTCAGACTGCCATCAAGAAGACCTTTTCCGGTTCAGTCTATTTAGCTTTGTTTATTTATTTAAACTGTTACTGAAGTTATCACTTATGTGATAGCAATCCAGTTATAAAAAATCAGTTATTATGCAAATACAAGCAGAACAATCTTCTCATTTAAAGGATCCATAATATCTCTATAAAATTGTATGAACAACCAAATGAACAAAAAAGAGAAAACTTATTAACTCAAAAATTTTCAACAAACACATAATATTTAATTTTAATACTAATTACATTATTTTAAATACCTTATAACTACTAGTAGTACCTCACTTACATTTATGCCACATTAACCCAACATGTAATATAATTATTTTTTACTTCACTGCAAATGTACTCACTATAGCACACAATACATGTGCCTATAATATAATTAACAACGGATAAATCACTACAACAATGTACTGTACAATCCTCTTCCAATCATAAGCTTAAGCTAAAGTAGTATTCAAATATCATTATTTGTAGTAACCTAATGTAAATAGTATTTTATATGTACATACCTTATTTGTTTTTTTTTTTAAATTATTATGCATGTCTAAATAATACTAACGATGCCAGTAGCTTGATATTTTCTTGTTAGAATATTTACCCATTTGATTTTCATTATATAAGTACCTATGTATTTCTAATTAATCAATATTCAATTCTGTTTCTTAATTTGTATATTTAACTGCAACCTGGTAGAATGTATATGATGTAATTTATCAGGTGTAATAAAAGGAGTTGGTTAGTTTGAGATCTGCTGCCATCAGTGATATCTCTTAATTAATTAACATACATAACAAGATGGTTTTATGTAAAATGCAACCGAGCCACTGATTATCAAAATTCGAAATAATATAAAAAATTAACAAGCCATTACCGATCACTTTGTTACCGTGGGATTAAGTGGCAACAAATAAAAGTAAGGGTGGGTTTATTATCTAGAAATAACAAAAACATATTTAAGAATATTAAAATGTATAACAACAAAAAAGACATAATAAAAAATAAATTAATTAGCATCCTACTATATAATCTGTCTGGCAAAGGGCTTGCATAGGTAAAATGAAGGTGTAATAACAGATCGTTCTTGATGCGAAGTAGGTAGTAGATTCCGGTTCTTCACAGCAACTCCTAGTTTATAATTTATCCAAAAAATAATGTTGTAGTCCAATGCAAAACATCCTCACGCTGCTGGTCTCCAAAGGGGTTCCTCTTAACCAATGAGGATCGGCAGATGCCATCCGATTCCATCAATCCAATAGTCAATGCTCCATATGCAAAGCTGATGCTCACAAAATTGGCGAGTGTGTTCGTCGAACCTCAGACAAGAGGAATGCCCGCTGCTCTGGGCTGGTGATCAAAGTACAAGAATAGAAAACTTCATAATACCTATAGCATCTTTTCCATCGACGTCGATTTCTAAATTCTGAACCACAATACGTTTATACCAAGTTACATGCCACGCTACACGCTGGAAATGCTCCAACAGGCAACAATGGGCAGCACTTGCATAACCATTATAAAAGTAAATAATATTTTGCGCGTCTCAATATGCCAAGAGGCGATAGTTCTCGAAGCAAAAAAATCTAGAGAGTACGTACTCGAATTTTTTTGACCTAAAATCTAAGAAGATGGCATCACCAGCATCTTCAACTTGTCAAACACATCTAGTGGCTTTCATAGATAAAATATAGGTGCATGTGCTTGGGTTGGACAGTTTTTTTGCTAAAATAAATACACTGTTTAACATTACATCTTCAACATGGAACGGACAGTTTTTTGGGCACTTATTCAATGTTCATAGATAGTTATAGGCACGAGGAGAGAAATCAATTTTTGCCCTCACTACAAATTAACAGGCTTTATTAATAAAACATTAATTTAATAATGTTTTATCGATTTGTCTTGATAATATATCATGAAAATACAAAGAATTTTCGTTGTAATGCAAAAATATTCGGATTTTCATAAACACTTGTTCCGACATCATGAAAATAAATTCGTAATTTACTAAATCATGAAATCTATTAATTCTTCGTAGTGCTTGCAATCCCGTTTTTAACCGGAATTTCCTATAATTTTAAGAGATTCTTAATATTCAGGATAAACTTTTTCTTTTTAACATATTTTGAAGGCTATACCCATCAATGTAATACATCATTTAAGAAGAAGATAATACTAATAAATCTAAATGAAAAATGAAACAGAACAAGACACAGAAAAATAAAAAAAGATAACGGTCACAACTAGTTCCTATATATTTATTATCTTCTTCTTCTTGAGTGATAGATTCTTAATAAATGAGCAATAGCCGTTTTTATACAGGGTGTCCAGAAACTGGTTACATGATAACTCGACACAATAACAATTCAACACACCTGTAAAAAGTGATATAAAGTCATTAAAAGCGATGAAAAAACTAACATTTTAAACTAAGTTTTTATTTCATCACTTTTCATGACTTTATAACACTTTTTAAAGGTGCGATAAATTGTCATTTTGATGAGTTATCCGGTCATCCAAGAAACTATTGAATCATTTAGTTAATAATTTACAACGTTTACATTAACTCATTACAACGTTTTTTTTTATAATCTGAGCATTCCTATATATTTTTTTCCCACAGCTACAGGATTAAAAGGCTTTATTTGAATTAAGTTGTACAAGTAGCTCGACAATAAACGAATAAATAGTGTACCTATGCTCCAGTATTATTATTGTACCCATCACTACTATTAGAGATCATCCACTGATCTCTCCAGAAGAAAATAAAATATACAAAGAGGAACCAGTCCATTACAAAAGTGACTCAATCAATTGTCACCACAAATTGGTGTAGTCGATAGATCACTTAAGTAAACATCCTAGCGACATTTTTTTTTCAAATTTAATATTAAAAAATTTACTAAAAAAAAAGTTGTAAGTAATAAAACCACTCCAAATTTGCTTTAGATTCACCAGTTTCCCACTTACACCACTAGCTTCCGAACACCATGTACAATTATAATGCGGAGATATTACGTTATTATTAGTTAGTATTAAAACATAATGGATTTATCAAATTTTCTGTTTGTTTTCAAATGTTTTTGAGAGCTAATCAAATACCTACGTTTAATTTATTAATAGTGCTGTTCTAAAACGTAGAAAAAATTTGCGAGACAGTGTACGATGGGTAGAGACGTTCATTCATAGCTTCAATTTTAAAAAATGTGCATTAATTATTGAAAAAATTGCTTTTATAGCTTTAATTTTGCGTTTTCGTAGCGTTTATAGCTAAATTGGATAACGTCAAGGAATGGGAGTCGGCAAGAGAGGAAAAACAATTAAATTAGCAAAATCACTTGAAACATGTTTATTGTATTATTGATTGAAACTCAACATGGCAAATGTTTCTAAAGTAGAGTGTGTCAGGTTCGTTCTAAGATCTGTCAATACAGGATTATAGCGATTAAAAAATCTTTCTGCGTCAACACTATTCACAGGGGCCCACACAGTCATCAGAGCTGCCTCAGCAAATTCTCTGTGAACAATTTTTACAGCTAAGAGTAGCTGAATTATGTCTACAGTGACTCCATCCCTCACTTGCTGTACAAGCTGTCTTTGAAAATAGCTGTTTCCCTCCAAGAACTTACTGTCATCAACAGATTTGAATATTGGTGCAAGCCATTTATTTATCGCTTTAATTCGCGAAAATATCGTTAATGCTATGAATGGGTGTCTCTAACGATGGGTAACATTGGGTGATGAAACAATAATCAACTAAATGTGGAGTTCTCATTTGAACCATTGATAAAATTTGTATAATCGTTACAGATAAGTATTTAGCGTACGACGTATTATTCTGAAAAAATAACATCCATGAACAACTACTTCCCCACTTTTCTGATTGTTTGCATTGCCCATATTTGGGAAAGTACCTCGTTACAAGTTACATGGGCACTTTCATTTGTGTGGATTATGTAATAAGATGTTTCTAATACTTCTTTGCACGAATTAAGCCTAGCTGAAACAGTTAAGAATGTTTTTTTATTGTTGAAGAATGCATTGTTCTCTTTCTTTTAAGTATTTCTTATATAATTGGTAGCTACCTACATTTTCTGTTTCAATTGTCTCAAATAATAAACATTATAAACGAGAGGGCTAAAATGCAATCAGTGCCTTCAAATTTACAGATTTGATCAACGCAAATATATGTTAAAAATGTTATATTTTTAAACATTAGCTCCACACAGGAGGCTGCAAACAACATTATTTCTCTCAGGGCCTGTGTCACCTTTGGGGATACTGTGTAAGGAGTCTCTTTGAGGAGCGGATAGAATGAACATGGGTCTTGATATATCCATGTTTTTTTTATTTTTTTTATTGTATATTTAATTTAGTTATAAGAGTTTACATCTTATACCTAATATATTATTTTCTATGACTACTACAAGAGGGATGAAACACGGAGGCCGCCAATCGTTTCACAGCCGATCTGCAGAACTCAAGAACAGTCAAATGTCAATCAGTACAAATGTTGGGTTCACTGCAATAATCATTCGTTTATATACAACAATTGCATAAGCTCGGATCCCACCCATCTATTCTATGATTTACTTCATAGAGCCAACAGATGGAAAATGGAAAGGAATTTATTGTTGCGTGTTCACACTAACTCTATTCTATGGACGATTCTATAATATTATAATAGAACGAAAGTTGAAGTTGTTTCAACATCGGGTTTCAGGTATCCCTCGCTGTTCTGTTTCGTAGATTTTATAAAATAGATCATTACGCATGGAGAAAAATGAGTATTGCCATTTATTAAGAATCTCTTCAAACTATTGTTAATCCAGTTAAAAACAGATTACAGTCATTTTACAAGCAATAATTGTTCGCCTGAAACACTCATCCACATTGAAAAATCTCCTGATAAAAGATACATGACGCCAACGGGACTCGAACCCGTGTCCCTTCGATTTCCGGTCGACAGCTCTGACCACTGAGCTATGGCGGCTTATCTCTTACCCGCGAAATTATTCAATATATACTAGTGTTTCATTCAACAATTACTGCTTGTTACATTTTTCACCTGAAAACAACCAACTTTGTTTTCAGGTGAAAAATGTAACAAGCAGTAATTGTTGAATGAAACACTAGTATATATTGAATAATTTCGCGGGTAAGAGATAAGCCGCCATAGCTCAGTGGTCAGAGCTGTCGACCGGAAATCGAAGGGACACGGGTTCGAGTCCCGTTGGCGTCATGTATCTTTTATCAGGAGATTTTTCAATGTGGATGAGTGTTTCAGGCGAACAATTATTGCTTGTAAAATAATTGTTACCCTTTGTGCTATGCATAAAAAAAATCTTGTCTTAAAAACATTAGTTTACCAAAAAATAATAAGATTACAGTCGTTTAACGAATGATTTAACAGGTATTTCTGTTAAACTTCGAAAGTGAATTTCAAATATATTATCACAATGTCGGATGTCAATGTTCGAAAACTTCACTCATTTTATTCCGTGTAGAATAGATAAGGTAGGAAAGCGCAAATTTAAATTAATAATTCACACGAGATTTCGTTAGTTTTAAATGAATGATTTAATTTTTCATCGATATTGTCCAACTCGTAACTAATTGTACTCGCTAACTGGATCTGGCAGACAATAAATAACAGTGAACGCGAATGTTCTGTATGCAAATGTATGATGATATTGCAGATGAACGCTGTTATGTGCTGTTCGCCGTGTGACATGCTCATGCAAAGTAGTTTTGGTCCAGCGGACCGGATTTATGTCTGCTTTTCATGCAAACAATAATGGATTGATTTGAATGCACCGGTAAACAATAGGAATTATTATCACAGTGTGGATATTGGTAGATACCGAACATTGCACAAAATATAGACTGAAAATGAAATAGTTTCGTGTTTTGTAGATAAACCGCAGAAAAGAGAAATATAAATTGTTAAATCAGAATTATTAGGAAAAATATCAATTTGTTTTTCATTCATTTGATTTTGGTTATAATGATGTTGACCAGTGGTCTACTTTAGTTGATTCAAAAGCAAGTTGACAGTGTTGACACTAGATTGACATGTGATTGAATGGATTGCTTCGACATGAACGTGTGATTTTTTTCTTTGCTACGTATCATAGATAAAGTAAATATATTTTTCAATAATATTTCCAACGAACAAAAAACGTACTCCTTTCTGGTAATAATGCAAAAATATACATCATTATTGTTATGTCTCTGCTTTACTTGCAGATTTCTGTGTTGGGAACTCTTTTGTAAAGTAAAAGGTTCTTTTACTATAATTGTGGTTATTCACGTAACAACTAATAATTCTGGATTTAGCTACGCTGTTAATTACCCGAGGGTTGGTAATTCTTTGTTTTTAGCAGCTTGTTGTCTGACAATAATATCCCACAGGCAATTGCTACACTCTAGCGACATCTGTCGGACTCTGGAGTAAGCTTTATGACTAGTGCCATCTATCGCTTAAATACCCAACTTATTACAATACATCACAATTATCAATACCTTTTTTTTCTCTTTTCTCTCTTTTTTGTAATTTTTTGTAGTTATGTGTATTACGTTGATCCATTTTTTTAATTATCGTAATACTTTCCTATTTTACTAAAAGCTTAACAGGAAACCCATCAATTCATTCGTTAAGGGCCTGCAGTCCCATTTTTAACCGGAATACGAATAATTTGAAGAGATTCTAAATAAATTAGCAATATTTTATATCAGTAAATTTTCTCCGTGTACTCTAGATACAGTGTACAGCACAGGTCGAATGGCGTGATTATTACCTTTAATTATTAAATGCGATTTACGATAATATCTAGAATCTTCACTGCCATCTCCATTAAATCGTTACAAAAACATCATTTTTGAATTTGATGGTGCACGCTTTTAAAATTACACGTAATCCAGAAGCATGCGTGACCTTAAGCCCGCCTATATCCGCGCATGTTATGCAATTTTACCGAACCTAATATAGAGAAAATTATAAATTTAAAATGACAAAAAACATTTCCAATGTAAAAATACCAACACTGAAATAATAACAAGGCAAATTACGCAATTAAAGTCAGGTATGAATTTAATTAAATCACCAATTCTGTTCTGCATGATGAAAAACGATTTTACTACATATTTAAGGCGATGCCATACGTAGTAATGCAAAATCATGTGTTTTTTGTTTGAAAATTTGGTCGCCTAGAAATGTTTCAGATGCTTTAAATAAATACCGCGAGTATAATACATCTTGGCCTTTGAAATAATCGAGTATTTTTTACATAAGTCGTTTTATAAGCCCAGAAAAAAATAATTTTTAAGGCCTATGAAAACTGCTTTAAAGTTCAAAATTTCCTACTTACGAACCCATTTTCGGTTATGGTTTTATTGTATAATGTGGCAAATTAAGTTATTTATAAAATGATCGGAAAACATTTAAATATTTATGCCTGAACATCCACAAAATAAAATAAAAGGCACTTTTTGGCCATGTTTTTTTCTTGCCTAAATCAAAACAGCTGGATGGTGTTAAGCGGGAATTTAAGCCTTATCGCCATCTACGTAAGGGGTGTTATTGATGGCGGCTCGATTCAAAATATTACACGACGTATGGCATCGCCTTAACGATAAAAAATTAAGGATAAAAATTAACAACAGCAAGTTGTCAATTTTTTACGATTAAAAATTGACAACTTACAATGGGGATGATCCGATGCTTTGTAGGGGAACCCATTGCCCACTTTCCAAGTATATATTTTTTCAACGCCCCCAATCCTCATATAAACAATATTTCGTTGCCTACATAAAACGGATTTAATTAAACTCATTCAATATATCAAACAAGCGCTTCCAAAGAAAACAGGCGAAAATTTTGCTAGTCCCTGGCCAAACCAATAAATTCTTATTGTTTGAAAAGTCACTTTTTATAGAAATAAATTGCATCAAACGTAGATCTCAAGAGAAAGGCGCTGACTGATCTATTGTTTATAATAAAATCCTCAAACAAAAACAGCTCTCGCCCAACGAAACTTCTCTTATATTGCTCCCAAAACGTTGAGTATTGATACTAGGATATCGAAAGCTGATTAACTTTATACCATCACAGCCTTACTTTGAAGATTCCCCAATATGCCTTTACAGCGTTGATATCTTTACCCATAATAATATTCATGCAAGATTTTTTTTGACCGGAACCGCTTTGTTCCAATCCTCGAAAACACGGTGGTTTTCGCATTTCGCGTTTTGTTGCAAACTTCGAGTTTCTTCAGAAGACATTTGCGATGTCATTGTCCCGGTCTGTCTTGAATTGCTTCGAAATTCGATTATGATTTCCGTATTTGATTGGTAAATCGATAATTTCGATTTAAAATAGTTCTCTGATAGTGCTGCAAATGGGTATTATTGCTTTCTTACATGTTCACTGTGCGACCGATCGTTATTTGTCAAATCAACCAGAGTGTTAAGTCCGCGAAATCTCTCTAAAGCTTTATATATTATATAAATATATTTATATTCTATGTACGTATGTTCATAGTCTGGCAGTCGAAAATCACGCATAAACAATGCACAAAAACACCCCTCCCCACTTTTAAACATTACAATAATAAAATTATATGTTATAAGGTGGCTTTAAGAATGAAAGACGTTTATCTCTCGGCAGAAAAACCAAAGCAATTTGTCAAAGTAGAACGATTATGAGATAAACATGTTTCTCCAATACTCTCCTGCTCAATCAAGTATCCGACAGTCATTTGGTTTCCAACAAGATGTGCATTGTGCATTGTTAACTTATTATGGAACTTCACTCAAGGAAATTATAATCTGCCTCCGCACGTATTGTTTTGGTATCAAATCTGCATAAGTGCAAATAAACAAACCTTGATTTTTTTTATACATATTTACATAATGTTAATTTTATGTATGTAGATTAATTATGAAGTTGTATTAAAAAAGAGGTATGCTTGCATACAATATGGATGTATTAGAACTCAGTCACATTGACTATTTTCTATTGGCTAGATGCTAAAATGTTCACGCTGATTACGTATTTGAAATCTGGCAATTGATTCAAGCTGGGAGTAAAAAGATTCTCAGAAGTTAGCTTATTTTTCTAGGCAATCCACAATGCTCTATATAAAGAAACTCTGATTATTTTTACTTTGCGGTATCACAGTTTGAATGCGTCATAAATTATTTAAATTGAATCAATAAATATTTATTATTAACGAATAGTACGAGTACCTCAAGTATATACTTAATACAAAGGAGTATTCTTGGAAAAATAGGAAAATACGGTTCCATAAAAGCTGCAGTGAAGTCACATCTGCTGGTAGGCAAAGTATACGTACTTTTATTTATGAAGTCGTTTCGTATTTACGTTAGCGTTTTAAGCCTTAGACACATTACAGAGATGGGGTCAGATCAAGTGGGAACTGCCGCCGAATATCATTTCTTTGTATGGGATCTGACATTTGACAGCCGCGTATTTGTAATGCTGTGGCTGCCTGGGTGGAGTTCCCTTCTCTATAGAGAAGATATTATCAAATTTCGTACAAAAAAGACCTGTTTCATTTTATTACAGTAAATGTCTTTCAATTTTTTATATTTTTTTATATTTATGAGAGTCCCAACTGCTTATAACCGTATGGAGCCAGTGAGACTATGGCACCCCCGATTGGGGCATGTTGTGAGGTTAAAGGTAGTAGGGAGGCAAAGAAGATGAATAAGAGAAAGGTGGGGAAGTACCTGGCTATTCAGATCTGGTCACGAAACACGGCTACCGCCAATTCAACCATCGTTTCTGCATGGAGAAATTTTGATGATTATAGCGTTGCACTACCCCGTTCATACTATTGATGACATTTCTAACGCAGTTTCGTTTTTGTTTGCAGGCGGAGGATGGGCAAAACCACAAGATTTTGGATATGATGAAAAAAATGGTAAGAATTTTTAAATTTGGATATTTTTAGTTGAGCTCTGGTGACTCTGGATATAGAACATGTGTTTTTTTTAATATTTATGTTTATTCAAAAAGTTATGTCACGTCATTTACGAAATAAATGTGTCACACATTTTCTTATTTCTTGTCATAATTTTTAATTATGATTATAACATTTTGATAACGTTTACGCTCGATTTGGTAAAAAGGTATTTTTTTAAAGATAAAGATAAAGATAAAGATAAAGATAAAGATAAAGATAAAGATAAAGATAAAGATAAAGATAAAGATAAAGATAAAGATAAAGATAAAGATAAAGATAAAGATAAAGATAAAGATAAAGATAAAGATAAAGATAAAGATAAAGATAAAGATAAAGATAAAGATAAAGATAAAGATAAAGATAAAGATAAAGATAAAGATAAAGATAAAGATAAAGATAAAGATAAAGATAAAGATAAAGATAAAGATAAAGATAAAGATAAAGATAAAGATAAAGATAAAGATAAAGATAAAGATAAAGATAAAGATAAAGATAAAGATAAAGATAAAGATAAAGATAAAGATAAAGATAAAGATAAAGATAAAGATAAAGATAAAGATAAAGATAAAGATAAAGATAAAGATAAAGATAAAGATAAAGATAAAGATAAAGATAAAGATAAAGATAAAGATAAAGATAAAGATAAAGATAAAGATAAAGATAAAGATAAAGATAAAGATAAAGATAAAGATAAAGATAAAGATAAAGATAAAGATAAAGATAAAGATAAAGATAAAGATAAAGATAAAGATAAAGATAAAGATGAAGATGAAGATGAAGATGAAGATGAAGATGAAGATGAAGATGAAGATGAAGATGAAGATGAAGATGAAGATGAAGATGAAGATGAAGATGAAGATGAAGATGAAGATGAAGATGAAGATGAAGATGAAGATGAAGATGAAGATGAAGATGAAGATGAAGATGAAGATGAAGATGAAGATGAAGATGAAGATGAAGATGAAGATGAAGATGAAGATGAAGATGAAGATGAAGATGAAGATGAAGATGAAGATGAAGATGAAGATGAAGATGAAGATGAAGATGAAGATGAAGATGAAGATGAAGATGAAGATGAAGATGAAGATGAAGATGAAGATGAAGATGAAGATGAAGATGAAGATGAAGATGAAGATGAAGATGAAGATGAAGATGAAGATGAAGATGAAGATGAAGATGAAGATGAAGATGAAGATGAAGATGAAGATGAAGATGAAGATGAAGATGAAGATGAAGATGAAGATGAAGATGAAGATGAAGATGAAGATGAAGATGAAGATGAAGATAAAGATAAAGATAAAGATAAAGATAAAGATAAAGATAAAGATAAAGATAAAGATAAAGATAAAGATAAAGATAAAGATAAAGATAAAGATAAAGATAAAGATAAAGATAAAGATAAAGATAAAGATAAAGATAAAGATAAAGATAAAGATAAAGATAAAGATAAAGATAAAGATAAAGATAAAGATAAAGATAAAGATAAAGATAAAGATAAAGATAAAGATAAAGATAAAGATAAAGATAAAGATAAAGATAAAGATAAAGATAAAGATAAAGATAAAGATAAAGATAAAGATAAATATAAAGAGATAGAGATAGAGATAGAGATAGAGATAGAGATAGAGATAGAGATAGAGATAGAGATAGAGATAGAGATAGAGATAGAGATAGAGATAGAGATAGAGATAGAGATAGAGATAGAGATAGAGATAGAGATAGAGATAGAGATAGAGATAGAGATAGAGATAGAGATAGAGATAGAGATAGAGATAGAGATAGAGATAGAGATAGAGATAGAGAGATGGAGATGGAGATGGAGATGGAGATGGAGATGGAGATGGAGACAGATACAGAGACAGAGACAGATACAGAGACAGATACAGAGACAGAGACAGAGACAGATACAGAGACAGAGACAGAGACAGAGACAGAGACAGAGACAGAGACAGAGACAGCTACAGAGACAGAGACAGAGACAGAGACAGAGACAGAGACAGAGACAGAGACAGAGACAGAGACAGAGACAGAGACAGAGACAGAGACAGAGACAGAGACAGAGACAGAGACAGAGACAGAGACAGAGACAGAGACAGAGACAGAGACAGAGACAGAGACAGAGACAGAGACAGAGACAGAGACAGAGACAGAGACAGAGACAGAGACAGAGACAGAGACAGAGACAGAGACAGAGACAGATACAGAGACAGAGACAGAGACAGAGACAGAGACAGAGACAGAGACAGAGACAGTGACAGAGACAGAGACAGAGACAGAGACAGAGACAGAGACAGAGACAGAGACAGAGACAGAGACAGAGACAGAGACAGAGACAGAGACAGAGACAGAGACAGAGACAGAGACAGAGACAGAGACAGAGACAGAGACAGAGACAGAGACAGAGACAGAGACAGAGACAGAGACAGAGACAGAGACAGAGACAGAGACAGAGACAGAGACAGAGACAGAGACAGAGACAGAGACAGAGACAGAGACAGAGACAGAGACAGAGACAGAGACAGAGACAGAGACAGAGACAGAGACAGAGACAGAGACAGAGACAGAGACAGAGATAGAGATAGAGATAGAGATAGAGATAGAGATACAGATATTGCAGACTCTTCTGTAGGCCTGTTCAAGATACAATTCCGTAGTACATTATTTTGATGTTTCTTAAAAGGTTTCGCCAGCGTTAGCAATGTAAGCGCCTCAAAATATATTTACGACTTGATTACAAAACATTGACTTTTTTCTACCTTCTATTAATATTATTTACATGTATTATATATATAAACCTTCTGGAAGAAATTCTCTAAAGATTATTGAAAAGCCTATCAAAATCCGTTTGGTAGTTTAGAAGAACTAAGCACACAAACAGACAGACACAGATAGCGACTTTGTTTTATACTATTTACAGATTAATTAAAGAAGATTATTAGATCTGTATTGGGTAAGGCGCACTGTAGGAATAATATTAAGAACATGACCACCAATACTAAATTACTATTTTTAGTTTTGTTATATTAAAGCGCACTTGAAGTGTAATAACACTATACTGCGCTATATAAATGCTGTGTTATTAAGTTGTTTTGTTTAAATTGTTGAATTCCGATTACTTAAAGTTTTTCTTTAATATATTACGTAATTTTATGATTCAACTTATTAAAAAAATATATATATTTACCGCCTCACAACGCCGCCCAACCGGGTGGTGACATAGTTCCCCTGTCTGTGCACTGCACAGGCAAGGACACTCTTGTGAGGTGTCACATAAAAAAAAAAAAATAAAAAAATAAAAAAAAATGTTTATGCATTGTAGTTATTATTATTATTATTACTATGAGTGATAGCTGTTTCGCCTTCTGGAGGCTACTGTCTGCAAGCTGTCAGACAGTTTGTGTGTTCTTTTTTTAAAATTATACTCTTATTAATCCTCTACAACACCGCGTATTCATCACACTAGGTCAAATCATGATGACATCAAAAAATATTCCAAGACCATAAAACAACATTCGGATAAAGAAATTACATTTGATTTGCTACAAAACTCCACAACATCCTTCCCCCAGATATAAAGCGAGTGGAAAATTTGAATGATTACAAATCTAGAATAAAAATCGGGCTGAAAGAGATTAATGAAAAACTCTAGTAAAAGAGAATGAAAAACTTTAGTCCGCCTCAGCACAAGTCACCCTAGTGACGAGGACTAAGAAATAGAATTTAACATACACATATTCACTATCATATTTTGTATGTACAATGTTTAAATAGTAGCTATAATAAAAAAAATCAAAGTAGCTATAATAAAAAAAATCAAAAACAAGCTTTTAAAAACAGTGAGAAAAAATAGCTCTTGCCTTGAGCCTTGCCAAGTGGCGCATTATGAATAATAAAAACCATAATAATACGTTATTTTCCTTACCTTTTTCTTAGCTTCTCTCAATATCCATTAGCATAGTATATTTTCCGATTCTGCACAGGTTCAGAATATTGGATACAAGTCCTTAGATAATATTATATCAGATAAGCAATGTGAGTAATGGTCATCATATCAATCTATCATGCATCTAATGATTGATATCCGTTTTCACAGCAATTTATGACCACTATAAACAATAATGGACCCGCATAAAAAGATCCCATGCTATCAGATTGACAAGACAATGGCATATAAACATATATTTTATTCAAACTTTATCATTGTGATTTAATCATAAAAATTCAAAGTAAATAACGCTATTATGCTACTAATAAACAGGACAAAAATTTCCATGAGCCGTATTTTTGGAGAGGAACGAAACAACCGCAAATATTTAAAACAAGTTCCAATATCAATCCACATTCCTTAGGGAATTTAAAAAATATATATATTTTTTTAAATTTTGCACAGGAAAAGTGGGTAAAAATTTACATTAAAAGACAATACACACCCCATGAACCCGGGAACTCCTACTACGTCACCAAACTATACCCATACCCGCCTACCAAATTGGTCTTATGCCTCACCCGACATTATCTGAATCTGATAAATACATTACGATGTACAAGCAAATGCTTCTAACAGAAGAGTAAGTAGTGCGAGCTACGTAAATCCATAAAATAGTTGTGCTGTATTAATTACAATAATAATAGTTATATATTAATTATCTATATATGTATTAGGTAAGCCGATTTGCGTAGTGCATTTCGATTCATCTGTAAACTTCGTAAATAACGTACCGTTTTATTTTTGATAATGTTGCAGTTAATTTTCCAAAATAAATATGTAAAAAATATATATAAAATTACCTTCCCTTTTCCTCCATTGAAACGACGGCAAACAACACCCTTGATATGTGAAAGTTTTCAAATATAAGATAATTTCATTGTCAGAACAATTTCGACATCGCTTATGCACGTTTTATCAGGGTACCTAGCACGGTCGATCACGGTCATTATCGATAATGTCGGTAACTTAAAATCGTTCCTGAACATGACTGCAGACCGCCAACGACCAAAAAAAGGTGCACAACGACTAAGTGTTTTTTTTTAATTTATTCGACATTATCGATAAATCCTTTATCGATCGACCGTGCTAGATTCACTGGTGTCACTCCAATTATGAAAAATTGGCATAAAACCTCTTATTCTACTTGACATGACACTAATAAATATTAAAAAGGTTGAAATTTTACAGTTTCTCTGAAAAAATATTTTTTGTAGATATATAGAAAAGTGGGACACGGTTAACACGCACTTTAAAAAAGCAACTTTGCGTCAGTTAGATAATAATGAAAAGCAAGTATTTCAGTTTCCGGAAATGGAAAATAAAGCATTTTAATAGTAGATAGTTATTTCGTGAAATTTAAAATCGATTGTTCACTTGGCAGCCATTGTTATTGTTATCTTTTCTTAATGGGTTCTTAGGTTCCTATTTTGGGTTTAATTCAAAATAAATTTTAAAAAACTTACCTTAAAACGAATCAACGAAGAGAAGACGTGAAATTATTCGTATTTTAAACTCTTCAGGCTAATTTGTTCGCTGTTAGGAACAACTTATATTATGATCTCGTAGAAATCATTGTGTCTCACCTCCATGGTGAGAAATATTATCTAAACGGTGTTAGAAAGAGAAAACACCACGCTTTATATTTGTTAAATACAGACCTGGTGGTACTGTGAGGATCTCAATAATTATACGCGTGTGCGGATAGAATGTTTATTAACACTTTAGAACGGATTGTCTACTACTATCTTCTTAGCTGTCGTTTCGGAAAAGAGAGCGACCAGATGCATCCATCATCTTTTATACGTCGATCTGTCATCTCGCTCTTACACATTCAAAAAGCAGGCGTACCACCTAAAACCTTTCTTACAATATTCAAATCTAGAAGTTAACAGCAGAACAATTAGAATGTGCACCTTTATGAAACATATTTTATATGAAACGACCAAAAAAGTGAGGTCACAATAACATGTATTTAATAAAATAAGTGTGTTTTTAGTTTCCCTTTTAATTTATTTTTTTATGTTAACATTCAACATTTAAATATTTAGAAAAATATAGGTATGCTTATTTCTAATAAAATATGACAGCGTATTTTATCACCTTTCAGAAAAAGTTTTTAGTTTTCTGATACGTTCAGAAATATTCCATTTATTTGGATTTTATTGCAAAGAGGAAATGCTCTGACCGTCTGACGTCTGAGACCTGAAGAATTAACGAATTATCTATTAAAAAACATTATTTTTGATTTTCGGTTACTGAAATAGTTGTTTAGTCATTTTTATCTAATAAACATAGTAACTGATATATATTTTTTTTACATAAAATGTGCCTATTAACCACGTCTTATATTTCTGTATATTTACTGTATTTTTCCCAGTTCCCGTTCGGAAACGACTTCATTTACATACATTACATGATAATTTCCATAAAATTTCGGAACCTGTTTTTTTCATAAACCTTGTTAATATTGTGCATTATGCAGGTCCAAGCGAGTGGGGAAAGCAGTTCAACACCTGCGTGGGCAAGCATCAGAGCCCCATCAATATCAACCTGCTGTCGGTAAAGGAGGTGAAACTGCCGCCCATGGAGATGCGCGGCTTCTCCGAAAAAATGGAGGGACTGGTAGTAAGCAACAATGGACACACAGGTGAGACCTCTTTAAAGCATATCCGTTGGTAGGTATGAGAAACTGCAAACCCACAAGCAGGACACTTCTTGAGAATAACGCAAAACAATTGTGTTGATTCGCGGTTCAGGTTCCCTGCAGATCAGTACCCCAGGGTTGTACTAGGCACGCGCAAACGCGTCTCTTGACTGTAAACGACTTAAGCTATGTACACACGTATATTCATTCATGCTCGACAGTTTGGCTCGATCGAACACGTTGACTTGGAACTATGCTTATCGTTGCGTCCACACGCTCGAGCAGCTCGACAGAAGACGGCATAGATATACCACCAAGACGCTCAGTCAAATAGTAACTTTCTTTCGAACATCGGGCAAGAATTACGGTCCTTGAATCTTTTTCGTATCGAGCCGTTTGCTCGAAATCGAACAAAAAAGCTTCGAGCGAGACGGAACACACGTTGAGACATGTTCGAATGAGCGTAAAATCATCGAGCACGAACGAACGTGGTAGGTACTGGCCTTAAGATTTCACGTCGAAGGGTAAGGCTGAAGCTAGCCATGCCTATATTATTACTACCTGCCATAAAAAACTTCACACAAAACAGATTGTGTTGGTTGTAAGATCAGTATGAACCGTAGGTACTTGTGGGGCTCTGTCTCATAATGTTTCTTGACTTCTAAACGACCCGAAGCAAATAAGAAACTCCGAACCCTCGAGTAGGAAACAGGATTACAAATTGTGTTGATTCGTGGTTCAGACTCCTTGGAGAAGATTAGTGTGAACTGTACCTGTAGAGCCGCGCCATGTCTTTTTGAATCTCTTGACTTCTAAACGATTAAAATTTCACATCAAAAGGTAGGACTGAAGCAATCCATACTAATATTATGATTAACTGTTATAAGAAACTTCCCACTTAAATGGGATTACACTAAATTGGGAAGACCGAGGCTATTCGGAACATTTTTTATATTTCCTTTAAAAAATGAAAACAATATATTATAAAATATTTATTACCAAATATTAAACATTTGACATTTCTGTTTAATTTAGTTTTATTGTTAATAACATAAAATAACTTTATTTAAAACAATATTAATCATGTAGACCTCTTCACTGATCCGAATCACCACACGTACATTGTTATTGATGTGAAAGCTTAAAGTTTTTTTCTTCTCTTATTTAACCCAAAATATGAACCTAAGAACCAGACATCACTACATGTAGTATATGTGGTCATTCGGATCAGTGGTGGGGTTACTCGGATCAAACCTCGAAAATCAGTATGAAAAAAAAACAAAAGACAGTAAAGGTTTCAGAACCCATAACTAATGAAAGTATTATAACATTTATATACACTCTTTCTGGCTTGCACAAAGCACAAATAAAAACTTTATTACACACTTTCTTGTCGTAAGATTTTCGTGGCTCCATTCTTCGCAAGCAGAACATTGTATCCTATCTTCCTTTGGATGATGCACTAAGACTTCATTGCAATAAATACAAACCTATTTTCTTGAAGCCCCTGCGAACAAAGAAGCTGTTGAGGAAGATTCTTTTAAACTTTAAGTCCTGGGGTACCTTTTCTCTGAACTGTGATTTTGGGCGGTTTTTGAGGAAATAATTTTTTATCTCCTTTGCGTTAGAAGATGTTATTTTTTCTTCGCTATCTTTATGCATTTTGGAAATATTTTTTGGAGATACTATATGCAAACTTGGCACCTTTGAAAAGCGGAAGTTTTTTTGAGTTAGCAGATATATTGCACGCATTTTTAATATTGTCCCAAATATCACCTTGTTTTCCAGGATTGCATGATGCTATCTAGTTAGCTTTCCTAACAGCTTAATCTGTGGCAGTTTTCGCCCACTAATTGATTTGTCGTCTTTTTCACTTTGTTGCACACCATCCGTTTCAAATAAAAATGTGAACAATCAACGCATTGAATTTTAAATGTTTTCAAAAATATGATCCAACTAGCCCACCATGTAACGTCTCATTCAGTCTCTCGACTTCTAAAAGACTTAAGAATTCTTTAAAAGGCAGAACTAGTACGTACTCGGTGAAACTATATAAGATGGAATGGAGGCAATGAAATTACATACCTTATATATTTTCTAATATGTTAACCCAAGGTGAAGCTTTTAGCCTTCGATAAATTTGGCCCTACATAGATTTTGATTGACTTAATCAAATAATACGCGATTTACTTGAGAATTCGTATAAAATAAGTCTAGTACCTATGTATTTACAAATTCGTGTAATACAGGGTTTTCCAATAAGAGGTGTTATTTGGATATTCAATCGTAAAAATCAATGGTTTCGTTGCTTGTGTGGCACGTAGCGCCGTCTTGTTGAAAGTAAACGTTGTCCAGATCAATACCATCCAATTCCGGCCATAAAAAATCATTAATCATCTCTCGATAGCGTAATCCATTCACCGTAACTGTTGCTCCAGCCTCATTTTCGAAAATGTAAGGTTCAATGACTCCGCCGGACCATAAACCGCACCAAACAGTCACACGTTGAGGATAGAGAGGCTTTTCAACAATAACTCTTGGGTTTTCCGAGCCCCAGATGCGACAATTTTGCTTGTTGACGAAGCCACCGAGGTGGAAATGAGCCTCATCACCCAAGATGATTTGCATTTGATTCACTCAAGTGAATTTTAATAATTTCAATGCGTTGTTGAAGCGTGTATGGTTCCATTTTTATTAATGGCGTAGTTTCTACTTGTCAAATGTCAAAAGTGACAGCTTCAAAAGTAACATCTACCGAAATAGCGGGCTATTCAAAATAACACCTCTTATTGGAAAACCCTGAATTAAGTGTCATAAATCATAGCCCTTTCTTGTTCAATCAAGTTATAACCGTCACACTAATGATGGCAGCAGGGCCGGCACTGATACAAACGGCGCCTGGCGCAAGTAAAATTTTGGCGTCCCTTGTCTAAATCAGTAGACGCCTAGATCACTGTAATCAATAATATTCCGCTGAATTATGTTTTTGTGTAGCGCCGTTATGAAAAATAATCTCAGGGCGATGCGTTAGGAATGATGTTAGGTATTATCAACGTCTTGGCAACTCGGCCCTGAATGGTAGTGAAGCCTTTTCAGTTTCGTGTGAAATGTTTGCTGAAGAAATTATTATCTACGCATACGCGCTTTATTCAATAAATTTGTTATGTCAGATACTTCTGATATTGACCTAGGGGGGACATTTTGGCTGGATCGATTATTGAAAAATTATTAAATACACATAATTTTCAACATTGAAAAATAATAAAAACATGTGCGATTTTCACGCCTCATTTGTATATATTTTTCATTGACTTAATTTGTATTTTTTTGTATAAATAACAACCATAGATAAGTCGGTAAGTTTAAAGAGTGTTAGTTAGAGAAGAATGTAACTGATGAATAATGATATCACAATATGCTTATTAAGATCTACCGACTGAATTATCGATATTGTAAGTTAAGGTACAAATTAATAATGTATTTATTTATTTATTGCATCTCACTATACATAAATCGTGTTTTTTTCTGATAAAAATCAACCTCACTAGGACTAAGCCTGTGTCGAGGTTAAAACTCTTGACAGGCTAAGATTCCAAATGAAACGTCTGTAACCAAGTTGGTCTTCCGACGACCCCATGCATTATGGGTTGAAAATGTCTTATGGGCTTTTAAACTATAGAAATCCCAATTTTTCAGTCAATTATTAATGGTAACTTATGTATTTGCGCAGAAATGTGTAAAATACTAAAATGATAGGTATGTCAAGTATTTAAGCTAATATAAAGAGGATAGTAATATTGGTTAATACCTACTCTTTTACATTTGAGTGAAGCAAACATAGAGTAATCACAAACACAAAGTAATAGGTACTACATATAAACACAAAATATTTCAAAAATAAAGAAAAATATGTATTAGGTTGAGTGAAAATATGTACCTATTATGAGAAATTTGAAAGAATATTGTAAGACTATTTGAACCATAACTAATCATTTATCATTATTCCCAAGAAGAAACAAAGTAGATAATAAAGACAGCTATTACGTAGCATTCTTAATTAACTAATTTAATTACCCAGTGGTAAATATGGTGTTTAGTATGGATGTTTATGCAGCTCCAATTATGAATGCTACAAATACTTTTACATTTATTATAAGGTATATAGATATTATAGAGTCTTTACAAGTTGACAGTAGTTGGTAGTTGGGAGAGACCGAACTAACTACGTTAGTACACTGTCTTATCAGTATTGCCAGAGTTAATATTATTGTTTAAATAAATTAAAATTTTATACTTGTACGTATATAATTGCTTAAAAGTGGTACCATGATAACTCAACACAATGACAATTGAACACACTTTTAAAAATTAAATTAATTAATAACACTCATTAGAAACGATGAAATAATATTTTTTTAACCTAACCTAACCTAACCTAACCTACTTAACCGGCACGTTCCAGAGTGGAAGATACCATCAGTATCGCCCTGGTATAAGATCACCATTCAGAATTGAAACGTTGCTTGAAATGGCTTTAGCCGTGTTTGGTGACCAGATCTGAACAGCCAGTTACTCCCCCACCTTCATTTTTCTCCATCTCCTTCCCCTCCCCATTACCTTCAGCCTCACGACATACCCCGATTGAAAATGCCATAGTCTCATTGGCTTCAGACGGTTGGAAGCAGTTGGGTTGTGCGGTAATCGCATAAAATTTAAAAAAAAATTAAAATAGCAACAGAGATATAATTTAACTGAAAATCATCGGTAAAATATCAACCAGTCTGTTGGTTTTGTTGATAAAATCTAACAATGTTTTTTTTTAAATTTGAAATAACTTTTCTCGCCTTTTTTTACAGCAGGTAAATCGTTAACCCTTTGAGCCTAGTTACTCGTAATGTTTTCGTGCAGCTGTCGCGGTGCATTTAGGTAGGTACATATGCATTATCTTATGTTCTATGTCTTTGCATTGGGGACAGTTCAGATAGCATAGATAAATGATTTTATAGCATGGGAAATATTCTGTAAGATAGGTAGGTACTTATTAGATGTAAATTCGTATTATTTAGAATCTCGACTATTACTTTCATCACGCTAATTCAATAGTTTTTTCAACAATCGAATTGTTTGGTACTCTGGGTGAAGGCTTTTCTCAGAACCATGCCACTTTTCAGGCAGTAATGAAAGCGATATTTTCACAACTACTACTGTGGGATCGCGATATCCAATTTGCATTTTAGATAACTGTATTTTGTTCTCATACTAGGACTACCTTGAATGTTTCTGAAACATTCTTTCGGATTTGCAAATCCGTAAATAGAATAAAATAAATTCGCTATTCGTTTGTGCGCTTAGTTTTTCCAAACTACGCCCCGAATTTTGATAGGTTTTTCACTATCATTAAGAGATTTTCTTCCGGAAGGTTTACATATACTACAGGGTTTTCCAATAAGAGGTGTTATTTTGAATAGCCCGCTATTTCGGTAGATGTTACTTTTGAAGATGTCATTTTTTGACATTTGACAAGTAGAAACTACGCCATTAATAAAAATGGAACCATACACCCTTCAACAAAGCATTGAAATTATTAAAATTCACTTGAGTGATGAGGCCCATTTCCACCTCGGTGGCTTCATCAACAAGCAAAATTGTCGCATCTGGGGCTCGGAAAACCCAAGAGTTATTGTTGAAAAGCCTCTCTATCCTCAACGTGTGACTGTTTGGTGCGGTTTATGGTCCGGCGGAGTCATTGGACTTTACTTTTTCGAAAATGAGGCTGGAACAACAGTTACGGTGAATGGATTGCGCTATCGAGAGATGATTAATGATTTTTTTATGGCCGGACAACGTTCAACAAGACGGCGCTACGTGCCACACAAGCAACGAAACTATTGATCTTTTACGATTGAATATCAAAATAACACCTCTTATTGGAAAACCCTGTATAATACGTGAATATTATATTTATGCAAAGTAGAGAAAAGTCGATGTTTTATAATAAAGTTTAGAATAAAACAATATAGTGAAAATGCCCTATTGATCAGGTCTGAACACAGAAATGACCAAATAAAATATAGAATTCAAACGAATATCAATTATTTTCGTATTTAGTTTCATCAACTATTTTTATTCTTCATAGGTACCGAGTTTACTGCCTTTGTGGAGGCAATTTAGAAGTTTTCGTAAAGTCGGAAGCATCCACAGTGAAAAACGGGTTCGGCAAACGAGAAATCGCATCGTGATGACACAATACTTACTCTAATATTGCGGCCTCACCCGAGTTACCCTATTCAATAGTTAGATCACTTCCAGTCAATGGATCGAGATCTAGGTACCTGCCTGGCGTGTTTTATTGTTAACCATTGATTTATATCATAATATACCCATTCACCTTGAGGCAGGGCTGGATTTACCGATAAGCAGCACGGTTTGCCATACATCAGTAGGTATATAACTACTGTACAATAATTAATAGTTGTCCGGTCCTGTGTTTTGCGTAATGTTTCAATTGTTTGTAACATTGTTAACGGGGCGATTCTTAGGCAATCGATTCAATCAGAAGAATGTGCGAATTGTTTTAAGCCCCCACTTACCCAGTTTCTACCGATTTATAACAAGTTTCTCGTAAAGTTTTTAAGTTCAAAAAAAATATATGTTATTTTTGAAGATAATATCTATTCATTTGTTTTGACCAAACGACAGAAAAAAATCGCAAAGTAACCACCGAAAATTATTATAACAGAATAAAACACGTTTTGTTCGAATATTTAATATGTTATAGGCATGAAAAAATTCACAGTGTATCTTTAAATGCAACTAAAGAATTTGTTCAGAGATTTTTGCTCTATTTCAAACTAGTCGTGTTTAATTAAATATTTTTACCATTTTCGCTAAATTATTATCATTTTTTTTAATATTTGCGCGCTCCCTCTAACATATTGGGACTAACACTCGTGTGTAAAGGGAATAATTATATTAACTATTAGTGCATAACTGTTAACATGAAGAAAATGAATAAATAGATACATAAATATATCGATACTGTGCTCTTTCTCTCTTTTATCCAAATTACATCGATCTTATATATTGTTTCCTTATATTTATTTAAAACGCATTTGTGAAGGTTTATTTATATATTTGCTTCTATGTAAATCTGTGAAAAATACTTAGAGTACAGGCGAATTTTCCGCTCAATGTTTTATATCGTCTTGTTAATTGCTGTCTATGAATATCTGTGTTTTCTAACTAATAAAAAAAGTTGTAAACAAATGAAATTGTTTACCAAACCACCACGGTAGGAACCTACGGGAAAAGTTCTCACGATATTTTTAAATTCCTCGTTGTCTTTGAGTAAGTGATTTAATTTGGAACTGCATAATGGTATTTCTGTATCAGGGGGGTATCACTCCGATCGAAAATTGGAACCGAAATATTGTGACGTCATATGTTTGCCTATATCCACCAATGAAAAACTCTGAAAATCTATGGAATAAACTTTCAAAGTTTTTCACTGGTGTATAGTACAATAAGTAGGCTCAGAATGAGATGTCTATATATAGGCATATCTATGGTTTCTAATGACGAATTTGTTTCATACAAAATCCCGATATAAAATTTGATTTGTGCTGTGTATAGTTTACGAATCAATTGTTTAACGGTATTCCACTCTCGATGTGAATGCATTCACGAGTGACCAATACCAAGCGGTATAATAAAGGTAATTTAGGATGCAGCCAGAATACTTCAGGTGCATTGGGGCATTGCAAATGCACATTAATAGGCACCTACTACGATTTGATAGTGCCGTTAAAATTTTGTTTATTGATTAAATTGGGGAACCGCAAACATACGATTGTATTCTTAGCAAATAGAGAACCCATCAGAATAAAAATTACCGTACACTAAAAAAATATACGTGATTTCAAACTAAATGTTCGACTTTTCCTCATTAAAACGTGTTATGTTTGGGATTTGTTCTTGCTTTCGCTTAATAAGCAAAGACAGTTTAACCCCTTAAGTGCGGCATGTTAATAAAATAAAGAATAACACAAGAAGAGTCTTGTGTGCCGTGTTTCGTGATCCAAATATAAGCCCAATTTGGGCCTATATTTCCGAAAAAAGTGTGTTTCACCATGATTACGAATTTCGTATGGGATGGCGATAAACAATTTCAGACATGATTAAGAGAGACAGACCGCGTGCTAAATGGTCTAGAACCAAAAGGTACCAAGTCAGTGGCACATTTGTTTCCATTGAAATTTGGGTATATTCTATGGGTGTGCCGATATATTGGCATGATACTTTATATCTCTTCCATCTTTCAACTTTAGAAGTACAAGGTGGGGCAAAAGTAGTCACCGGATGTTCTTTTATTGTAATTTTTTTTATGATTAACTTTGGTACTGGTTATGAAATTTGTTTATTTAATCCATTAGAATTTATTCCATCAAGTCGAGAAAATGATATCGGCCAAGTGGCCGCCGCTAGAGTTTATGGCATTTTCCATAACTCTTGCCAGAACTTCGGGCGACAGGTTCTCGCATCCCTGGCGAATCCTTAAGGGCTTCAAGAGTCTGAGGCTTGTTGACGTAAACCCGCGACTTCAAAGCTTCCTTCAGAATATCGGTTGTAGCTCGAGCAGTGTGCGCCGTTGCACCGTCTTGTTGGAACCACATATTCTCCAGTCCCAATTCATCCAATTGAGGAAGAAAAAAATCGGTAATCATGGCTCTGTAGCGCGCGCCGTCCACAGTCGTCGTTTGGCCCGCGGCGTTCAAAAAAAAAAATGGCCCGATGACTCTTCCAGCGTAAACAGCACACCACGCAGTAACTTTGAGCGGGTGTAATGGCTCTTCGTGGGTGATACACGGAATTTCGGTGCCCCAGAAACGATTATTTTGTTTACTCACGTAACCGCTAAGATGGAAATGAGCTACATCGCTCATGATAATTTTCGATGAAAAATCGTCCACCTCTTCGTTGAGATTCAGGATGGCTTGAGCGTAGGTTATACGCGTTTGGCGGTCAACAGCTAACAGCTGATTCACTGTCTGCACTTTGTAAGGGAACATCAGCTTCAAATCTTTCACCAAAATCCTGCGTAGGGACCGCCGGCTAATGCCCAGTTGCGTGGCACGTCGTCTGATCGATGTTCCGGGCTCATCTTCGACATCTTGGGCAACAGCAGCGATATTCTCAGCAGAACGGCTGGTCCGGGGGCGGCCAGCCTTGGGAACATATAGTGTTGTTCCAGTTTCTTCAAGATGAGTGGTCAAACGCCGCAGTGTTTATCCAGTTGGTGTCGGACGGCCTGGAAATCTGCGACGAAATTCACGCTGCGCCAACACAACCGACACGAAAAAATGGAAACAATTATTCCGCGTTGCGGAGTAAACCGTTTCAAGTCTTGTCGATTTGTATTCTGCGTTTGTTTAATTCACAAATGTCAAAACCGAATTGACATTTGGCGCCATTTGCAAACATTATGGCGTTTTCCAATAGGGTGATTACTTTTGCCCCACCTTGTATATATATATTATAGTGATTTATTTTTGGGGTATTATGCCGTGTTGCGCTACCCCCTTCTTTAGCCAACGTTTCGGACAGCATTGCAGTGTTCATCATCAGGGCAGATGTGTAATCCAAGGTTATGGTGAAGTGTGTGCTTATGTATGACGATGTATATATTTATATACATTTACCTTATTATTTAATTAATACGATTCGTCAAAATATTAATATGGAAGCGAATGAACTGCTTTCTGCGGTTTAAAGCCAATGAAGATTTTGCTGTCTATCTCATATTTATAGGTTCTATAAAATTGACACTTTATGACAAGCGATCGCTCAAAACGTTCAAGCAAACTTGAGACATAACATGCCAAAAATCTCACGAGCTGCTGCTGTTAAACGGTTTAAAATTAAATTTAAAAAAAAAAACTTTGATAGTTCGTGTACACAGAAAGTACAAAGGGTAGGTATCATGATTCTTCCTATTTCTTACAGCTAACCCAATTCACAAGAAGTAGAGTACCAAACAAAATAACATTCTCTATTCAACAGTTTAAATATGCAAATAGAAACGAGTTCACGGAAAGTATTAATTTAAGGTGACATTTGTTTAAATGTAATGTTTTTAGTGATAACAAAACGAATTACAGAGCAATACAAACATGTTTAGAAGGTTTACAATAATTTAGTGGTATTTGTTTGCAGTGATGCTGAAAGTGGAGAACTACGACCCACCCCAAATCAGCCAAGGCCCCCTCATGGGCGAGTACACCTTCAGCCAGATGCACTTCCACTGGGGGGACAACGACACGGTGGGCAGCGAGGACAAGATCAACAGTCGGGGGTGAGCAAACAAACAAACAAACACCTGTCTCCCTTCCTGTCAGAAATAAGCCATTCACTAAATACCTAATAGCTGCTGCAATATTGAATCTGAAAAACTTTTACGTTAAACAGTTATGAGGGATTGGTACGGTTGTTATACTTGTATTTCAGTCGACAGTGCTCTGAAATAGTAGGGTCATTGATGCCTTCAGTACCCACCGGCATTGATATTCAAATGAGACAAGAAGGGAAAAAATTGGTTCCAATTTTCTACCCCCATTGACCTCCAATGAACCTGCTGAAATGAATGCTGAATGACCGGAAATTAATGATCCGCGGACACCGCTTATCGCGTGCTACTGATAGAACATGTTACGATGAGATATTAGTACGCAATCTGCCTCTATTTTTAAAGCTCTCTGCCTCCCGGTATACTGTTGAAAACATGTCAATTTTTTATTTTTTTATTTTTTTTTTTATTTTAGAAAAAAGTAAATATTCAAAAGAGATAAAAATATATGGGAGGAATGCAGATCACGCCAAACTCTGGGAATTGAATAAAAATGCACTTTCTAGATGAAAAAAGTGTGTAGAAATTCATTAAAAAAAGAATTAAGGCGCGGAAGAATAAATTGAGGGAGATACAGCCGATCAAAGTTTAATAAATTGCACTTCGCGATCTGATATTATCACCATATTCGGACAGTCCGCCGCCATATTTTGTCACGAAAATCAAATTAAAAACTTTTAATACTTTTGAAATTTCAGTAGTGCCATCCAAAAAATAAAAAGTGTTGCCATATAATAATATCAATGCATGGAAAATTCTGAAAATTAAATATCATTTGCCAGATTGGTAGTTTATTATTTAAAATCTTGTAAATACTTAATTTATGTATATATATATAACCTAACCTAACTGTGATTTTCTATAACAAAAAAATGACCCTTTAATAACGCCCACTCGCGTCCCCTTTAGAGTTTTATCCCAGTTTTCAAGTAGTTTGTGGGCTACGCTAGGTTTGTATAGACGGTTTGTGATTTAATACTAATACCTTTTTTCCATGTTATTTCCTGTTACACAAAATTGCCCCTTTAATAACGCCTGCTCGCGTCCCCTTTAGAGTTATATCCCAGTTTTCAAGTAGTTTGTGGGCTACGCTAGGTTTGTATAGACTGGTTTGTGATTTAATTCTAATACCTTTTTCCCATGTTCTTCTGCCTACTCTAACCCAAACTAAACACCTAACCTATTTTGTAAAAAAATATTATTATTATATGGCAACACTTTTCTTTTTTTGGTTGGCACTACTGAAATTTCAAAAGTAAATAGTTGTTAATTTGATTTTCATAAGTCATAATTGATAAATAAAACATGGTTTATATGTATCGCGTACGAAGTTTCAAAACCCTATAACTCAGTTAATAGTGCCGACCCCCACCTAATTCTTTCAGATTCGGATTCCCCAGCCCTAAATTAGTCTAAATCAAGTTCAATTTCGGTTATACTCCCATAAACCGAATTTTACCCTCAGATCGCGAAGTGCAATTTTATTAAACTTTGATCGGCTGTATCTCCCTCAATTTATTCTTCCGCGCCTTAATTCTTTTTTTAATGAGTTTCTACACACTTTTCTCATCTAGAAAGTGCATTTTTATTCAATTCCCAGAGTTTGGCGTGATCTGCATTTCACCCAAATATATTACATTTCATATCAGACATCACTTTTTTTTGTTTACCCAATTTGTAGAGAAATATTCTCGGGACAAACTGGGGAGCTAGTCTATGTGCTTATATATATATATAGATAATAATATGTATAGTTACAAAAATGGAAAAAGAATATTTATATTTTACATAAATTATAGAAACAGAATATCAACAAAAATCAACAAAAATAATAGGAACAATATAAGCAACAGAAATAAGCAACAGAATATATCTGAAAATCATCGATAAAAGTAAGTCAATCTTCTCTGTAAAAATACAACGAAAGTTTTTTTTTAAATTTAAAATAATTTTTCTCACTTTTTATTGTGGTACTCAAATGTTGTGGCATATTAATTTACACGGAATAGATCATGATAAAACACACGCGAAACGCCTTCCATGTGGTTCTGAATGGACACCAATTTTACCAATAACTTACCGTTGGATCTAGCCCATTAAATCGAAATGAAATTTTCATAATGATGATGTAATACAGTTTTGCGTAGTGAAATTTAAGAAAAGAATGGTCAGACTTTTGGATCACAAATATGCCCGTGCGATCACATGTAAACGACTCTGTAAAACAATTTGCCGTCTTTTGGGTTTTCAAATTCGACAGGTTCACTCCATCCTTTCCTTAAAAATACCCTCCATACACTCCAAGATTACACACAGCATCCTCAAAGATTAAACAGGCCCTGGTAAACCCGTGTGGGGTACTAGTTATCAATGATAATTTTCCTGATGTCTTTGCAAAATTGATATTTTGCAGTAGGTGCTTATTATAAACAACATTTCAAATTACAGATTTCCTATGGAGCTGCACATGGTGTTTTTCAAGAAAGAATATGGTGATTCCATGAATGCTTTGGAACATACAGATGGCTTAGCTGTACTGGCTTTCTTCTTTGAAGTAAGTATCTACCTACATAATATAGATGGTACAACTAAACTTCCTTTACAATTATCCATTTGTCGACTAAATGAGAAGTAAGTGTCAACGGCCCACACGATAAAACATGAACTAAACATAGGTGGGACCAAAGCCTCATCTGTCGGTAGAAGGACTGGAAAAATTTCTTACGGGCAGCTAGAGGTATCCTAGAATTACAGCACAGATGATGCTTTTTATTCAGTATTGAATTCCATGAACTTTTGTTTTTTACTGTTCAAACGATTCATCTTTTCAAAAGGTATGATATTATTTTCAGTTGGACAGATACAGGCACCCCGGCTATGACCTGGTGACAGCTGCACTAGCCAATGTGACAGAGCCACACTCCTCGATGCCTCTCCCTGCTCCCATCAGCCTCCTCGATCTCGTCTCCTACGACTTGGACCACTACTTCACTTACAATGGCTCCCTGACAACACCGCCGTGCTCTGAAGTTGTAACCTGGATTGACTACGAGCAACCTATCAGACTATCTCATGAACAGGTGACCACAAGATATTATTTGAGATATTCACGGCCTAAAGTATCATGATTAATTTTTGGGTTATTATGCCGTGTTGCACTTTCTCCTTTAGCTGATGGACACTAACGCTGTCCAACACGGTGGCTAAAGAAGGGGGTAACCATAGTTTTTATATATTCAATAAATGAAGCTATAAACCAAGTGGACTTTTTACAAAGAATAACTGGTATTGAAAAGAGGGTACTTCGTACTGCTCCAAGTATTGACCTCAATCCGTTTTTTACAGTTAGCCATGCAACCTACCCACCAGGTTATCAACAAGAAATTGAGTGTACTCATTTCGTCTGTAGCTTTTAATTAAACTCTTCCCCTTCTTCCTTCTAGGCAAGGAGTAACCTGCGGTAGGTTGCGTGGATTTGCAATTTTTGCCAGACAGATGATTATTGTTACAGCGAAACTTTGGATCTCACTTGTAGCCTCTTAAAAAAATGGCTGCGTAAAATTCTTTGACAAGGCTGCGCCAATTTGTTGTAACTTCGGGATATCTCACAACTCTTTAAATAAAAACTCCAGGATCAACGAAACACTTTGGACTTTTATTTAGTGATAGATTATAAACGAGCTTGGATAACCATTTGGCCAGTGTCCATAAACAGCAGACAGTAGGAATGATTCTGGGCCCTGACCTTGAAATCTTATTTATCTACTTCTCCATCCCTGCATTATCGACAGCTCTACTGTTACCAGTGCCATCTATGAATAACCTCTTATACTATGATCTAGGAGAGGGGTTCCCAACCTTTTTGTACTCTAGAGCACATTCTAAAATATCAGTAGGGTGGCGGGCACCACCTATTTTTAATCGACAAACTCGGGGCAGTAATCGCAATCAAAATGACAACAATGCGTTGCCAGGTGGGGAATGCTATTTGCACATCATTCCTTGTACACGCCGAAAACCCGAAATGAGCCGATGATCGCCGAACCGATCGGGATGGTACGAGAACGTGACTACTGTCAGTTTGGCTGTCGGGGCCATGCTTATTGCTTTCACTGACAGACAGAGTTGACAGAGTCATGTGCCATGTGTAATGGCGCCTTCGTCGTTCATCGGCTCAGTTTATTCGTTCGCTTCGGGTTTTCTGCGTGTACAAGGAGTGATGTGCAAATAAAACTCTCCGTTCCAGGCTAGCGTGAAGAGTGCAGTCTGGCTCGCCGCTAGACAGGTTGCGACAATATCGCAAACATACGAACGTATTTAATAAACCTAGGCACTCAAAAAATTAAAACTCTAACAAATAAATAAAAATAATTCATATTTTTAATTAATGTTTATGAAAAAATTATTTCACTGTCGAATAGTGGCGGGCACATACGAATCGCGGGCACGGGGTTGGGAACCCCTATTCTAGGATATCACAATATACTTGTTTCTTAGGAATCAAATGAATAATAAACTGATCTATGTACATGGCTTTACAGATTGACGCATTCCGCCGACTACGCTCTGACCATGGTCGCATCACGCACAATTTTAGGCCTTTGCAGCCCATCGGAGACAGGACAGTCCTCTACAACACGGAGCGAAACGGCTACTTCGACAACTCCATGGACGGGTATTCGCACCGTCAACGGGGAGAAGACGACCGCCCTGGGAAAGAAAGCAACAGCCCAAACTTCAAACAATCCAAGTTGTTCGTTGCAGCTATCATTTTCTTAATATCCTTCTTTCACTTCGATGGTATACTAATCTGAAATGAGATTCATATTGTGATTGTCACTGTTACCAAACCAAAGCTTATTTATTATAAAGATTGATATTAATAATAAGTACTCATGGGTGGTTTCTTCTTTGCTTTTAGAAGCCGACCAATACACCCACGAACTTAATTTTAATTCCTACACAATGTTTGCCAATTTATTATATTACTTTACTATTAATCGATCTTTAGTGAACAGAGTGGCAGGGTATAGAAAAATAATAATTTCAGAACACCGTCCAAATTCTTATTGAGATAAGTTATCAAAATATATATAATTATAAGTACGAAACTTGATTTTATGCACTGAGAAAGATGTTAAAATTACTTAGTTTAACTTCTGAAAAGTAGATACACTACAAATTTATACATATTTACTTTTTTCAAGCAATTATTATTATAATTATAAATTACATTTGGGTATGTAATGATTACATAAATAAGTTTCTTTAATATGTAGCACAATAGAATTCTTGTGCCTTGTTTTTATATCAACGGAAGCATGGATTACAACTCAACTCTTAGGCACATCTGTTTTGCAGAAATTACCAACATGACAAAATCCATTTAGACAAATGGCCATTCAGGGTCATTTTGTTTTTTGACAGTTGAAAGGTATACTGAATGAATAAAAAAAAATTCAATTAACCTGAAAATAATATTGTTCATGTAAAGAAGCTGAAAAATTAAAGAAAAAAAACATATCAAATAAGCCAAATCTTAATTGGATAGTACCTACAGATATTTATTTTGTATATGAAGCTGTTGTAAATTTTTTAACTTAGTGTCAGCCAATTTCAGAAAAAATGCGTGTTTGTGTACATGAGTGCCACCAAAAGTTGATGGAATACATTGTCATCGACAACGAGTCTACCTGCCGAGTTTCAGATCGATCGGACTTCGGAAAGTGGGTTAATTTTCGCTTCCAAGACTTGGATTCATTTCCGAAAACAAAAGTCTATAAAATGACAAATTTTAATAACTGATCGTTTTTAGTTAAACGCAGAATGGAAGTCCATTTCAGCTTTTGAACAAACTGTGATCAACAGAAAAGGACAAATTTTATCTTGTCAAGCTTGTCAGCTTATTACAATTCGATAGAAAGTTGAAATACACCTAGAATTCGTGTTTGACGAGGACTTTTCAAAAGTCAAAAAAACAAAATGGCGCTGAATGGCCATGTTACATTTGAATTTCTGCAAAACAACTGGGCCTTAAAAACATACATTGAGAGTCCTTTCTGAATAACTCGGTGACCTTTGTGAGATTTTGTACATCTTATTATGTACTTTTTCTTGCTTAAATACAATTTAATTAAAATTATCTATTGATAAGCTTACTTTTTAGTAGTCACAGAGAGAGATCGTTGTAACGTCATCGTTCAAGTATCTTCTGTCTTTTTCGTTATCATACAAGACAAGTGAGAAGGAAGAGGACGATCGGCGATGACATACATACAACTACTCTGGGACTACTATACAAATCATTTTCCAGTACAGTAGATGCTATATTTTTTGTTGCAAAAGTTGAGTCACTGTTAAGCCTTTTAACCAATAAAGTGGTGTTACCACAGAAAAGATACCATTGTTGTTAAATATTGGAATTCAGAGAATGTCACAGCATTATTTCTAATAAGCATATAATTGCAATTATAATTAACCCCTCGGGTCACATATCAGTTACCAAATGATACTTCCCCATAAAAATGATTCTATCATGAGTATGTATGCTTTCTCTTTACATAAAAGTATAATATTTTTAACATATTATTTTTAAGCAATAATTATTAGACTGAAACAACTATATAAATTGAAAAAATCTTCGAAAAAATACATGCTGCTGACGGGTATAAGCAATAATCGTTGAATGAAAAATAGCAGTACATATTGAATAATTTGGCAGGTTTTGAATAAGCCGACATAGCGCAATTGGTAGAGCATTTGACCGGCAATCAGAAGGCTGTGGGTTCAATTCTCATCAAGTGTTTGAGGCTAATAATTAGTGCTTAAAAATAATATGTTATCGTTTTTTGGTTATGCATAAAAAACCTTGTGTCATAAACATTAGTTTATCATTCAAATTATTAATAGTTTTTAATTGCATTTGTTCATTTGCATTATTAAAATCTGAAAGATTCTTTCATCTACTTTCAAAAACAGTATTTCTTTTTTGGGATACATTAAAAAAAACAGCTAATCTATTTGAAATTAATTGCGGGAATATTTGATGACATGATATTTATTTGTCCAGACCCGGGGGTTTAAGACTCCATTTTTCCCCATTAATCCAAATAATTGATGTTCTACTGAAGTTTCTTACTGCTTAGAAAATATGTGAATAATAAATGTACACTAGTTATTATGCACAAAATACAAAAAAAAACAGCAAAAAAATGTATCCTTAAAATTATTTTTAATCCATATATACTCTTCATATTATAATAATATATTTGAAGCCTTATTGTATCGAATACTATATCAATAAAACAAACAGCGTGTTAGTAATTGAAATACACTGGAATCCATTTTTATACGATGAATACGTTCCACGCAATACGGTGTAAATAATTACATATACTAAAATAAAAAATAATAGTGAATGGGTTTGATTGTATAAAAATAAATTCTATTCAAGCAATCTGCTCAACGAACAACTGACTGCACTTCCCGCCTTTCTTTCCGCATACTCTTTGCGTGTAGTACACGCAAGAAATATGTTATTTCGAAACCGTGTAAAAAGGGAGTCCAGTGTACAATAAATGTCTCTAACAGTAGCTGTAAAAAAACAAGTATATAAATGTTAATAATAACATCATACTTAAGTACAAAGCTTTGCATCAAGCAAGCTTTCATATCACATAAAAGAGTTGATAGCTATTTGACTTGATTAAGTAAGTTTAAGGTTAGCTGTAAGAAATAAAAAAAGAGGCAAGTCATAAATGTAAGAAATTAACTCCTATACAAAATACTATGTAAGAAGACGTTTCGCTTTGTAATATCAATGGCATGTATCAAAGCAATTTAATAAATAAAAATGAATATGATTTAAAACTTTATTTTGTAATTTAATAATATAGCTGGAATTACAACTGTGTTTAGTAGAAAAATTAAATAGTATCTGTAGCAGGGGAACAATGCAATGACAGATCCTAATACATATTCCAGAAACCTACTAAGAAACAAATTCTTGATGCTTTGTGTTCACAAAAATGAATTCATGAATTCTTAACATAACGTCATCTCATTTGGACAGGGTTAACTTCACTTTACCTTGTTTTGAGATATGAGGTGTCAAAGTTCGCAAAGACGATTTCTCATAATCTATTTGCAGATTTTCGATGTTGGATTTGAATCTTGTGTAAAGAATTTTAGTGTAAAATATTTAGATAGGACTATACATACTTACCATTTTAGAACATTATAATACTTATTATTACAATAATTATCATTTAGGAACATACCTAAACATGCAGAAAGAACCATATACAACGAGCTAGGGCATAATAATTCATTGCGTAAGGTTCTAACTACATTTCCCTAATACCATTCCAAGGTAGGGCCACATTCTAACTAAATATTTTCGTATAAAATATGTTAAACTAAAACACTTTACACAAGATTGAACCTCAAAATCAGAAAATGTTATATGGATTATGAGAAATCGTCTTTGCAAACTTTAAAACCTCAGAACATGGTAAGGCGATGTTAGAACCCTATCTAACTAAAATAACAAACACTGATAGATACAAACAAAATGGCAATTGCAAAAGGTTCAAAGTGATGTTAGAACCTTGTAAAATAAGTGAAGCTTTAAAAACTTGATGTTAGAACTTCATCATCACAAAACACTCTTTTTAGGGTGAATTGCCTTTTACAAAAAAAAAACTTTGTCACATAAGTATCTACGGAAAAACAACACAGATGGCTCTGAAAGTTATTTTGGTTTTAGAAATGAGCAAAATAGTTTTGAATTCAAAGGTATTAAAAAAAAAATCAGAACTTTGTCCAACTGAGGTGACGACATTTTAACAGCTATTTTTTTGTAAATTGAAAAATTAATATGACTGCGATATTTTATTGAGTTGTTAATTTGTTAAGAAAATGCCAGTCCAACTGAGGTGATGATATGTAAATTTGCACAACTATAAACAATCTAAAAATTTAATTCCGATGGTTTTCAAGCTTGAAATTTGAAAAGTTTCTACGGACGAACATGTGACTTCTCCGCTTACTTCCTTGTAGCATATAAGCTACTCCGCGGAACACGGGCAAGTGCTCGAAACTCCAGCAGTTACAGGCTATGCAGACAGCATTCTGCGCAGTCTGGGGACACCACCAGGCTTTTCGGTGTAATTTGTATTTTTTGTTTGAATCATATATTATAATCGCGGGGACATATTCAAGGATCCACTTGTAAATAATTTGACATTTGTTTTAGTTCAAATTGAAGCAGGCCAGTTATGCACATGCTGGGATTTGCGTTAGTTGTATTATAGTCGTATGTGATATGTTAGTAAAATAATAACATTAGTCGAATAATTCCTATAGCGCTGTTCTCGTGGTAAAATGATTATCCCAAAGGCACTTTACATCGAAGCTGGATCAATTATCTCGAATAATTTTTGTGCATCTATTTGGTGTTTCTGGTGTGTAACTTATCCTCTTAACTTATAACGATATTTTAAGAAATATAAAATCTAGTCCAAAAAATGAATGAAGCCGTAGAATTGAAAACGTTTAAAATTACCTTGTATTCTCAATTTCCCCGGGCAGTGAGATTTCAGCACTTACACATAAAAAATGTCAGTCCCCACCATTGAAAATGTGCTCGAGCCGCAACTGCTGTAATGTACGAAGTACATATCTGATTAAAGTATGTCGGGTATGTCCTGATCAGTGTGCTTGAAAAATTCAACATTATTGATGTTGTTTAGTACAAAACAATTTTTTTATATTAAAATGGTCAGCAAGAGCAAGTCAGATGGTGGTATAGTAACTGAGTATGTAACCCAACCGATGTATAAAGCTCGACACTAGAATCTAGGCACGCGGTAGACTACTGAATTTGACAAATTGATACCGGCGAATTATAGAGCGTTTCAACCAGTGATGGCTAGCTCTAAGGAGCGTTGCATCAACGCACTCCCAAAATTTCGATCAATCTAAAAATAATAATTATCAACCGATAATTCAAAGCAAAGATAATTCAGTTCATAAAACTGGGAAGACTTCGGTGGCTAGGTCATGTGGAGAGAATGACCGAGCATCAAGAACCAAAGTCCCTGCTGAGCTCAAGACCGATAGGGAGAAGGAGCCTGGGAAGGCCAAGGTTAAGATGGAGCGACAACGTCCTCAAAGATTTATCTGCCTTGGAGCTTCGAAACTGGAGAGAGCTGGCACGGGACCGAGATGAGTGGAGGAAGACTCTTGACGAGGCCAAGACCCACCAGGGGTTGTAGAGCCAAAAGTGATGATGATGAATTCAAAGCAAACCGAAAATCAAAGCAAATAACAGTAATACTATAAGAATGAAGTTAAATTCAACCGGCTCGAATTTAGGTTCTATGTATCACGTGTCATAAGTCACGTGATGCGAGCGAATTCCATATTGCTCATCGAAAACGGCACCCGGGAAAATCAATTATCTGTATGCGCAGAGCGTAGATTTTGACCATAGTATTGAAATATCTCCAAAAAGTGAATGGCGCTCACCAATGCCTCATAAACTCTTCGGCAAGATGGCGTCACTTTAGTTTCATGCTCTTCATTCCGATCACTCCAGCAGGTCAGCATAAGCTTCAAAATTGCTATTTGCTAGTGACCTTCACTGAGTGACCTTGAACTGACGTAGGGATAGACTGGCAATATATTTAGCGCACCATCCATTTTTGTGAGTACAATCCGCCACTAGTTTCAACTAGTAAAAATAATGGTGGATTATAGTAGTTGTCGAATAACTGAGCAGCGGATTACTGTGAGGGTAATTATATGTTTAAAAGAACACCTGTTGAGACGGCGAAACACAAATGAGAATAAAGTAAGAATGTAATTTATGTATCAAATTAAATATTTTATTTTTAATTGATTTACATACTGGAAAATTAAGTAGATAAAAATATATACATCAGTCATCTACAAAACGGATCTAGAATTTGTTGAAAAATAATCACTTCCATTACAAAGCGAGTGATTTCAAAATAATTTTTCATAGAAAAATATAATGTTGTATTAACCCGTTACATGCGGATGTCACAACAGATGGATTGCGAGCAGCCGTGCCCCATACATGGACATCATAACAGTTGTCTTGTGAACTAATAAACTAGTTCAGGCATTGGAGTTGACTTCTGCAGTAGCTAGAGTGACCATGGCGCCTATATTATCTTCTTGTCCTTCTTTTAATCTCTCCCAGATAAGTTCGGCGATGGCTTTCTGTGTCCTCCTTTCCAATTTCTCCAGCTTTTTAGCCACGTCACGCTTCAAGTCCCAGTCGGGTTTTCTAGGAGCTAAGTTCGTTATGTCCAGTTCTTCAATGACAACCTGGAAATTAAAAAATTTGCATGTATGGATTTATACCAAAAATTTACAAATATACTGACAAGAAGAAATAGACAAACAACATCATAAATGTTATTATTTTTTATTTGCTGCAGGGTTCCTGAACCTCTCACCCATTTGAAATGCATTTAGACATGACATGACAAATAATGATAAACAAATTACGTCGTAAGGGTATCTTACCAAACAATTACTCTAATACTCTTGGGTAGGAAAAATAATATTTTACATAATTAAATTTTATTCATAATACTTGCTTACTTTGGCATTTGCCGCATCCAATTGGTTCTGTACTTCGGAAATAACATCTCCCGGTTCGGCGTTTGGTAGCGCTGATTCCTTCAAAGATTCATCCTGTGGTCTGTAACTCCGGAACTTTGGCCTGAAAGACGAAATTGAAGAACAGTTAAAATTAAAAACACTTTATCGTGCACGTGGATCGTTTATAAACACGTGGATCGTCCACGACTCGATCAGGGATAAGAACATGTATCGCCTGAACATGAGTGTGGACGATGAAAGTGTGAAGGTGCTGAGGGAGATGGGGATGACGGCGCATGTCGGGATAAGGAAGGCCACTTTCACGGTGCGCTCTCCTAACACCGAGGAGCGTAAATAGGAGGAATGACTTAAGGATTAGGCAGTAATGGCTAAAAACTTACAGTTCATTCAAATAAACTTGCACCGCAGTCCGGCAGCGACTGCAGTGCTTAGCAGTAGAGTCACTCGGGACAGTGTGGACGTCGCGCTGATCCAAGAACCCTGGACTTATAGGGGGAAGGTCAGAGGACTAAACATGAACCAAGGTCTAATCTATTATAACGAGTCGGGGGATAGACCCAGGGCCTGTATTCTCATTAGAGGGATACCTGGCACACTGCTACCCGAACACTGCAGTAGGGACTTAGTGGCTGTGAAGCTACAGGTCACGCTGGACTAAAGAAGCAGGGAAGTAGTTGTGGCATCAGCATACATGCCCTATGACTCTGTGGAACCACCACCCTCAAGGGAAATAACGAGACTCGTCCAGGACTGCAGGGAGAAGGGTAGGGAACTGATACTCGGAGCAGATGCTAACTCGCACCACACTGTGTGGGGAGTACGGACATCAACAAACGAGGACAGGACCTCCTGGAATACCTGATGACAGTGAACCTTGAGATTCTTAAGAGAGGTAGGGAACCCACCTTCGTTATAAGTAACAGACAGGAGGTGATAGACCTGACCCTAGGAACATTAAGAGTCTCAGGATGGAGAGTATCGGACGAACCATCCCTGTCGGACCACCGACACATAGAATTTAAACTAGAGGGAGAAACAAGCAAAACGGGGACCGATACATATAGGAACCCAAAAGCAACTGACTGGACTAGATACTCAGAGGAACTAAATATAGGAATGACAAGATTCCCAGCTAAATACGGCTGCCCCGAAGAAATTGAGGACGCAGTAGAAGTACTGAGGGACTCAATGATAAGGGCATACGAAAATAGCTGCCCTCTGAAGACAAGTACCAGGGACAAAACACCGTGGTGGAGCAGAAGACTGCAGGAGCTACAGAAAATAGTAAGGCAAGCTTTCAACAAGGTCAAAAAGTCAGGAAACTGGGATGCCCACAAGCAATACCAGAAAGAGTACAAGGTGGCAATCCAGAAAGCCAAAACATGCTCCTGGGAGAAATACTGTGGGGAGGTGGAAACCATCCCACAGACTGCAAGAATCCAAAAAAATTCTTGAAAAGACCCAGGGGCAGCAAAAGGCCTATTCAAAAAAGCTGATGGAGGATATACCAACAGTTGGGAGGAGGAGTTGGAGGTACTGCTGGGGAAACATTTTCCCGGCTACAAAAAGTTAGAAGCAGGTGATACCGGTCCACCACCAGCCCGAGTTACACGGGAAGGTAAGGACTGGGACACTGCGGCTAAAATAGTTACTCCCCCCAGAGTTAAATGAGCAATCAGAGGGTTTGACCCTTTTAAAAGCGCAGGAGAGGATGGAATCTTTCCGGCACTTCTACATAGGGGCCTAGATACAATCCTACTTCCGGTGACGAAGATCGTGAGGGCATGCTGTGCCCTCGGATACATCCCCATACCATGGCGGAAGACAAGGGTAGTGTTCATACCCAAACCGGGGAGAGCTGACTACGACCAACCAGGTGCATTCCGCCCAATTAGCCTCACCTCATTTCTTTTGAAGACAATGGAGAGGCTAATGGACAGGCACATAAGGGACGGGGCACTGAAAGAGAAACCCCTCCACGAGTTACAGTTTGCTTACCAAGCAGGTAAGTCAGTCGACGCGGCACTGCACAGGTTGGTGTACAAACTGGAACAGGCACAAGCGACTGGGGAACTGGCGGTAGGGCTATTCCTGGATATAGAGGGAGCATTTAACTGCACCACTATTAAATCCATTGATGAAGCGGCAGAAAGACATGGACTCGACAAAACCACCAGAAGGTGGCTGAGGAACATGCTCTCAGGCCGGATACTTACGGTGACAAGGTGTGAGGTAAGCATCAAAGTGCTGGTGACACGAGGGTGTCCACAGGGAGGGGTCTTATCACCCTTGCTGTGGAGCCTGGTGGTGGACAACCTCATCCGGAAACTCAACAACAGGGGCCTATATACGCAAGGGTATGCGGATGACATTGCAACCATAATAAGGTGTTGGGATGCAGACACACCCCGAGGCCTTATACAGTCAACACTGGCAACAGTGGAAGAATGGTGTGAAGAAACAGGACTTTCAGTCAACCCAGACAAGACAGAACTAGTAATCTTTACGCGTAAAAGGAAACTAGAAGGATGGAGCAATCCAACCTTCTATGGAAAGGAATTAGAACCCTCTGACACGGTTAAGTACCTCGGAGTCATCGATGCCAAACTGAGCTGGAAAAACCAGGTGGAAACTGTAGGCAGAAAGGCCTGTGCTCTGATGTGGGCAACTAGGCGAATCTGCGGCAAAACGTGGGGTCTCAAACCTAAAATGATGCAATGGCTTTACACAGCCGTTGTAAAACCAAGGATCATGCACGCAGCCCTGGTCTGGTGGAGGAGAATAACACTGAAAACAGTGATGCTCACACTCAATCACATACAGGGACTTGCATGCAGAAGCATCACAGGAGCCATGAGAACCACTCCAATACTAGCCATGGGAGTGCTGCTGAACCTACCCCCACTAAACATAGAAATAGAGGGGGCGGCGATGGCGGCAGCCTACAGGTTACATTGCAATGGCCAATGGAGAGGAGAGTTGCCCAGAAACAGTCACACGGAGATAGGAATAAGACTGAGGGCAATTAGTCCGACGGCTGGGATGAAGCAGGACGGCAAGCAAGCCGAATACTTCTTCGGACAGCTGTTTAAAGTGACGTACCCCACAAGGGAGGAATGGGACTCGGTCCCAGGTCCAAACTCCAAACAGGAACTAATCTGGTTCACAGACGGGTCCAAGATGGAGGAAGGAACAGGGGCCGGGGTCTGTCTACAGGGATCTAAGAGGGAACTCAGTATACCTCTAGGAATGCACTGCACTGTGTTTCAAGCTGAGATGAAAGCCATCTTAGCCTGCGCACAGGAGAATATGAGTATCGGGTACAGGAATAAGAACATAAGCATATGTTCGGATAGCCAGGCGGCCTTAATGGCACTGGAAAGTAACCGATGCGACTCCAGACTGGTGATGGAATGCAGGACTATCCTAATAGAACTGGCGACCATCAATAAAGTAACCCTGCTCTGGGTACCAGGACATAAAGGTATTGAGGGCAACGAGCGGGCTGACGAACTAGCAAGGAAAGGGGCGAAAGCACCACTTGCGGGATCTGAGCCGGCCGTAGGAGTAGCAGCTTGCCACACCAAACTACATATCAAGAGGTGGGTCAAATCCCAACACTGGAAGGAATGGAAGAAGGCACCCGGAATGAGGCAATCTAAAGTACTCATAAACGGACCGGACCCTAATCGAACCAGGCAACTACTCGATATGGGCAGAAACTCACTGAGGGAACTGGTAGGACTATTAACGGGACACTGCCATCTCAGGAGACACATGCAACTGTTGGGAGTGGAAAACACCAACATCTGTAGGAAATGTGAAGAGGAGGAAGAGACTCCAATTCACCTATGGTGCCAATGTCCCGCTCTGCTGGGAATAAGGCTCAGATACCTGGGAAGACACAGTGTGGAACCAGAAGACATCGCCACATATCCAATGACAGCCCTGGTGAACTTCATAAAAGGGACCGGGTTACTGGCAAGGGAATGAGGTAAAATGGGAGATAGTACAATGGGCCTATGGCCTAAGTGCTCGCGGGGAACGTAAGTAAACCGCCTCCGACTATAAAAAAATAAAAAAATAAATAAAATTAAAAACACTTTAAGATCGAAAATCTATAACTCAACATAATCAAATCAGAAAATACACGACCGGAATAGTAAAAACAAGCTTCGAAATTAGAAACACAGATGTCACCAATCTGCAAAAATTTCATTAGTTATCACAAAAATGTTCAATGTTATAAAAATATTTCTCACAAGCAAATCACAAATAACAACGATTCGATTACGAAAAAGACTTTAAAAGCGGGTTTTTATAATATACATAATTTATTTATATAAAAAAGCCAGGGATATTCATTATAATAATATGTATAATTTATTCATACCATCCGTTTTTGTTATTTACATAATTTGAGAGTGATTCTGATCAGAGGTTTGTTTGCCATTTATAATCCATTACTAATAATCTTTTTCGCTTTCGTACCCAATTTCGAATTAGGGGGACCCTGTTTCTACAGCCCCTGGTAAATGCCTGTGACAGACCACGCTATAAGCGCGCTATATTTTCGTGGCATGGCCTAATTTGAGCATATCGCTCGCCAAACATTCCCATTGGTAGTGTATGGCGAGCGATATGCTGAAATAGGACAAGCTATGATGCGTATAGCGTGTCTCCACATTAAGTGATTTTTTGGATTGGCAATACCTACCTATCGAACCTCGCATCGATAAGCTTCCACAATGTTATGTCAAATTTAAAGGATTTTACGCGTATATTTATCTAATTAATATTAAATAACACTCTTTTCCATAATCGTAAATGCAAAAAGTAGTTTATTATAGTCACTAGTTTTTTTTAAATGCGTACTATAAACGGTAGTCATGGGTAAAAGTTTACCCAACTCTTTACTTCGTGCTTATGTTGCATTTAGATAATTTAAGGCGACTTTTCGTGAGTTTATAATAATATAGGTTATTTTATAACAAACAATAACACGAATATATTTACTTGGGTAGTGACATTTGCGACTTGTCATCATCCTTGTTGTCCGAATCCTGCTTCCTTTTGAGAGATTTTAACCTTTCCTTCCGTTTTAATGCTTCGTCCTCTAATGAACCAACTTTATTTGAATCCATATTACTCAATTGACAATTTAGACGTTCTTCACACAGTAAATATTACTACGGGAGGTTAGAATATAAATACATTCCTTAAACTTTGACGTTTGACAGAAACGACCATAGAAACGACCAATCATAGATATTGGATATACCACTGACAAGTGCTGCCAGTAGCAGAAATCTTATACCATAGAGTCTGATTTGGTTGAAATACTTTTTCGGTACCTACCTACCTTTTTCAATCATCGTCATTATGGCGATGCACTACGTCGTATAATATTTTAAATTGAGCCGCTATCAATAACAACCCTTACGTAGATGGCGATAAGGTTTAAATTTCCGCTTAACACCATCCGCCTGTTTTGATTTATGCAAAAAAAAAACATGGCCAAAAAGTGGCTTTTATTTTATTTTGTGGATGTTCAGGCATAAATATATTTTTTTTTTCGATCATTTTATAGATAACTTAATTTGCCACATTATACAATAAAATCATAACCGAAAATGGGTTCGTAAGTAGGAGATTTTGAACTTTAAAGCAGTTTTCATAGGCCTTATACATTATTTATGTTCAAAATTGTAAATGGTAGTATAGACAATCTGATTTAATTAACGTCATTGAATTTCATATACCCACGAGAGCTACTCGCTCTAAAATTTTGTTTAAATGCAACAATATCAGGACTGAGTATTCCAAACACTCGCTTGTACCTAGGTTGTATGAAGTTAGTAATAGATACGCAGATGTGGCAGATCTATTTAACTGCACGCAAGGTAGGTACAAGAGGGCTATGCTATCAAATCTTTTCAATCAATATTAATTTAATCTAATTCTACCTTATTTGCACTATAGAAACTTATGTACTTTTATCTCTTGTTTACTTACTTATTTACTCTCTAATGTCATTTCACAATCAAATGCCACATATATTTGTAATAGTTTTTTTTTAAATATTTCTACGATTTTAACTGTGACATGTTATCATTGTTTATGGTATATTTATACCGTTTATATTAAATAAATTATTTTTTTCTGGGCTTATAAAAAGGCTTACCTAAAAAATACTCGATGATTTCAAAGGCCAAGATGTATTCTACTCGCAGTATTTAATTAAAGCATCTGAAACATTTCTTGGCAACCAAATTTTCAAACCCAAAACACATGATTTTGCATTACTACGTATGGCATCGCCTTAAGAAGAAGTTCTGCTAAGTACCGGAAAAATATTTATTGATGTATTTTTAAAATATTTTAAAATCTTTATTATTTTGTCAATGTCAATGTATGTAAAAGGTTGGATTTAATTACGTTCCAACTATCCAAGTGAGCCCGTTGTCCCACACGGCCGGTAAGGGTAAAAAATCGAAGATCCTGGGCAGAAAAGTAAAGTTCACTATGGTTTACAGCGCAGCCATCGCGGGACTTTTATGCACAGTGAGTTTATGAGTCTTTGGTTTTTTTGATCGATTTCTCACCTTTACCAAGCCAGTGGAACGGCGGGCTAAAAAATAAAAACAAATTTATTTTTGACGTGCATCTGCGCTCAATATTTTGTCACTTCGAAAAATAGATAGGTTGAAGCACATTGAAGTTCGTACATATTCATAAAATAACAAATAAATAAAAACTCTTTCATGTGATTTTTCAGCGTTATATATTAACAATCAAAATAACATTATTACCAAAAAATGTTCAAATATTTTATACCGGTCGATAATATGATAATTTTTGAAATTAAATAGGATGAATAATTTCCAGGAGTTAGTCGGAATATTATAACGTAAAATGCAATACGGTAAAATCAGTCAATATAGAAAAACACCATATTTTTAATAAATGGATACGTTTTGCAATAAAAAGGGAAAATTAAATAATACTGTTATATTATATTATTATGGTATATATAGCTCCACATTTCCTCGTCGTGTAATATTTGGAATCGGGCCGCTAACGATAACATTCTTTATATAGATGGCAATAAGGTTTAAATTCCCGCTTAACAACAACCGCCTGTTTTGATTTATGAAAAAAACATCGCCAAAAAGTGTTTTATTTTATTTTGCGAAGTTCAGGTACAAATATTTAAATGTTTTACGATAATTTTCTAAAGAACTGAAGTTGCCACATTATACAATATAACCATAACCGAATATTGAACTTTAAAGCAGTTTTTATATGCCTAATACTTTATTTTTTCTGGACTCTCGAAAAATGCTCGATTATTTCAAGGGCAATGATGTGTTCTACTCGCAGTATTCACTAAAAGCATCTAAAAATTTAAAATAGCGATCAAATTTTGAAACTATAAACACATTATTTTGCATTACTACGTAGTACTTCCCCTTGATGCTTATTTTTTTTCTGTTGATGGAAGGTGGAAGAGATTTATTTGATACTGTAATATTAAATTTACCTACGGTTAAACATAATTAAAAACATATATAATTTGAGATTTTCGCATCCAAATTATGAAGTATCGTGAATATTGTTTGAGTTATTTGTTGCCTTCTTAAGCCAACGGTTCGGACAGCCTTACATTCTCTATCATCAGGGCAGATGTCCGAAATGTTGGCTAACGAAGGAGGAAGGTAATAATTAAATACTCTAAAAGGTAAACCACTTCAAAACAAAACTAAAAGTAATAAATATGATTGATTGTATTACAAACGTTTGCAATGAATCGATTATTGTTATTTTGTTGTTTATTATTTTATAACACATATCAATTTACATACAATCAATACAACACAGCATCCCCAAAGATGACGCAGGAAAAATAATCCCTCAAGGCCTCCTGTGTGGAGCTAGTGTAACAAAATATTTCACACACATTTTGACGTATACTGATTGTGTATTTGGTTGCATCAACCAGTGAATTTTCCGCTAATAAATTACACAGGAATTACGAATAATGTTTTATAATTTGTTTCCTGTTGTAAAAACTTTTGTTTGATACTTAAGTAGACAATTACAAAATATATTTTGATAACATAAAAAAAAAATTACGCCAAACTTATGAATAATCAATACTATTGCTAATGAAATATCGTAAACTAATTATTTTTATCAACTCACTCCTTATTGCGTAAAAAATTCAATAATGGCAAACAATTCTATAGGTTTTTCCCTTAATAAATATGGTTTTTGGGGCATCGCGTCCGACATATCAACAGGGAAAACTTTCCTCTACAAATAATATTGTTTTCTTACTTGAAAACCTACAAATATCCACCTACGATCTTTTAAACATGTTTCCTTTCTTAATTATGTCATTTATGTTTTTAATTCTCTCATTTTATAAACATAAACATGTGAATTCGTCTGTGTCGCTGTCGTGTATTTATAAATCTTACGTGTTGGTGGAAAATCTTAATATTAATTGATAAATTAGGCGTTTGTCATTATTATTAAAAAAATACACATGGTTCTATAAATAAGTTATCTGGGATAATGTTTACTTATTTGCAAATTATGTTTAACGCTAACCACGACTACTAAAATGATTTTTCAGATGAAAACAACGAAAAAACACAACTATTCTCCTATTACCTAAACTACACCGTTCAAAAACGATAAATTCTGCAGTCTCTGAGTATATTTATGAATAGTTTCTTTAACTGGGACACAAGCTTACAAGTTGAATTTCTGATTGAAAAACGATTGTCTCGGTTGGTTTAGAAAGCCGTGATTTAACGACAACACCTTGGAAACAATGCTCAAATCTTCCTGTGATTTTCCTCCTGAGGTGAGTCCTGACTGGTATATAAGTGATTTGAGTTTATCCCCATCAATGATTCTCGATTGCTGCTGAACAAAATTTCTATTACTGTTAACCGGAAAATAGTTGTTATTGTTGAATCCGTTGTTCCTATTAAAACCAAAATTGCCTGTGCCAGAGTCATGTCTGAACACTCGATTTGATGAAGGAGGCTGTCCATTGGGATTGTTGTTAAAATTTAAAAATGAAGTTTCTTTGGGTAACTGCAATAATTGTTGCTGACCGGAAGGCTGGACTTGGGAATTGAAATTGTTCTGGAAAGGTTTTTCATTGGGTAACTGCTGCTGTAAGATACTTTGCTTGATCGGTACGTTGAAATTGTTCAGGAATGGCCTGTTGCTGGGGAGTTGCTGTTGGGTTGGTAGTAACGAAATAGAGCTTTGTGCATGGAATGGGGAGATTTGCTGATTAGGAAGTTGGGAGTTCTGTTGAAATTGATTCTGGGAGTTTTGCTGATTAGAAAATTGAGCGTTTTGTTGGTTAGAAAATTGATTAGATTGTTGGTTGTTGAATTGTGACTGTTGTTGGTTTTGGAATTGAGATGCTTGTTGATTATTGAATTGGGGAGACTGTTGTAGATTGTTGAATTGAGGAGGCTGTTGTTGATTGTTAAATTGAGGAGGCTGTTGTTGAGTAGGGAATTGGGAACGAAGTTGATTCAAGAAGTCAACTGCCTCTTTTTGTGGAGGCAGGAGTTCAGCGTTGCTGGTAGTTGCTTGGACTGAGATACTGGGTGATATGGAAAATGAATTTTCTTGCGGAATATTTTGTTGGGGAAGAACTTGTTGTTGGATGTTTTGCTGTTGTACTTGTACAAAATTTTGTTGCTGGCCTGACTGTTGGAACCTTTGATTTAATTGCTGTTGATTCTGATTGCGAATGATTTGCTGTTCGTTTTGATTGCGAATGATTTGCTGTTCATTCTGATTGCGGATGATTTGCTGTTCATTCTGATTTCGGATTCCCTGCTGTTGTTTAAGAAATTCTTCGTGATATTTTTGCTGTTTCTGGAGTTCCCTGAGTTGTTCTTCTAGTAAAATTGTTTTGTGTTCCAACTGTTGTTGAAGAACTCTGAGTTGTTGTTGATTAAGCTGACTGGTTACGGAGACAGGGTTGAAATATTGCTGCGAAATCTGTGGATCTTGCTGATTACTGACGCTTTGTCGCACCAAAGATTGTGTCGGGATGCTGTCTTTTTGGTTATTTTGGGAGGCTTTAGTCTTAGAATTTAAAGCTGCAACTGGCACAATAGGTTCGCGAATGGCTTGTTTGTAAATAGGAATTACTTTTTTTGGTGAACCATTAATATCTTGATGAACAGTAAATGCTGCTACAAGAGGCGCTTGAAATACTTGGACTTCGTCAAGTTCCTCAATATTTTCTCCGTCGGCATTATGCGAAGGTTTGGCTGTAGTAGGTTTCGTGGGTGTAATAATCCTCGCTTGCTTTTGGGTTGTCTTTTTTACGAGAGAAGACCCAGTTTCCGCAACGGCTTCAATATCTGACTTGACATTTCTAGATTCAAGATTATCTGAACCCTTGTTGTTTTTAATCAAATCTATTAATGGTGTTTCTAAAACAGTGTTAGGTGTAGGTAATAAAACAGCTTTGTTTACTATCTTCAGTTCAGTAACTTCTTTCGATTCTAATGTTTCACTATTTTCGAGAGTCTTTTGACCATCGACTGCAAAAGACTGGAAGTGTATAGGACCATTGTGTTGAGATTTAGTATTATTTAATTTGAAAGATTGTGGTAACGCAATAACGTCGTTTTCTGAATCATCGATGTGGTTTTCGTTATTCTTGTTGTCGCTTGTTTCGAGAATTTCATTGTCTTCCGTGGAAATGTCTGTGGTGTCATTATATTCAGTGGTGGAATCCTCTTCGGGAGAAGTGGTTTCATTTTCCAGATCAGTGATCGCCTTCAGGAGCGCCCTTCTCAGTACTGGATCGAGGCCTTTTGGAGATTTAGGGAGGATTTCGTTATTTTTGTCTGGAGTCTGAGAGCTGGCCCACGTGATGCAGCACAAGCAGAGTAACACGGCAAACATCTGAAATAGAAGAAAAACATTCATGAGTACCTATACGTGTTGTTGGCTGCATTGCTAGGGATTAAGGAGTTGCCACTGTTTTAGACAGACGATTTTTGGTATATTATGGCAAGTTTTCAAAAAATCGCTTGTCATGTTGTGTCAAATTTATAGAACCTAAAAAAATGGGATCGTCAGTGAAATCTAGGTGGAGTCATTGGCTTTAAACTGCAGCAAGTACGTGTTTCCATATTAATATTTTGAGGAATGATTTAAGAAAATCGAATGGCCAAATTTAAAAACAAAAACACCCATCACTTGAGTGGGTGGTTGATTTTGAAATTCTGGAGAGCCATTCACCATTAGTATGTCGCGCAACTAGCCACATTCTACAATGAAGCATTAACTGGAAATGAACTGTAAAAATGATCGCAGAAAGTTCAACAGGTCAAAACTTGTTTACAGGTCCGATTTTCTATCTAATATAAGAATTACATGTAAAACCGTAGGCTCTGTTAGAATTAAAGCCTAGTTGTGTTTATTGATTTTAAAATTAATCAGGGCAGATAAACAAGGTATTGTCAGGTGAACGTTGCATATTTATAATTTAAATAATTTATTTTTTTATTGATGAATGAACAAATATGCTAATAATAATAAATAAATTTTTGTTTTCTCGATTGTTCATCTCCGCCGAAAAGCGTAAGTGTGTCAAGTGTCATCCTTCTCAGTGCGCAGCTTCAGCGAAAGTTATATTAAGTAGGTACCTACCTAATTGCGCAACGAATTTTGAAAAAATTAATTTCATATTTAAAAATCACATTAATGTGTAATATGTACTTACAGATATGGATAGTATGTAATACAACACTGACTAACAAAACAATCGCAAGTAGGTACTTAAGTGTACATACTAGGTAAGAATCTTATACAGGATTTTCCAATAAGAGGTGTTATTTTGAATAGCCCGCTATTTCGGTAGATGTTACTTTTGAAGCTGTCATTTTTTCACATTTGACAAGTAGAAACTACGCCATTGATAAAAATGGAACAATGCATGCTTCAAAAATGTATTGAAATTTTTAAAATTCACTTGAGTGAATCAAATGCAAATCAGCTTGAGTGATGAGGCCCATTTCCACCTCGGTGGTTTCGTCAACAAGCAAAATTGTCCCATCTGGGGCTCGGAAAACCCAAGAGTTATTATTGAAAGCCTCTCTATCCTCAAGGTGTGACTGTTTGGTGCGGTTTATGGCCCGGCGGAGTCATTGGACCTTACTTTTTCGAAAATGAGGCTGGAGCAACAGTTACGGTGAATGGATTGCACTATCGAGAGATTATTAATGATTTTTTATGGCCGGAATTGGATGGTATTGATCTGGACAGTGTTTACTTTCAACAAGACGGCGCTACGTGCCATACAAGCAAAGAAACCATTGATCTTTTACGATTGAATATCAAAATAACATCTCTTATTGGAAAACCCTTTATAACTATGTAAGCATTACGTATGTAGGTACCTACCTATTTATCTACTACTGAAGAAAAACATACTCAGTACCTAAGTACAATGATAAAGCTTACCAATGTTGTAACAGGTAGGAAACAACATAGATAGTGTATTACTAAAGGTAAACTTTTTTTGTGAAATTATTACTTAGCTTTTGTTTTTAAATCATGCTAAAAGGGAAAATGTTTAAATTAACATATGCTAGAATTGTTTAAATCTTTCTCAATACGCGTCTGCCGCAAATAATACAATATATTTGTAAAGAAATTTTAATGACAATATCACCTCTACAGAAAATGAACATATATTTGAATAAATAAATAATACACAATTACTGCGTACCTATAATATTTATGTAACATTTATGTCTTTATTGTGTGAGATTCTATAGTCAAATTTATTAATTTTTTGGTGTCAAACACAGACCGAAGAACATCAAAAATAGATTGCATGAAAATTATTTAACAACGGAGTAAAGTTAAATCAAAACATTGAAGGTATTATGCAAAAATTATGATGATAATAATAATATTTGGATGATTTGTATAGAGCCGTTTTTGTGCAAAATCACCCCAAGGACGCTGTATGTTTGAATATAAAAAAATTCTTAAAAATTGACTTGACTTGGCTTGACTTTATAACCTCTAATTAGTTCAATTTGACCCCCAATGCTCTAACGCCGAACGACCGGAAGCTACCGAATTCGGTCTCCGCACACTGCTAATAATAGTGGAACACGTCTCGACGAGATGTTATTTATGACTATCCCGTGATTTTACTACTAGCACTAGTACATAATAATATTACTACACAGAGAAAAATAAGTATTGCTAATTTATTAAAAAAATCTCTTCAAATTATTGGTAATCCGGTTAAAAACGGGGTTGCAGGACGTTCAAATTCCCGTTATAAATTTTTAGTTAATTCCGAATATATCGGAACAAGTTCATGCAAGTACGTCTTGATAATATGTAATGATGAAATGCGAAATTATTAGATTTTTAATGAACACGTGTTCCGACATCGTGATAATAAACATGTTCGTATTACCTGTTAATTTATTCTTTAAGGCCTACAATCCCGTTTTTAACCGGATTATCAATGATCTAAGGAGATTCTCAATAAATTAGCGATTCTCATTTCCTCTGTGTAATATGCAAATTATTAGTAGGTAGGTACTTTCAATTATTTTAAATATCAGAGATCAAATTTAATATAGAAATTCATAAATTTTTTATTCCAAAATGTTATTATGACAGGTAACATAAATCCGTTTGTAATTTAAACATTTTCCAGAGTATGTAGATTGTAGATGTACAATTTGTAACTTAATATTTCAAACTATCGTTTCATTATTAATTGAAAAGCTATAGCAGTATAGCACACGTAATGCTTGGCCATTTTAGGAGGAAGAAAGTTCGGTAATGTTAAAACAAAGCCCCCTGGCTTTAATTATGCAGATAGAAACACGAATATTTTTCTAAATAACTCCTCGGGACAATGGAAGAGGTCGACACGATAAACATTATATTGAACTCTGTCACTTTGGTAATACGTTATATCAATTTAACGTAAGCAACATTTATCTCATTATATTTTATGTGCTAAAACGTTTTCAAGATGGACAGTCAGATAATTTTTTTAATAAATACCAGAGAAACCTTTTAAAAATCCTCCACCACGCCCAGGTCAAGATTGTTTTAACACTGTCCAAAAATCTTTCATGTAACTCTTATATTTTTAATGAAGTTATTTGATTTCTTTACAAAGAAAGTCTTTATTATCTCAGATTTTAGATTCTCGGATAGAGGGGTTAAGACCTTAGTTTTTTTTGCATGTATACAAGAAAGTGTTACGAAACTAAATTTGGCAAAACGAGATGTACTTAACACTTCATGGGAAATTTTTCTGCCGCTTCCGGTCACTGTTAAATTGGTCTTTGTTTACCCAAACGAATTTTATCTGTATTCATTAAAAAACACTGATATTAATTCGCTTCTCTCTACAACATCTAACGGTAAAAGTCAAGTTTGACTCTCACGATGATTGATTATGATGCAATAAATTCATAACTTTATTCATTGATTAGTTAAATTAGGGAGGGTATTTGATACCCGGCTTCGCTAGAGATTTAGCAATAATTTACACTAATTTTGCGCGTACAATATTTTGCAAAATAAATTGATATTGATGGAAACGTTATTGAGGGCTGAAAATAATTGCGTTAAAATTTTAGACTGAAAAGGCAGACCTCAATTTTCAATAGTTTATAATGAAAACAAGAAAATAATTTTCAGTTTTATGGCTGAAAAGATCTAGAAATCTGAGAATCTGATGGATAGCGATTTCTTTGTCATAATGAACTCGAGGTCCAACACAAACGATCGGTAAAGCCCTAAGTCAATACTAAATTTGTAATCTATGGTCAGTTAGAGATATTTGCGAGCACGATTGATAACAAATGTTCCGACGGCCGATAGACAAATTTTACCGCGGCCTAGTATCAGATAAGCTTAGGTTATCTGTCAGTATACAATATATATATATATATATATTTTTTAATCGTTCGTTATTCATTTTTCTATGGCGGCGATAATAGTTGAGTTCATGTGAATGTTTTTTAAATTGCATTGATGTATTATATGTGCTTATCCACTTTTTCATAACATTTGACCTGGTGAAATCTTAAAAAAATAATGCACGATTTGAGCGCGACACGCGACATGTTGGAAATATATCGACATTATTTATGAATTAGTGACGTAAATAAAACAATTGCAATGGCTTTACGGTATTACAATACAAAGCCCTTACCACGTATTGTGCATAATATGATTCAGGGTATCTAGCACGGTAGATCGATAAAACCCTATATAAATACGATATTCCGTCATCTATGGTCAATTAGAGATATTTGCGAGAACGGCCCAGAAGATGAATCCAGCAGTCTGACGTTTAGGAAAGTCAATTCATAGAGAGATGTTGTGCCAGTGTTGCCAGCGTATGTCAATTTCTCTTTTATTACTTTATCAATATCGGTCTGGCTGTCAACAGCGCGACCGTGCTCTTTAAATCAGTATAAAATCATCGGTAGTTACGCCTATCGATCCGATATCGTAAAGTTATCGAAGGCCGCGATAAAATTTGTCTATCGTCTGTCAGCATATTTCTTATCAATCGTTGAACGTGATCGCAAATATCGCTGACTGACCGTAGATGATGAATTTAGTAAATATCGTATTGAAGTAGGGCTTTATCGATAGTCCATGCTGGACTTACTGGCACTAGACCATTTAGCACGCGGTCTGTCTCTCTTACACTTGCCTGACATTTTACGAGTTTATCGCCATACCATTTGAATTTCGTAATCATGGTGAAACACAGTTTTGTATGGAAATATAGGCTCAAATTGGGCTTATATTTGGATCACGAATCACCGCATATTGCGTGCTATTGTGAGTGGTTTATTTATGGTGCTATTCCTGCGGAGTAAGTATTAAGATGGTACTAAGGTTGCGTCGTTTTTTTCACAGTCGAAACTTTCCTCAGCGGGCGACCCATAAATAATGTCCCAACTGAAGAATACCTATGGCGGTTCATGTCAAAAGTTTTGTTTTACGATGCATAAAATGGCGAAGTTCGTGTCAATATGCTTGCCGTACAGCGTCCGTATAACGTAGCGCAGGTAAATGAGAAATGGCGTCCCAGCAGCGCCAGCGTGACAAACCTACAACTGACTTGACGAGTAGTTGAATGGGTATTGCAGATTCGTGGGAACTCAGACTTTATGTAAACTTAGGATTTAGCGGCTTTATGTCGATTGTGGATTGTGTAACGTCGCATTATGCTCACTGCCAAATTCTATACTTTGTCATTAATTTGTAAATAAAAATAATTTGTAGCGTTCTAGATAATAATGTTCCTGGTAACAATGATTCCTGTAAAAATGTCACCAGTTAATATTCCCCGTCAAAATATTAGCAATAAAAATGTCCCCAGTTAATGTTATCTGTCAAAATGCTTCAAGTAAAAATGTTACTAGTTAATTTTCCCTGTTAAAACGTTTCCAGTAAAAATGTCCCTAGCTAATGTTCCCGGTAAAAATGCCCCCAGTTAAAGTTCCTTGGCAAAATGTTCACAGTAATAATGTTCATCGCCAAAATGTTCATAACCTAACCTAACCTTTTAATTTCTTTCCAATTTTATGTCCGGGTTAAATCTTCCCCATAAGAAAAACTAAACCCTTCCACACACTTTTCCACAAATGATCATCTAGTCAATCAACATTATGGAAGTGCATTATATAAGCAAAATAAATACAAAACAATACAAGAACAACACGTCAACTCACCAGAGATCGAATGGGAAAATAATTCACCGACTCCAGATATTTTCATATCAGAGGGTTCGGCTCGGTAGAACTCCTAACAGGGCCTATAAATCCTACTGATCCCTCAACATAAATATTTAAAAAATCTTTCGTTATCCTACATGTATTTAAAATGACTAATTTTCGCATTTTTATATATAATTTTTTTGATAGATCTAATACGCCTAAATTTTTAACGAGAGAGCTAGGTATAATATAAATATTTATTATCATTGTGTTACTATTAACTATTAATAACTAGGAACATTTTGGCAGGGGACGTTCGGACATTTTAACAGGAAAATTTTTGACAGGAAACACTATTATCAGCCACGAATTTGTAGGTACCTAAGTAAGTACGTTAAAAAAATGTAATTTTATTTTAACCTTATTGTTTATGAATATGTTAAGCGCATATTTATCAGATTCGTTTGCTTTTTTTTTTTTTTTATTATTGAATTTTTTTTTATACATACATGGTTACATAAAATATTGAAAAATGTATAAAAAATATTGAAATAAATGTACATAATTAAAAAAAAATCCCACGAAGGCGAAGCCTGAGTGTGGGTATTATAAGTATTTTTTCTTGTGTCTATGGTTTAAGTGGAAATACAATATCAAATATAAATTTAAGTTATTTTAAAAGAGTTACTGTAGAGATGCAATACAAGAAAGTAAATCATAAAATATGTAAAAGTTTTAAAATAACACAAAGAATAAGGTAAATACTAGTTTTTAAAGAAGACATCATAAAAAGTGAATAAGCAGACAAAGCATTACAAACAAAAAAAAAATGTATCCGCTGTTTTTTATGAATGTGAAATAATAAAAAATAATCTCTACATGGATATAAATGTTACAGATAGTTTTATAAAACTTGCTTGGTTCATAATTTTACTATTTATATTTAAATTTAATTTTAGCCACTTGGACATGGAAGTTAACAAATGTCAAATTTATTGATTATTATTAAATTTTTTTGTATTTTCTTTTTATTGATATGGCTCCTTCAATCCAGCTTGAATCTATCAATTATTGCAGACTTTATGGTTTCCGGCAGCGCGTTATAGTATTATATTCCTTTGTAAAGTAAACTATTGTATTATTATTTTCAGTTTATTATTTTATAAGGTACAGATTTTTTGGATTGCGCTAGAAAGCTTCATAAAAAAGCAATGCGGGATTTGGTTGGATAATATAAGAGCCCTTTAAAATAAGAAGGCTGTCAAAAAATACAGGGCTTTCCAATAAGAGGTGTTATTTTGAAAGGCCGCTATTTCGGTAGATGTTATTTTTGAAGCTGTCATTTTTTAACATTTGACAAGTAGAAACTACGCCAATAATAATAATGGAACGATACACGCTTCAACAATGCATTGAAATTATTAAAATTCACTTGAGTGAATCAAATGCAAATCATCTTGAGTGATGAGGCCCATTTCCACCTCGGTGGCTTCGTCAACAAGCAAAATTGTCGCATCTGGGGCTCGGAAAACCCAAGAGTTATTGTTGAAAAGCATCTCTATTCTCAACGTGTGACTGTTTGGTGCGGTTTATGGTCCGGCGGAGTCATTAGACCGTACTTTTTTTAAAATGAGGCTGGAGCAACAGTTACGGTGAATGGATTGCGCTATCGAGAGATGATTAATGATTTTTTATGGCCGGAATTGGATGGTATTAATCTGGACAACGTTGAATTTCAACAAGACGGCGCTACGTGCCACACAAGTAACAAAACCATTGATCTTTTACGATTGAATATCTAAAATAATACCTCTTATTGGAAAACCATCTACTATCATTGATTTGAACAACTTAATAATAACACCTTTAACCACGATAAAACCGGCCGTATTTCGTTAGGAGAAAGATGCATTTTAGCCAATTAGCTTCGACCTGGTTTACAAATTGTTTTACATACCAGTTTCAAAATTTATTGACTGTCGAAAATTTTAGACAATAATTACAATAGTGACTTTTATGTCGACGCATAATTTTTCTATTTTTACCTGCTAACATTCCATGCATACTAGTGGTGTGTATTTTACCAACTACATTCCATACTTAGGTACTAATAATGGTGTGTATTTTACATACTAACATACCATACCTCCTGATAGTGGTGTATATTTTACCTACTAACATACCATACCTACTGATAGTGGTGTGTATTTTACCTACTAACGTTCTATACTTACTGACAGTGGTATGTATTTTACCTACTAACATTTCATACCTACTGATAGTGGTGTGTATTTTACCTACCAACATACCATATCTTCTGAGTGGTGTGTATTTTAACTACTAACATTCCATACCTCCTGATAGTGTGTATTTTTCCTACTAATTTTCTATACCTACTGACAGTGGTGTGTATTTTACCTAACTTCTAACTACCAAAGAATGACAAAAATCAATGATTAGCTGAACTGTCGACGAAGTCTAAAGATTTCATAATCTAGTATTATTTCCACATTCATTAATATTAATTATTTCTCTTGCAAAATAGTTTTTAGTCCACCATGAGAATATCGCCAGAATAGAATGACGTTTTGGAAGTTTTTCGCACAATAAGAGTAAATATTTCACATGCAATAAATCGACGTACCTATAAACACTCCGATATGTCAGAGACATTATTGCACAAATAACTCGTATATACATACTTCGTGAGAAATTTCTGTTCATTAGAAGGAAAATAATGAAAAGTACCTATCTACTGCAAAAACTTAAAGCGTGTGAAATACAAACATCCTTAAAAAAAATAATAAAGTTGGTGACAATTAAGATAGAATACATCAATCACGGAGAAAAATAAGTACCTATTGGTAATTTATTTAAGAAACTCTTCAAATTATTAATGCAGTCAACTACGGGATTGCAGGCTTACCTGATAAACTTTTATTAAATTCCTAATATATCGGAACACGTGTTCATGCATTGCAATGACGAAATGCGAAATTTTTATGAACACGTATTCCGACATCGTGATAATACATTTGTATTTTACTAATATACGACTAACTAGGAATTATCCTTTTGGAAGTCCAGATTAAACTTACATTCATAGCACATGTACACTTCTTCTGATCTGGGTTCGGGAAATTAAGCTTTTAATTTTGTAATAGCGTGTGTTTACCGATACGACACTTTTAAACATATTTTAAACCTAGACTATCTATCAATCATTCAACTATGTTGTTCGTATGTCTTATATCCTTAGTACTGATGGGTGGAATTAAATTAAACACTGTGTTGATAATACAGAATATATCGCAACAATTTACCAACTAATCAGAGTAGGTATACAAAAAAAAACATCGAATGATCTGTCTCATGTTATTCCGCCATATAAACTCAATTTGTTTTATTCGTCAACCGTGAGAATTTCGTCAAATTGTCAAATCGTTGTCGAAGTGAAAGACTTGGATTAGGAAAAACGTTAAATCAAAACCTACATTGAATTATAATCTACTTAAGTGCATAATATTGTGTTGGTTCATTTGTGAAATGAGAACTAAATAATTAAAGCGCTAGTGTAATTAAAACATATCTTGCGTGTCTACACTTCATATTTATTTACACAAAACAGTAACCTATTTTAGTCGGAGACGGAAAAAGCTGAAAACAAAACTAACTCTGTGGTTGAAGGGTAAGGTTCTCGATTAGCAATCGGAGATGGAGTTATCCCTGCGGGCGTAAGTAAACATTATTTGATTGATTTATATTGTTTCACAATTTATTCATCAAAAATAATATATAGTATATTTTCGGCACGTTCCAGAGTGGAATATACTATCAGTATCGCCCTGGTGTGAGACCACAATTTAGAAATGAAGCATTGCTTGAAATGGTTTTAGCCGTATTTAATTACCAGATCTGAATAGCCAGATAATTTGCCACCTTCCTCTTCCCCATCTCCTTCCCCTCCCCACTACCTGCAGCTTCACAACATACCCCAATTGGAGATGACATATTCTCACTGGCTCCAGAATGTTCGGAGCAGTTTTGATTCTTGTCATGTTGACAGTTTCTGAAAAACACCGCCTTAAGTAGAAATTTGCTTCTAAAATGTTCCCAGCATTCGTAATTTAGATGAAACTTACAAGTAATTTAACTTTCAGAAAACAATCTCGTAAAAAAGTATTTTTTGGCGTGATCTCTAATTGATTTTCTAATTGATCTCAATAAAGTTAGCTAAATCAAAATTTGTTGAGTTCTTGTATCTTGTAACAAACCACAAAATCATCATGCCTGGGGTGCCTCATATTATCATCATCATCGTAGATATATCTAAAAAAAATTAATCGATCGCAAATCTTATCAAAGAACTGACCATCTGGCCAAGACAGGAAAACCGTCCCTAACAACGAATATAGCAATGACAGTTGACAGTTGGTTAGCTTCGCCGCAGTCATCACCTTCATCATTCCGCTGGCGATGATTGACTGCATACTTCTTCATTGACCTTTCTATTGTTTGTCTCCGCGAGGTGAAATTCCCTCAGAGATGCTTGCAGATTCCCATACTAACCTTGTGATAAATCTCAAGTTTTCAATTAAAGTTTTAACAGATGTCGGGATTCAGCGCAGACAATCATATCTTTAAGTTTATCGAATCAACAACATTCTCGCTTTTTAATTCACACCTATTGTTTCTAACTTCACTATTAAAAAAGACATTAGGTAAATATTTCTGGTAGAAGCGTTCTCTTTTTCCATCGAATATACGTCACAAATTAATAGCTTAATAAAATATCTTAGTCGTATTATTTTATCAATTTACCAAGAAAATAGCTGTTAAGGCAATGCAATACGTAGTAATGCAAAATCATGTGTTTTTGGTTTGAAAATTTGGTCGCCTAGAAATGTTTCAGATGCTTTAATTAAATACTACGAGTAGAATACATCTTGACCTTTGAAATGATCGAGTATTTTTTATGTAAGTCTTTTTATAACCCCAGAAAAAAATAATGTATAGGCCTATGAAAACTGCTTTAAAGTTCGAAATCTCCTACTTACGAACCCATTTTCGGTTACGATTTTATTGTATAATGTGGAAAAGTGAGTTATTTATAAAATGATCCGAAAAAAAAAAAATTTATGTTTGAACATCCACAAAATAAAATAAAAGGCACTTTTTGGCCACGTTTTTTTTCTTGCATAAATCATAACAGGTGGATAGTGTTAAGCGGGAATTTAAACCTTATCGCCATCTACGTAAGGGTTGTTATCGTTAGCGGCTCAATTTAAAATACTACACGACGTAGTGCATCCCCTCAAAATGTCGTCACCTCAGTTGAACAAAGTTCTGATTTTTTTTAAATACCTTAGAACCTTTTGCAACTGCCATTTTGTTTGTATCTGACAGTTGATTGTTTTTTTCCAAGGTACTTTAGTTTGATAGGGTTCTTCGTCCATGTTCTGAGTTCTAAGTTATCAAATTTGCAAAAGCGATCTCTCATAATTTATTTAACATTTTCTGTTTTTGAGGTTTAACCTTATGTAAATATTTTATTAGATCGTTGCCCTATCTTGAAATGGTATTCCGTAAATGCAGTTAGAAACTTATGTAACGAATTATTATGCCCAAGCTGGCTGCATATAGTTCTATCTGCATGTTTAAGTATGTTCTAAAATGATAAGTATATGTTATATTAAATATTTACATCTAAAATATTCTACACAAGATTCAACCTCAAAATTTGACACCTCATATCTCAATGGTAAAGTGAAGTTAAAACCCTGTCCAACTAAGGTTACGTTGAGCTGAAAGTTGTAATTTTACCTACTGTCTATTTTATGCTACTTTATACACATTAGTTACGGATAATCGACAGCCTTCTGTGCCTCCATGAAAGTGAAATAACCCATAAAGATTCGTCAATGTACAGTGATTTATTACTCGTGTATCGAAGGCAGATGCCGCGTCCAGCATAACATACGTATTATATCAAAAATCATAAGAGAGGTAGCTCTGAGAGGCTTGAAGCGTAAAAGTGAGATCCAATGGAATTATGCACTTTCTTTGACCTTCCCACGGCGAGATGCAGCTATACGCTATCAGCTATCTGCTTGGGATGCTGATGCAGCAGAGAGCACGCGAGGTGAAACAAACTTGTTTTCTAACCACCGCCTTTTGATGTTTTCAAACCAGATTCTGCCCGAATACCTCCTAATCGCCGGATGAATTTTAAGGAATAACTATCGGTAGTTTGTAATTTATAACAAGTCATTTGAGAGTAATTTTCCGTCAGCGGAATGTGTGCATCGAATCAGTAACTCGTGAATTTACGACCAGTAAAAATCTAATTTTAACTGCGTTGTAGGAACTAGTCGTAAAAAGTTATTGGTTAATAAACTGGCGGCATTTCTGTCTTCTTACCGAATTAACACACATACCTACCTAGTAACTGCATCCCGCAATATATATAGGGGAATGCACATTGCACTTGTGAGAACATCAACTTGTAATGATCTCTAGGAATTTATACACAAAAAATATTTACGTTCACATTGACAGACGTTGCTACAGTATTTTTTTATTGATGCGGTAGGTAGGTAAGTTCTTTAAATCGTAAGAAGCAAATCTTCTTTAATTTATATTTTCGTGTGAATACCGTACAAGAGTCCCAGTGAGCCATCCCCGATTGGGGTATGTCCAATGTTGTGAGGCTTAAGGCAGTGGGAAGGGGAAGTAGATGGGAAAGAGGAAGGTGGGGAAGTACATGGCTATTCAGACATAAAGCATTTCCAGCAACGTTTTATTTCTGATTGGCGGTCTTACACCAGGGCGATACTGAGGGTAGCTTCCAAAAGCTTCCTTAGAACGTGCCGTAAGTATAATCTGATAGTATAATTATGCTATCGTCTGGACGTTTTCGGCCCTCTGATTGGTCGAATTCAAACATTAAATCGGGGTCTGCACACAAATAACGACCACTCTGCCCCTCAATTTTAACTGACCGTAAGTTTCATTTCGGTTTGCAGGCGACCGGACCCAAAAAATTAAGACCCGATATCATACTGAAATGCCGTTACAAAATTTACCTATGACCCCACGGCGACCAAAACTGGAACCTCTCATAACTCACCGAAGAAATTCCGCCGTAGTTATTTTTCCAAGCGGCAGGTTTGCCAGTAAAAAAGTAAGTTTTGACAAGGAAACTTTCTTGCCAAAAACAAACTTATTTTTTTTTTAAATGTACTATTTTTTGGATCACCTTTTATATAATACGAGATTTCTTCAAAAACATCGTTTCTGTTCATATAATTTTTGGATAATATCGAAGAAAATATGTTTTAGAAAGTTAATAATCCATTGGATTAATTACAGTACAACAAAAAATATCCACGATTAAGTGTTAAATATTTGACGTTTGTAAAGAATCACGCGTTCTGAGGGTCCTTGAAAATTAAAAAAATATATACCTAGGCATTGGGACATTGGAAATGTTTGATAGGAAATTTGCAGTGTCCTATCGGACAGGGGAACTAATTGAATTATTGAAGCACATAGGAAATGTGAAAAACGAAAACGCAATTCATAGACTTAAATAATTCATATAAGACGCGACCAAATATGACGAAAGTCGTCAAAAACAAATTAACTCCTGTTTAGTATCAAAAAGTACATACGAAGTGCCAAAGTATATTAAAGTTAGTATTTTCATTCAAAATTAAGAATTTATTGGTTTTTTTCAATTTTGTAGGTCTTATCCCAATAAAATAATTCTTAATATATTTAAAAAAAATGTATTTACTTTGAAAATCTTTTGGCAAGAGCGTAATATTATTTCACGAAAATATGTAGATTTCTAGGACTTATTCCAATATAATAATTCTTAGTATATTTAAAAAAATGTAAATACTTTGGCAATCTTTTGTTAAGAGTATAATTCGCGTCGGCGGCATTTATTTTTACTCGGGAGATATTTTCAATTTGTATGGATATTTCAAGCGACTAATTATTGCTTATAATAATTAGTTAATAATAAAATAGACATTTTTATACTTGAATGTACAAATGGCTAAAATACAATTTATAATATTCATATCAAATAGTTTCAGACTCTATGCAATCTGCTTGAACAAAACGATTATCCAAGGAACGAACGGTGAATATCCTAAACAATTTTAGGTATAGGCAAATGTAGTCCGTACATATTGATGATGTCTAACAGTGCTCAGTGAATATGCACACGTTTTTGACGGAATAATTCTACTTCCTAGAACATGTAATCACTGAAGATGAATTAATTCTTCACTTCTACAAGGTACAAGTCTTTGCTAGAACTCACCACAACTAGGTGCTAATTGCGTTGGAACGAATCCAGATAGTTACACACTCGTAGTAGATACATGTGTACTTACTGCGGGTAATTGCAAATTACAACTTATGTGTTTGTTACCTGCAGTACAATGAGCATACGGAACACCGTAACTTCATTATGTCCGTAACTATTACCATAAGAAAACTATGGGTACCTGATTGTTAAAATAGTACAGTAGATACCAACGTTCGTAACCGGCACGTTTCATAAGGTCTTCATTATTTCCTAACAAAAATGCTACCACATCGGTCGAGGCTTTTGGAGTGTTTACTGTTGAGGGTACAAATTTATGGCCACACGAGAAGGAGAAAACCTCAAATAATTCCTGTTTAAAACTGACAGTTTTGCACTTCATCTGTCTGTAAATTTGTTTGTATGATCCGTTTCCGATCAGTAAAAATAATTTTTTCAAATGTGAAATAGTCGTGTTTATTTGGACTTTCTTATCTGCATTTTTTCAACACTTTGGTACCTACCTGCAGGTAGAAAGTTTTAAAAATAATTGTCATTGAGATAGAGTCGTTTATTTGGACTAATTGATATAATTACCCATTTGGGAAAAGTTACACAAAATGTATGGTTTTATAATTAAGTTGGCAGGTATCAATAAACTACTTACAAATCTTAATTATTAAATCAGAAAAAACATTATACTAACTTTTTTGTTATTTTATTACATTTTTTATGTGAATATCGCGTAAGAGTCTCAACTGCTCCCAACCGTCTAAATCCAGTAAGACTATGACATGTAATGAGGATGAAGTTAGTGGGGAGGGGGTGAAAATGAGGGAGAGGAACGTGGTGAAATACCTGGCTATTCAGTTCTGGTCGCCATTAAAATCCATTTCAAGGAATGTTATGATTTTGAATGGTGGTCTCAAAACTAAAAAAAAATGTACTATATCTTTCCGAATAATTTTTTTTTTTTCAAATGAACAAACTAATCGTGACCTTATTTGGTTTAACACACAAAAGCTAAATAAATTTTGACCTTTTTAGACATGTTCAAATTTGTGTTGGAGTGAAAACCTGTCAATGTGTTAAAGCGATTGATCACTCAACGGCAGCGGCGGTGGCGGCTACCTGTAAATTACGATAGCGATGATTAGTATTCTGTGAAGTTGTAAGGAATTCATTTGCATAGGGCTTTAATTTTTACAATGACATACGTTATTACACAATACTTCCCATTGAATGATAGATATTGGTAAAGTAGGTAGGTACCTTCAGAATGAGTAAAAGGTGTTGAAAGTGACAATGATCTATGTTTATGTAAAGCTGGACACACATGGCAGAGCCGCCAGCGAATCAAATAGCCGAGTCAAAACTCATCTTGGCAGCCTACGCTTGATATTTGGCGAGTCCAAAATGCATTGAGCTGAGTAAAAAGGCCGCGACTCAGCTCGGCTGTAGGTGTAAAAAACCCGAGCCGAACTCCGCTTAGCATGAATTCAGAAATCGAGTCGGACAGCATGGCATACGTCTTCAGGTGGACATAATTTTGCTCTGGACGTTATAGAAAAACTTATCCCTATATTATTTCTTACTACTTAATTTTAACTAAACCTTTTTTATGTGGTTGTAAAAAAACTAGTTTATTTCTAAACACAGTTTCTTTTTAATTCTCAGTTTTAAATACACTTTCTTTGTTGAATGTTCATATAAGAAAACTATTCCAATCACCTATTTTATTTTAAATATCTATTTTAATCAAACCATTGTTGAATATTTGTTAAAAACAAAATATTCTGTGTACCCATATACGATTTTAGTTCACAAGTTCAAAGTTGTCATTCGATTGTGACATTGGTAACGTAGATAGTGATTTGTTTAGTTGTGTTGATTGAGTTTTCTCTCTGGAGTTATCTTACTAGCAGTAATATAACAACTAGCCCCTATGAATATTTGACAACCTAGCGATTTTCATTTTTATGACATGGAATCACAGTACACAGATCAAACTGGCTCGGCTCTTCTCCCCTCGGCTCGATCGTGTGTGACCATCTAATTTGCACCGTATCCAAATGGATGCAGCCAAATAGTTCGTAGCCGAATGGCTCTGCCGTGTGCGTCCAGCTTAAGAATAATTTATTGTAAGTCGGTTAACACCTAGTGGAGATAATTACCGCGTTACACACAACTGAAAACTTTATTTTTAGATTCTATATGCTAGGAAATTACTCGTTTTGGATTAAGTTCCCCTTGATGGAGGGCCAGGAGACCATCAAGTAACCGCCATAATTTACTGAGCGTAGCAAAGTCCTGTTTTAATTCAACCATTTGGCATTTCATTTGTCTTTAAAATTGTTTGTTAAGTTCCAGTTCCGATTCAAGATGGTGGCCGTTTTGATGTTTTTCTTACGCGGCAGTAGCCGATAGAAACAATCAAAATCATTTATCTGAATATTGGAAAAATTCTGTTATATTATATACAACACGCTTCTGTTTGGATGTTACAATTCACAGAAACATAATTTTGCATAATACAAGTAGGTAAGTTATTACAAAAATAGAATTATCAAATTTTTTTTTTTCAAAATTGAAATCTTCGTATTTATTAATTAGGTAGGTGGGTATTTAAGTACCTACTTACAACAAGAACTGATAGTTTGAATAATATAACTTGCAATTAAACTGAAGCCATTTTTGTTGTTGTTAATATTTCCATGTATGGAAAGAATTGAAAAATATTGAACTTCTCTAAGTATTATCGGTGATTCTTGTAATATCTTTAGACACGATTTGGTTTAATCCAGTGAACTAATGAAACACAAAAAAAATATTCAGGTCATGAGAATGAACCCTCAGTCTTCCAATTACAAGTCAAACAGACAGACCAAACCTCTACAGAAACCTTTTGGTAATTGCCTAATCCCATTACAGAACACGCGTGATAAGTGACAAAGTCGTGAATCACCGAGTGTAATATAAAACCAGGAAATCGTTAGTGATTGCCAGAATAATTTCTATCCCAATATTATGAAACACTCTCTCACTACTAAAGCACTCAACATAACAACCTTACTAATAAAAAATCACTTTCCAACCGTTTAACGGTGTTCGGTTACTTACCGTCTTACTAATTAGTTTTTTACACGCCCGTTTAAAGTTGGTGTGGTAAAGCCGGCTTTGGGCCTGGTTTAAGACCGTTTTAAGGCGACAAAAGACTCTAATAACGGGGGTTTGCTCTACGCTAACAATTTAATTATTTTTGATGAACGTAGTACTAAATCTCAAATGTTTCTAAAGGGATGCAAGTTATTGAAGTGAAACTTCTTTACGCGCGTCATGCAATTTCGAGGACCGGAGTAAAACCGACTCATGACCGAAACGAAAATGCGGGACCACCGATTAAAGTTCATTTGATCTAGTCAAAGTTTTGAAGTAACATATAAATGCTTCTTAGCTCATCCCGACAACTGGCGTTGGTGGTGTAATGGTCAGCATAGTTGCCTTCCAAGCAGTTGATCCGAGTTCGATTCTCGGCCATCGCACATTATTTTTTTGTTTTTAACGCCTTTTTCATTCAATATCTTATTTTTTAGTAGGTCAGAACATTTTTTAAAAGAAAATAATATTGCAAAATAATAAAAACACTTATCTCACTGTGATAAAACATTACTCCGCTAGAGCGCGCTTTGCGTTATTGTGTTGGATTAAAATTATTATCTAATCCGTATATTATGATAATTGTATTACATTTATTTAATTAATTTATTTATTTTGATAATATGTAATAATTTACAGAAAAAAAAATTAAAACTATCTCCCTCTGATAAAATATCCGTTCGCTAGAGCGCACTACGCGATCTTGTGTGGGATTCTATTTCTGTACATTGTACATTATTTTTAAAAATATATTATATTTTGGGTGTGATGTAGGTAACATTATAAAACATAACAAGCTCTCATATTTTCAGAACCTACATAATATAATCAATTTATGCGGCTTTGCTTACAGTTGGTGCTCAGCGTGGTTGGCTTTCAATCAGTTAAGCGAGGTTCGATTCTCGGCTGTGGCATTTTTGAAGTGAAACCTTGTTGAGGTGGGGGAGCCGCTCACGAACGTTCTCTCTCTTCTCTTCTTTCCTCTCTCTCAGACACCAGCGAACTGCGCCACGCCAAGCATCAGCTGAAACTAGAAGTTTCACTTCTGTCTTGCGTAGGCTTGACACACCCACTTTTTTTTTATATTTAATATTGATAAAAACAGATACTAACCATTAAAATATTTTATATAAAACGGTTTAAAATTTTCGTTTGTTCAAAATCTTAAATCTCCGAAAGTTCTTCACCGATTGCTTTTAAATTATGAAACAACGTTGCATTCGAATTTGGGTTTTTGTATATTATATAGATGTCACATGTGACAGGTAAAAACTTTTTTTAAAGCGCCATCTGTTGGACATACAAGCAACACGCACTCTTGTTCATCTACCTACACAGCCGGACTGAACCACAGCAATGCGTGGCGGGGTACAGCTAGTAAGTAACTAAAATGTTACTTGTTTTTACGACATCAAAAATAACAAATATATAGGACTTTTAAAATTCCTGGAAAAAAATTCGAAATTCAGTCAGAAATTATTATTATTAACAATTTATACAAGAGATAAAAAATCATCTTTGGCTGGATAAGTTATGTATATATCTTTCCACATATACATAAGTCATGCATATATCTTTCCATATAAAAAAAAAAAAAATACTTATATTACTTTTTTTGCCTAAATGACTTTCGACAGTCAATACGCAATGTCTAATTTCTAATGCCCTTTGAACCATCTTCATGCTTTGACTTATTATTATCTCCCATTCTTACTTTTTATTATTATTGTCATTATTATTGTCTTCGCTCCTCATTTATATATGCTCTCCTTTCACTGTCATCTCTGTTTATAAAACTTATTCGTGTAATTAATATGTTGTTAATGGACTATTTGTCCGTAAATAAATAAATAAATAAATAAATAAATAAATAACCATAACTTATGTATATATCTTTCCATATATACATAACTTATGTATATATCTTTCCATATATACACCACTTATGTATATATTTACATATATACATAAGTAATGTGTATATCGTTCGATATATACATAAGTTATGTATATATCTTTCTATGCACTATTTTACGCCAGTTTCCATATTAGTTATCAGTTATCACATACACGGTTGTTTATCAATTGTGTAAAATTTTCACCACATTTATTAGTAAGGCTTTCTCTGTTTACCTTCTTGATATTGCTTTAGAAAATTATACAACAATAGTTCCTACGTAATAATTTATCCACGTGAACTATTAAGAAGATTACGCTATAGTGAACTTTACGTCTTCGTGAAAATTCCGATGTAATGAGTGTTTATTACTTAGGAAAATTAAAAATAATGACCGGCTCCATAAACAATAAAGGTTTTTAAATGTACATTGTTTCCGTTTATAATGTGCTTTGCAATACCTAATTGTACTATTACAGTATTACAATTATTTCACTCACAATGGACGTAAACACAGAGAAATAAATCCGTGATCAAATTGGCGGTAAAGTTCGCGCGGTTGCCAATTATTTAGATGTGTTGCATAAAAAAAATACTAATTATGGTGGCCTGTAATTTGTTAATGACAACCTCAATAAAAAATAATTTGTATGAAATTATCATAACCCATCGCACGATGGTTTATGAAATTGTGATACAATGCCAATTATCATATGAATATACGTTGAGATGAAACATTTTTGCCGCCACCGGGATTATTTTTTTTTTTTTTTTATTTATTGATTTTATTTTAGTAATTTGTACATTTAAGATTACAAATGACTAATTAATTATTACATTTAAATATACTATGTTTTTTTTCTTTCTTGATATGGCTCCTACACAACATCTTAAACTTTTCAATTGGGGCAGACTTAAGGTTTTCCGGCAGCGCGTTATAGTATTTCATCCCTTTATAAAATATACTATTCTGGGTATTCGCTTTGTCCTTCTTTGGTAGCCTGATTTCATTGCACGTCCTAGTTTTATGTTGGTGTATGTCCTTGTTGTATACAATTTGATTCGAAAAATATTTGGGTAGCAGGTTGTTTACTATTTTGTGTAAAAATATCATCGTGTTCAAGGTCAACATCTGTTTCACCGTTAGCCAATTTAGTTCGTTTAACATTTTATTTACTTTTGAATATCTATTTCGTCTGAGTATTGTTCTCATTGCCCTATTTTGGAGAATTTGAAATTTATTTTGCTCTCGGTCGTTACACAGGAAAAGGATAGTTGAGCAGTAATTAAAATGTGGAGCAATAATGGAGTTATAAATGGTGATTGCAGTTTTTTCGGACAGTTTTTGGCGAATTCTTCCCAAGAAAGATATCTTTTTTCCAATTTTCTTTTGGGTATATTCCGCATGTTTGTTAAAGTTGAGTTTGGAATCTATTATAACTCCTAAGTATTTTATATCGGTAACATTTTCAATAATTTCACCATCAATTTTGATTTTGCTTTCACTGGATGTCTTCTTATAACCAATTACCATACATTTTGTTTTTTTTGTATTTAATTTAAGCTTATTTATTTTTAGCCATCTTGATACATTATCTAGTTCATTATTTAAAATATTTATTAGTTCTTCATAGTTTTCTCCAATTATATATATAAGTGTATCATCGGCAAATAGTCGTACTTTGCATTTTGAAAATATTTTCACCATGTCATTAATATAGAGTATGAACAATAGAGGTCCAAGGACTGATCCCTGTGGTACTCCTAATTTATTTTCCATTGGTTTTGAAAATTGATTATTAATTTTTGTTACCTGTATTCGGTCTTTCAAATACTCTTTTATTAATTTAATGGCTAGAGTTGAGAAACCAATTTCTTTAAGCTTTCTTATCAATATTTCTCGATCTATGGTTTCGAATGCCCTTTGAAAATCCAAGAATATTGCTAAGATAAATTTATTACTATTCATTCCTTCTTTCCATTCTTCAACGATTACATTTAACGCTGTTTCACAAGAATTATTACATCTGAATCCCGATTGTTCTTGGTATAAAATATTGTGTTCATCTAAGTATTGCAATATTTGTTCTTTTATTATTACTTCAAGTATCTGTTCATATTTCGGTAAGGTGTTTATTGGTCGAAATTCTTCACATTTTCTGGTATTTTTAACCTTTGGGACCGGTATAATGGTAGATAGTTTCCATGACTGTGGAAATTTTCCCTCTTCAATTGTCTGATTAATAATATTTAATAGAGTAGATCCAATTACTGGAAAAGCATCTTTTATCACACTAATAGTTAATCCATCTGAACTGTTTTTTGATTTAATTTTCTTTAAAATGTTAAATAAATATTCTGCAGTTATTTTTCTGAAGACCAATAATTTTTTGTTTGAGTTGTTATTATCATTTGTGGGGTTGAAAACAATGTTAGGTATTAATTTGTTAATTTGAGTGATGCTTTCTATAAAATATTTATTAAAGCTATTAGCCATGTTTTCTTCGTTTATATCTTTTGGGAAGTTTACTATTTTTATGTCGTTTTTGTTATCGCCATGTACTAATTCTTTAATGCTTTTCCAAATTTTTTTGGGATCCCCTTCTTCCGATTTTATTTTATTTTTTATGTACTCATTATGCGTTCTTTTTATGTCTTTGGAGTATTTATTTCTCATTTTTTTGTAGTTATTCCAATCCATAGTATTATTAGTAAGGCGTGCTCTCTTGTAAAATGTATCTCTATCATGCTGCATTGTGCGTAGTTCTTTTGTGAACCATTTATTATTGTTTCCTTTACGTATCTTCTGTTCTGGAACTACTTCATCAATGGATTTTTTAATGTTTAATATCGTCTGGTCAGCTTTTTTGTTATATTCCATTTGATTTATTTCATTCCAATCAATAGTCTCTAAGGTCTGAATGAAGAGTTCTTTATTGTATCTTTTGTAATTTTTAAATGTTATTACTTGTGTTTCTTTACTGGAGTTGTAGTTTTCTCTGTCATTTAATAGAATTTGAATCATATTATGGTCGGTAATTTTATGTTTATCTAATACATTAACACATAGGTTAAATTTATTTGAGATAACCAGATCAATCAATGTTTTAGAGGTATTAGTAATTCGTGTGAAATCTTTAACTAATTGTTTCATACCTGCAGTTTGAATAATAGATTTCAGTTTTTTTGTGTATATGTCTGCATTTGCTTTAACATTTATATTGAAATCTCCAACTATGATGTTAATATTTTCATCTTGCAAATTTTCCATGCTCCATCTTTGAAAATATGTTAAGAAGTCGCATTTACTCGTGTTTGGTGATCTATAAATAACAGTATATACACCTTTCTTGATTCCTGATTTAATGCTGATGGCTAAAATCCAACAATGTTTTTCATGTTGGTGATTTGATATCACTTCATATGGAACTTTATTACTTAAGAGAATCATCACTCCTCCTGTATGTCTGCTATGCGAGTCACAACGGATGGTATTATAATCATCAAATATAATTTCACTATCTTGGATATCTTCAGTCACATGTGTTTCACTCATCATAAGCATAAAAGGTTTCTTCTCTTCTAAAAGTATTTTGACCTCTTCGTAATGTGCTATGATGCTTTGTATGTTCAAGTATATAATTTCATCTTTCTCGTAACTTTTGTTTATAAAAAAGAAATTCTGCTCATTTTTGCTTCAAGTTTTCTTTTATAAATTGGGCATTCCTTACTCATGGCTGAGTGACTACAATTTAGTTTCAGTCCTAATCTTTTACTTGTCATTATACAATTGATGCACTGAATATCCTCATCCATGCAATCTTTAACGTCATGATTTTTTGCGCATTTTGGACAAGATTTTAGGTTTCTGCAATCTATAGCCTTGTGGTTGAACCCATTACATTTAAAACATCTCATGATATTTAAATTGTCAAAGACCCTGCATCTGTCCCATCCAATATTTATTTTTTCTGCTTTTAACATTCTGTCGTAAGTCTTTCCGTCGACGTCGGCATATATAGTAAAAGTTGTTTGATTTCTTTGGTTTTTTAGTTCTTTCATATATGTCACCTTTATTTTTGAGCTTTGTTCACAGATGGTCTCATTTTGAGTTTTTATTTTTCTCTCTATTTCTTCAGTTATGGTTAGTCAGGATAAAATGTGCAAATTTCTAATGCATTCTTCTTCTTCTTATCGTGGCAATCTCTTCCATCTTCTCAGCTTTCATAGGCATTAACCTTTCCCTTACTGTGCTAAAAAACCACCCGTTCCGGTGCTGTGTAGTCAATGCACATCACAAAATAAGCGATTTAATATCGGAAAAAATATAAATATTCATATAATATAGTAATCGCTCATGTTTATTATATTGTATATCAAAAATGATAATAATTGTAATTTAATTGCTGAAAACATGAAAAAACCATCGGCAGATGGTAAAAAAAACGTGCGAGGGGTCCACATCTAACGACTGTCCGCGACCGACTGGCTGGCGGCTGGCACACACACAGCTATGCGGTAGAAGGTATACACACGGTTGATTGTATTGGTGTAATTGTTCCCGATTTTTAACAAAAATCTCTGATTTTTAATTGAATTTGAAAACTATGTGAAATATTATTTTTTAATTCAGTTCATAAATGTATAACGGAGGAATACCTAAAATCTGAATCCAGAATTTATTATATTTATAGAGTTATTAGAAGCAATGTTTAGTAAATACACACCACATATAAGGAAAGATTAACATTGCAGTGTGTATCCGGAATAACTAAACCGCCCGGAGACGATAGTTTTTGTCAATGGTTACGTTAATTTAAGTCATCGGTGAGGTTGACAATTGCTAATTGAACATTTACAGAATATAATTGAAGCGTTTGACATTTGTTACTTCCTATTGAAAGAAGAATTATGGTTATTTTTGAGCACATAGACACGAGAATAGACCAGCGCAGCGCTTTGACGCATCGGATCGTTTTGCTAAGCGGTTAAAAATCGTTCATCGAATTACTCTATCTATCGAGCCCTATGAAATTCAGTATCATCGCGGAAATAAATTTTTAAACTTGTAATTGCATTATATCGCAATTTTCCAGAGTTACGGAAAAAAAATCAAACATTTATATGTGTGATATACTCTTTCTGCAAACGTCTGCGAACAACTGAACTCTATGGAAGTTCCGTCAATGACACTTAAATTGCCAATGTTAATCGTCTAACACATTGATCATCTGCAGGGCATTTTAAAACTGTCAAATTGGTTTCAAAGACAGTTGGTGGATGTATATAAAATTAAATTAAATATTTAATTACAATTTTTTAAATTCCTTCCTATAAGTTTCACATTCCTACACGGAGAGAAATCGATTTTGCCATCACAATAAATTAATAGTCTTATTAATAAAAAATCATTTTGTGATAGATTTATCTTGATAATAAATCATTTCGATACAAAGAATGTCGGTTGTAATTTAAAAATATTGGGATTTTCATGATCACGTATTCGAACATCATGAAAATTTATTCATAATTTACTAAAAGTTAAGAAACCTGTGCATTCATTCGCAAGGCCTGCAATCCCGTTTTGAATCGGAATTAACGATAATTTGTGGGGATTCTTAATAAAGAAGCAATAATCAATTTTGTTCGTGGCTGAAACAGGCTGATAGTTAACTTTTTCAGTCTGGATAAAATTTTTATTGACAACACTCGTGTTACAAGTTAAATAAGGTACCTGGTATCTTGATAAAAATATTTAAATAAAGTGTTAAGGTGCCATGTTAAACAATTTAAATAAACAACAATTATTCGTAACATATCTTTTAAAATCAATAAGAACTTTTAAAATGTCTAGCCTCGTGTGTAGCTTTCCTATCGCACAATAGGTACCTAAAAACAGAGTTATTATTTCACCTTTACAAAATAACCCCATTAAAGTCTGTTCTACTTATTAGAGGTTTTCCGAGCGACCTGCCCATGTAACTTCCGCAAATATGAGGACCTAGGCTAGGTGTGTTATTACTGGAATATGGTTTGGACGCAAAGGGCATTTCTGATACCAGACATCAAACTAATTCTAACTGACGCAAGTTCTGGGGGCAAGTATAAAATGAAAGTTCAAACATTTCTCATGCAGATAGTTCAATTATGTAAGTGAATTAATGTAATGTAAATTTAATTTAATTTTTGTATTAATGTAAGTTAATTTAATTCTTTGGTAATAAAAAATTTTCGTACTTTTTGTACACTTTTATGGGGTAAATGCTCTTGTAGAGCTTTGGGCTTAATGGTAATGTTACTCCACTTTCGACAATCGCCTTTTTGACTTTTGGAGGTCGACCACTAAGTGTGTTAAAGCTTTAGCTATGTTTAGTGATAAATTCAGAGAAAAACACTTCTTCCTCAGGGATAGACAAGTCAGTGTCCGATCCTTGACGATTCAAGTATCTGCACGGAGGTTCGTACACGGGGAAAAATAAGAATCTCTTCAAACTATTGGTAATCCGGTTAAAAACGGGATTGCAGGCCGATTTCCGATAAAATTTTAGTAAATTCCTATTATATCAAAACACGTGTTCGTACATTTGCTTTGATAATATACTTTATAATTATTGAACACGGGTTCCGATGTGATAATACGTTCGTATTTCACTAAAAGTTTACTAGGAAATCTATCAATTCATTCGTTAAGGGCCGGTAATTCCATCTTTAATTGGGTTACGAAGAGATTCTTAGTACATTGCACGTAAAAAACAATCTTGTCTCAGACCTAGGATCTTCCAAAGGACTAATGTCATCCCTGAAAACATTTTATTGCTGTTTTGGAGTCAAGCAACTGATGAAACAATAATTTTAAGTCGTGTAAGAATGATTGAAATAAACGGAGAATTTTCCAAAGTGTTTATTTAAAAGTGTTCTCTAGGCTAAAGAAGGAGAAAGATAGCACCAAAAAAATCATCGCGATATTGCTTGTTAAAAATCTCAAATCGTATGAGAGAAATTTTCGTTGATAAGTCAAGTAAAAGCTCACTCTCGATCTCTATGATTTATGTAACACATACAAATATTACGAGCTGTTTTAATCGAGTAAGTAGGCGGTGTACAGTCCCGAATTTTCCTTTGGTTCTTTCTATCGATGTGATTAATTTCACGCTTCGTTATTTATTGCAGGCGCCCACCACCGCGCACCGTGAGAAACGAACAAACCACAGATGCACGAAGAATACCAATTAACTTACTCTCAACCTTTGACCTTTTAGTAGGGTGTTAAGCAAAAATATATTCTACTTTCAGAGGCAAACTCTGTTTTTCTGTAGGTTTGTCATAAAGTGTTTATTAAAATCCTTATTCTCATTACTGAAATATGTTATACTTTCAGAGGCAAACCCTGTTCTTCTGTTGGTTTGTCATAAAGTGTTTATTAAAATCCCTATTCTCATTACTGAAATATGTTATACTTTCAGAGGCAAACTCTGTTCTTCTGTTGGTTTGTCATAAAGTGTTTATTAAAATCCCTATTCTCATTACTGAAATATGTTATACTTTCAGAGGCAAACTCTGTTTTTCTGTAGGTTTATCATAAAGTGTTGTATTAAAATCCCTATTCTCATTACTAAAATTACATAACAAATACAAATCAGAATATTATTTTATAAGAAAACCAGGTGGTTGTGATATTCGATTTAAATTGGTGGATATTGGGTAGATTAAAATTAATGAATTATTATGAAAATACGTCAATTTCTTATATTGAAAGGGAAATTAAATATAACTAATTTTGTCTCAACACAGGACAGGATATATTAAAACACTTATTAATAATGTAATAAATGGCCCGAAGCTACCACTTTCTTGTGATTGACGTATCTTTATAAGATAATTAAAGAAACATGTTGCATGAGAATACAATAAATTAGCATTTCGCATTACCGAATATGAAATATGTTGGCTAACCATTTCGCCATTTTTTATTTTATTTATGGTCGGCCGAAACCATCAATTATTATTGTCTTAGCTCATCGCGATTTATAATAAATTGAAAGGATCCTATTCTAATATAATAATATAATCGATTGCCATATTCGGCGAAAGAAAAAATCTTTGTGTACCTCTCTTCCATGTGTCTATGTTGTTAATATCCCAATCATCTGACACACTTTTTTTACTAAATACTGTTTTTTATAACCTTTACTATTATGTTTTGGTACCTACTTGATTAAATTGATTTGTTAAAAATATTTCGAACACCATTCTTATAACCAAATATACTAATAACGGTTGTGGGTGTGTCTGTGAGTGATTGTAACTTTGGTTCAATGAACTCGGATATTTTTTGAATTTAAGAGTTATATTTCAAATTTGGACTGTTTTGTCAAGAATTGAATTCAGGAAAGCATAAAGTTCCTTTACCTTACACCAGAAAATTATTTTTATTATGTGTGGAAAAATGTGAAAGTATTTCTTTTGTTTAAATTTCTTATGGTATATGTTGACAAGTCAAGTCAGATTATGTGACAAGGCTCTGCGCTTTTTCATTTTTTAAGATCAACGATCGGTTAAGCTCTACACTGAGGATCCGAAGGTCGCGAGTTCAAATCCCAGCGAGGGCAAGTAAGTTTTATTTGATTTCATTTGTGTTATTACACAATTTAATCACTAAACTTATCTAAGGTATATTTGCGGTACGTTCAAGTGGAAGATACTCTTAGTATCACCCTGAGGGAAAACCACCATTCAGAATTTAAATGTTGCTTTGAAATGGCTTTAGCCGTGTTTGGTGACCAGATCTGAATAGCCAGGTACTTTTCTAACATCCTCTTCCCCTCTTTACTACCTTCAGTCTCTCCAGATGGTTGGGATCAGTTGGGACTCTTTTGCGGTATTCACTTAAAAATAAAAATATAAAAAAATAAAATAAAAAATGTTATTTACTAACTAACTACTTTTTATAGTATGTACGTTATTTTTAAATTTAGTCGTTATCGAAGAAAGTACCTACGGTTGACAGCAAGTTGGTTTTAAATATAAACAATTATCATACCAGATAATACGATGATATGTCCTATTATCTAGTATAAGTAGGTATACTGATACTATGGTAAAGAAATCTCTTCGAAAAACTTCACTCTGCAAATGCAAGCTTATCACAAATAATCACTTATTGCTGTCAAATACACTTACGTATGATTTATTAAACAAGCTTCAGTACACTCAAACAGATTATCATGAAAAATTCGTTTTGTTCAAAGGTATTGTTCAATTTCATCTCAAGTCCAATAAAAAATAACGCAATGTCATTGCAGTGATTATATTTGTGAAAACTTCAGGTTCTGACCACACCTTCGCATGAATAAATCATCAATAATTTATTGTTTTCAAGTTTAGTAAGTATAAATATTTGCCAGAGTTCACGATAAAATTTACATATTTCGGAGATTAAATGATGAGATGTGTTTGGTTTCGCTTTCACATGCGGAAAGACCACGCAAATATTTAGTTTCGACTATTATTTGTGTATTGTGTGTATAATTATTTCGCAATCTTGCACACAAACTCTCCAATGACTGGTTTTATTAATAAAATGATGGATTCTGAATACTGAAAACTGATTAAAAGTATTTTAGTGAAAGAATTTTATTTTTCTTACCACAAAAGGATTTGTTCATACATATTGTCAGCCAAGCTGACATTTCACTTTTATGTGACACTTCTCAAGAGGGCCCCTGTCTTTACAGTGCAAAGGCATGGGAGCTATGTCGCCACCCGGTTGGGCAGCGTTGTGAAGCGGTTTAAAGTAGGGGATGTAGGAACGGTTTTATTAATACGAGCTGTCTTACACAAAAACGAGTCGAAAAGCGGCCCGTTCTCACGAAGTCAACATCACCTGTGAACGGGTGTTCCGCTCGTGTACGTCGAGTTTGAGGCACGCGCACCGCGTATCAATGCTGCTAGCTCCTTAGAGCACTCCATTAAAATACCTGTATAACATACTCAACATGCCCACATTGCGTTTGTGCATTAGATACGGCAATCGGTCTGTTAACAATGGATTGTCAATCAGACTGACCGCCCTCCTTTGCACAGAATCAAGTATTATGGGGTTCCAGCCCAGAGCTGGCTCCCAAATTCAATTGTTAAGCGTATTTGAGATTTCTATAGAGTTAGCAACTATTAGAGCCGGTTACTATTAGAATCTGCCAGTCCTATAGAAGACATCCCTATTGTAAGTTCTTAATTAAAGAAATACAAGAAAAATAATAAATTTTGCAGACATTTAGTGAAATAAAGCTGTGAACCTTTCTATTAATTAATTAGAAAATACTCACATTTTATTAACGTGCAATTATTATATTGTGCTTCTTAATAACTTGTTTAACTTAGTAGCAAAGACTCAAGACTCTGGCAAAAACTTGACCTACCGTTATAAATTATCTGATCTTCTTAACCTCCGACCCTGTCTCTTAATTAGTTAGATAAAATCGTATAAGTTGTATATTAAAAATGTATTTAATCAGTGGTCAGCAAACTACTCTCTATCTGGGCTATACATAAAAGTGATATATTTCTATATTAATTAAACTTTGTTCTAGATCGAACAACTTTTAGTTATCATTATCTGAAATGGGAATCTCATAAATATAGATTTGGGCCTAGATTCTTATCACTGGGTCTGAGTTACTGAGGTAATATCTACTTTTACTGCGGTAATAACTGGACAACTTGTCGAATACATTTACCACCTGGGTGCCTAGGAGGTCTACGAGGTTCGGGTATTTGATAAGCCGCTATTAATTTTGAAGACGTTTGGTTTGTTACTCATTCAAACTAGACCTGGTTTTACCATTACGTTAGGTAATGCTTTACTGCAACCTGCAACGTAGCCTTTACCTGCCGTGGAATTTGGAGGGATTAACTCATTTAATTACTTAATGGTATTAAAAGATGAAGCACATCGTGCATACTGTAAGATAACCCAGAGGAATATTGAGACGTCGCGCGTCGGTGTCGTAGTGGAAGACGCCGACGTCAGTCTGCAGGGTGAATATTAAACGGATAAATGCCAATTTCCGATAGGGGTGATCACAGGAAGAAAAGGAAGAATACAAAGCTATTTGTTTTATACCTAAAAAATTCAATTTACTAAGATTTTAAAGTTTAAATATAAATTCCTCTTTGTGTAAAACGATGCGTAGTTTTTTTTATAATGCTTAAGAAAACAAAAAGAACATTTTAAATTGCGGTATATAAATTTTTAGAAACCATAACCACCATTTTAAATGAATTTCATTGTCAATGGTAACCAATTTTAAGTTGTAAGTTTAAAGGAGAAAGTTTTGTACCAGCTGCGCCAATATTATTTATTTATTTGAGAGCTAGGTAACTTAAAAAAATAGTTTATTGATATATACATCGATTCAAATAACTACTAGTATGGAGGACTAATGTCTATCTTGATGAAGGTCTGGTGTGGAAAGAGGTTGGCTGAGATCGCACTACTTTTTATAAAAGCTCATCTTTTGTCGATTAATCTAACACTACATAAAACAAGGGTTTTTGTAATACCAACTAACCATATCTAATATTATATCCTCTCTCTGCAGAGTTGTGCAGAGAGGAGCAGATGATATTCTGCAATACACCAATGTCCAGGGAACTCCTTGTTTTGTTCACATTCAAATTTAAAATACTTATCTTATCTCGACTGAAGTGACTCGTGTTAAGAATTTAATCATGCCATCTCTTCGTGGGATGTCCCGACTGCTCGGTGTTGGTTATCTAGTATCTGGTAGCTCCATCATTATATTGAACCGACATCTCGAAGCATATCCCGAGTGTGTTGATGAAATAAAATAAACCAATATCAATTTCAACGAAACTTTCTCGCTGGAATGCCATCAAGTTCGTGTTACATAACTCCCGCATTCTTCCGAAACTCTTGTCTATAGTCTGATGTCTGTAACGCCGCGTGGCCATAATAAACTAACATGCCCTATCATTTATGATCGGATCGACGGATTACCTCATCTTGAACTAAGACGAACGGTCCGGGCCAGCCACTAAAATGATCGATCACCCACAATAAATAATGCTCGGTGAATCGACGAGAGAAAATTATTATTATGTAATAACGGCGCCAGCTGTAATTAAATTTAATTGTTATGAGATCATTATTGTTTGGCTTTGTACTTGGTAGTTAAGATCTTATGTGATTTTTATGTATGTGAAGGCTGAGATGATACGATATGGTTTAAATTTTACAGGTGACCCCCGGGGTGAATACAAGGCCGATTACAGAACAGGCCTAGGCTCGGGACGAATTTAGGAGCATCACGTGATCAAGTCAGTGCCATCGAGCAACGACAGTTTGCAAATGGCAGCGATTGTTGTTGATATTCGTTGTTGCTGCTGATTTGTGAATGTTTTGGGTACTATTTTAAACACTGAAATTTATTTAGCGACCTCGTAATTTGGCTACCGCGCGCCTTCTTTCCAGTCGATATTCGACGAGAAGACCGTGCTTAAAGACTTGTGCATTTGCCTTTGATTTTCAGATTTTTTTCTGACGTAGATCAATGACTTTACCAGGATGGGGCGAAAGGTAGAAGCAATGGCATTAAAATAGCAGTTATAACATACCAAATTTACATTGAATTGCATTGCATCGATGTAATAATAATAATAATAACATGGCATTTATATAGCGCAGTTTAGTGTCATTTCACTTCAAGTGCGCTTAACTACTTGTATAACAAACTTAAAAAATGGTAATTTAGTATTAGTGGTTCTTAAAATTATTCCTACAGTGTGCCTTACCCAATACAGATATAATATTATAACACTGTTTATACAAAGTGATGACAAAACTTAGAATAACAATAACAGTAGGACAGGACAAAACAAGAATATTAAAACTAAAACACAGTATAAAACAGGAGGCAGTTTGTGCTCAGAAATGAGAATTTTCTGAGCAGACACTTTAAAAAGGTACAATAAGGAGACAACCGAAACCAAACAATTATCGGAAGTTTTAGAATATGGCTTATTATAAAATATTGAAAAGAAGTTAAAATTTATGAATGGTAAGATTTTTTAAATAATTTTGTTTTTAAAGCCCTATATTTAGATGAGACATCAAGCGAAATAATAGGCTCTAACTAAATCTACCGAATCCAGTATACGCGCAACGCGCACCGCGTTCTAATAGTGGAACACGTTTCGAAGAGATATTAGAATGCATTTCATACTATAGCGCCTCTACGTGTATAGTTCTCCACACTCGTGGCACTACAACCCTGCTTCCGCTCGAAAATAGTAAAAAATCTCAGCGCCGAAACTTTTGTCTCCCGTCTTAATGTGGCTTCATAGATTCTTTATTGTCTGGGAAAGGAAGAGGTCCACATGCTCTGATCTGATGATATAAGTATTTAGATTTAAAAAATAACTCTTTTAGAATACTTTTCATGTGCTTTTGCTATTTTTGATTCGCACCTGCAGTGAACCAATGTTAAAATGAAGAGACGGCAGAACCACTATTTAAGTGAATATGTATTAGGTATCTGATTATCTTAATAGCTGTACAGTCTAGGATTGTCGTAAACAGAAGTGGCGCCCTCTGTTATTTTTAAAAGGAACCGTTGAAGTTTTTACTTAGTATTAAAGCAGAAAGTCTCACAATTTAATAAATTCTTTCAAACGCCTTAATCGATTATAGAAAAAAAATCTACATTCTACGTTCTGTATAATATTATCATGTTGTACTTTAAAAGACCTGACTAAATAATCTGGACGAATTTTATGTATCTACAAATCTGTATGCAAGTGTCTATATATTGTATAATTAATTGATCTCAGCGAGCATTTCCGACCAGCTTCCAAGTAAAGAAAATAGAGAAGAGAATTCTGATGATACAATAAACTGACTAAGCAGAAAGCAGCAGTACGACTGGAGAGGAGATGGTGTAATGACTCCGATCTCATCACGTAACGGCCGCTTACGAAACGGGCGGTGATACTGGAATTATAACGTCATTATTTAGAGAAAATGCGTTTTTTCATGTTCATCCGAATATAAATAACCGACTCATACATTCACCGAGAAGATGAAAAACATTAGATTGTTAAATGTATGTTGGATATGTTACTTTGTTTAAAAAACTGCGAAAATTGCGGTAAATTACGATTCAAGCGCTGTAGTGTCGATATAATTAATACCGAAAAAGGTTAAAAACAACACATAACACAGTTTATTATAATGCGCTGCCAGAAACTAAAAAGTCTGCAACAAATAATAGATTCAGTATGGATTGGAGGAGCCAAATTAATCAAAATAAAAAGTAACAAATACTGATTATAATAAGGGAATCAAAGAGGAGTAGAGAGGAGAAATGACGCCACCTCCGTGAACTCTTCCCCTGTAGAGCCTTCACGGAATCAAAGGGCAACAGGGAGGAGAGATGAAGCTGTCTTCCCTCGTGGGGCCTTCAGACAACCAAGGGGATTGGAGAGGAGAGATGAGACCTGGGAAGACACATTATGAAACCAGAAGACATAGCCACATATCCAATGACAACCCTGGTGAACTTTATAAAAGGGACCATGTGACAGTTAAAGGAATGAGGCAAAATGAGAGATAGCACAGTGGGCTTTTGGCCCAAGTGCTCATGGGAACTACATGTAAACCGTCTGCGGTCTATAAATAAATAAATTAGTTATAATAAATTATGCAGTTGTAAACATGGATATACAAATAACTATAATGAAAATTAATAAATTAAATTAATAAGGGTGATTTATTTATATATATATATATAAGTTAAATTAACCCCTCAGGAACAGCTCTATGGTCGCATAGAAATCGTTGTGTTCCCTTACTATAATGGTGTTAGAATGAGAAAACCTCAAAACACTTTATATTACAATCTAGAAGTTAACCACTGAATAAATAAAATATACACATTTATCAAAACACATTTATAGAATTTTTGATTAATTATTTTTTTTATATGAAACGACAAATAAGTTAGGTGACTATAACGTCTGTGATCCGTTTGTCTAATAAATCGTGTGTATTTTCGGCGTCACTGATTTTAGAGCGCCTTAAATAAAATATAGTTGACACAAAAAAAAATATTATTTAAAAAATTATGTTTAATTCTAAAAATTGTATATGAAAGCCTATTTCAACACCTTTCAAAAACTGTTTTTAGTTTTCAGATACGTTATAATATTCCATTATTTAGATTTTATTGCAAAGCGTTTAAGCTCTGACCTTCTGAAAGAACATGCCAGAGGCCTGAGGGGTTATAAGAAAGTATATAATATTATGTTTCAAGTAAAGATGATAATGTGTCTGCACTGCAAATATGATTATTATTATTATGGTGTTTTTTGAAAACCTCACTAGAATAACCTGTGCTGAGTTTCCTGTGTTCACGTGTTATGATGCAATATTGTTGTTAATTGATCGTAAAATTAAATGTTAAAGAATATTAAAACAATCTTAATCTGACGTTCGTCTGACGTTTTGTCAAATGTTCGCGCAAATTTATAAAAAAAACAAGTAAAATTCAAATTTAAACGCATGTACCGGAGTGCTGACGCGACCAAACACAATTTCGCTTTATTTACGCTGTGTAAATCGTATACTTTAAATGATATTGTGTCAAAAAGTGAAGTTTTTGTTTTTGTGATTTGAGGTTAGGTATCAATTAGGTACCAAGCGAATAGCTGACGCATCTCTTTATAAACTTTTATTTCTTATTGTAATTCGATATTAATAAGCCATGTAAATTCAATAACCACTCGTCCGAACGAGTGAACGGAACTAAATATGGAGGAATTAATAGAAAACATAAGAAACGATATTAATAAAATAACAACTGTAAAAGACTCGAAAATAAAACAAAGTTTGGAAAACAATATTAAAAAGGTGGAAGAAGCAATAAAATGTGAACAATTAAAACTACAAAATAAAATAATTCAATTGCAAGATCAAATAATTATTAATAATGAAAACTACAGTCAAAAATTAGAAAAAATAATCACAACAAATCAAAACTTAGAAAAATATCAAAATCTCGAAAATAAAACAACTACGAGAAGTTACGCTAACATCACAAGTGGAAAATACACGACACCTAAAATTCCAGTATTCCCCTTTATAATAAAAACTAAAAACGAAAATGAAGACATAAAAGAAACAATCATGAAGAATGTTAAAATATCTAAACTAGGAATCGGAGTAAGTAGCATCAGAAAGACATCAAAAAATGAATTAATAATCAATTTACAAAAAGCAGATGATATGGACAACATCAAAAATGAAATCACAAAATTAAAACTTGAAGGAATACAAATTGAAAGCATTGATAAAAAAAGACCGTGCATGATCTTTAAAGGAATTGACGAAAAATACACACATGAAGAATTTATATCGGATCTAATTCTGCAAAATGAAGATATAAAAATAATATATGAAAAGGATCCAAATAAAATAAAATATAAAGGAACCATACCAATTAAAAAATTTCTACAAAAAAATATCATCCTCGAAACCAGTGGAGATTTGAGAAATCTGCTAATTACGAAAAAAAAAGTTAACCTTGGTTTTTACCAAATCAAAGTTGAAGATTGCAACCCTCTAATGCAGTGTTACCATTGCCAAAAATATGGGCACACAGCAATGCGTTGTCTTCAACTTCCCAACAAACCAAAATGCCTTCATTGTGCGGGTGAACACAACATTAAAGACTGCAACAGTAAAAACGAAACACCAAAATGCATAAATTGCACAGAACTTAATTTAAAATTCAAAACTACAAATCCAACAGACCACAAATCAAATAGCGAAAAATGTAAACACAGGATGAAAATGCTTGCCTTCGCTCAAGAAAAAATTGATTACAATTAAAAATGGCCGATTTTATAATAAAACAAATTGACGAAAAATACAAAATAACCGAAGAAATATGTCAAAATATTACGGAAGTCAATAAATGGTGTATTACAAACAATAACCCATTCTTAATATTACATATGAACATCCGAAGCATAGCAAAAAACCTAGATGAATTTTTGATAAATATTAATGATCTGCATACATCACCCACCTGCATAGTGTTAACGGAAACGCACTGTAATGACAATCAATACATTAATGCGCTACCAAACTACAAAGGCATCGCTACAACAAGACCGATTAACAAAAATAGTGGTTTAATTATATTTGTTCATGATGAGTGTGAAATTACTAACATTGAAGAAATTTATATACAATATGTAAACTGTCTAAAAATAGACATAAAAATAAAAAATAAATTGTACAGAATTTTAACAGTGTACAGAACACACAAATCAAACATAATCAACTTTACAAACGAACTATATGAATATCTTAGCAAATTACCGAAAATACTTACTTTTGTTTGTGGTGATTTCAATATAAATATTTCTGCGAACCATAATTCAATAGAAAAAAATAATTTTATTAACATGATGACGCACCTCAATTTTAAATCTTTTATTAATAGCAACACTAGAGAAATTAAAAACCAAACACCGTCATGCATAGATCACATCTGGTGTAATATACATTTGAATGAAATAAAAAATATTAAATCTACTGTGTGGAAAACAAATATAACTGATCATTACGCGTGTCTTATATTACATGATACAAATAGAAAACTAAACACAAAACCCAAATTAAATCTCCCATATTCCCAAATAGACTACAAATTATTAGAAAAATCATTAAAAACTGAAAAATGGGAAGAAATTTTAAAAAATAAATGCGCCAACCAAAGTGCCTTACTGTTTGAAAACACTTTAAATAAACACGTTTTAGAAGCAACAAAAACAAAACAGATCGTCCCCAACTCAAAAACAAGGAAAATTAAACCTTGGATTACTCTAGGATTAATAAAAGCCATTAGGAAAAAAAATAAACTTTATAAAATAACACAAAGGCCACTAGTTAACAGTAAAATTGTATTATACTATAAAAAGTATAAAAATATATTAACTACACTAATAAGAAAAACGAAAAACGACTATTACTCAAAAATTATAACAGAAGCTAAAGACAATAATAAAAAAATATGGTCAACAATAAATGAAATAATAAATAAAAAGAAAAAATATAAGCACATATCAGAAATCTCAGATGGGGAAATAATATATAACGTACAAAATGACACAAAAAAATGTTGTAATATTTTAAATAACTATTTTAATAACGTGGGAAAAAACCTAGCAAAATCCATAAATAAGACTAATATATCCAATCCACAACAAATAACACAATGTCAAATAAATAAATTTCACCCAGTCACAGAAATCGATATTGACAGAACTATTTCGGAACTAAAAGGAGATTCTGCCCCCGGCTTTGATAACATAGATACTAAAACGATAAAATCGATGAAAGAATACTTAACTCTCCCCATAACACATATAATAAACCTAAGTCTAGCAAATGGCGAATTTCCCAATAACTATAAAAGAGCAATTATAACCCCCATTTATAAAACAGACTGTCGTAAAGATCCACAAAATTATCGCCCGATTTCACTTCTCTCGAATATATCAAAAATATATGAAAAAATTGTAAAAAAACAAATTTGGACATTCTTAGAAGAAAATAAAATAATTAATTATAACCAATTCGGATTCAAAAAAAATACAAGTACTCACGACGCGATAGCAAAAATAACCAACTATTTATATACGGCCCTAGATTCTGATAAAAAATGTCTCGGCATATTTATAGACCTTAAAAAAGCTTTCGACAGCATATCACATAAAAAATTAATAAGTAAATTAAAATCAGTAGGGATTAGTGGAAAAGTCTTAACATGGATAACTAGTTATTTACATAAAAGACCTCAACAAGTAAAATTACTCAATCAAGTCAGCGATTCAAAATATAGCGACTTTTCAATACCCCAAGGCACGGTTTTGGGACCATTGTTATTTATTATATATGTCAATGATATATTCAATATTTCCAAATATGGAGACATTGTCTCTTACGCTGACGATACAGTCCTACTACTAAAAGCAAATACCTGGTCTGAATTAAATAACATGGCAAATACAGATATTAATGAACTAAAATTATGGTTTGATGAAAACCTGTTGACTTTGAATTCTAAAAAAACTTATTATTTACCATTTTTCATTAAAAAACAAGAAACACCTAAAGAAATAAACATAATTATCCACTCTGTGAAAAATACAGAAAACCACAAATGCAATATGTTATGTACAAACATAGAAAGCAAGACCGATATTAAGTACCTAGGCATAACAATAGACCAGCGTTTAAAATGGTCCCCACATATAAATATTCTGAACAACAGAATAAGGAAACTATCATATATATTTAGATGTTTAAGAGATATTTTAAACGAAAAATTACTTAGAACCACATACTTCGCTTTCTGTCAATCAATTATGCAATACGGCATTATAGGCTGGGGCGGTACATATAAAAATCAAACACAAACAATTTACGTATCACAAAAACTAATAATAAAAACCATATTAAAAAAAACCCTACTCATATTCGTCCGAACTTTTATTCAAACAATTTAAGGTCAGAAAATTAAGTGCATTATACTTCTACCATGCAACATTACAAATTTATAAAAACAATATTCAAAATAAAATTGCACCCTTTAAAAATAACAGAAATCTTAGACAAACGTCAATACTTCCTACTCCTAAATGTAAAAAAACAATAGGACAGTTCAACCATGAATATCTGGGAGTTAAATTTTTTAACTCATTACCAGAAAAAATTAGAAACATGAATACAAATATAAATGAATTCAAAAGCCACCTTAAAAAGTATTCCGAACAGTTGAACTGAATCATATCAAATATAAAACAATATAACAACACCCCCATACACACAAGCCCTGCTTATTTATGGGGGTACATCAAACACATATATTATGTATTTAATAACTGTACTTTATTCAATATTGTGTAATATAAATCATGTATCTTTTTTTTACTAATAAAAAAAAAAAAAAAAAAAAAAAAAAAAAAAAAAAAAAAAATTATAAGAAATACAGAAAATTACAGATAACAACTGTGATTAACGTTAATGTCATTGTATTACGTATGTTTGATTTGGTTTTATCAAGTCAATAAATAATTCTGTTTCATTTGTTTTTGTTCAGACCAACACATTTTGTTTGATTATGTGTAGGTGCTCGTATATATTTTAGATACATTCCAGCTTTTGAAATGTGAATCTAAGGATTCTTCCCCAGAATACTAAGAAAAATACAATTCTTACGCCGAGAAAAATGAGAATGGATGATACATTAAAATCCTGTTAGAAACGTGAAGGCAAGCCATTTCCTAGTAAAATATTAGTCCATTAAGAATGTATCGAAACACGTATTTATGAAGCTGCGCTTGTCAAAATATAATGACGAAATGCGACAGTATTATTATTTTAATGAACACATGTTCCGACATCGTGATAATACATTCGAATTTTAGTAAAAGTTTATCAGGAAACCTTTCAATTAACTCCTTAAGGGCCTGCAATCCCATTTTTAACCTGATTAATGATAATTTTAAGAAACTCTTAATAAATCTATCTATACTAATAAAAATGTTAATTGTTCACAATCATAAATCTCCGAAAGTTCTTCACCGATTGCTTTGAAATTTTGACACAACATTTCATTCGAATACGTATATATTTTTTGTAAAAAAACATGCTTTTTGAAAAACAGTGCCGTCTGTTGGACGTAAAAGCAACACGAGCTATTGTTTGAAGATTGAGCTACAGCAACACGTGGCGGGGTACAGCTAGTTAGCAATATTTTTATCAGTAAGTTTTCTCCTTTCATCATCACGCAGCATCCCTCTGAAAAATCCAGAAGTCGCCTCTTCGCCAGTTGGTGAGAACAGACATATCCGGACCCGGTGGCTTCCTCTCAGTAATTACCGTTGGAGGCAGGTAACGTATAGAGTTAGTGTTAGGCAGATAGCTAGAGGTAGGTAGGTACCTTGGCATGTCGGCTCCGCTATGACGCAGTATTTTCTTGTTCAGCTGAAGATTCATTGTAATTACGTGAGAATCTTAATTGCTTGACACTAATTTTGTAATTATTTTATTTTGAAATACTGGTGTTTATGCCATGTTGCTCTGAAGAGTCGCAAAATAATACGTTAATTATATTTTTTATGTTACACTGCAAGAGTTTTAAATGCTGGAGTCAGTGCTGCTATGGGATTTTGGGATTGTTTGAAAGGCTTAAGCAATGGGAGGTATAAAAGAAAAATATTGTAAAATACTTGGCTCTTTAGCAGCAGCATGCAGAGACTTTCCGTAAATTAATATTTTTTAGATCTAAGAAACGATTGATTTTCTTTCTGATTTGTTGTCTATAAGCAGAACCCTGCTGAGAGCATTTTTCACTTTCAAACGAGGTGCAAATAAAAGTATTTTTTAATGAATTGTACCTTACACTACTGGAAAATCCGACATATCTGTGACATTTTTTAAATTTTAATCATCATGATGATGAAAATGATTTTTTGATAATTATAACCAGTGAACAAAATAAAAAAAAATAATGTAGACGCACTCTCGCAAATAATGTTTTAACTTGATCGTTTTTCATTTTTGTGCCTATAAATTTGTTTGTACGTTCCGTTTCCGTTTCAAGATGGTGGTCGTGTTAATGGTAGAGTAAAGATTAATTTTCAAGTGTGAAATCGTCGTGTTTATTTGAACTTTCTTATTTGTATTGAAACAACCAAACAATATGAATAATGGCTTGAATCGTTAAAATATATAATTGGATAATATGCTTAAATCGTTGAGGTCATTCAAACAAGAGATTCTCCTTGGAAACAGTAGTTTCTAGTTGTTTAGTGGTCATAATATTATCACAGGTGAAAGAACGTATAAGATGCCAGGCTAAAGTGTCCGGTAAAGGTTTTGTTGAACTTGACACCTGGAGGAGGTCACGCTATGTTAAATGAGCGGTCACCAGACGTTATTTCTAGTTATCAATATTATTTGTCAGCAATTTCCAATACACTGTCTGCAGCAGGCAAGTACTAGATACAGCTGCATTAGCTTGGCTTTTACTTTCTTCGGCCCGTCATGATTCTTATTCAGGGAGTGCATAGGCATAAGGCATACCGGGTGTTGAAAAAGCAACAATGCTTAAAACATGACTACAATTACCCCCTATGTTGTAAATCTTGAGACATTAGGTTTGAAGCTTTACTAAGCCACCTTTCTTACGTATGTTTCACTGATTATATGATAAAACAGTTTCTCTATTCATAAGGTAGGATGCTACTTCAATGCTTAACTGTAAACAATGTCAATTTGTTGGTGTGTAGCATCCTTATATAGCAGTTCATATATTTTCGTATACGGAACAAGGCACTGCTTTCACAACCAGCAGGGGTGCCGAGCCGTCCTTTATCTGGGTAGAGATTAAAAAAGTGCTGGTCATCATGTAAATTGTTTTGTTGTAAATAAACTCAGTCGAATATTTAAATCAATGTGTGTTTTACTTTACTGGAGTGATTTGAAATCTTAACACCGGGTAAGCCTAATTTATTTAATTATCAGTCAATTAGGCAGTTTGTTCAATTAGATTTGTTGTTCTGCTTGCCGTTATAAATTCTACCTGTTTGTATTTAGTAATTGGTGAGTTAAATATATCAACAACATCCTTCAATCATTCCCGAAATTCTAAATACGGCTATATAAATAATAGATAATCCAGAAAATTTATGGGAAATCTCGTGGATCATTGGTGGCATCGGTTTACCCAAGTTCACTTTGAAAGCTCATATCTTTGTAATTTTTCGAGATATTGAAAAACTAATTTTAAGGTCATTATTAACTTGTAGGGTAAATTATAGGAAGTTTACATCTCCCGAAAATAATGACAACATTACTTTTACCCACATTCTTGCGAGGCTGGTATCACTGTGAACCTGCGCGCGATACCTCGCGCGGCAAATAATTCATTCTATCTCCAGTGGTCTAGCCGCCGGTTTAGCCCTAAATCTCCTCTAACGTACGAGATCTATTTTGTTCATAAAAATGATTGTAACGTGAGTTTTGTTAAAATAAAAACTAAATTGAAGATATCCGAATTCTCATTTTTGTCCACCGAGAGTAATCACGCAACCTTCGATTCTTCGAATCATTCAGCCAACAACCCATTTAAATTGGCGATAATCACAATCCTCCAAAAACTTTTAAAATATAATACATTTCTATAAAAATAAAAATAGGACACGACGTCATTCCCAAATTATTAAAAGTGTCAAAAATAATAGATAACCTTTTTTTGTGTCACACAGTATCAACAGTAGGCAGAAAGCACTCGATTTCGCTCGTTATGTTGCAGGTACAGTGTGACCGAGTGTGCGAATCCGGCGTCCCACAAGAAAGCGCTTCGCCACGGCGCGGCGCGGCGCACACAGTATTACATAGTCACACTCACAGTATACCCTGCCTTAGTCGTTTACCTCTGACCTATACGCATATAATTCATTCAATGTTGCCAAACCACTTCACACGACAAAGGTAATGTTGACTTCTTGTAATTACTGACATACGATAATTATTTTTTATTGATTATTGTAATGAGGAAATGAAGTTTCTTCTCTTAAAATCTTCTTCTAACATAAATACTTGTATATTTTTTATTGCAACATTTAGTTTTAACGCATGGACGTGACCCGTGACATCGTTTTTTTTTTTATTCTTAAGTTTACCCGCTTTCATCGAAGAATACTAAACAAAATGTCAACATCTCTTCATTAATATTATCGTATAGAATCAGAGTGCAAAAATGCATCAATAACAGCATATAATTAACAATTTACCGGTGTTTAAAAACCTGCATTGAAACATTTTCATCGGCTTAAATGTGAATGTGGACCAGAGTTGCCAATGCATATGTTCTGAAATGCCCAAAAGAATTGAAGAGATTTTCAAATTCCCCACAAAATCCCAATCGTTTTCCCAATCCCATTTCCCAATGTCATTTTCGGATTTTCTCTTTCGTTAAGGCTTTAAAATAGAAATTTTTTGAAAATTTGCTGCGAACGAAAACGAAATATATTGCGTTCTCACAATTATCGCAAATATATTTTTTTAATATGGCTTGATAGTCAAGAAATGCCCTGAATCACAGAATTTTCCCAATAAAAAGGTTCTCCCAGCAAAAAATAAAATTCATGAAAAATCTTTGAAATTCCCCGCAATTTGGAGAATTCTCACCAATGGGCAACCTTGGTGTGGATTTTTTAGACCATAGATATATTTCTCTAGTAGACTGGTTGTGATCAATCAGCAGTTCAGTCGTACCAACCAAACGGTATGTTTAAGAGGGTAACCGGATAAATCATCACAATGATAATTCATCACATATTTAAAAAGTTATATAAAGTCATGGAAAGTGATAAAACAAAAACTTTATTAACTGGGTTAAGTAGGTTAGGTTAGGTTAGTTTAGGTTAGGTTAGGTTAAGTTTAAATTTTTTTTTTCATCATTTGTAATGACTTTATATCACTTTTTAAAAGTGTGTTGAATTGTCACTGTGTTGAGTTATCATGGAACCGTTTATGAGATGATGTTTTCTTCGTTTTTAAATTACGATTTCCAAATTCTATAACAAAACTTATGTATTCATAATCAGCGTTTATTGAAGCAGAACAAAGATGATTTAGTCAAAATCTAATTAGTGCTACTTTTAACAAACATATTTAATGACTAGTTCTTTCACCGGAGATTAGCTATAAATGCATTTTTTGAATTTCACTTTTGTTTCCTTGAATAAATGTACGAATCAAGTGGAAATTAACCTACTTATCGACATCTGAACAAGCTAAAACTCGGCAGATATACTCGTTGTCGATAAGAATTTCATTATACACGCGGACATATATTATGCATTTCTCTGAAATACCGAAGATAAAACGGAGAAATGTTGATTTTTCCGGCCGGCCGAAAAGATTTTTCAAATGTTTTAACGCTCATGACATTGTTATTGAGCTAATTTTATTTTCGTCAAATTTTCATCAAAATAAAATAAAAGGAAACGACCTCATTCTAGGTGTGACAGTTATCTATTGTAAGGATACTTTGATTACATTATTTTACTGCCTCCGTGGTTGAGGGGTAGGGCAATCCGAAGGTCGCTGGTCAAATCCCGGCATGCGCAAGTAAGTTTGTGTTATTTCACAATTTATTCAATTAAAATAATATATATTAGATACTATCAGTATCGTCCTGTTGTAAGACCACCATTCTGAATTGAAGCATGGCTTAAAATGGCGTTAGCCGTGTGTAACAAACCTCTATTAGGGATGCCGTAGTCTAACTGGCTCCAGACGGTTGGAAGCAGTTGGGACTCTTGACTCTCTCATTTAAAAAAAGTTAGATTAAGGTTTCTTTTCTGTTTTTCACTTGTTTTCATCTTACTATCTAGTTTACTCCGAATACAGTACCACATCTTCGACCGTTCTTTCATTACAATCAAACGCTATTTATGTAGATACCGATGGCCAATAAAATAATACCTTTCATTAATTAAAAAAGTCTACTTCATATTACCCAAAGCGCGAGTTCAAGCGCAGGTAATGATTTCCTTTCACACATTTCTTTACGAAATTTCCAATTTTAATCTCGATTTCGTGATCTTCCGAGATGAAATTACGGGAAATCGGTTAAGATAGCGATGAAAATAACATAACATTCTATAAACGTTAATCGGTAGGCTTCAAAACGAAAGTTATTTTCTCAGTAATTGAAATAATGAGCAACTGTTTTGATTAACTTCTTTATTAGTGCAATTTTCACATTCACAATTTGGGAGGTGGGTATGGGTACCGCCGCCCGGGAACCATTCATTGGATAACCTACACCTCTGCCATAGGTTACCCCAAGTGGTCGCTACGTTTGGCTCTTGGGAAGGATCGTCATCCGGGCGGATGACGATCAAGCAGGATTCTCGTCTTGCATTGCAGTGGGAGAGAGGGATTCATGGTTCCATGATAAATCAACACATGGACAATTCAACACACCTTTAAAAATTGATATAAAGTCATTAAAAACTAAACTGAAAAAAATAAATTTAAACCTAACTTAACCTAACCTAACCTACTTAAACCAGTTAATAAAGTTTTTGTTTCATCACTTTCAATGACTTTAAATAACTTTTTAAAGATGTGATGATTTATCATTTTGATGATTTATCTGGTCACCGGCGTTCTAGACTTCTGACAGCCGTCTTTCCAGCCACAATTCCGTTGTAGCCAGTTGGAACCGTTTCGGAATGTGCGAATTAGAGCGTTTTTAATATCTAAAATTATTAATGAAAAATTTTAAATTATGTACGGTGAGCAGAGTTAGAAAAGTAAACTTTATGTCTTCCTCTCATTTTTAATTCTATTAATAGTTAGTTAAATTAAAATATAAATAACTTTTCGACCATTTTTAAATTCTACCTGTGTCACCTTGATAAAAACAATGATAGCATTAATTTTCTGGAATATTTACTCAGGGTGAGAAACGGCAGTGAATATAGCAGGAAATGAAGTGTCAGATAATCATAGGTTTCATGGGAAATTATTGAATGTATTGTATCAAATAAAGGTAGAACTGTATATCCAATGATTGGTGTAGATTTGATGATATACAAAAAAAAATGTAATTATTGGAAATTACAGAAAAAAGCGGTTTACAATGAAACTTAAACAATTGATTTCTAATTTACATTTTATTGTCTACAGTTCGCAGGTGAGAGAACTTCACCGCTAGTGCATCATACACGGAGAAAACTTATTGATATAAAATATTGGTAATTTAGCATTTTAAGGTCGTATATATGGCGTCCATATTAAAGTATTTTTTATATATTATTCCATCTTACGAAAATACGTATTTTTTTGATGTTAGAAAGATAAATAATGATTCTTTTAATTTTGCCTATATTGGATGTCATTAATAAAATCCCAAAAATGGCCAAAATGAATAATTAGTATTACGCGCTGCTATCGTGACAATCAGTTTAACTTTAAGGCGAAGCTTAGTGCTAAATCACTATTTTAATTAATCTATATAACGAATTGGTTAACATTATGAATACCAAAAAATATGCTTTAGATAAATTGAAGGTTTTTCTATCGCCTCGCTTGAGTAGAATACAAGTAAAAAAATAAATTACTCAATAAAAAATATAAATGCAAACTACTAAAAAAAATATTTTTCAATAGAAATGTATAAACGCGTAAAGGAAAAAACTTTTAAAAAATACAGTATTATAGCCAAGATTATCTGTGACAGTTTCACTTGATAAAATTTTTTGCTTTCTTATGAAATTATTTACAAAATAAATAAAAATCAGTTTTTTGCTTAAAATCGAACGTTTCTAGACTCCTTTTGCCAAGCGATTTTAATGCATATTACCTACGATATAAGGTATCCCAAGAATATACACATTTTTGGCTTGCAGCTTCCTCTTAAATATTATTTCTTATTTTTTATTATATGAACGAGATAAAAGTGAATTTACAGTTCTCTTACAAATTCCCCAAACAGAAGAGTGTGTTTACGAAATAACGAGTTCTCTCAATTTTTCTACGATTGCAGTGAAAAATTAAGTAAATACGTGGTTTAGCGTTTTTGACAAAATTTTTCGCGTTTGATATTAAAATTTTATTATTTAGAAATAGTAATGTTTATTTTAAATACATACACCGGAAAGATAATTTTATATAGTTTCTAAAACAGTATTTGTTTTTACAGAAAATTACAAAATAAGATGTACCTACATAGCGCATTTGAAATACACAGAAAATATTGTAAACTGTACAAATTTGTTGAAAGTACTGAAGGATTTAATCAATTCAAATAATTCGCTATCCGGTTAAAAACGGGATTTCCGGCCCGTAACGAGTGTAAAAAATATATATATATATATATATATATATATATATATATACTGATAAACTATGTAAAATATCAACGAATCGCCACGATGTCGGAACAAAGGATTCCTAAAAATCACAACATTTTCGTATTTTGTAAAGACAAACGCAGGTGCTTGAACACATGTTCGGATATTATTACGAATTTACTAAAACTTTATCAGGAAACAGCTAGCAGTCCCGTTTTAAAATATCACAATTAATTGGAAGAGCTTTTATAATAAATCAGCAATACTCATAAGAGCTTTTAATAATTTCTTAATTGCATATGTTTTTAATCTTCGTGTCCCATTTAAAATTAATCAAATTAATTGACCCCCCCATGACCCGATGTATGTCCAAAGGTCATTTAATTTAAATGGTGACTTGTTTCTTTCGATTACTTGTGTGCCTATAATGTTTTTTGTTGTTGTCAATATACGCTTAAAATACTCGTATTAACAGTCATTAATCATGGTATTATAATTCAGAGTGTTAATACGACTACAATAATTTATATTACACAACAACTGACATTATTTTTATCGTTGGAAATACATTTTTTGTGGTCAGCTCTATTGAATAGTTCAGTTGTAAATGTTAAGTTATTATCAGATGGCGCCAACTAGTGTGCGCGTGAAACGAAGCTTCTAAAACTAATTAGTTTTTATTTCTACCGTCAGTGACATTTATATTTTTATTTATTAACTAGCTGTACCCCGCCACGCAAATGCTGTGGCTCAGTCTGTCTGTCCAAAAGATAGCGCTGTTTTTCAAAAACGGCATGTTTATCCAACAGACGGTTTAAAAAAAAAAGTTTTTACCTGTCACAGGTGACATCTATATAATATACGTATAAAAACACACGCATAATCGAATCTAACGTTGTGTCAAAATTTGAAAGCAATCGGTGAAGAACTCTCTGAAATTTAAGATTTTGAACAAACGAACACTTACATTTTTATTTGTATAAATTTTATTTTAGCCATTTGTACATCCAAGTTTACAAATGTTTGATTTATTATTACTTACACACATACATTAATACAATTTAATTATTTACTAGCTGATCTCCGCCACGCATTGCTGTGGATTAGTCTGCCTTTGCAGATAGAGAAACAAGTGCGTGCCGCTTTTACGTCCAATAGAAAAAAACATACCTTTACCTGTCACAGGTCACATCTATACAATATTTATATTATTATATATTTTAAAAAAATTGCGAATTCGAATGCAAACGTTGTGTCAAAATTTCAAAGCAATCGGTGAAGAACTTTCGAAGATTTAAGATTTTGAACAAACGAACATTTAAATTTTTATTTATATATATGCGCCATTGAGGTGTTTTTGCACAAAAACGGCGCTATAAAAGTCATCCAGGTATTATTATTATTATTTATGTAGATGGATTTTTCTTTTGATTAATATTGCTCATAAAATCTAGCTTGAATCTATCTATCAATTGGTGCATACATATAAGGTGAACTATTTTGTGTATTAGCTTTATCATTTTTTGGTAGCCTTATTTCATTGCCTGTTCTTGTGCTGTCTGTAAATGTCCTTGTTGTATTTAGTTTTCTTTGAGAAGTATTTTGCTAACAGGTTATTTATTATTATGTATAAATATCATCACGTTCAAGATCAACATCTGTTTTACTACAATATAAATAATAAATAATTGACTAGAAACGTTAACAACATTCAGTGAATTTTCTCTTGTTATGAATTTCAACTAATGTTTTTAACGTAATAATGATGCAAGGATGACTCATTTCCATTTTAGCAGACTCATGAACTTTCTGTTACTCTGAATACACGATCTCATTACTTCTTATCTAGACTGTCTTTGCTTCCTTCAATCTATAGCTAGTTACCGATCTATATATAATGACTGTCGAACATATGTAATAGTATATAATGCATGTGTTATGTATACAGACATACATTGATTTTTCTGTTCAGTTCTAGTACACACCGATATGGCGATACGTCAAAATTAAATTAATACTTCAAGATTGTGAAGATCAATGTAGAGCCTTGTATGTACAAGTCGTGTGGCAAATATCATTGAATTAACGATGTATTAATATCAGTTGCTTTATGTACCTATTTCAGATCTTATGTGTAAAACTGCACATGGTTTAGTTAGTAGCAGACAATACACACCACACCTGGTGGCATTTAACCTTTTCAACTGGCCGGGGAAGAGAAATCAAAATAAACTCGACACAGACATTCTGTGCGGAGACAATGCGGGCTTTCTTTGTAAATGATTGTTCAGTCTTAGATCATGTTACTTCCTCTGTCGCAATACAGAAATATCTAAAGAAGGTGTGTTTTATTGATCAGTAGTAAAACCATTCATTACATTGTATTTTCCAGGTGTCTGTTGGTTGAGGTCACAATAAGTTGATAATGATCATCAATAAGGCAGTTATGAATCTTTCACAGAATATTTTTTTTGTTTATTTACGCCCGTTAAAAAGACTTTAATTCTCGACAGGCCAAGAACCAAAAAAAACGTCTGTAACCAAGTGGGTCTTCCGACGACCCCATGCATTTTTCTGTCTTATTGGCTTTTAAACTATACAAATCACAATTATTCAGTCAATTATTAATGGTAACTTATGTATTTGCGCAGAAATATGTAAAATACTAAAATGATGTCAAGTATTTAAGCTAATATAAGGAGGATAGTAATTTTGGGTACTGCCTTCTCCCCCACTTGGCTGTTACTACTTACATACTAGTCGATGGCATTTATTTTTACTCGGGAAATATTTTCTATTTGTATTGATATTTTAAGCGACTAATTATTGCTTATAATAAATTATTATGCATAAAAAACCTTGTCTTATAAACATTAGTTTATCATTAAAACATAATAATATTTGACAAGTCAAAATATTTCACCGACAAATGTAGATATAATACGTCTCGACGCCATCTAGTGGGAAATTGAGCACTAACAAAGACTCACCTGAAGTTTAATTTTCAGAACAGTCGTAAATTTCAATATTCAATGTAAAAATTTCGTTCAATATAATTTATGGTACAATTTATAAACTAACCCGGCAAATATTCTACTGGTTTAAAATTCGGCGAGGGAGCTGGTAGGACTATTAACGGGATATTGCCATTTCAGTTGGGATTGGAAAGCATTAATAGCATTTGGAAATTATGATTAACCAGTGCCTCCACACTAATGGGAAGAATACTCAAATACCTCGGAAACTACGTTGTGGGACCAGGAGACATCGCAAAACACCTGTTAACAACCCTGGAGGACTTTAATAAGGGACCCAATTACTATTAAAAGAGACCGTAAATCATTTATGTAATATCAACGGTATAAATGTACCATTATTAATTAAATAGTATTAAATAAAGTCGCTATCCGAGTCTGTCTGTTTGTGCGCTTAGTTCTTCTAAACTACGCAACGGATTTTGATAGGGTTTTCACTATCATTTAGAGAATTTTTTCTGGAAGGTTTATATATATAATAAAGGTTTTTCCAATAAGAGGTGTTATTTTGATATTCAATCGTAAAATATCAATGGTTTAGTTGCTTGTGTGGCACGTAGCGCCGTTTTGTTGAAATTAAACGTTGTCAAGATCAATACCATCCAATTCAAGCCATAAAAAAATCATTAATCATCTCTCGATAGCGCAATCCATTCACCGTAACTGTTGCTCCAGCCTCCAGGCTTTTTAACAATAACTCTTGGGTTTTCCGAGCCCCAGATGCGACAATTTTGCTTGTTGACGAAGCCACCGAGGTGGAAATAGGCCTCATCACTCAAGATGATTTGCATTTGATTTACTCAAGTGAATTTAAATAATTTCATTGCGTTATTGAAGCGAATATCGTTCCATTTTTATTAATGGCGTAGTTTCTACTTGTCAAATGTCAAAAAATGACAGCTTCAAAAGTAACATCTACCGAAATAGCGGGCTATTCAAAATAACACCTCTTATTGGAAAACCTGTACATAAATATTATATTTGTAGAAAGTAGAGAATAGTCGATGTTTATCCTAGAATTTTTTATGCTCGAAAAGTAGTAGACCGATATTGCTAAAATCTTCAAAGTTTGTTCTTATTAGTGCCAGGAATATTTAGAGTGGTTTGAATGGTAAAAGTCTGGGAAGCCCCCGTTTATTAACAGTATGGTCAAAATCTCCGTACTAGCTGAGAGTGATGATTTTAGATCACCCATGTTGTCGCTTATATCATAATTCCTTGTGGAAGCTCTGTTTCGATACAATCCTTATTTACTTACTGCGCATGTACTTATTTACTTCTAAAATAACTTTTGGTTATTTATGTTACTTATTATTATTATTATCTACTTAATTATCGTATTAATATTTACTTTAATTATTGTCTAGCTAAATTATTTACTTACTTACTTTTTATTATAATATTATCTACTTACCTATCGGTTATTATTTACCTTTTTTTATTTAGTTATTTTTATTTTTTCTTATAATCTATTATTCATACTGTCCATGTTGTAATTGTTAGTATGGTTACCCTATGCTTGTGTCTGATAAGCCAGCACAGGTACCTTGTACTTTAGTTAACAGAAGAATATTATTGTTGCCAACTTACTTAATAATGCTTCTTTTGTTGACTTTTTTGTTTTTATTTTTTTCATACATTTGTTACTAAAATTTTGTTTATTTTTGTCTACCGGTCTCGAAACGTCCGTGTCATAAACTTTTCTTTTTTGGTTTAAATTTAATTTAATGTTGTTATTATTTTTAATTTACATATATGTATTTTTTTAAATGATATTATTGTAAAGCTGCACATCTTGATACAGGAATGCCCTAGTGAGATGTGCAGAGTATGCTTTTTATGTAAAAACTGTATTTTGAATGAAATAAATAAATAAAAAATAAAAAAAAACATAAAATAAAATCATATACAATGACATCGGAAAGTATAAAATGCAATACTTATATTATTATGTTACATTAGTATTGATTGAAAAGATATGATAGTATAGACTTCTTGTACCTATATTCCGTGCAGTTAAATAGATCCGCCACTTCTGCGTATCCATTACTAACTTCATACAATTACAGTCTAGATAAAAGCGAGTGTTTGAAATGCTCAGTCCTGGTACTGTTACATTTAAACGTGATTTTGGAACAAGTAGTCTCGTAGGTATATGAAATTTAATGAGGTTAAGTAAATGCTGGCTCTGTATTTTACAATTCACAATTTTGAACATAAATAATATTAAGTCGATAATAATTCTTCGATCTGAGAGTTTTAATAAGTTTAATTGTTTCATCAAATAATTATATTAGTTTATGCTTTCAATGCGAATACCGAGTTTAAAAATAATGTGTCATACGAATTTATGTTGAATTTTACACCCAATGAGTGTTTGGCCTGTGTTATAAATCTTCTATCAGAACTTCCGGACTGTTTCCAAAACAATAATAATATCACTAAATCAATGGCTCTTCTTTGCGAAGGTATACGTTCATGGTTAATCAATATGTCACATCCTATTTGTGGTTGATCAATTTGGCACATCCTATTTCCTCTATATTTGCAAAGATTATGATCTCAGTGAAGCCGTCTTTACGCCAAAAGAAGGCGGATAACAGGAATCCGCCACGCCCGCACACTTAGTCATTTTCACTTTGAAGATGGCACGCGTGAAATAAGCGAAAACTTTCTACACATTCTAAGAGCGGTGCCAATGTTATGCAACCTCTCTATTTGGGATTCATAGAACAATGGAATAATATTTTATATAATGTTTTCGGAGAATCGTACGATGATTTAAATAAGACCAGAAAAAATGCATTAATGGATTTATTGACTCAAGCCATTATTGTAATCGATGAAAAGTTTATTGTTGTATTGTGTTGCATGCAAAAAGACGTGGGTTTAAAGCAAGTTCCGTTATGGTTCCTACGCAAATGGTCTGCAAAACGTGTAATTTTCCCATAATATGAGTAGAAACTGCATGACAAATTATTAAGCGTAGGTAATTTCCATGATTTGCGCGCTGAATCAAAAATACACATACCTTAGTTTAAATTCTTCTTGAAATAAATGCAGGCATAATTTGTTGATGGAAAAAAAAATCATGAATTATGACTTTGACATTATGAACATTTGACCTTACTCAACCTAAAAGAGCCATAATTCAAAATGCCTAACTTCAAACGTGCGAAATCATGTTTATTAAACAAAAAGAAATAAAATAGCAAGCTTTTCATTGTTAATAAAAAAGTGTGCTGTCACAAAGCTTTGTCTCTAAAGCTCGCAATGAAGATGTCATACTTTAGTCATTCTTCAAAGTTTTGAATCAGCTGTTTAAAATAATAAAAAAATTCTAACATATTCGTTGACAAAAATTAGAGGATAAATTTCATAAACAAATTTTCTAATAAACAAAGTATGGATATATCACCTTCGCACCTCAGAGTTTTTCTTGTTGAGATCTTTGTTTGATGCAATTTAAAGGTTTCCGTTTTATAAAATACCAAAATTTTCTTGACTACATTTTATTTAACTTTGCGAACATAAAATTAACATTTGCCCTAAGCTGCAAGTAGATAGTTTTATGTTCTTTATTTCTGAATGACAAAAATTAATAGCATTTATTGATTTGCCATTGACGATGTATAATTTCCGCCTGCCACGCTGTGTTTATTGCACACTATAATTATTTTATTAAAAATTACTCTTTTATAAAAGACAAACAGGTTTGCGACACCACCGGCTTCAAATTACGACATGTTGTAACACATCTTGTTATGTGGACAAAATTTAAACAAAAAAGGTACCCATCTAAAAATGTCTGCGAATCCTTTCACCCGGAACACCGTGCAGTACTTACGCAGGTACTATATGTATATCGCATACTATAAAGTTCAGTGTATAGTGTTTAATGCAACGATGGGTAATTACGCATTGCTAAGTGTAAGTTACGGATACAATAGTCGTGATTTTTACAAGAAAAGGTCATCAATATATAATTCAACGCACAATGCATTTATGCACGTACGAGCTGTGCATGTACAAAGCTATATTATTGTAGTTAATAATATAATGACATTGTCGATCTATGCTCGGAAACTGCGCAAGTAATTTATTTGGTATTTTAGATTTTAAATGCTATGAACCACGCTTATCCACGTGTTGACAAAATGATAGAGACAATGTATGTATAGTTAAATTCGGGGCTTAGCCATTGATCAGAGATCAGAGATCCTATGAGCTTAGCTAACCTTTTGATTAAACCAAAACTTGACACTTTTAACTGCATTCCATATGCATTAACATACTAATCTCGGTTGTCTGTGATAATGTAAGTGATGTGAAATGTTCCTGCGCATTGCGTAAAATTATTCACGTTCGATGAACTTTTAATTTCCGAGATATAAAATGGATAAGTCTAAGTACAAATCATTACAAATTAATTTTATTTGTTTATTTTTCGGAATAACTTTATTGAGTAAAACCTCAAATTGTAATATTTAAATATTGAAGACAATATTAGTGATTTCTAAACGAAAATCTGAAACAGAAAAATCAGAAAAGGAAACGGTCGCATCTGGGACTCGAACCCAGGACCCCTGTCTTTCCGGGACAGTGCTCTACCAACTGCGCTAATGGGACCCTATTCTCCTCGGTCACTTTTAACTGTATCATACTTCGAATAAGAACTACCAACATTGTCTTCATTTTTTCACCGCACATTTTTATTGGCAACTATCTTTATGTATGATCGCAAGATTCAACCCGAACTAAATGCAATCCAGACAGCGTCTTTTAGATAAACCTATCTTATTTTTTTATTTAATGTGCGACATCTGTTGACTTTTCTGCAAGTCTAGAATGAATATTTATTTTTCGGAATAACTTTATTGAGTAAAACCTCAAATTGTAATATTTAAATATTGAAGACAATATTAGTGATTTCTAAACGAAAACCTGAAACAGAAAAATCAGAAAAGGAAACGGTCACATCTGGGACTCGAACCCAGGACCCCTGTCTTTCCGGGACAGTGCTCTACCAATACATAAAGATAGTTGCCAATAAAAATGTGCGGTGAAAAAATGAAGACAATGTTGGTAGTTCTTATTCGAAGTATGATACAGTTAAAAGTGACCGAGGAGAATAGGGTCCCATTAGCGCAGTTGGTAGAGCACTGTCCCGGAAAGACAGGGGTCCTGGGTTCGAGTCCCAGATGTGACCGTTTCCTTTTCTGATTTTTCTGTTTCAGATTTTCGTTTAGAAATCACTAATATTGTCTTCAATATTTAATTTTATTTGCATTATAATTCTAAATTATAAATGTGTTTTTCATTTGTTTACACTTTTGACAGATGAAATTTGAAGGTGTTTTTTAGAAAATAAAATTTCTGACGTCCATCTAATTTGTCAACCAAAAATATGTTTTACAGAAAATTGACAATACGTATTTGTTTCAGGTCTTCTCAGATCCTGAGGAAAATATTTCATAAAATCTTCACCTACAATAGCTAATTGTAATCTTACAGTTAGCCCTTGATTTTTCACGGGTCTTATATTTATATTTATGGAGTACGAAGAATTATGTTTGGACCAGGAGTTATCGCCATCAACGAAGTACAGTATGTTATAATATCGCTAAGGGGCACAGATTAAATGGTTATCGTGCATATTCACAATGTTTTGAAGCTGTTTTTTGTTTTTTGTAAAGATTACTAAATTTAACAAGCCGCCTACGTGGCCTAGAGGCAAGAGCCCTCGAACTCTCAGTTAACATCATGAATGAAAGATAAACAATGCATTGACCCGCCCTAATGCATCCATTTGATGTGAGGTGGGGATAGAATCACGAACGTCACGGTCTCGTAGCCAGATATGGTTGAACTCCAAACATTTTAGTATTTCCATAATAAACGTGCACTCATACCTACTTGCATCTCGTATATCTACTGCTGCATCAAAGTTGTTGGTCGTATAAAATATGATTATTCGAAATCGAGCATAAAAAAATTGTTCGTAATATGGGGAGATTCAATAAACGGAGTTAAGACACTTTATCTGACTTACTTTAACAAGTGATTCCGGAGTTAATTTTTAGTAAAAAATATAAATGGCATTTTTCTTGTGGCTTTTTATTATTTATTCACCCTAAATCACTAGGTTAGAATCGGGATGATGCAGAGTCGGCCATGAGCTAAATGGTGACTGGCGCCAGTAAAATTTTGGCGCACCTTGTCACAACCTGTAGACTTCTAGGTAGGTGATCATTGTAATCTATTTTTTTAACTAGAATAATATTAGTTTTACTCTATAATGATACGTATATATTTGCGAGCCGAAACGCGAACCGACCCTCGAATTATGGGATATGAACTAAGCAACAGCAAGCGACGTTTCGCGCAATTTGTTCCTTTCCTCGACTCGCAAATGTATTTGCGCCATTTTTTTTTTAAATTTATTAGGTACGTAAGCTTTTAATGTGTATGAATGAAAATGTGAACTACTCCTGTCTTGACAAATGTAGTGGGATGGATATTAATCCTCCACAAATATGTTGTAGATAAATAAAGCCCAAAATATCTTTGCCAAATAAAGCTTCAAATTCACCAACTAAAATTTTCAATACGTTTGTAAAGAGCCTGTTTACTGTAAAGAAGGGTTTATAATAGTAATCATTAAGCCCCCGCATTCCGAATTTCTACCGATTTATATAATTTTTCTCTTTAAAACTTTAATTTTTTAAGTTCCTAAAAAGTATACCTATATATTATTTATTTTAGATAAACTGAAAAGCCGAAACGGTAATTATATGAAATTCCCTCGATAGAAAAAAATAAATAATATATATAATTTTTTTTTTTTATATATATTATTTATTTAATATATATAAAAAAAATTATATATATTATTTATTTTTTTCTATCGAGGGAATTTCATATAATTACCGTTTCGGCTTTTCAGTTTATCTAAAATAAATAATATATAGGTATACTTTTTAGGAACTTAAAAAATTAAAGTTTTAAAGAGAAAAATTATATAAATCGGTAGAAATTCGGAATGCGGGGGCTTAATGATTACTATTATAAACCCTTCTTTACAGTAAACAGGCTCTTTACAAACGTATTGAAAATTTTAGTTGGTGAATTTGAAGTTTTATTTGGCAAAGATATTTTGGGCTTTGGGCTAATTATATGAAATTCCCTCGATAGAAAAAAATCGCAAAGTAAAACACTCTCTTTCTGTTATTTAATATGTTATATGTATGAAAAAATTCACAGTGTATCTTTAAATTCAACTGGAGCATTTGTCAAGAGATTTTTGCTCTATTTCAAACGCGTAGTGTTTAATTAAATATTATTCGTTTTTGCTTAATTATTATCGTTTTTTTAACATAAGCGCGCTCCCTTTAATATTGGTACTTGCGTATCGCCCTTTCAAACCAACTTTGAAATCTTACTACGGGGCCTTTAAGTAATCAATTACCTAAATAGAGGCTATTTGACATCACTACGTAACATTTACACGCGTTACTCAAATCTCACATTACACAGAAACTTTGAGCTCGACTTTACACTCTACATACCTTTAATTTCCTTTACAAAGTGGAAACATAATAATGTAGTGTTAAAAGCAACAGACTCATTGTCTCCATGTGGTTACCCGCGGCGACCTTTCCGCTGACTGAAGAGAAATGAGTAAAGAACGAAGAATGAAGAATGACTGATCGCTGATTTATGTGAGATGAGATTTTCCTTTTCACTATTGACGTAAGAGAAATTTCTGTAAATAATAAAAAAGAACGTGAAATGTAAATTTACCATACTGTCTCTTCATTTTGGCGAAGTCATCTCCATTAGCACGTCTCGCATGTAAATTGTGGTCCGATTAATGTGTTTTTTTACAGGTTTAAAGTTGGCTTGTTCTCGCACATTTGCATACAACTAATTTTCATCGTGCGTGCCTTATATTGCGTTAATAACAGTATTTACATATTATTAGCAATACATTATCGAAATGAGCTGTCACTAGAAATCGACAGCTGAATTCGATTTCATCTCAACATTGAACACAACACAACAAAAAAATGGCTTTGCAAAAGTTGGTGGTATAATTGATAAGGGCTGATAATAAGAAATTTTAAAAATCTGTAAAACTTTCATTTGATAAACGTTACAAAATCTAATAGTATTACAGGAATCAATCGTTATCAATTTGTGTATAATTAAATAGCCCTGTATTTACATATTGTTTGAGAGTAATAGGGTTGAAATGTTCAATTTTTTTATTGTTGTTAAGTCTTAAATATGGTATTCGCAAATATTTTACAAAGTTCAAGGACTATAATTTTGGTTAATTCGGGTAGTATAGTAAAGATTACATTGGTAAATTGTGTAAAATGCACAAAAAAACTGTAATTAACGATACGTAGGTACTTCATCGGTGCTACGACCCTTACTTGGCCACCTCTACCAAACACCTCCCACTCGATAAATAACAAAATAAACTCAAATCTAGTAAAAGTTTTGAAATCGTAAACATAACATTCTTTCGTAAACTGTAAAAAAAATATATTTAATATTTTTTTTAAATGAAATAAAAAAAGTACAAAAGTTCTTACCTTAATCATTTTGGCTGTTATTCCTAAAACGTTTCAATTAAAAAAAAAACACTGCACTTTTCTGTTCAATAATGTTCGTAATCTTTCAATGCGATCAATAGAAGAAAACAGCAGCCAATAAAAAAAATACCCCACTAAGGAGGAAATGAATAGCTAGTTGAAGAAACCGTGAGAAGCTTCCAATGTTATGTTTGCGCACAGGTGATGTGATGGACTCCGGGTCACGGAACTGGTGACGGGTGACCGGTGACTGGTAACTGGTGACTGGCGACTGGTGACTGGTGAGACACGAATGATCTGTTCGGCGTCTGGGTACAGACTGGAGACTGCGGAGTGGCTGCCAGCTAGAGTGGCTGGAGGTGGGATAGCGAGATCAGAGGAGAAAGCACCGGACCAGTCTTCCACTCCTCGATGAGGATCTTCGATTATTTGATCGTTTTAACACTTTCAATATAGAACACGATATCAAATTTAAAATATATATTTTATTTTAATCGTGGGCTTGGAAGCAAAAGTCACTAACTCCAAAAACCCAGTTCTGAGATAACTTACTACCACTTTATAATTTTTTTTTGTGAAGGAAGATACATTAAACTTTAATCTGAATAATATTAAAGTTTTTGCTATTTAACAAGACTAACAAATTATTTTAACAAAGATTATTTATGAAATACTTAAATGGAGTTAGTGGTTTCTTGCAGCCAAGGAGGGCATATTTTTTAACTCTTAATTAGCAGCATATAAGTTTTAATTAAAAGCATATTTTCTTGATTTACTATCTTTGTATACTTTCGTAAACATTACTATGTTTGCTTGTCAAAGATAAATGTGAGTCAAAAATAATTAAAAATATTTTATACTTGGAAAAATCTAAAAAGTGTAGAAAGTGTATTTTTTCCGTAGAGTAGCTTAACTTTTTCTAGAAAATGATATTCAAATTTAAATATTTGTCAAACATGGAGTTAGTGAGCTCTTGAAATCATGTATGGTTATGCCGCTGAGAGTTCCTTCGTAATCTCTCTTTCTGTTACGTAGTTGAGAACATGAAGGGCACGAGTATACGAAAAGGACTGGATTTGTAGAACCACATTTCTTGGAGACTGCTGTTATTCAAAATTACATCTCCGGACTTGCCTACCAACACTGAGGCAGCCAAATCCGCCAGCCACCAATAACTGACCAGCTGCCAATCATGGAACGGAGATATCGAATAAGTATTATTTTTGTTGTTTAATTATTATCTGTTTAACATGTCCAGCGTATTAATAGGCCTAGTTTGTTGCGTCTATTTTTAATAAATTTAATAACCAGCGGTATTCAGTGTACATCAGCGGTATTAAACGGAGAGAGAGTATACAGTGTACATGAACGGTATTAAACGGTGAGAGGGTATACAGTGTACATCAGCTGTATTAAACGGCGAGAGAGTATACAGTGTACATGAGCGGTATTAAACGGTGAGAGGGTATACAGTGTACATCAGCGGTATTAAACGGCGAGAGAGTATACAGTGTACATCATCGGTATTAAACGGCAAGAGGGTATATAGTGTACATCAGCGGTATTCATCTAGCAGATATAGGTATGATTTATTTACATTTTGTTACTTCAACATTCTTATAGTATAATGATTAGTTTGGGTGATTGGTTGGGATGATTGCATTGTTTGTTTGTACTGAATACGCCAAAAAATATTTAAATTTTCACTCAACATCACTAAAAGCAACAAAGATTTACTCAATATAATAAAAAGAGAAAAAACTACTTAAAAAACAACTAATATTACTTTTTTTACAAAAACCTACACAATGATCGATGATTTTCAGATATACACTGTTGAAATTTATTTATGTATTGTTATTTTTTTACTTTTGTCCTTTTAATACTTAGATACTGTATTTTTGTTGTAATAACGATTTATTTATAAATATTATGTATTTAATTAGTAAATAGACAAGCTCCCCAGTTAGGCCCGAGATTTCTCTACTAGCTGGGTAATTGAAATGTTCAATGAATATCATGTATGATAAAAAAAAATTGTTTTATTTACTTTATTTTTACAAATACAAAAAAAAATAAAAAAGACTGGTAGTACACGTGCTATTTTAATAGTTTGTGTTGATGTTACATACCTACCTGGGTAGTAAGAGGCCTCTTACGTAAATCTGTTCAATATTTGTAATTTTCCAGTTAACAATGCATCTGAAATAAGTTAATTCATGAACAGGTGACAAAAACAAGTATTTACGTATACATAGTAGAGAAATCAATAATGTAACGTTGAATGCGATCAATCGTGAGAACTGTGCGGCCTGAGAGTGTTGATGGAGTAGCAAATGAATAAAATAATATGCAACGGTTGCGTCACCGATCCGTGCGGCATGCGGCATGTGGCATGCGTGTGTGTTGCGTGTTGCCGCGTGCTTAGCGCATACCTTTGCCTGCTGTCTGCAATTTACACTGATGGCGGCTCGTGGGTAGGTTGGCAAAGGGGTGGCTCGTATATGTTTGATTAAAAAGAGAATTATTGTCATGAAAATAGCAAAAAATGAGTAGATTCTTTTATTTCATACTTCTACGCTGAAGAAAATGAGAATGCCCGATTTTTAAAAATCCTGTGAAAAACGGGAGAGCATACCGCTTCCATAAAACTTTTTGTGTATAAAATATCGGAACATGTGTTAATGTACCTTCGTTAGTCCTGATAACACACAATGACCAAATACAAAAATATTAGAATTTTTATGAACACGTGTTTCGACATTGCAATAACACATTCAGTTTTACTGATAACTGTCAATTCATTCGTTAAAGGCCTGCAGTCCCTTTTTTAACCGGAATACGAATAATTTGAAGAGATTCTTAATAAATTTTGCAATATTTTATACCAGTAAGTTTTCTCCGTATATTATTCTATCAATTTTTGTATGTACGTTTATGTAGAAATATTTATTTTTTTCTAAAATACATTTTGATGTGTTACATTAAGGCAATGCCATACGTAGTAATGCAAAATCATGTGTTTTTGGTTTGAAAATTTGGTCGCCTAGAAATGTTTCAGATGCTTTAATTAAATACTGCGAGTAGAATACATCTTAACCTTTGAAATAATCGAGTATTTTTAGATAAGTCTTTTTATAAGCCCAGAAAAAAATAGTGTATAAGGCCTATGAAAACTGCTTTTAAAATCAAAATCTCCTACTTACGAACCCATTTTCGGTTATGATTTTATTGTATAATGTGGCAAATTAAGTTATTTATAAATTGATCGAAAAAAATTAAATATTTATGCCTGAACATCCACAAAATAAAATAAAAGGCACTCTTTGGCCTTTTTTTTCTTGCATAAATCAAAACAGACGGATGGTGTTAAGCGGGAATTTAAACCTTATCGCCATCTACGTAAGGGTTGTTATTGATAGCGGCTCAATTTAAAATATTACACGACGTAGTACATCGCCTTAAGAAGAAGAGAATTATTCTTCTTCTTCTTCAATGGCGCTACAGCCCATTTCGAGCCTTGGCCTCCTTTAACATGAGCCTCCACCGCCCTCCGTCCTCGGCCGTCGTCTTCCAATCTGCAACATGGAGTAGTCCTCTGGCATCATTCCTGACATCGTCCTCCCATCTCAGCCTAGGTCTGCCCGCCTTTCGTTTGCCTCTCGGGTGTCCTGTTAGAACCTTCTTTGGTACACGTGTGCTTGGCATTCGGTGCACATGTCCGGCCCATCTTAGTCTTTGGAGCCGTAAATGAGTAGAGAGTCTAGGAGCTTGGTAGATGTCATATAGCTCCTTATTGTGGCGGATTCTCCATGCCTCTCCCTCTCGCACCGCTCCTAAGATTCTTCGAAGTACCTTTCTTTCGAAGGTGTCCAGCCGTTCCGCAGACTTTGCTGTCAGTGTTCCCGCCTCACATCCATAGGCCAAGACCGTTCTAATAATTGTTTTATACAGGGTTATTTTGGTTTTCCTATGGACGTTTCGGGATTTGAACACTGGCAGCAACGCGAAGTAAGTGTTGTTAGCGGCTGTGATGCGCTTTCTTACTTCTACTGGGTCTTCGTTGTCCTGCGTTATGATGGAGCCCAGGTAGGCAAACTCTTCGACCACTTCAAAGTTATAGGAGTTTTTAAAATTCACTTTATCTTTTATTCTGCGGTGTGGGGTTCTGGTTTACATCATGATTTTAGTTTTGTTCTCATTGATTTGCAAGCCCACCTCTCTTGCTGCAGTCTCCAAAGGGTCAAACACCTCTCTTACAGCCTGTAAGGATCTTCCGACAATGTTACGGTCGTCTGCATATCCAACTATTTGATTGCTTTTGTAGCAAATGTTTGAGTCGGTAGCAATCATTGTCTTCCTCACGACGTGCTCCAGAACAATATTGAAAAGAGTGGGAGCTAAGCCATCACCTTGTTTCAGCCCCTGGGAGACGTTAAAATCCTCTGTCCTGAAGAAAAGAATTATGCCAACCTTAATTATTATTAGGTATATGAATTATTGAGGTATATGAATTCCGTTCAATTTAACAAATCTACCATTTCTGCGGAAAGTATTGTCAACTGCATGCAATCTAGGTACAAGTGAGTATCTAAATGACTCAGTCCTGATATTGTTGTTACAATTAAAAGGAATTTTTTGTTTTTATTCTTTTTCCTTCTGCTGTCTTCATTTTTTTTTAAATAATTTAATTTAATTTATTATTTTAATGTTTAATTTAGATATTGTTTAGAAGCTTGTTTGTGTTTACTATATAAATATGTGTTTACTATATAATTTTGTCTTTACTATATAAGTTTGTGTTTACTATATAAATATGTGTTTACTATATAAATGTGTTTTTACCATATAAGTATATACTATATATAAATACTAATATATAATATACACAATAAATACATAGGTATACAAATTTGTGTTTACTATATTATTTGTATTTACTATATAACTGTGTTTTTACTATACAAGTTTATACTTACTGTATAATTTTGTAGCGTCGAATTTATGGTTTATTGACCAAAAGATCTATTCAATTTCGGGATGTGAGTCTTTTGTCCTTGTATGTGTTGATCATTAAGTAACTCTTTTTTTATTTTAATGTTGGGTAGAGCATTTTTCTAAATATAGTTGTAATAATACTGAAAACATTTAAGTTTTTATTATAAAACAAAATTAAAAATTGAATCCCATGGTCAATTATGAAGTTATTCCATGAATTGCTAAAGACACTCGTTGATGACACGGGAAACGCGGAGATCAACGACTCAAACAGTCTAATCAATTGAGAAACATCGTAAATTGATTTAGAATTTCATTCAAATTTTGATGGTGATATTAGGTGCAGATGATAATATATCTATTTATATATTCATCCATTGAACACTCCTAGGGCTTTTACAAACATGATAAATATCGAAAATTTACAAACATTAGGTATCAGGTATCTATTATGTAGATGATCAAATTACAAACATTAGGTATCAGGTATCTATTATGTAGATGATCAAATTAAATGATTTTTTGTAATTTTTATTTTTTAAGTGAAAAAAGATTTAAAAAAAAATAAATACAAAAATAAGCCATAAGTTTCCCATGTGGTGGCGAAGAAGCGCTCTGGAAGAGTGCACTCGTCCCTTCAGGAACATTTCCGTAGAGCTGCAGTATCTCGGTAGACGGAATATTTGGCGATAAGTATTATTGTAAGCGACTTTTAGCTTATGCCTTTGGGATGCAGTGTAATCCTCCCACAGTTCTGACGTGTACAGCGAAGTGCAGAATGCGTTGAATAGTATATTTTTCACGTTTGTACTGCAAAAGTGAAAACGCCTTGACAGCCTACCTGCTCTAACGGATATCGCTCTTCTTTGCCTTTCCATATTCTTATGTCTTTCAGGTCGTCTGCGACAATATTAAAGGACAGGAATTTTTGTTTTGTTCTTGAATTTCTGAATTTGTTCTGTTTGTTTCTTTTGTTCTGAATCTTGAAAAAGGAAATTAATCCACTTACCGGCGTCCAATCGAACTGAAACATGGTAGATAGAATCGTGGTCGATGACAATGCATTCTATCAACTTTAGGTTGCACTCATACACACACGCATTTTTCTGAAAATGGAAGACATTATATTTAATTTAATTAAATTTGACAGCTGTTATAATATACAAAGTAAATGTCGTTGGCTTGGGTTGGCGTTGTTAACTAGTTGTACCTTTTTTACGTGGGGAAGAAGGTTCAATCCTCAGTCAAACCAAAGATGTATGCTTTTAAGTACATCTATTAATACAAACAAATGTATTATAGTTTTTAATAAATGTTTTTTACTGTTTGATTTTTTGTATTTAGCATAAATATTATGTTTCATCTGCCCGAGACTTTGAGGTGCATAAATAATTACGTACTGTTCGGGTAATATCCGTGTTCTGCACGGTTGTATCCAAAACAAGTTAAAAATATTCACAAATATTACCGACACGTGTTTTTCATTCCAGGTCATTCTTCAAAGGTGTAATGGGTCGTACTGAGATATATATCATTCTAATAGCCATGCGAGATGCATTGTTAAAAAACATTATTATGGATTGAGATTTGATTCAAAGCAATTACAGGTTACGGGGCGGTGTCCAACGAAAGCGGCGCCCGGAAATTATTTACGATCATTGAAAATCCACGTAATTTATCTTCCAGATATCGCTTTTTATTGTTTATCGGCGTAATAAGTTAAGTCCGGACCAAATTGGAATTCCCGATGAAATATTTATTTTTACTTTGCATTATTTGCCGCTGGTTTAAGTGAAACTTGCGTGGAAGATACATGCTTGTGTGGAATCATTTTGTTTGACTTTCTGACCTTTAAGACCCGAAAAATTCAAAGTGAGAGCGGAGATGATCTCAGGGTAATTTGAATTCCTGAGCAAACAATCAGGGTCCGATTTTGGTAGGAGTTATTTAGATTTAAACTGCAATTCAAACACTTACATTCAAGTTCATAGGTACATAAGTGACAGTGGGGAGGTGAAACCGGTTCGGTCGTAAATAACAATAATATTAGTGCATTTTAATAATATTATATTCCAGCTAATTGAGCTTATCAAGCCAGAGTAAGTAAGTATTTCACAAGTATTATAAAATAAACGGAAAGTGGTGAAAAAAAATAAATTACGTAATTGTAAAAAGCATTCACTTTGTGGCTCATCATAATTTATAATAAAAACACATAAATTTGTTTTTGACCACGATAGTTTTATTTTCACTCTACCGGTTTCGGAAGATCCCTTCCTTCGTCAGGAGAATATTTAAAACTAACCTAACTAAAACTAACCAGTTTTAAATATTCTCCTGACGAAGGAAGGGATCTTCCGAAACCGGTAGAGTGAAAATAAAACTATCGTGGTCAAAAACAAATTTATGTGTTTTTATTATAAAAAATAAATTGTTTGTTTTTTTATAGACATAGTCCTTTATTTACTCTACAAACATATTTAGGAATATCATAATACAGGTATATCTGACGGCGTCCGTTATGGGGGGGTAAGACTGGTAATCCGGAGGTCGAGGGTTCGAATCCCGGCGTGCACAAATAAACTTACAAATTATATATAGTACATTTGCGGTACGTTCCAAATTGGTAGATACAGATATAGAAAGAGCACCATTGAAGCGTTGCATTAAATGGCTTTAGTCGTGTTTGGTGACCAGATCTGATTTACCAGGTACTTAACTACCTTCCTCTTTACCACCTCCTTCCCCTTCTCCGCTATCTTTAGCCTCACAACAATAGGGATGCTATGGTCTCACTGGAAGCAGTTAGGACTTAATTTCACATTTTTCACTAGTTTATCAGAAATATTATAATTGTTATTGTAAATAGTCAAATAGTTGAAATTGGTTTTATTTATTAACTTTCGGGAAATCGACATTTTACATTTATTTCAGTTTCTAAATAAGTATTGCATAGCCAAAATGAAACCAATTATGGAGTTCCTCCTTGTGACTTTACTTCTACTGAGATAAAAGATAATATTTGACCGGTCGGTGACCGAGTTGACATCGCGTTTGGGTCCCACTCAGGCGTAGTGTGTTCAATTCCTCGGCTGGCTAAGTCCTCCATCACAACACAAGCAACATTTTCAGCTTACTGTGGTGGTAGTAGGAGATTTTCAAATATTGTCAGGTTATTCGTAACCCGGGAATGTTTGTCTTTCCTAAAAAAAAAAATTAAATATAAAATATACAAAAACAAAACATTTATCAATACATTTATAGCCATGCAGAGAGGTTGTAGATATAAATCAAATAATAATAGAAATATAAACAATAGAGACATAACATTATTCACAAACCATCAGAGAAATATTCTTTTATTGACCTCTTGTTTTGAGTAAGTTCGCAATTGAAAATATCCACCTTAGATAATGCGTTATTGTAATTATTGCATAGTCTGTTCAGGCAAGAATTCTGCTAGATGTGTTTCATGATATATTTTATAACAAATTATATATTAATATCCTTTACGTCTGAATTTATTAGGAATCATACAATTATTACAACTTATTATTTAATTAAATATTTAAAAAATATTTTTTTTAAAGTGGTTTAATTAGCATTTCAAAAAAGCATTCACAAGAATCATTATGTTCTACAACGATTTAATGTAGTTCACTAAGTGAAACGATGTAATTTTAGTAATTATCTTCCCATTATAATCTATACGAGGCCAAGGGCTATGACTATTGGTCAACAATAGTTTCATTTATCTTCTGCTTTCATATCTCTAATCTGTGTCATTTATCTTTTGCGTATATTTCTACTCATTTCCATCTACTTACCAAACTCTTTAAGACATCACATCTCAAGGCGATGCAAACTCGACACAGAAATGTTATTATTTTAGAACTGGTAATTACTCATATAATTAAGGCAAATTATTTCAATTTTAATATTTATTAAACTGCTCTATTATAATAATAAGCGAGCGTCAATCTATGGTTCGCGTTTCTAATGCACCGGGGAGAATGTGCAATATATGCATTGGTAATGAGCAGCGAGTGAATGGGCGTATTTATTATATTTTAATGTCATTGTGCCGATACGGATACGGGAAAGTATCACATGGTTAAATGTTATTTATTATCAAGGAACAAAGGCAGCTGTCAGACTAATATTAATATGATGTGTTTAAACAAAGATTAAGTAATTAGAACGCATAAACTATGTTTCACGCAATTATTTATTAAGTTTTTCGATGCCGACGAAGGTAGTAGCTAACTAGTCTTTCATAATAATCTCATCATTACTAGTTAGATACCACGTTTTACTCTATTCTTTGGTTTTTCAAAGTTTTGTTTAATCTTTTTTAAAATGGGTCGAAGCGTCTTCAAAAGATTAGAAAAAAAATCTAAAAGCTCAGATCGAAGATTAAAAGCTTTTTTTGGGTTCTCTATGTGTAGATTGACCAGTTTCCCGCTTGTATTACGAGTTTCCGGACACCGTGTACATTTAAAAAGAGCTTAAACTTTTATAAAAGTAACTTCAGTTATAAAAATATCATATTAGGGCTGTACGGAAATCGAATTCGCAACTTTATTACTCAACTCAAACGCGTAAACTTACTCGTAGCTACCTACATTATAAAGTCCGTCCGGGTATGTAGTCTGAGCCATGGGCTTCCCACATGGTGGTGATATAGAAGTTTTCTGAAAGGATGCACTAGTTCTTCCAAGAATATTTCCGTAATGCTGCAGTACCTCGAGAGCAGGAATACTGAACAGTCTAACAACAGTTCGAATATATGAATCGAATATGTTTGCTGAGCAAGCAAAAATGTCCTGTCATTGACATGAAAGCTCTAAAGTATAGATGAAGAAACTTTTTTTGTGTGGCCCGCGAGCACTTTTCAAAGCACCGCAAACTATATTTAAAAAAAAATTACATTCAGAACGCGAGGACGGTTTTCATTCACGGTACGTTAGACACATTTTAATTTAGTAGCACAAAAGTAAAATCATCTTCGTGTTCCGTGCGCAGTTACAAAAACTAAGTACATTTGTAATTTAAGCTGGTGGGCTGGTGGAATCGTACGGAGATATATTCTTTAAGTTAAAACCAGTCTTGTGTTTAGATTGCACGAATAAAACTCCAGTTGCGAATTCATCTGCTGACGCGAAGAGAACCTTTATTGTATTCCAAGTGCAGTTATAAAATTCTACTTATTTATAATTATGGGTATTCTCTCCACCCCTCCCCCTTCTTTAACATGGGAAAATCGGATGATTCTACAAACATCCAAATGGAACAGGATGGTTAAAAGGTTCCCTTCCCCCGCCCAAGGCGGGGCCCGTAATTCGTGGCTCGGCTCGCGTGTTTTTTCTTATGTCTTTATGCAGCAAAAGATCTATGAGCATACATAATCAGCTAAAAATACAAAATATGTAGATCAAAATCGTTTTATTTCGGCTAACACGAATAGTAAATTTCTGCAGTTGTGAAGAGTAATGAAGTTCACAGAGGTCAGGTAATGCGGGAAACTTGCCGCAAAATAATAGACTCGACACGCCTCAGCCGTAACCACAGTAGTTGAGCGTAGTACAGCATTAGTTGAGTGAATGTGATAACGACACTCTAGTTATTGTGTAGCCAAGTTTAGCATTAACTTCGGGACAATTAAGAATGCCAGTGGTTGCGTAAATTCGTACAAAGTACACCATCAATTAACTATTATTATTCGTGTTGGTTATGTTATAATACATTATATCCATGACAGTTGACGCCTCGTTGAATAAGAGTAGTGTGTCTAATAAATATTCATTTATTTGTTGGTCAGGTTAAGTGTTTGGTACCTTCAGCAAAGGTTCAAAAAGCTGTCGTGTCAATTATAAAAATTACAGGTAACGAGTCGTTCATTATTAAGTCAGCGGGAAAGTCAAAAGACGGAGATATTTTGTAAGTTAGATTTGGAAATAAATATTTTCCATATCTTTGAATAGACGCGTAATATTTCAGCATAGTTCATTGTTTTTTAAAAAAAATCTTCATATTCTTTCACAAAAATTTTAATAAAAATTATGTTATGCTGCGTATACACGTACTAACCGTCCGTAACAAGTGTGAGCTGTGGCACAAATAGGATATTTTTACTGTTTTATTTTTCGCAAAAATTAAAGAAAAAAATTTTGATTTTGAAAATATTTTTGTCGAGCAATAAATTCAAAATGTTCCATATTCGTTTTATCGCTAAAACTACATTTTTGTTTTTATTCGTGTCAGACATCAGACATTGGCGATTTCTGTGCCATAATGACGTTGTAGCCAGTTGGAACCGTTACGGAATGTGCGGTTTTAGATTGTTGTTTAAATCAATAATTATGAATGAAAATATGAAAGCGACATATTTTAAGAAGTACAATACTTTTATAACGATATTCAAAATTTGTGACAATACCCCATTATGGGAAAGGAACGAAGCAATCGCAAGCGGCGTTTCAAGTTTAGCGGTGGCTCGGCTCGCACTTGGTTTGTATGTGTATTTATAAAATAAATAATAAAAGCTCTGACCACCATTCTTCATTGCAAAAAGACTCAGATATTACTATGTCGCAAATAAAAAATACATTGAGGTCAATAATTCAGCTACTGAGTTATTCTTTCCCGCACGTTATGTTTACAATTCCCCAGAAGCTACTGCCTCCTCACCTTACTGCTTCCTGTGAAAGTGAAGTACACGACAACGCTGCACCTCCAAGTTCTACAGAATCTCAAATGTTGCACGGATAGCCTACGTATTCATCCTAGACTTGCAGATAAAGTCAATAGATGTCGCACATTAAAAATAAAAGTAATTTGGGGATCAATGGTGAGGCACGAAATGAAAGAAGGTTGTTGAAGGTCACATGTGTTTTATTGATGAGTCAGTTGCCGTGACGAGGAGATGATGTAGGACAGATGTATTCTCCGGACGCTGCGGTGATGTGCTGGTCAAGCGCGGGTCAGTGAGTCGACGCCGGGCGCTGGTGACCGGGACTCGATGGCGGTCAGGCACTGGCGATCTGGGGAATCAATACTCCAGTGCTGACGAAGGCCGAAGGTGCCGCGGACCTTGTAGGCAGTTGAACGGGAACGGCGTAGACCAGTGAGGATGCTGCGTGTCCTCGTGGTGGTAATGGTAGCGTGGAAGAAGCGCTGGTCAGAGACACTGGAACCAGAGCGCTTGTAATCCGAGTAGCGCTTGCCAGGAACGGCGATCTGGACAAGGCGCTAAGATGATGTCCCGATAGAATCCATGATGGTACGGGCGAAGCCGGGAATATTGTCCTTTGCGGGGGGCGCGGGGGCGCACCGATCGTCACTCGTGAGATTAGTAAATCGTTGGCGGCAGATTGATGACTGACTGACTGACTCGCTGCGTCGGGCATATTTATACTACACGGCCGACGGCAGCAGTAGGTAGATGGATGGCAACTAAATCCTAGGCACTTGCACAGACTGTATGTTTCAGGAACCTTCTACAGCGCGGCAATTATGCATAGGCCGTAGACTCGAACCTTCTGTCGAGTTCTCGTAATGTGAAAGACGGACTTGCGATGTTATTGTCGTCGATAGACAAGTAGGTGCTTGAAGTACGTAGGTTGCTCTGTTTACGATGCGATTTGGACTGCAGGTCCATAATTCGGGAGTAGGTACTAAGTAGGTCGAGCGGTTTATTATTAATTAGTTAATCTAGATTTTTCTCGACGCCACAGTAAGATATATTTATCTAAGACACTGTCTAGATTGCATTTAGTTCGGGTTGAATCTTGCTATCATACATAGCAAGATAGCTGCCAATAAAAATGTGCGGTGTGAAAAATGAAGATAATGTTGGTAGTTCTTATTCGAAGTATGATACAGGTAAATATTACCGAAGGAGATAGGGTCCCATTAGCTCAGTTGGTAGAGCAAAACAAGAGTCCTGGGTTTGAGTCCTAGGTGTGACCATATCTTTTTCTGTTTCAAATTTTCGTTCAGGAATCGCTAATATTGTGTTCAATAATTAAACATTAGAATTCCTATGGCGATGCTCTACTTGTTCTACCGGTATTTTAGTGTAAGCTATTTTATTTATTTGTGTTGTAAATTATGAAATATCGGCCAAAATAATGCGATTTTTTATGATTTCAGAGACAACTTTGGCAATTTTTTGTTAGTTAATAGATAATTATTATATAGGTAAGTTTTTAGATTTTCACGGCCAAAAGCATTTTTGTTGTTTGTTTTTGGGGTGTTATGCCGTGTTGCGCTAACTCCTTCTTTAGCCGACGTTTCGGACATCGTTGCAGTGTCCATCATCAGGGCAGATCCGGTAGATCCGAAGATCTTCGGAACACCCCAAAAACAAACAACAAAAATTATTATATATCATTAAAAAAATAGTGTTACCCAACCCACTATGCTTATCTATCATGCTATCATATCTGATTTTGGAGACTAGAAAATAGATAAATATTTGCACCGCGAAAAGTATTAAGTCTGCAAACATTAAACATTTAAAAATCTGTCCAACCTTCTCATATCTGCATTGTCTAAGTTTGGTTAATAGCAAGTCCGTATTAACAATATTATGCAGATGAATAATTGGCAAATAACTAGCGTCGTAGAAAGTATTCATTGTTTAAAGTTTGACAGGTGGAAGTGTGAAATGCCGAAAGGTGTGTAATTAAGTATACTGTACATTGTCATCTCATTGCTCATGGTTAGGTTAGGTATTGTTGTTGCTGATCATGTCGCGTGGGTTTTGTCTAGAAATTGTGTCAATTTTGAATGATCAACTTCAAAAACGTACACGCACCTTGTTCTTCTTCATATCTATATTATTATGCACGGTCTTTGCAATTTGCCGATACAATAACCCTTCTCCACAACAGGTGTGAATTTAGGTTATGAATACTTAAAAGTATCATCCATTTTGCGGACATGCGTGTAACGCGGTGTAGCTATCAACACAATAATGCGTACAGACGATACCTTTACAAACGTTAAGCAATACACTTTATCATTGTTCGTTAAAGGTTATTCTTAGGAATTTATAGTGGGTACCTGTACCTGGAATGTTTGCATTGTACCATTGCCTCAGTTTACGAACAATGTGTTTTTACTCTCAACGCTTGGAAGACGGTTTTGTTATGACATTTCACCGAAGGTACCTAATTTCCAGTATTTTCTCAAATGGAAAAAAGACTGGCAGACTGACTAGATACAGGTACAGGAACTTTCGATGGTTTTTTAGATTAGTCTATTAGGTTACCGTAGATGGCTTTAGCTGTCGAGAATAATACACGGAGAAAACTTACTGATATAAAATATGGAAAAAAATTTAATATGGTCATATTATGTTAAAAATGGATGAATCGACAGATTTTCTACCAAATTGTCAGTAAAACGCGAATGTGTTATGAGGACTGCGGAATACGTGTTCATAAAAAAATGTAATATTGTCGCATTTCGTCATTTTATTTATCAGGAGAACACCTGCAAGAACACGTGTTCCGATATATTCTGAATGGACTCATATTTTATCAGGTAGTGGATTGCCATCAAGTTTTTAACAGGAATACAATTAATCGGCCATCACATTTTTCTACGTGTAGGATATTAAATCAGGTGACAACATCAAGGTCGGGGTCCAGATTATTCCAACCGCTTGTTAATTAAAATATCAAAACCATAGTCAATCTATCACATTAAATATCCAAGTGTTTTGTTGAAGCCGGAGTTTTATTGTGAGAAAACCCAAGAGACACAACAGTATCCAATTCCAATAGTCCTTTTTAACCCCTCCAGGTCGATCAGCTCGAGTGTCCATGAAGCCTGACTATTTTCAAACCAGAAATCACGTTGTTGCTGTAGCAGCGTTGTTCACTATTCTAAAAAATTACAAATCAAACTATTTTATCGTTCATGTTCAGATTCATCGGCTTGCTCGTTCACACGAGCGTTAATAGTTTTTTTTTTTTGCTGCAAGCGCACTATCAGTTTGATGTTAACGTTATTATGAACATACTTACACGACGATTAGGTTTAATATAATAATATTTATTTTATTTATACTTTTATGAATATTTTTAGAGCCCATGGGACTTTTACATTGGGTACATTGAAATAATTACAATTTTGCACATAAGGGTTACAAAAAATAATTTCTTACATAAAATTGGTTTATAAATGGTTAAAAAAAGTTATTTCATGTTGAAATTATCATAAATAATATCTTCACATTAAAAAATTGTTTAAGTATGTTTTAAACGGTGACCGGATAAATCATCAAAATGATAATTCATTACATCTTTAAAAAGTTATATAAAGTCATGGAAAGTGATGAAACTAAAACTTTATAAACTGGGTTAAGTAGGTTAGGTTAGGTTAAAAAAAAAAATTTTCATCGTTTTTAATGACTTTATATCACTTTTTAAAAGTGTGTTGAATAGTCACGGTGTTGAGTTAGCATGGAACCGTTTTAAACATCGAATTGGTTACATCAAAAATGTTGATTTCATAGGCAAGGAATTGGCGAGTTTGCTACATAATTTGTTTGTGAATGGTGTCATTGCCTAGTTTGTCGAGTAGGTACTCTTAAATTAACCAGACTCAGAAGTTGAAGAATTGACAATTTTTTTGTACAAGGCGATTGGTCGAGAGAGTCTGACTGGAAAGGTCAAAAGCTCTCCCTCAACCAGTCTCTCGCGTTTCGGCAACGCAGTATGCGGGCAAACGCATCCGCCACCAAGACCTAAACCAACCCCTGCTAAGTCACCAAACATGGCAGGAGTGTTGGTTATAATGGTTCACGGGGCGGCGGTACCCATACCCGCAGTCCCAAATTGAAAGAAAAAACTTTAAATTAATAATTCGTAAAAACTTTCGCTGAATTCATTTTTGATGTGAATTATAGTGGACCAAATACATAAATATTGTAAATTTTATGAACTGACGTGGAGTTGAAAAACTGAGATGTTGTTTATTTTCAATCTAATAATTGACCATTGATAAGAAATAAAATTTGAAAATTTTTGATTACTTATACTATAGTAGTTGCGTGGTTTGCAGCAAACATTAAACGTTCAGACTAGAGCTTTTAGTTAACCTTTTTTTATTTAACACTGTAAGATTTCATTCCAAATCGGATAGGCAATTATTGCACAGCACTAAACTTATTTTAACTAACTAATTTTAAATTTAGTTCAATTGATGACACGCAGCGTAAATTAACCAAAGCTAAAGGAGCAAATTTAGTCGGTTCCCTCGTGCTCGTTATAACCAAGTTTGACTATATTAATCAGTAACTTTTCTCATCCAATACAAAATTACTAAGCAATTGTATTGACCTACGTAATAGGTACTTTAATTATATACATTTTAATATACCTACCTAATCAGTTGTATTAAAATATACTGTGTACGTCTTAATAAATATATATAAAAATGAATCTGGTGAAATAGCCATCATGTCCCTGATTTCTCAAGGAATGAGTAGTCCATGTCTGTACACATATCCGATAAACAAATATCTCCCAGCGCGTTACAATCAGCGATTAGTTCTGTAAAAGGCGACAGGTATCAGGAAAGAGTGAAGAAGTGTTACGTTATATAAACATTGGAATAAAAAGCCAGAAAATGGGATGTGCGTGAAAGTTTATATCGATTCCCAGTGACCGCTCGTGGAGTTCTTGTACATTATATTATACAAGGAAAACCCAACACGAAGTATCTTATTCCTGTATATGGTTACATCTCTGTAAATCATGTACTGTTTGTTTCTATAATATAAAATAAAATGAAAATAAAATTAAAATTAAAATTAAAATTAAAATTAAAATTAAAATTAAAATTAAAATTAAAATTAAAATTAAAATTAAAATTAAAATTAAAATTAAAATTAAAATTAAAATTAAAATTAAAATTAAAATTAAAATTAAAATTAAAATTAAAATTAAAATTAAAATTAAAATTAAAATTAAAATTAAAATTAAAATTAAAATTAAAATTAAAATTAAAATCAAAATTAAAATTAAAATCAAAATCAAAATTAAAATCAAAATTAAAATTAAAATTAAAATTAAAATTAAAATTAAAATTAAAATTAAAATTAAAATTAAAATTAAAATTAAAATTAAAATTAAAATTAAAATTAAAATTAAAATTAAAATTAAAATTAAAATTAAAATTAAAATTAAAATTAAAATTAAAATTAAAATTAAAATTAAAATTAAAATTAAAATTAAAATTAAAATTAAAATTAAAATTAAAATTAAAATTAAAATTAAAATTAAAATTAAAATTAAAATTAAAATTAAAATTAAAATTAAAATTAAAATTAAAATTAAAATTAAAATTAAAATTAAAATTAAAATTAAAATTAAAATTAAAATTAAAATTAAAATTAAAATTAAAATTAAAATTAAAATTAAAATTAAAATTAAAATTAAAATTAAAATTAAAATTAAAATTAAAATTAAAATTAAAATTAAAATTAAAATTAAAATTAAAATTAAAATTAAAATTAAAATTAAAATTAAAATTAAAATTAAAATTAAAATTAAAATTAAAATTAAAATTAAAAAAAATTTTTTTATGCTTCCGATTTTGTTGTCCGGGTTAAATCTTCCCCATAGGAAAAACTAAACCCTTCCACTCACTTTTCCACAAATGATAAGCTAGTCAATCAACATTATGCAAGTGCATTATATAAGTAAAATAAATACAAAACAATACAAGAACAACAACATGTCAACTCACCAGAGATCAAATGGGAAAAAAAATTCACCGACTCCAGATATTTTCATATCAGAGGGTTCGGCTCGGTAGAACTTCTAACAGGGCCTATAAATCCTACTGATCCCTCAACATAAATATTTAAAAAATCTTTCGTTATCCTACATGTATTCAAAATAACCGACTTTTGCATCTTTATATATAAATTTTTTGATAGATCTAATACGCCTAAATTTTTAATGAGAGAGCTAGGTATAATGCCAGTAGCCGAAATAACGAATGGTAATATTTTTATAGTCTGAGAATGCCAAATTCTTTTTATTTCGTTTCCTAAATCTATGTATTTTCTTATTTTTTCATTAACAGATTTTTGAATGTTACAGGAATTTGGAATAGCGACATCAATGATATAAGTTATTTTTTTAATTTTGTCATGTAAAACTATATCGGGTCTATTATGACTAATCGTTCGGTCTGTTAGTATAGTTTTATCATAATATATTTTATAAAATTCGTTTTCTAAAAATGAATTTGGTTCGTATTCATAATATGGTACTATATTACGGCAGTCAATCAAGTTATGTTTAATTACCAAATTTTGGTGAATTATTTTTAAAACTTGATTGTGCCTAAATGTATACTCGGACGGTGCTAATATAGAACATCCCGATATAATATGTTCTATAGTTTCCGGAAAAGCCAAACATTTTCTACACAAATCATCAATTTGATTTGTATCTTTGATTATATGCTTTCTATAATTTTTAGTATTAATGACTCTATCCTGAATGGCAAGCATAAATCCTTCTATTTCTGCACTCAACTCTCCAATACTCAACCATTTGTTTGACGAAAATTTGTCAACATACGTTTGGTTGAGATAATTGAAGTGTTTTGCGTGTAAAATTTTATTTGACCAGGAATCTAATAGTTCCTGGTTGGGATTTATAAAAATGTTGGCATTCTCATCGTATAAATTTAAAGGTGTAATATTTCTATCTACCTTGCAAATTATTTTGTGCATTTCTGAGCTATGAGCTTTCCTATGGAAAAAAGTTCTTAGCATTTCTACCTGATTATGTTTCAAAGAAGTTATTTTGACTATGCCTCTACCTCCTAAATTTCTAGGTAAATTAACTCGTTCTATAGCTGAATTTGGATGATGGCAATTAAATTTTGTTAGCGTAGTTCTAACTAATCTTTCTAAGTTATCTAAATCTGTATTAGACCATTTAATTATGCCAAATGAGTACGTTAATAGAGGTATTGCCCAAGTATTTATTGCTTTTACTAAATTTTTAGCAGATAGATTGCATTTTAAAATTTTCCTGATCCTAGTTTGAAATTTAATCCTAATATCATTTTTAATACTAGTATGGTCTAATCTATTTGATTGTGGGTATCCTAAATACTTATAAACCTCATCCCTTTTCATACTAGTAATTTGGAAATTTCTAAATATACTCTCGTCCCCATCTACAATTTTGCCTTTCTCTATATGGATCGTTCTACATTTATCTAAACCAAAAGTCATTTTGATATCATCTGAAAAGTTTTTAACTACCTCGATCATTTTCTCTAAATTTTGTTCAGAATTCGAAAATAATTTTATATCATCCATAAATAATAAATGCGAAATTGTACTACTCTCCCTTGTATTACCTTTAACTTTTATTCCAAACTTGCTTCTAATTAACATTTTAGATAGAGGATTCAATGCTAAGCAAAACCAAAGAGGACTCAATGAGTCTCCTTGAAAAATCCCTCTTTTAATTGAAATTCCCGGTATTACTATTTTCTTACCTTTTAAATTGATAAGTAAATTGGTATTCCAAAAGGACATAATATTTTCCAAAAAGCTAATAATAATGGGGTTAATTTTATATATATTTAATACTTTGATCAGCCACGAGTGCGGGACACTATCGAAAGCCTTTTGGTAGTCTATATAGCAAGTATGTAAATTACGTTTTCGAGTTTGAATCTGTTTTAGAATTACAGAATCGATAACTAATTGTTCTTTACATCCCATATGTTTTCTGCGACAACCTTTTTGTTGTTCAGATAAAATATTTTTTTCATCTAAATGAGTATATATTAAATCTGTTAAACAAGAGGTTAAAATTTTGTATATTGTCGGTAAACATGTAATGGGTCTGTACTGAGAAGGATTATTAATATTTTCGCTTTTGGGTAACATATAAGTAATGCCCTTAGTTAGAAAATTTGGAAAATTTTGAGGTTGACTGACAAATTTTGAAAGATTTTTTGCCAAAAGAGGATGTAAAGTAGTCAGACGTTTGTACCAAAAATTATGTATCCAATCGCAACCCGTGGCTTTCCAATTATGAGTATTTTTAATAATTTTGGATAACAATTCAACCAAATTAAAATTAAAATTAAAATTAAAATTAAAATTAAAATTAAAATTAAAATTAAAATTAAAATTAAAATTAAAATTAAAATTAAAATTAAAATTAAAATTAAAATTAAAATTAAAATTAAAATTAAAATTAATATTAAAATTAAAATTAAAATTAAAATTAAAATTAAAATTAAAATTAAAATTAAAATTAAAATTAAAATTAAAATTAAAATTAAAATTAAAATTAAAATTAAAATTAAAATTAAAATTAAAATTAAAATTAAAATTAAAATTAAAATTAAAATTAAAATTAAAATTAAAATTAAAATTAAAATTAAAATTAAAATTAAAATTAAAATTAAAATTAAAATTAAAATTAAAATTAAAATTAAAATTAAAATTAAAATTAAAATTAAAATTAAAAATAAAATTAAAATTAAAGAGCTTTAAAGTAAAATAATAAAATATATCTTATTCATTCAGGTGTCCTTTTCCTGAAAGAAAATAATGACGAAATATTACTATATTATTATTTTTAACATTATATTTATCATATTTCTGACATTCTAATAACATATTGTTTTACCGACAGTTTGTAAGTTTACCTGTCAATTGACCATACTTTTAATGAAGTAGCAATATTTTATATCAGTCAATTTTCTCAGTGTGTTTACATGATAATAACAGAAGTTACACAGAAGAAGAATGTTTTTTATACAATTCTTATGGTTTCTTAATTGTTTTAACTTGTTTCATCGAATTTTTTGTTTGTTAGTTATTTTTGGTATTCGCCTGTAATCTTCTTTCACCGAAAAATCGATGAAAACTACAATCACTATATGTGACTGGTTATTGCTACACATTTCAACAACTATTTGCCTGTGTAACGACAGAGAACAACATATATTACAAATTCTTCAAAATATAGCAATGAGAATAATACTTAGGCAAAGTAGATTTGGTTGGTAGTCTGATTGTCCTTGTGTCGTATCTTTGAATGTCATTGTTGTATATTATTTTATTTGCAAAGGGAAATAGGTTGTTATTTTTTTGTATATAAATATAATCGTTATCTAGGTCAATGTATCGCTGTTAGACAATTGAGCTAATAGTAGCTAAGATATTAAAAGATCATTTCATTTTTATCTGGACATTATAGTTTCCCTGTCATCCAAGAAGTCATCACCACCAATAAAAATACAAATCTCCCTAGAACACTAAAAATAATAATAAAAAACTTTTGAGCTGTCAAATTCAAGTTTCCACGTGTAAGTCCGTAGGCATAACGATTATTTTCTCATGTTATAACAGATAACAAAATAATTTTCAAATTCTCCAAATTGAGCCACGAGAAGATATTAGATTTTGTAAATTAAATAAAATGTTAAATGAACTAAATTGTCTAACAGTCTTGTCTAAATTGTCCACAGACATGACACAAGAACGTGCAATTAAATTAGGCTGCCAAAAAAGGACCAATCAAATAAACAATATGGTTTACTATACAAAGGAATGCAATATTGAAAAGTCTGCAACAATTGATAGATTGAACATGGATTGTAGAAGCCATATTAAGAAAAAGCTAATGTAATAAATAATTAAAATGTAATAATGTACGTATGTTAGTTATAATAAATTATACCTACATATTTAACCTTTGATATACAAATGGCTAAAATAAAATTAACTGATAAACTTACACACCTGTAATTGTAACCTACAACTGTATACCGGCGCGCGTTGCTGTGTCTATGAATATAGAGAATCAATTGAACATTTAAATAATTATATATAATAATAATATACATATAATAAACTAACGCGTGTTCAGTGTTAGCACAAAGTTTATTGAGGTTAAATCCCCACCCGCCGCCCATGTGAATCATCTCATGGTGTGGAGATAACAAGCTCCTCTAGTGGAAGCGGCTAGTGGCTATATGTAGATCCACAGCCGGTGTCGCATAGCAACCGCAGGTGTTCCGCTCTCACTGGAATGTCCCCGACATCTCATACAGAACTCATCTTCCGCGTACCGCAGCATTAAACACCAACCACCAACAACACATTAATCAGTAAGCAAATTTAACCCACGTGGAAAGTGGTTAAATCAGTTGCTTCATCGATTCGAGGCATCCATTTGTGGAAAGAAACATTTTGACAAAATACAGAATTTCTACTGTTCTTATATCACTACGTGTTTTTATTGTTGTTCTCCGTCCGATTTCTTTATAGGAAGGTGGTATGATTTGGTGTGACTGAAAGATCCACCTCGTTTGTGGTAAGAGCCAAGTCATTGGTTATACATTTCACACCGGTTAATGGTTAGTTTGTCTTATTATTGAATAGGTACAGGGTACACGCAAGAGGACACTTTTTAATGTATTTGTGCTCACCGATCAAAAGCCTAAAAAACAATTGAACTAGTTTCGAATACCCGCTCGCATTCGCCTCTTACCCTGCAAATGCCTAAAAATACCTAGATGCGTAACTATCAAATTTAGCGATTCCTTTTAAATTTAGTCTCGCAACTCAATAAAAAAAATTTGAATACTCCACTGCTCAACATAAACACTCAATCTTTTAAACGGAGAAATAATGTCATGCCATGAAACTACATAATACCCTACCAAATGAAACAAAAAAATAAGAGAAATGAATACATTTAAAACTAAAGTCAAAACATGGCTGAGAGAATTAAGTGATATTTAACTAAATACAGTAGTGGTGTGAAGACAGTGTAAAGACAAATCATTTAAACAGAATCACTTCCTAACAAAATCATTTTTTATACATCCAGTACAACAATACTAAATCAAGGGTAAAATGATTCACTTGTAGGTACCACTGTTCAAACAAGGCTATTGGTCAAAGAAACCACAAGGTGAAGAACAGCACTTTTCAGAAAAAAGTTTTATAAATGTTTTTTTCTATAAGCTACAGGCTATTACATCCTCCATTGCTTCTCGCCATCGGCTTTATGCTCTTAATCGATAATTCGATCAATAATTCCAAGCTAAACAAATCTAAGCTTCTTGAATAACATTATTCTTTAACAACATCGTGTAGTGTTATCTATTTAGTGAAGTTGTAAAAAGTTTTTGGTTATGTGCATTGTACGTATTGTGTAGGCATTGATGTACATTCCTATGTGCGTAAGTGCTTTTTTATAATGCTGTGACTTTGAAGATTGTGGGAATAGGATGGGCAGAAACGGAGAAGAGCGGGTTATTTATTTAGGTAAGATTAAGAGAATTAGATAAGATTTAGATAAGATTTAGATAAGATTTAGATAATAATTAGATTACATTTATACAATATTAAGATAAGAATTAGATAAGATTTAGATAATATTTAGGATAGAGTTATACAATTTTTAGTTAAAATTTATACAATATTTAGATAAGAATTGTATAAGATTTAGATAATATTTAGATTAGATTTATACAATTTTTAGATAAGAATTAGATAATGTTTATACAATATTAAGATAAGTTTTAGACATAATTCAAATCATGATTCACGCTATTCAGATCTGGTCACTAAACATTATCCCCCTTATCAGTGATAATGTTTCTTAAATTTCACACAACCGAGTATTATACCTAAGTATGTTACAATACTCCATAAACTTTCTTATATCGTAGGAACATGTCTGTTTTCAACCTTAAAGTGAATTTATACATCGTGATAAGATTAAAATAATAATAATTCTTAATTCTGTTATCAATCAATCACTGTTCAATTGTAAAATTACATATTCTTGGTAGAGAAGTTAATTAATTCCACCAGCAAATAATTATTAGCAAAAAATAGTACAAAACAAAGTCGCTATTCGCGTCTGTCTGTTTGTGCGCTTAGTTCTTCTAAGCTACGAAACTGATTTTGGTGGGGCTTTCACTATCATTTAGATAATTTCTTCTGGAAGGTTTATATATATACAGATAATATTTAGATAAGATTTATACAATATTTAGATAAGATTTAGATAATATTTAGGTTATATTTATACAATATTTAGGTTAGAATTAGATAAGATTTATACAATATTAATATAAGATTTAGATAAGTTTTAGACATAATTAAGATCATGATTTAGTCTATTCAGATCTGGTCAATAGACATTATCCCCCTACATTAAAATAATGTATCAATGAATTTTACATCTTAAAAAGGCCCCGAGCAACGCCGGGAACACTTCAGCTAGTTACCAATAAATTCCAAGGTTTCTTAAATTATAACACTTACTATATGCATTGAGGGGTTATTATCTAAATGACTATATGAAGAATGATTCAGATTGAGACAGTTTTTATTCAGTATTGTCCAAAAAACGTGTTAAGAGGAAGCCAAAAGACTAAAATGTGTATATTCTTGGTATACCTTATATCGTAGGTAATAGGCATTAAAATCGCTTGACAAACGGAGTCCAAAAACGTTCGATTTCAAGCAAAAAACTGGTTTTTATTTATTTTGTAAATAATTTTATAAGAAAGCAAAAAAGTTAATCAAGTGAAACTGTCACAGATAATCTTAGCTATAATACTGTATTTTTTAAAGTGGTTTCCTTTATTTTTCATACATTTCTATGGAAAAAAAATATTTTTTAGTAGTTTGCATTTATATTTATTATTGAGTAATTTAATTTTGTATTTGTATTCTACTCAAGCGAAGCGATAGGAAAACATTCAATTTATCTAAAGCATATTTTTTTGTATTCATAATGTACACCAATTCGTTATAAAGATTAATCAAAATAGTGATTTGGCATTAAGCTTCGCCGTAAGTATCCATCACAATGTCGGTACAATTTAAGAGACATGAAAAAATTCGTATGCGGGAACGTACTGTCACAAAAATGCGGATGTCATGTTATCAAAGATCGCAACGATTGAAGCTTTAGAAAATGAAAATTGATATGCCAATTATACGCAAATATGCATGATGAAATAATATTACACAATATCCTCTTCTTTTTTATACTTCATCACACTCACATTTCCATTATTTACGTCTGCCTGAGCACTACTTGGCAATTGTTTAAGAATCCTAATTTGAGAATTTTAATTAGATACCTACTTCACTTTGATTGATTTGTTTAAATTTCTCTCTTGTTGAGAGTTACCATGCTTTCTACACCCACGTATTTGTGGCTTTTCTATTAATTAATATATAAACTCGTTATTAAATGATGTTATTTGACCTAAAACCTGAAACCGATTCCTAGTTCTTCCTATTTACATAAACACTAAAATTTATTTTCTCTGATAAAATTTTTCAGAAAGTAAATATCTGTTGCCTTTTTATCCACGTTTCAATACAATCAGTTACACCCCGGATTCGACAATAAAATACATTTTTTATTAATCATTATTTCTTATAGCTAACTCTACAAATTTCGTGAGAGCACTTCAAAGAGAACTTGCATGTTACATGCCGCTGTATTTTGGAATTTTACGCTTCATTTGATTATTTTGGAAAGGTGTTACATTGACAAAGATTTAAACAAAGTACCAGCCTGTCTAAATCACTTTTATAGAGTGTAAAGCCATCTAGTATCAAAACAAACAAACCATTAAACAAAGTATATAGTTTACTTTAACTTACTGCTAGATCCTAAAGAGTATATCTTCTATGTATATGTTCTAGGTAGGGCGGGGCTAGTTGAACATGATTTTGCTAATTTGACCCCAGAATCGAAAATCTTATAGATATATTTTTTTTTCAATTTATTAAGATAGCTTCATTATCTGGCTTTATAATGTTATTCATGAAATTAAATAATACGTTCCTTATGCGAGATATTTCAATTTTCACGCAGAATGAGAAATGGTTCAACTTGCCTCATAGGTGGGGTTAGTTGAACCACCCCACGGGGCTTGTTGAACAATATAGTGTCATATATTTATTATCATTCACAGTCATGGTTCAATAAAAGAAATTAAGATACTAAAGTAAATTTATTGAACTAATGAAATAATACAGAATTAGGAAAATAGAACGATTATTTTATCTAAAAAAAACAAGTATAATAAAACAGTTAAGTTTTCTTAGAATTTGAATTTGAGAATCTTGGGCAAGAGAATCCTTTTCAGGAGTTAAAATATTTGCTATTCTTTTCTTCCTCGCTGTTTGCAGCTGTTTTTTAGGCCCTGCCTCTGAAAATGGTCTAACGGTCTCGGGTGAAAAGTAAACACCACTTCTAGATGAAGATGCTACAGTATTGTTGTTGATATTGGGAGAAACATTCTCTTAGCCTGTTGTCAGTATACCGTGTTCACATCTAGAAAGTTTAAAAAAAATCGGTATTATTGATGTGTTGACGAGTGAAATGAATGCAATACGTATTGAGTTACAGTAATTAATCTGAATGGGGCAAGTTGAACCAGATGGTTCAATTAGCCCCACCCATGTTTTATTACAAATTTCATCGGATAACTCATATACCACTAAATGTATTACAATTTTACAATTGACAAGATACTGTTAAGTAAACACCAATTTAAAATTGACTTACCTTGACTTGGTACCCTTTTCCTTGGTATCTATTTTCAAAAAAGCAGTCGATCGTCTATTTTTACTTTTGGAGCAAAAATTACAAAAAATCCCCGTGCACAAGCTACGGATGCCATGTGCCTACTGGATGCTTGGTGGCGCGGTCCCCACACTTCTAGCTTGCTGGAACATGTTCAGCATTCTTCGTAAATCTTTCGGATCCGAAGATATTGGCGTGGACCAAAAAGCCCATTGGTTCAACTAGCCCCGCCCAACCCTACTCTAGAACCTTAAAACTTTGGTTTAAAAAAATGCCTTCTACAATACACACACTTATCAATAAAATAATTGTTTGACAACAAAAAAAAACTTTCGATAGAATTTAAGATAAATACAGGATTTTCCAATAAGAGGTGCTATTTTGAATAGCCCGCTATTTCGGTAGATGTTACTTTTGAAGCTGTCATTTTTTGACATTTGACAAGTAGAAACTACGCCATTAATAAAAATGGAACGATACACGCTTCAACAATGCATTTAAATTATTAAAATTCACTTGAGTGAATCAAATGCAAATCATCTTGAGTGATGAGGCCCATTTTCACCTCGGTGGCTTCGTCAACAAGCAAAATTGTCGCATCTGGGGCTCGGAAAACCCAAGAGTTATTATTGAAAAGCCACTTTATCTTCAACGTGCGACTGTTTGGTGCTGTTTATGGTCCGGCGGAGTCATTGGACCTTACTTTTTCGAAAATGAGGCTGGAGCAACAGTTACGGTGAATGGATTGCGCTATCGAGAGATGATTAATGATTTTTTATGGTTGAAATTGGATGGTATTGATCTGGACAACGTTTAATTTCAACAAGACGGCGCTACGTGCCACACAAGCAACGAAACCATTGATCTTTTACGATTGAATATCAAAATAACACCTCTTATTGGAAACCCTGTATTTCGTGTCGATATCTTTATTAAATGTAAGTTAAGTCCATCGACTCTGATCGAGCTAGACCTGGTACGTATATATTTAATTTTAACAAAACAAAAGAGTTGTGAAAATCTATGGACCTATGTACATTAACTAAACTTGATACAATTCCTAAATACATTTCAATATTATGAATCCTAAATAATCAGTCTCCCCTTCGACGGGCTCGTTTAATATAATTTATTTCTATATAATAATTTAATAATGCGTAACATAAATCTAGTAAATATGTTTGACTGACATATTGACGCTTTTAATCAAAATTGCAATTATTACCTATAAAATGAATCAATTATATTTATGATTAGATTAAGTAGAACTATAGCCAGTGGCGTCGCAATTAACATCGGGCCCTGAGGAGACATGTTACAGGGCCCTGAACCTGGAATGCAAGTATCTACTTATTGAAAAAAAAAACTATTCTCAAATAAATATATGTGAATATATTACCTATACCACAAGTTCTCAAACTTATTTCGACCACCACCCACTTTTAGATTAAAAAAATCCCCCTCCATATTTTTAAATTACCTTTTTACATTTTCATCTGTTGTATATCTTAAAAACAGTTATTGCAAACACAATTTTTAAATATGCATTATTATATGGATAGTATAGATAAATTGTAACCCATATCCTATTTCTGAGACCTAATAATGTTTCAACAAGAGGAAATAAAACCGATTCTTAAACATATTTAGAATTATTTTTATTAACATTAACAGAAGGTCTTAAATTTAAAATTTTTCCTAATGTTAAGGAAGAATAAGATGCATTTCGAGTGTTTTGTTATGAGAAAGTAAAACACACTTTTATTATTTAATTCAGCTTGATTCCGTCGGATTTTTATAGATAGAATTTTTCTACAGTCGCCCCTCTGGATGTCCTCAACGTCCCCTAATTTTCTTTGTGCCTTCTATTGCCGCCCTCTGAAAGCCTCCAGCGCCCACAAGGGAGCGTTATCGCCCCCAGAAAGGCTGACCTATACAATTGTGTTATTCAAAGTATGAAGTTGTCGTTTATAAGCATCTGGGATGTTGACAAAATTAAAAAACAAAATCATTTTCTTTTTTTAATGAAATAGATTTTTAAATTTAAAAATTACAATTATTGTGGTTTCAGAGTAAAATTTAATGAGGATGTATTAGTGCATTTTAAAATAAACAATATGTTTGATCTTAATGAATGAGCAGATAGTGTAAGCGCCGCAAGTGGAAATGGAGATGTCTATTGGGAGATGAAACCAGTCCAATCCAATCTATAAAGGTTTTTTTTAACCAAAAATTCATGTTATTGCATTACAGTTCGGGCGTGGGCCCCATACCGTCCAACAGCCCAGACTGTCAATCGTTCGCTACGCCACTGTTATTAATACTTCTTTCATCAATTACTTCTTAATTAAAAAGACAAGTAATATATTTCTAAAGATCTCGTGCAAGTAAAAATGTTCAAAGTATTTAATTTTATAATTTCATTATTAGTAAGGAATGTAAGTGAATAATTTTACAAAGTGCCATATTGACTAAATGAATTATTGGAATTTGAGAATATCATACGATGAAGATTAAGAAATGGTACATCATGTCGCAGATTTCTCCGAAGTTATATTATTATTATTTGCTTTGACACCGCCATCAACTTTCCACATGCTTACATTATTTATTTCCAATGTGTTTATTTTTAAATGTGATTTTACTTTCATTGGGTACACAAGACACAGTCAACATACTATACACATACATCATACATTACATGGTCAGTGATCGAACTCCATACGCTCTATACTCATAGGATCTCTTAGTGCTTTGTTTGCTCTGTGTATGGGTACCTGGATGTTAAATATTTGTTAACATTTAGTACCATCAAAACGCAAATAACAGATCAAAATGAAAAGAAAAAGTTTATTTATTATTTGAGTAACCATTTTTTAAATAAAACGAAGGCAGTCACATTGATCTCGCGAGCAAGCCATGGATTCATTGTATTATTTCCCATTTTACTTAATTCCTTTGATGGTAATGTTGTCATTATTTCAGACCTGTTTGTGTTACACAGAGTCAGTAACAACTTACACAGTCCTACCACCATTGTCACTATTAAAATCCATGTTTCGTCTAGGAACACAAGACAAAATGTAACATTATTCTGCAATAAATACACAACCAACTATCAGACACACTCACTAACCAGTAAGATGTGGGCAACAAGTTTTAGGGTACTGTTGACATATTTACTGACTTTATTTTTAGAATTAAGCGTAATCTGTACCAGCATTTTGTTTAATCTTACAAATTATACTAGCGTTCGTAATGTAGTTTTGGTGATTTGTCTTATATGTAGTAATCTGGCCCTCTGATTGGTCGAATTCAAATCGAATGTTTCGAGTAAATCCCGAATAGGGGGTCTACAGGCAAAATTCGACCACTCTTCCCCTCTGGCGGTATAAGAACGAACCAAATGACTGGCGCGAATATTTAAATATGCAACTAACAATACGCAAAATTACTTGACCATTAACAAGCGTTTAATAAGAAGATTTCTTCTGGAAGCTTATCACTTCGTGATGGCATTATTTATTTCATTAAAACATAAATAACTTTTTAACCGATAAAATTTAAACATTATATTTATTTATTTATTTGACAATTTGTATAGCGCCGCTTTTGTGAGATATCACCTCAGGGGCGCTATATTGTAATAATCTATTTACAATATATACTCACCTCTCTCTGTGAATGACCTAATATGTACCTATTAAATGTAACTGTTGTTAGTATCACTTAAACTGGGCGAAGCCCAACCAAGTGCCACCCGCAGGGTCTAGCAGCAAAAAAACCCGCGGAGCGGGTTTTTAACTGCTAGTGTTCCATTATTTTACTATTGAAGACAATATTAGCAATTCCTAAACGAAAATTTGAAACGGAAAATTCAGAAAAAGATACAGTCACATCTAGGACATAAATCCAGGGCCCTTGAGACCCTATCTCCTTCGATCATATTCAACTGTATCATACTTCGAATACGAACTACCAACATTGTCTTCATTTTCTTACCGCCCCTTTTTTAATATTTTTTTTTTGTTTAGTATTGATATCAGTGGGTACAATGGTGTTATATAAATTACATATCGGTACAAAATATATTTATAATCGTAATCTCACCAAAGAAGAAACTGGTTCTTGTGCTTGATGAGCGAGTTACACTAATTATAAGGAAAATAGAATAACATTATGCAATAGGTATATACGAATATATATATATATATATATATATATATATATATATATATATATATATATTTATATATAACGGTCTTTATGAAGGATATGTGAAGGGTTTCTTTAGAATTAATTTGATGATTAGCTTCTGGACCACTTTGATCGGGGTTAGAATATTGTTGTACGACCCCCCATCCAATAATTCCATATTGAATTAACGACTGGAATGGATTAGTGCGTAGTATACTCTTTTTAGGTTACTGAGTTTTAAAATATTTCTTAATCTTATTAATATAAAATAAGATAATCTTAAGCGTATCAGAAATGATCTGTGATTGTCGTTTGTATGACGTAGATACCTACTATATTTTTTATATCTTGAATATTTGTGAAAACATGATCTATGCACGAAGGTCGTTGACCTGGGATAATTCTCGTAAATAAATACACGATACATAATTTAATTCTGCCATCATTTTAAGATCTTTGTCATAGGATGAGTAATCATTTGCGATATTGTGGTTAATGTCTCAATAAATGAATATTAGCTACTATTTTTATGTATGATCGCAATATTCAACCCGAACTAATCGCAATCTAGACAGTGTCTTAGATAAATATATCATAGTTTAAGTTTAATGTGCGACGTCTATTGACTTTTTCTGCAAGTCTAGGAGTCCTAGTCCTAAAATAAAAGTAACAAGGTCCCTTGGTCCCAATGGTTGTCATTGGATATTGAGCTTAAACTCCTTGTTTCACAATATGTTTTCCCAGGTGTCTGAGCCATGTTCTCATCAAGGCGGGATATTGTCATCATAGGTGAATTAGAGTCTCTTCACCCTCTTCACTTTTTCTGAATCTATTTATATATATTTATAGCGACTATTTAAACATTGTACATACAAGATATCATAGTGAATATCTGTATATTAAATTGTATTTCTTAGTCCTTACTAGGGTGATCAGTGCTGAGGCGGACTAAAGTTATTCATGAGTTTTTTCATAGTTTTTTTATATTTTTCAACCAGATTTTATTACTTTTGATTTGAAATCATTAAAATTTTCTATTTGCTCTAAATCTGGGGGAAGGAGGTTGTGGAGTTTTGTCGCAAAACAAATGTAAATTCTTTGACCGAATGTGGTTTTATGACCTGTAATATTGTTTATGTCATTGTGATCTGACCTAGTGTGATGAATACGCGGTATTATAGAGGTTTAAATAATTTTTAAAAGTTTCAAAAGAGTATTTTTATTATATATTTATTGTACATTTGGTACATGAAAACTATTGAAAATTTCAATCGAAGGCGTTCTTGTAGGTATTTTCAGTATGGTTCCTTTTTTAATTGTGTTCAGGTTATGTATATACTTAGATACAGTAAATCCCCTGGCAGTGGTGTTGGTTATCCAATAAATGGTTCCCGGGGCTGCGGTACCCAATCCCACCTCCCAAATTGAAAATCTATTGTCTTATATCGGGGTTTTCCACTTCCAACAGCTGCATGTGTCACCGGAGGTGGCAGTGTCATGTGTTAGTAGTCGTACCAGATAAGTAACGAATTAAGAGACTTTAATATTCGAAAATGATTGTCTGGATGAAAAACGCCGAAACAGCTTGCACACAGAATGAATACGTAAACAAACAGATCTTAAAATTATGGTTATTTTAGCATTTAAAAATAAAATATTTACCAGAACTGTCAATGAAAATAGATGATTATTTAATAATATTATTTTCAATGCTTATTCTTTTTTTTAATGGATTGGAACACCTTTATGAGTTCCTTCCATTTTTTTAACTGTTTTAGTGGAAGTGGGATAAAGAAAGTTGAACATTGTTATAAAGGTGTTTTAATATAAAAAAGGTAAAATAACATTTTAAATGTGCTTTAATACATAAAAAAATAAACAGAACAACGTTATAACGGTGTTTCAATAAATAAAAAGTAGAACAATGTTAAAAATATCTTTTAATATAAAAAAGTAAAACATTGTCATAAATATGTTTTAATACAAAAAAATGAACATTGTCATAAATGTTTTAATATAACAAAAAGTTATAAAATATTCATGTTTTTAATATAAAGGTTTTGTAATACAATAAAAAAACATATCTAACAACAGTTTTTTAATAAAAATAAGTGGAACAATGTTATAAATATGTTTTAATTAATTTTAAATACGATTTAATTTATTTTTAAAGATTTTGATTCACACAAAACAGGAAATTAATATTCTCAAAAGCAAAACCAATGAAAGATTTTCCATTTATTTTTCAAAAGATGCTAGACAGTTAAAAGTTCATGTATCATTTTGTGGAGGGTTGAGGGGTGAGGGGGAGGGAGGGGGGTCGAATAGGATATAATTGAAATAAAAAATTATTTGTTTGATAAGCTACCGTGTTCTTAGAGTGGGTACACAGTGTTTAATTAACGATATAATTAAAATAATGTATTTATGTATGCGAAAGGAGAGTGTCAATCATTAGAATAACGATGTGCATTATTATAAAGGATGTAGTAAGGAAAGTGATTATATTGAAAATACAATTATCAAAGTAACGAGACGATGGAAAATTTGATTTAAATGTTGCAATCGCCTGAAAAAGTACCATAAAAATGTGTTTTGAGTGCCGTAAGTGCCTTAAGCCTTAAGATTTATTTACCATAATATGATGAAATTCTAAAGATAAATTTTATTTTAAATATTCTAAACCACATGGAGAGAAATGAATATTGATGATTTATTGAAATACATTTAAAAAACGGGATTTCGGGCCGTTTCCTGTTGAACTTTTAGTGTATTCCAAATTAATCGAAACACGTGTTCATGCATCTGCATTTGCCCTAATAATATGTAATGAAGAAATGCGAAATTATAATGTTTTTTTATGAACGCGTGTTCCAACATCGCGATAATACATTATTTTTTACTAAAAGCTTGAGCAGTCCCATTTTTAACCGGATTACGAATAATTTGAAGAGATTCTTAATAAATTTGCAATATTTTACATACATAAGTAAGTTTTCTCCGTGCATACAACAGTCCCATGCTCATGAGTTAGTGGTGATCATTGTGAGACTGGCTCAAATAAAGGATTATCATATTTGTTTATGTGAACATCGTAAAATAATCGGAGCCAGTGAGACTATGGCATCCCCAATTGGCGTATGTTATTTTTCGAGGCTAAAGGGAGTGGGGAAGGGAAGTAAATGGAAAAGGTAGAGGGTCGGAAGTTTATTATTAAGACAGATAAAGTAGTTTTAAGCAGTACATTATTAATGATTCTCTTCCAGCAAAAATAGGTATCAAACACTCGAATTTAATCATTGAAGAAGAAGACAACATGAAAAAAAAATAAATAAAAAGTTGACAGTGGACAACACTCTAATCACTAACTCTCAGAAACTTGGCGGTTATAATCGTAGTGTTGTCTACTTAAGTACCATGTACCTTTTTTAATTTTATTACCCTTTTTGTCTCATTTTTTGTTTAGATTAATTAATATTGTATTTTTCTTCAATGATTAAATTATTAAATTGATGAATATAATTAACCATCAAAAGTTTTTTTCAAAAAATATTAAATGTTGTCAAGGAAATGTCCACTTCGTAATGACTAGCCTTTAAAGGAGACCTCAAGATTCTGATGAAAATTTAAACTATGTAATTTATTTTTAATACGTTCGCATACAATCCTTTCCATGCTTTTTGTATTAATACTTATGTATGTAAGATCTCTGTTACATCACTATGTTAATGCCATCACTATTATTATTGCCAAGTGTATATAGTGAATCTCTGTGTGTATTGTCAGCGAGCAAGCTCGCATCTCTAAAATGTCTCCTATATAACAAGTACAGGCTTTTCCAATAAGAGGTGTTATTTTGAATAGCCCGCTATTTCGATAGATGTTACTTTTGAAGCTGTCATTTTTTGACATTTGACAAGTAGAAACTACGTTATTAATAAAAATGGAACGATATACACTTCGACAACGCATTGAAATTATTAAAATTCACTTGAGTGAATCAAATGCAAATCATCTTGAGTGATGAGGCCCATTTCCACCTCGGTGACTTCGTCAACAACCAAAATTGTCACATCTGGGGCTCGGAAAACCGAAGAGTTATTGTTGAAAAGCCTTTCTTTCTTCAACGTGTGACTGTTTGGTGCGGTTTATGGTCATGCGGAGTCATTGGACCTTACTTTTTCGAAAATGAGGCTGGAGCAACATTTCCTTTAATGGATTGCGCTATCGAGAGATGATTAATGATTGTTTATGGTTGAAATTGGGTGGTATTAATCTGGACAACGTTTACTTTCAACAAGACGGCGCTACGTGCTACACAAGCAACGAAACCATTGATATTTTACCATTGAATATCAAAATAACACCTCTTATTGGAAAGCCCTGTATAAAATAAAGTAATTGAACAGTGCCAAGTGTTTAATATAAAGATCACATGAAACAATCTCCACAAATTGGGTTTGCGTCGGCATCCATTTTATACACTCAAATCTCAAAGCGCTTTGCTATGAATGTTTTAACTGTTAGTCTAGATTATTTCAGCCGTGCATTTCTTAACTAAGATTAATGGAATAGATAAATCAGTGAAGAGGGTCTAGCTGTCGATTTTTCCCTGTGGGGTTGCGACTCCATATTTGTTCCCAGGTGAGGGTGTGTTGCCGACCTTTCTCAATGTCATCGTTGCGGATCTCCTACTGAAAGAAAGTGCGCTAAATAATTTCACAAGGAGAAAATTTACTGGTAAAAAATACAATCCTGTTAAAAACGGGACTGCATCCGCTTCCTGATAAACTTTTGGTAAATTCAATTTAAGATTATCAATTCATTCGTTATCGGCCTACAATCCCGTTTTTAACTGTTTTACGAATAATTGGAAGGAAATCTTAATTAATTAGAAATCCTCATTCTTCTTCGTGCAGGATTGAGACTTTGAAAATAGCACATCTAATGCTAGGACAGAAGTCATTAGAGAGAAAGATTTATTTTTGGTTTATTTTTTGTAATAATTAGTAGAACTTTACCACTCTTCGGAGTTGTTGCATCCGGACTTGGTCTGTTAAAGCTCGCAAGTATTCTGCATCTCGTGTTCTCCTCCTGCAAAACATGTGTGTTTTAATTTAGTAAGAAAGACAAACATTCCTGGCTTACAATTAATCTGATAATCATTTTAATATCTCCTACTACCACCACAGTATGCGGAAAACGTTGCTTGTGGCGTGATGGGGAACTTAATCATTTGAGGAATTGAACTCACGGCGCACAGTGGGCTGAACATCGCCTTTCATAGACATAGAGACTAGAATTTTCAAGGGTATTTTTTTGGCTAGAAATGGATTCTGCTGATCATTACTATGCTATAAAATTTCGTATGAAGCAATTGCGTGTACAAATGAAGGAGTAATCATTTTTTTAAGAAAAATTTCTATGGCACTGACATTAAAAATGAGGCTATCTCTGGAATCATAAGGTTGGCCATTATTTCCTTACACACAGATATACTACTATTTATTTGTATTTTTTGACATACTTCGTATTGTGCCGCAACTAGCGTTTTTTTTTTTTAAATCGTCGTTGAAATAAAAACTTTTTAATGTTGATGATTCATTTTAATGCTTTACATTTGAGTATGCTTTGTCTAGTTTACAATATTTTATTTACACTGCAAGCCTACTCATATGTAAAGCATTTAAGCAATATGATAGCATAGTAATGATCAGCAGAATCCATTTCTAGCCAAAAAAATACCCTTGAAAATTCAAGTCTCTATGTCTATGAAAGGCGATTTTCAGCTCACTGTGCGGCGTTTGAGTGGCGCGATACCAACTCAACGACTGACCAGTCAATTAAGATAATTGTGTATAATAAACACCGTGCTATTGTAACTTGTAACCATGGGTTTAGTTTTTAAAACAATTTGAAACTATCACGGACCCGTGTTAAATCACGGGATATAGGTAAAATAATTTTTTTATGAAAAAAGTTAAAAAATATACATATAATTGTCACGGCCGAAAATCGATCCAATTGCTTGGAAGGCAACCATGCTGACCATTATACCATGCATTCATCATATGTACTGAAAATACATAAACTACATATTTAAGAATTACACTACTAATAAAATCCTTTTTTTTATTATTTATCATAAAATTATACCTGCTAAATAAAAGTTCTGACCGCTCACAGAAGACGCCAACAGTCCCGCATTTAAAACTTAAAAAAAATCGTTGCCTAATCCTGAAGGGCTAAGTACAAGGTCATTATGGAAATATCAGAGTTTCAATAGCTCACCTCGGCTGTACAGAAGACGGAGACAGTCTCCCGCGCCCCCTCATAAGGGGGACCAACTCCACCCCTCCCGTCATCTCCATCAGCTGTCTAGTGGGGGTGCCGCCGGCCCGCCCGCTCACCATCGAGCTGCACTCGTACTCCCGCAGCACCATGTCTCCCTGTCCCTCCCTCCCGCTCACATCACCCCCCAGAAGACACGTGGTAGAGCACCTGAACTTGCACGTGCAATTATTCGATTGGTTGTTTCCATTTTCAGACAATCGTGTTTTCTTTTTGATCCCAACAGGCGCATTCCCGCGGTACAAAGCCTGATCATTCTTATTTTCGAGTTTCGGTAAATTATCATCCACAAAATTGCGAGATTTTGACACGTTTCCAGGTGGCACTTTCCTCGAATACACGTTTTCTTTATCGATGTTTGAAAATCTCCTCGTGTTTCTGAACTGAAAGTTTTCTTTGTATTCTTTCGGAATTTGATCAAATATGATATCAGGTGATTTTGTGTCGATGGGAGGAAATTCTGATGATTTTCCAGCAGTCCAACCCTGACAATGAAAACACGTCAATGTAAGTACGAATTAAATGATTAATTTTAGTAAAATGAAGACTTCACACTTGACTCAAATAATGTATTTGTATAATATATATTACTAACACGACTAAATTTGGAATTAACTCCTTACACATAAGCAATATAACGCATTACCTAGTAATCTAAAACTTCCGGCAACCAACAAAAAATCATTGGCAAAAGCTCTTAAAAGCTATTTCCTCAGCAGTTTTATTAATGACTGACACATTCTTTCTTTGGAACTCCAAAATAACTTCTGCGTTTATTTATTTTAATATTATCTATGTTGTCTTGTCTTTAATCTAATGTTGTCTTTCTCGAAATGAGTTTTGTAAACTAACTGGGAATAATACATTATTATTATTATTTTGTAATAAATAAAAGGGTTAGCATATCCAAAATCCGTAGTTATTTGAATGCTTTCGTTCGAAAAAATACTATCAACTTATTTACGTAATTTAAAAAGTATGCCACTTGAACAATGCCCATAAAAACTGCAATAACTTTGTGAAGTTATTGTGCCATTGAACAAATTTCTTCACGAACGCACACTTAAAAGTTTCTTATACTGCCTCGCTTTGTGGTTTACTCGTAAATTGTAAACAAACGACTTTTGCAACGATGCGCCACGCTTTATTTTTAAGAATTTTTAAGCCTTATTGGAAACTACAAAATGCAAAGAAAGACATAATTTTTATATACGTTCTTCGGGAGCTTTCCTGAAATATATGAATTAACATAGATACCATTGAATGGAAGAAGTTCTTCCCAATATCCTTAGGGCTCCTCCAAGGTCGCCCGCCGGGACCCTTTTCCCCCCAGGGACCATGGGAAAGTAGCTTGAAATCAGTTAACATGTTTTAGTTATTATTAGAAAAGTACTGGGGTTTCTATGTAAGTTTCTACTAAAGATTATTTATTCTTGCTCGAATTAAATAAAAAAACTGTTAATCTAATAATATATTTGTTTACATCCATTGAAATAAGTACAATGAACGGTAAAATTAAATTTACCATTTTTCTGTCGAATTCGAGATTCTTCCTAGCTTCTACGTCACGCACTTTTTTATTGTAGCTAACAATCTCATCTGTAAATTAATAAGAAACACTTAAATTAAATTTTTTACATAAAGGGTTTATACAAGCGGGTATAATATTATTATTTAAGGTTAGTAATGAAATCACAGCAAGCAATAAGCACGCAGGACACGGAGGTTGGCGGTTGACTGAATCCTCAGGATAAATTCATTAGCATAGAGCCTAGCACAGCCATAATTAAGCAGAATTGAAATGACAAATTAAGCTGTCGATATTATAATATAAACGGTATTTTCTATAGCGTCGTTTACTGATACAATCACCTCAAGGGACGTTGGTAGATTAAAATATCGTTAGCACTACCGGAGCTGTATAATGCTTGTATATATCGATATTTTTATCAATATCGGATATATAAGTGCCCATCATGGAAAAACTGACACATTTTATCTACGGATTTGTGAGCTGTTTATCGTTTTGAAACATCGTATTCAAATTAGTTCGTTTTCCGTACCTGATTTGAAAATGTTTTAGTCTTACTCCTCTATGCTGATAGGTTTTGGTCGCTAGCCATTACTCTTGATAGCAAGAATAACCCCGTTTCTCCAAGTTTAAACATTCCTCAGCTAATAAATTATGATAAACGATGCTTATAGATTTGTAAAAAAACTTTATCTAGGGAGATAAACGATATCAACTGTCAAATGTTTATCTATATTGTTGATTAAAAAAAACTTTTATCGTTTCAATGTTGTCATGTTGGCAATTTTAAGTCGTTCATGCTAGGTTCTCTGGATATATGTACATACCGAGACACTTTTTGTACTCCATCTTGTCCTGCACAGGGGCGCGCCATCGCAGTAAGTTTTCTACGGTGGCGCGCGCCCCGGGGTGGAAACACAGTTGGGGGTCGCGCCACCGGAGCCTTCCCCCGCTTCGCCCCCGCACCCTGCGGCGCTCTACGGACGTCTTCTCGGGAAACTGATACCGCTGAAACTAAGGAAACACATATTAATTATTTTGGACTGCGACAAAACGTCAGACAGAAGAGTTGAATCTTTTGGGGAAATTAGAATTTAGGTTTTATTATTAGTTAATAAACAGGTAGTATTCTGCCAATACCCTGTTATCTAATCTCTAAATAGTATATAATAAAGTCGCTATCCGCGTCTGTCTGTTTGTGCGCTTAGTTCTTCTAAACCACGCAACGGATTTTGATAAGATTTTCACTATCATTTAGAAAATTTCATCCGGAAGGTTTATGTATACAATACGTTCGTATTATGTATATAGAAAGTAGAGAAATGTCGATGCTTATGCTAGAATTCACTACCTAAAAACTTTACTCCAATTCATTCACAAACCCGAGCAACGCCGGTTACACGTCAGCTAGTGTCTTATAACCCCGAGCAACGCCGGGTACACGTCAGCTGATGTCTTATAACCCCGAGCAACGCCGGGTACAAGTCAGCTAGTGTCTTAAAACCCCGACAACGCCGGGTACACGTCAGCTAGTGTCTTAAAACCCCGAGCAACAACGGGGAAACGTCAGCTAGTGTCTTATAACCCCGAGCAACGCCGGGTACAAGTCAGCTGATGTCTTATAACCCCGAGCAACGCCGGGTACAAGTCAGCTAGTGTCTTAAAACCCCGACAACGCCGGGTACACGTCAGCTAGTGTCTTAAAACCCCGAGCAACACCGGGTACACGTCAGCTAGTGTCTTAAAACCCTGACAACGCCGGGTACACGTCAGCTAGTGTCTTATAACCCCGAGCAACGCCGGGTACACGTCAGCTGATGTCTTATAACCCCGAGCAACGCCGGGTACAAGTCAGCTAGTGTCTTAAAACCCCGACAACGCCGGGTACACGTCAGCTAGTGTCTTAAAACCCCGAGCAACACCGGGTACACGTCAGCTAGTGTCTTAAAACCCTGACAACGCCGGGTACACGTCAGCTAGTGTCTTATAACCCCGAGCAACGCCGGGTACACGTCAGCTAGTGTCTTATAACCCCGACAACGACGGGTACACATCAGCAACGGGCAAAAGTGTCCAGATAAAAATGTTGGAAGTCTTAATTATCTCATCTTTTTTTGAATGCTGATGATTATTTTAGTTCCTTGCGTTTATCTTCATATTGCCGGTCTTTCAAAGCTCTTGGTATTTTTGTATCTTGGTAAAATCCTTACTAAAGGAGACAAGCTTAGAGGTAACTAAGAATGATATATATATTAAGATGTTTGTATTGACAGGCGATTGTCTTAGTTTTCATCCTTGTCCTTTCTTAAATAAAAAGATTTTATATAAATCCCATTTGCTAAAAACTGAATGTCACTCTCGCTGTCTTTATTATTGTTTGTTTTGTATTGTTTCTTCTTGGGAATAATGATTAATAATTATGGTTCAAATATTGTTAAAATATACTGTCAATTCCCCATCTGGTAACTCATCTAATACTTTTTTTTTCTTTCTTTTGAAATATTTTGTGTTTTTATTTAGTATTACTTTATGTTCGTGATTACTCCATGTTTGCTTCACATAAATGTAAATTGTTAACCTCAATACAGGCTTAGTCCTAGTGAGGTTGACTTTTGTTAAAACAAACTGTAATTTATATATAGTGAGATGCAATAAATAAATAAATATTATTATAATGGCGTCAACTTAGCCAGATCACGGAAAAATATATGACAAAAATGCAAGCAACGATAGATCCAAAGAATCTAAGGATTAAGCAATTAATTATTTTATTTTTATCTAAAATTGAAGGCAAGTAATACGCATCAATAAAGAAGTCAAATAATCAGATAGAAGACGAATAGGATGAATGAAATAGTTATTTTCATTGTTTTTCTTTAGTTGACAGTTAGCATACCAAACGTTATTATTATAATTACGATAGAATCAAAGATTATAATTTTTTATTACATTCATTAAAATTGTTGAAGTTGACAGAACAAAAAAGTTTGATTTAATATTTTTATACAAAATTGTAAATTATCGATTGGATAGCCCTGATTTAATAATGTTGATTCACTTTCATGCTCCTACCATTAGACCAAGGCTTCCTAGTATAAATTATTGGGACAATTGTATTACGGTTTCAGGCTACAATTCTGTTATAAATAGATTACACACCATTGGTAACTCTTATGCTATGTTAGCTGATATTTTTAATATGCCTCTAGTGATGTATAAAGCTGTACTACTCATCATTTTAGCATTACGAATTTAACGAGGTCATTGCATAACAGGTTTCTTATTAAATTTTATTTTTTTTATCATTATTTTTTTTTTGTCAATTACTGTCATTTATGTAAATGACACTAGTACCGTTAAATATAAATAAATAATACTTTTCAATTTTAATTCAAATAACGTTTATTTTAATTTTTGAAGGTTTTATCAATCAATTTAATATATCATTGAAGAAGAAGATAATGCTAATAAATCTAAACGAAACAAACAGAACAACAAATAGAAAAATAAAAAGGTAACGGTCTCAACTGGGAATCGTACCCAGGATCTCTGTCTTGCCTGCAACCACTCGGTCAATGGGACCTAATTATTTTATGTCGATTTTGTCCATCTCATATTTCAAATTCAGAAATAACAATATTATCGTAAACTCGTATTTTTCCCGTGTTTTTGGCTGTTATTCGTATCCTAGCTGAGACTGTTACCTTTTCATTTATCTGTGTTTTGTTCTGTTTCATGTTTTGTTTAGATTTTTTAACATTATCTTCTTTCCAGTAAAATAACTATCTAATGATTGGTACACCATAATTATCTTCAATAAATTAGAAGTTAACGTATAATTTATAATCTATATCTGTTATAAAAACACAACATGAACACAACACCAGATCGAACGACTTATTTAGAACACCACACTGTAAAGCCAAATACGCAAAACGATGCACTACGTCGTGTAATATTTAAAAATGAGCCGCTATCAATAACAACCCTTACGTAAATGGCGTTAAGGGTTAAATTCCTGCTTAACACCATCCGCCTGTTTTGATTTATGCAAGAAAAAAACATGGCCAAAAAAAGCCTTTTATTTTATTTTGTGGATGTTCAGGCATAAATATTTAATTTTTTTACGATCATTTTATAAATAACTTAATTTGCCACATTATACAATAAAATCATATCTGAAAATGTGTTCGTAAGTAGGAGATTTTTAACTTTAAAGCAGTTTTCATAGGCCCATGCATTTTTTTTGGGCTTATAAAAAGACTTATATTACAAAAATACTCTATTATTACAAAGGTCAAGATGTATTCTACTCGCAGTATTTAATTAAAGCATCTGAAACATTTCTAAGCGACTAAATTTTCAAACCAAAAACACATGATTTTGCATTACTACGTATGGCATCGCCTTAATAGGACGTATCTGTAAAACTCACAATGCCCCTAGAGATGTACACATTTTCAACTAAAACTTGAAAACTATTAAATGCAGCTTACTAAACTGATAACTTAATCTTTTGTTTTGTGAAATAATACCATCATCGTAGTTTATTTTATTGTTTTTAGTATAATCATGCGAAAACTGTATTACTACTAACTGTTTTTACTTATTTTATAACATTTTGTAATTCCTTATAATGTTTTTTTTTACTTCAGAAGTCAAAGTAAGATGACACATTTTTTTTTAAATTGTTCGATGGAGGATATTGTAAAAAAAATCTATTAATGTTAGCACACGCTCGATGTCTAAATAGCGGGACAAAGAACGACATCGATTGTCCAGAGGACCTACGTACGCAATATTATTCAGTGTTACAATGTAAAATGTTATATCTGATCGACTGACATATTTGACATCTCCACACTGTGAGGACATGTGACCTTTTAGGATGACCTAAATTTATTACACGTTGTCGTGTGACAACCGTGTTTAATGTCCCATGCAGAACTATTTATAGCAAAAAAAAAGTGCGGGGAGAAAAGTTAGTATTGCTAATTTATTTATTAAGAAGAGCTGGGATTGCAGGATTCGTATTTCGTCACACGTTCACGTGTGTTCTTTTTCACGGACAAAAGTATTTTCGTTATTAATGTTTGGGTTGTTATTCTGTGTCGTGCTTCCTCCTAATTACGGAGGCAATTGAAATATACATAAACCCCATAAACATTAGTATGGATCACACTACAAAACGTACTTGGTATCCTGTATTGGAAAGCTACACCAAACCTAAACACAGAATCCACATTAAGAGGATTAATGCTTAATTTATTTTACCTACTTACAGAAAAATACGGATTTTATTCAATTTATTTTTGTTTTCTCTCAGACTTACAACGTTCTTTTCTCATACGTTTACTTATTTCTAAAAAAAACTAATCTTTAATATTAAGGCTGCATTAGCCAATATATCCCGGAGAGTTTGACTCTATAAATTTCAATTATTATGAGCTTTATTCAACATGCGAATACAAGAACTTGGAACGGTTTGATTTTCGATATTAAATTATTCATAGAAGGTGGCACATTAAAACATTTTTTTTAAGTTTTACATATTTTCTACCCATTCGTATGTTAGGAATTTATAAGCTGGCTGTGAAAACGAAAGTTACCAGTTTCCTATAAAGCACGTAAATTGATATGCCTATCGTCTTCATTTACATAAAACAGCTGATGGTTTTACAAATGAACAAATAAAAATGTTTGCTTACAGATCAGCACGATTTCTGTAAAAAAATTAGAAAGCTATAATAAAACTAACCTAAATATACATGACTATTAATTTATTTATTTTAGTTAGATGGCAATAAAAACAATAAATGCGTGACATAAATAAATGTATTATCATTTATACTTCGTGACTTGCAAACGCAAAACTTTTTATTGACATCACTACATTCCATGCGAATTTGCAAGTACTTATCAGTAGCAAAATGGCCATGAAAGTTTGGCATGATTTTATTAACAGATACATTTAACTGTCATATAATTTTGTTTAATTATTAAAGTAATCTGTAATTACTGATTAGCATGGTTTAAAATCACGAACCAAAGCTACCAAAGTTGTAAGACCTTTGACCTTACTAAAAATCAAGGTTTACACCAAATAATAACAGAGAGTTAAATAGAAAGAGAATTGGGTTGGCGTTTTACACGCAAATTTAATCGTGTCAAACGCTTTCTTTTTCAATATTTTAATCTGATTAGGTGGGTACTTCGTTAAAATATTATGAGTGCGTACAAATGCGTAAAATACTGAGAAAAAAACCACTAAGTCTACCTGTTTTTCTGGGTAGATTCCGTCCAGCATCAGATTATGTCTTCGCATTCCTGCAGGGTTTGGCGCACCACATCCTGGCCTGCCCCAGGGATCGTATGACTTCAAAAGATCAAACGCCTGAAAAACACATTAATATTGAATAAATTGAACCTTAGTATTCAAAATATCTATGTGCATTTAATAAAATTTTTAACTTCTCCATCTTTTCAAAACCAGTATCAAATATCGAAGATGTATTTACGCAAGTTTCTATTTTTTAAACCAGCATCATTACAAACTTATGAGAAATGGAAACCAATTTATAAACACCTAATTTTAAAATAAAGCAAATGCAAAAACATTATATTTACCAAGCCATAAAAAATACAATAATCGCGCTGTATTATTGATCAATCAACAAAAAAATATTGAAATTCAACAATTTAATAAAAAAACTTTCATCATTTTTTAATATTTATTATTATTTCTAGGTAAGAATCTTGGCTCCCTTATTAGACACCAGAGCTCTTCTTTTCTGGTAATTTATGCTTAGCTAATTGTGTTTTTAAAAACAATATTTTGATAAATATATGTATAACCGAATCTCATAGTTTTTATGAAACAATATTTTTTTTAAAAATTGAGAACTGAATCTTCCAGCCAATGCTTTTGTCAAAAATCTGTTAAAAACGTAGGCATAAGATCTTTTGTCTATGGTTAAAATAATTTAGTAAGCTAAGTGCAACTAAGTGCCACTGTGCAACACTGTGCAACGAAATATTGTAGCGCGTTGCATTATTTATGATGCAATGTTAAAGTGCGTTTGCATTGCACGAAGCTCTGCAAGACTATTTGTGGTTTTTAGCAGAATTTCAACAAAAAATTTAAAAAATGTTAACGTTGTTTTCCGCCGTAAAACATTAATTAATTTTGTTTTGTTCTAAAAAAAACAACTGCGATTACTACGTACTTAAAAAAATATTTGATAGTGTTAAATGCATATGTTCTAATTAAAATAGTAAGTCCTTAATTAATTTCGTTATTGTAGATTCAACAAGATCATGTTATCCGCATAGTTTGAGCTATAAAGTATTTAGAAAACTTGATATTGTTTTATTTTCAATTTATCCTCAATAAACAAAAGATCCAGTGGACGGAAACATCAAATAATTTTTTCAAAACAAAATCATAAATTTTACTCCGTATAGAGTTGAACCTTAAAAAATTAACATAATTTATTTATAAAAGAAAGTGCGAATAAAAATTCCGAATGAATAATTATGTATTGACATTTTGCCGACAAAAGAATTTCTTGACTTCATTCTACTTAAAAATTAATTACTTGAAAATGAGGACAGACAAAATATATTTTTTCAATTCACCCGCGTTTTTTTAACAAGTTCTCGAATTACAAAAAATTCAGGCAAAATACCAAAAATATGTTTTTGCAGCCGGCCTCAATCTAAATTTACTAAGAATGTGTTTAAATTAAATAAACTCACCTGTTTCTGATCGTAAAAACGTCTGGTATTATATGTTAGCATTTTGATGACAGTAATCAATTTAAAAATGGTTATTTAAACCTTTGGATGCATATTGGAGCTGAATGATTATAATTTAATCATTTAAAACTGGCTATATATTTATATATGTGTGTTGCTAAATTTACTTTCTAGTCAATATAATTTGTATAAATAATTAATTGCTCGCCCAATAAAATGGCATATTTATGAAATGGAACCTTAAATTAACGTGTTTCCACCAAATACTTGGACAGTACTGAAATACGAAACCTTTAAACTAGAAGAAATGTAAAGAACAGTGGTTGAAATGTTGGTGGAATTCTCGGCGTCTTGTTTACCAGGCACGAAAGTGTGCCAAGTCCATATAATACGATGTTCTTCTTTATAGCGTCACAATAAAATAAAACATGGAAATGTAAATTTTATTTAATTACCTATTGAAAGGTTAGTTGTTTTAAAATCTACGAGAAAAAACTTCTTTAAAATTATGGGCACTACCTAGTTTTACTACCCAGCATCTCACCATACTTTGAATTAATTATTTTTACAAATATGTATTATTTCTTGCTGAAATATTGTAAAATATGGAGTTTTGTATTATTTTTTGATAGGTTATATTTTTTCAATACAAAAATTGATATTTCAAAGTGCTTAGCTGATGGAAGCGACTTTATGAGCTGAAAATAGTTTCGTTGTCCTGGAAATTCCTGACATAAAAAGCAGTACAACTAAGGGTTCAAAAATGGTGTGAAAGGGAGATATGTAAATGCGAATGTTAGAGGGAGCGCGCTAATATTAAGAAAACGATAATAATTAAGCGAAAATGGTAAAAATATTTGATAAAAAAAACGACTAGTTTGAAATAGAGCAAAAATCTCTCGACAAATTCTTTAATTGCATTTAAAGATATACTGCGAATTTTTTCATGCCTATAAAATATTAAATAACAGAAAAAACGTATTTTTGATAAATTTAATAAATTAACTATACATTTTTTAATTTCATATCATTAATGTTTCGGAGTAACAACTGAATAGATATTAAACTCAAAAATAATTTTTTTTTGGAACTTAAAACTTAAAGATTTAACGAGAAACTTGTCATAAATCGGTACAAATTGGGTATGCGGGGGCTTAAATCTCCGAAAGTATTTCACCGAATAATTTTAAATTTTGACACAACAGATACGTGTGTATTTTTATAAACCTGCATTAAATGGATGTAACCTGTGACAGGTAAAAACATGCTATTTATTTTAACACAGCGCCATCCGTTGGATGTAAAAGCAACATTTTGATTTTGAATTGTGGACTTTCACCAGGGGGATACTGAGAGTATCTACCACTAACCATAACAAGAATAACTAATAGAACAGTAGACCTAGTCCAAAGAAATAATTTTCTAATTTTCCCTTTTTTAATAAATCGAAACCAAAATTTTCTCTGAAATCATAATACACCTAATCGTAGCTTATTTATTTAATGAACCATTATTTTTTTTTTATTTCAAATAATGAATTAATTTTTTCCAAAGAAAAGACATCATCTACTATACTTTTTTTAAACTTTCTTCAGTCCAGAAGTTACCATAATGTTGATTATTCAGATTTGACAACTCGTCCTAGGAGCCAAGATCATGCACTCAACTCTGGCAGGATAAAGGGGTCAGCATCTTGCACCGGAACCCAACGTTACAAATAAACGTACACTCAGACGAAATGTCAAATGGTCGATTTAATACAGGACTTGGCTACTCTCCGTCAATAATTAAATATAGAAGGAATCATTTATTTTCCAAAAAGAACGATATCATTTTCCAGCACTGAAATGACAAGCCATTTCAACGAATTTGCCAATATCTACCTTCATAATAATAAATAAGAACCGTCTGGAACTAGATCCAGGTCAGGTGAACTGCTAATACAAGGCCTATACCCTCATATACCCTATAATATATACCCGATACCCAGTGGCGGCACATACTCACAAAAATGTGTGATGTAAAAACATTGTCGGTTAATCCCTTAATCCCTACTGAAATTATCCGTATACGAATAGTGAACTAAAGTGGTGCCATCTCGGCGCGAGAAGTAAACATATTCCGAGGCATCGATGAGCGCCGCACATTTTTCGGAGAAATTTCAATACTATTGTCAACATTCATGCTCTGCGCGTATAGATAATTGATGTTACCAGGCGACATTTCTCGGTGAGCAGTATACCACGTGACTTATGACACGTAATACGAAGAACGAAAAATCGAAAAAGTTGAATTTAAATTAGGACGGGTTGTTTCAGAGAATTTGAACAATTCTTCAAATTTCACAGATAATTTTTCAATAAGTTCTGTGAAAAAAATTTCAAGTTCTGTTATTATTTCAGTTCTGTCAAGCAACTAGCCTATAATGATATAATAACAGAACTTGAATAGGATTTTCACAGAACCCGAAAATGAACGTTTAAATTTGATGAATCTTTAATGTATTAATTTACTTGCTTGAAATTTTGGCTTTTGGTTTGTTATTATTATTATTAGATTAATCGAAATTTAAGAAATCCATCGCTCCAACGCTCCTTAGCGCTAACCGCTACTGCCTACTGTATCCATACTCTATATGCCTTGTTATAATATATACCAGGTATAATAAAGCCACAGGGTAGGTTTCCGTCCTATTCATGAGAAATATCGATTCTGAAATGCGTACGGCCTTAATGTCGCCGCAACGATTTATATATTCACTGTCCTCCAGACTTCCTTTGCCTTTGCAAGTTATCAAAGTCATTAATCAATCGCCCTTATTCGTTGAATTTAAAAGAGCTATTCAACTACGCGTGTACCTAGCTACATATGTTTTATATGAGCTAATCGACATGACGTATCAAAGTTTTCAAGGGAGCCCTTCATTTTATTTAGAAAACTTTTTAAACGATCAATTTTTTGATAATTTCGCAGAGTCTATAAGAATTATTTAAGATTTATTTATAAGATTAATGTACTAGCTAACGTGTACCCGACATGATTCAAGAAAGTTAGGACATATACTATCACGAGCTTTTCTGCAGGCCGATGAACAATTCCATAACTAACTAACTAACTAACTAACCATCACGCCGTTTCCCCGCAGGGGTAGGCAGAGAGGACGGACCGCCAAACAACTCGGTCTTGGCACACATTCCTTGCCTCATTCACATTCATACATCGTCTCATACATACTCTTCTATTGTTCTGTTTGCCAGTGTTTGCAATGTAAACGCCCAAAAATATTTTATTCACGATTTGATTACAAAACATCGACTTTTCTCTACGTTCTACAAATATAATATGAAGGTATTATATACACAAACCTTTCGAAAGAAATTCTTTACATGATAGAAACCCTGTCAAAATCCGTTGCGTAGTTTAGAAGAACTAAGTGCGCAAACAGACAGGCGCGGATATCGACTTTATTTTATACTATTGAGATTTGTAACAAAGTTTTCTATGTTTACGTAGCGTAGCCAAGTTTGTATGAGTGTTATTTCAAATTATTAAGGCGATTCCATACGTAGTAATGCAAAATCGTTGTGTGTTTTTGGTTTCAAAATTTGGTCGCCTAGAAATGTTTCAGATGCTTTAAATAAATGACGCGAGTATAATACATTTTGGTCTTTGAAATAATCGAGTATTTTTTACATAAGTCTTTTTATAAGCCCAGAAAAAAAATAATTTATTAGGCCTATGAAAACTGCTTTAAAGTTCGAAATTTCCTACTTACGAACCCATTTTCGGTTATGGTTTTATTGTATAATGTGGCAAATTAAGTTATTTATAAAATGATCGGAAAAAAATTTAATATTTATGCCTGAACATCCACAAAATTAAATAAAAGGCACTTTTTGGCCATGTTTTTTACTTGCCTAAATCAAAATAGCTGGATGGTGTTAAGCGGGAATTTAAGCCTTATCGCCATCTACGTAAGGAGTGTTATTGATGGCGGCTCGATTCAAAATATTACACGACGTATGGCATCGCCTTAAGTAGCAATATTAGAAGCATTTCAAATAACTTCGTGTAAATTAATTTTCGTTTTCGAAAAGAAATACCCACATAATGTATTCCCGGGGTATGAAAAACCTAATAATATTTGAAAATTTCCATTATTATAAACACAAGATATTGCTAGTGCAATGATAAAGAACTTAGCCAGCCTAGAAATTGAACCCACAACATCTGCATAGGAACCCGATGCATCTGTCCACTCAGTCATTGACCGGTCATGAATCATGATGTAAAAAAGTTTGTAAGAGAGTATATTATATATTAAAAGGTATAATGTAGTAATGTTGTAACCGGTAAGTGTACATGGAACAAAATATCTATTTATAAAGAAGAGTGTATGTGCGTTCGTGTTTTATACAAATATAGAGTCACGTGGGGTAACCGTACGCGGAGTGTAAGTGTTCGCAGTTCGCGCGTTCCTTAATTCAGTAGCCTTCTGGATCACGCCGAAGCAGGACACGTGTAAAGTGGATGCTGATTTGTCAATAAAAACTGGTAGGTAAATTACTTTTTTTCGTGCTTTTCTTAAATTTTTCATCTCTGTTACCGATGTGTGCTATTGTGTAACCAGCTGTGTCAGAGCGACGTGGTCTATGATAATTTTTAGTGAAATATTGTTAGTTAGACGAGTGCAAAGTGATAATTCTAATAAAGATAACTACTAATCTGATTTTTAAAGTTTATTGAATTTTGGTGTGATGGGGTAAGTGTGCTGGGGTAAGCGTTCGCAGTTGGACGAGTGCGAACACTTACCCCGATAGATAAAATTGATTTTATAGCATAATATTTCAACTCTCGTTATTTTTTTACAGTGAAATATGCCACGTGTGTACGTGAGAAAGCACCCGGAGAAGTCAGTTTGCACTCAAGAGCAAAAAGAAACTGCAAAAAGGCTTATGAAAGAGGGGAAGAGTCAGCAGGCTGCTGCAGATATTGTTAAGATCAGTGAAGCTACTCTGCGTAAACGCCTAAAACTAAAATAAATAGCAACTTCAATGGGGAGATATCGTCTGACATTTACACCAGATAAAGAGGTAGATTTTTAGATAAATAGATACTCAATTTATCGCGCAGATGTCATTTTTTTGTGAAACTATTGATCTAATAATTATTCATTTTTTTTTCAGGCCGAAATCGTTGATTATTGTAAAAAACTGACGAAATGTTCTACGGCCTGACTATGCAGACAATGAGAAAAATTGTTAACGAGTATGCTAAAATCAACAAGATCGAGAACAGATTTGACAACATTACAAAAACGGCTGGCAAAGATTGGGTGTATGGATTTCTAAAACGTAACTCTGTTTTAGCTTTAAGACAGACTACTCCCACAAGTATTGCGAGAGCTATTGGGTTTAACGTTGTTCAAGTTCGGCGGTTTACGCAAACTGAAAAATGCTTGCAAGTCTGAAATAATTATGTCAAGTCCCTATAAAAAGAAACTTCAGCAGAAGCAGACAGATGCAGATGCAAAAATCGTCCGAAAACCAATATTTAAAACCATGGAAATCGGACGACCACCTCTTTTCAAGAAAGTCACACCACAAAGAATCACCACAAAGCGTAAGGCGGGAGATTCCAGCGTGCATAACTGTTTAAAGAGCGCACAAAAACAGGCTTCTAAGGACTATTTTTGCCCACAATGCAAGGAGAAATATCGAGATCCACCAACAGAAGATTGGATAGAATGTATTGTGTGTAAAGCATGGTGGCATGAGAACTGCACAGACTACGATAAGGGGCAATTTAAGTGTGATAATTGCAATTGGAGGTAACTCTTCGCGGTGCGAACACTTACCCTACGGTATGCGTATACTTACCCCGCACACGGGGTAAGTGTACGCAATCGACATGCATGTAAACTTTTTTATATAACTGTTTGATTTATGAACCATATGAGGTTTTTATTGTTGTTTGAGATGCCTTAATAATCGATCATATTAATAAACAAAAAAATTGAGTAAAATACCTTAAGCTTTTTAATACAAAAATCCCAATGTAAAAATTGCGCACGGTTACCCCACGTGACTCTACTGTCCTATTCCAAGATGGATGAAATTTCACACACATGACCTTAAAAACAAGAGGAGGGTCAGTGACTACATGAGATGTGGCAAAACCACCCCATACCATTTTCCCATCCCTTAGAACAAAATAAAACCAGGGCAATGCTGGGAATTTCAAAGTAAGTTTGTGCGCTGAGTTCTTCTAAACTACGAAACGAATTTTGATAGGGTTTTTACTATCATTTATAGAATTTCTTCCGGAAGGTTTAAGTATACAATAATGCATATTACATTTATAGAAAGTAGAGAAAAGTCAATGTTTTTAATCAAGTCGTTAAAAAATATTTTAACACCGGCTAAACCTTATGATATATATCAAAATAATGTACTACGGAATTGTATATCTTAAAAACGCCTACAGAAAAGTCCATAATGGTATACGTATGTCTATCTTCTAAGGATAACCCCTAGCAACGCCGGGTACACTTCAGCTAGTAAAATAATATTTAACAAATCTTGAGAAATGTTTCAACTTCCGAAAATGTATATTTTCCTTCATGTAAATCATGTAAAAGCTTCTGTGTCCGATTCGCATCTTACAATAAATGTGTCTTTATCATTTAAATTTCAAATATTACGAGTGGCATTTTGCGTAACCCTTTTTTAAATATTCCTCTATTGCTGTTATGACATCTTAAAGGTATGGATGCCTACAATATAATATAAGGAACAATTAAAGTTTTTTACGATTATAGGTAGTCATTGTTTGAGAATTTAAATAAAAATGCAACTATGAACCGAGTACAATAACGCTTTTAAATGTAGATATTTTAAAAATAGTATAGATATAAATCATAGATTTTATGTTACCAACCGTAAACGAACAAAAGTCATTTAAATCTTTGGAAGTCTTTTTACGTATTCGAAAGAATACAAATGTCGCCAATTTACAAGTATCTAACTAACATTTTATCATGATTTATACCCCCGGAAGACCGACAAGTAACTAACTAACATTTTATCACGATTTATACCCCCGGAAGACCGACAAGTAACTAACTAACATTTTATCATGATTTATACCCCCGGAAGACCGACAAGTAACTAACTAACATTTTATCATGATTTATACCCCCGGAAGACCGACAAGTAACTAACTAACATTTTATCATGATTTATACCCCCGGAAGACCGACAAGTAACTAACTAACATTTTATCATGATTTATACCCCCGGAAGACCGACAAGTAACTAACTAACATTTTATAATGATTTATACCCCCGGAAGACCGACAAGTAACTAACTAACATTTTATCATGATTTATACCCCCGGAAGACCGACAAGTAACTAACTAACATTTTATCACGATTTATACCCCCGGAAGACCGACAAGTAACTAACTAACATTTTATCATGATTTATACCCCCGGAAGACCGACAAGTAACTAACTAACATTTTATCACGATTTATACCCCCGGAAGACCGACAAGTAACTAACTAACATTTTATCATGATTTATACCCCCGGAAGACCGACAAGTAACTAACTAACATTTTATCATGATTTATACCCCCGGAAGACCGACAAGTAACTAACTAACATTTTATAATGATTTATACCCCCGGAAGACCGACAAGTAACTAACTAACATTTTATCATGATTTATACCCCCGGAAGACCGACAAGTAACTAACTAACATTTTATCATGATTTATACCCCCGGAAGACCTACAAGTAACTAACTAACATTTTATCATGATTTATACCCCCGGAAGACCGACAAGTAACTAACTAACATTTTATCATGATTTATACCCCCGGAAGACCGACAAGTAACTAACTAACATTTTATTATGATTTATAATATCGGAAAACCAACAAGTATCTAACTAACATGTTATCATGATTCATACCATCGGAAGACCGACAAGTACTTGTAGCTAACTAACATTTTATCATGATTTATACCATCGGAAGACCGACAAGTAACATTTTTGCCAATTTGAGTTTTTAATAACCAAGTTTTGTTTAACATGTCCTTAATGATAAATCCATTTGGAAAAAAAATGTCAAAATAGTAAAATCAATATTTATTATTAATTTTAGGTATCATTTCGACATGATTCAAGGACGCGAGGACAAAAATGTTAGTTAGTCACTTGATCATTTGATTTGACCCGCATTTGATCGACTAAGTAAATATTTCAGTTATTGCATTATACTACTATTACGTACCTAAAAAAATGTTCTGAACTCTTTCTATATTGTTAGAGTGAACTTTATACAAAGTAGACCAAATAGGTGAATTATATTTCACTTGACTTCTGACTAATGAAATATAGAGGGTTCTCATACAATCTATGGACTTAAAATCAGTTAAAGTTCTGCAAAGGAAGCCTTTAAAGACTTCTTAGATATTTAGTTGACTTGTGCAATAAATGACAATTTTTTCGAATATTACACCCACGTCACGAATTTGTGACACTAGTAATAATTTAATATTATTTAATGTATATTCGTGGAAGATATTGTAAAGAGTTTTGGAAAATCTTAATGCCTGACATTTCTCATCGTTAAAAAATAAAGCATTTTTAAAAACTTTATCAAATGTTCTCACCATTGATGAAGTTTTTCTAAGTTAGTCTGTAAAATTTGGCAATCGTATACATTTCTTATTCTTTTATTTATTTTTAAGTCGTCAGCAAATAGCAGAACTTCTACATCATTAAATTGGTCAACAATGTAATTCATGAATAATAAGAAAAATATTGCGCCGAGGTGGGACTCTTGAGGAACCCCACTTATGGCCTCAAATATATACAACTGTACATAATTAATCTTTACGCTAAGTACCCTATTATTAAGATAACTAACAATCCAACTCAATAATTTACCTTTGATGACCAATAATCGAAGTTTATATATAAGTATGTGATGTCGAACCTTGTCAAAAGTTTTACTAAAATCAGTGTATATACTGTCCACTTGTTGTTTGAGACCAAGATATTCAGATATGTAATTTTCATAAATCGTTAAATTACTTAAGGTAGAGCGACCTGTGATCCTGTGTCTAAAAATGAATAATCTACCGAGGTAAGGTACTTAATAATATTATGGTATTCAGTTTTGGAGAAATTGTACCCAATGGTAGTTATGTTTGGAGATCTTCTAGACATATTTGCTATGACAATATCAAATGGTGGATGATGTTTATCGAGAGGTAATAATAATTCGTCAGATTTCTCAAGTATCTACTATTTTTGAATCACTTGTAAACACTAAGGACGGGTTGTTTCGGAGAATTTGAACAATTCTTCAAATTTAAAAGTTATTTTTTATGTTCTGTGAAAGTTTTGTTATTATTTCAGTTCTGTCAAGCAACCAGACTATAATGATTTAATAACAAAAATTGAATAGGACTTTCACAGAACACGGAAATGAACCTTGAAATTTGATGAATTTGTTAAAATTCTCCGAAACAACCCGTCATTAATCTAGCATTCGACTGTTAGAATAAAACACATTGTTTTGTTATAAAAATATTTAAATTAACTAATTTTCTCAAACAAATATTCTGTACTTCCCAAACATCCTGTAGGTATAATAACATTGCCAAAATCCCGAACTAGATCGATGTCATATCATTTTGATAACAACAGAGCGAAATTATCTAACTACAGACCTATTTGTATTATGTCTGCTTTACCCAAACTTTTCGAGTCATTAGTATTAGATACCATTGTAAAACCTATCAACAATATTATTGTTCCTAACCAACATGGCTTTATCAGAGGTCGATCTACCTTAAGTAATTTAACTATCTACAATAATTACATATCTGAATCGCTCAGTCTGAAACAACAAGTGGATTCTATATACACCGATTTCAGTAAAGCATTTGATAAGGTTCGACATCATATTCTTATATCCAAACTCCGACTGTTAGGCATCAAAGGTAGTTTATTGACATGGATTATTAGTTACCTCAGTAATAGAGTTCTTTGTGTCAGGATTAATTTTATAGAATCCTATGTATTCGAGGCCACAAGTGGTGTCCCGCAAGGGTCCCACCTTGGCCCAATATTATTCTTAATATTCATTAATGACATTGTAAACATATTTAAAGATGTACAAGTCCTACTTTTTGCAGATGATCTAAAATTGTTTAAAAGAATACGAAATATATATGATTGCCTAATTTTACAAGCTAATTTAGATAAATTTTTTAAATGGTGCGAACAAAATATGTTATTTTTGAACATTGAGAAATGTCAAGTAATACGATTTTCCAGAACTCATTCTCATATCTTACATGAATATAATTTAAATAATGTTAAATTAACACCAGTATCACAAATTCGTGACTTGGGAGTTATATTCGAATCAAACTTAACATTCACAGCGCATATAGATGATATAACTAATAAGGCTTTAAAGATTCTTGGCTTCCTTTGTAGAACCCTAACTGATTTTAAGTCCTTGGTTTGCATGAAAACACTCTACATTTCACTAGTTAGAAGCCAAGTGGAATATAATTCACCTATTTGGTCTCCTTTCTATAAAGTACACTCTAACAAATTAGAACGGGTTCAACACAAATTTCTTAGGTACTTAAATTTCAAGCTTAAAATTCCAATAGAAAACATTAATTATGTAAATTTGATGAATGAACTTAATTTAATTACGCTGTCTGACAGAAGAACCATTTCAGACCTAATTTTATTATACAGAGTCATGAACAACCTTATTGACAGCCCTGCCATCGTTGCTGCTATTAAACTCTATGTACCGACAAGAAATACTAGACAAAATACAACATTCTTTTGCGACACATATAAAACCAACTATCAGTCAAACTCACTTACCAATAGGATGCATGATTTGGGCAACAAGTTTGGTGGTATTATAGATATATTCCATGATTCCCTTTATAATCTTAAATTCAAATTAAACCAACACTTTGTGGAATCATACAAATTATTGTAATAGATTTAACGATTAGATATGTTATTGTAATGTTTTATATTATATTTTGTTCTTTGTTATTGTTAAATATTATGTTGTTTAAAATGTTTCTTTACGCCATATTCTTCAAAAACTACTTGTATATTTTTTTAAAAATTCTTCACTTTTATAACTCTTAGTATAAATTCAAACTCGATAACTTATGTAAAACTTATTTATAATCTATGTAAAAGCCCCTATGGGCGTATAACAACAATAAATAAATAAATAAATAAATAAATAAATGAACATGGACGGATAATAAAATAGCTAAATGGCTACAGTTTCAGTGGAAATCAGATTGGCTTTTTTCACGATGTCCTAATGCTGGGTTAGTAGTAGAGGTATATTATAGTAGCTGAGCCGGCTGCCAAATCACGTAAGAAATGGTACCCGTCACGGAATGTCGCTCGCTTTGCAATGGATGAAGTTGTTCGCAACCATTCATTAATTGGTTACATTCCAAACGGTGGGAAATTCATCATCAATGAGTATCAAGTATATCAGTATAGCGCATGTGTGACGTGTGAGATCAGGATTATTCTCTCGGCATTTTACTCTGATGGCTTCTGCGCTCCGGATACTGAGAACGCATAGAAACGCTTTCATTTGATGAAGCCGAAAAGGTGAATTGTGAATTATGCTCCTAGTAACACCTTCTTAGTTAAAATTTTCGAGTAGCACTTTCTTAGGTAAAATCTCCTAGTAGCACCTTCGTAAGTAAAATCTCCGAGTAGCACCTACGTACGTAAAATCTTCGATTAGTACCTACTTAGGTAATATATCCGAGTAGCACCAGGGCCGGCCCTGAACCAAACGGCGCGGCGCGCGCCTGGCGCGACTAAGTAGTATTTTGGGGGCCATTGTCAAAATCACTAGACTCCTGGGTAAGTGATCACTGTAATCAATAATATTCGATTGATTTGTATTGTTGTGAAGCGCTGTTTTTATGAAACATAATCTCAAGGGCGATGTGTTAGGACTGTTAGGTATTTTCAGCGCCTTGGAAATTCGGCGCCCTTAGCGAACTGCTTCAATTGCGCCCGCCTAGGGCCGGCCCTGAGTATCACCTTCTTAAGTAAAATGTCCGAGAAGCACCAACTTAGGTAAAATATTCAAGTAGCACCTTCTTAGATATAATCTCCTAAGTCGCGCGCACTTAGGTAAAATCTTCGATCAGCACCTTCTTAGATAAAATCTCTGTGTTGCACCTTCTTAGGGTTAGGTGAAGTATCCGGTAGCACCTACTTAGCTCCGAGTAGCACCTTCTTGAGGAAAAAATAATGTTTTATCTTCTTTATCCATGTTTATTATTATTTTGTTTAGTTTGTTATACATAATAATGTTAGTATCAAACATCCCCTTTTCAAATAGGTTTGTCATCCCTTCTTGAAATAGTAACGTTTTAACGAATTCTCAGAGCCAATGTCATTCCGAGAAAGATAAATAATTTTCTAATAGAAAAATGATGACATTACAAGTTGTGTAATCGCTTTATTACGCTTATGTTTGTTGAAGTATGGATTAAATTACTACATTAAACATTCATACGGGAAATTGTTATTATTGACTATGTATGTAATATAATTTAACATCAATATTTTTACATACGTATTACATATTTCATTTTATATAACATTGGTTATATTAGTTCAACTATTTATTTATGTCACCAATGCAGCAAACAACTCACCAACTACTCGCGCAATCTCAAGATATACCCACAACGAAATATTTCTATACTTAGAAGACTTCATGACTCTTTGCTTACTTACAACACTAATTTATTAAATTTCTCGGCGTGATAAATCATTTTATAAGTATTTGCACTTAATTTTACATTAAAATTTTATTAATCGTCGATTACAATTCGTGAGCTTCGTTCTCTTCATCTCTACACATACTTTCTCACTATTGTTTGTTGTATTACTCAGACCTACATCCTTAGTAATCAGAACAATCATTTTTATCTCAGACGTAATTATCAAGACATTTTAAGGAAATGCGTAATAGGTAGGTACATTAACTATGTATAATTTATTATTTGGTACTTTATAACTTGTATTAAAATGTACTGTTAATTTTCAAATAAAAAAAATAAATTATATTATATTTGTGGATGAGGTTTAGAAATTGACATAACTTAAAACATTTCTGGTTTCGTATTGCCTACATTGGTTGTTTTGGAGGTTAGAAAGACATTTGCCTTGATATTGGATACTGTAATGCTGTCAGAATAAAAATAATATTTTAGACGTTATAATAAGATTTGCTGCATCCGCTTCAAATGTTTTGAATTCCTTACCTTATTATTAACATAGAGCAATGATTATTAACAATGTTCCTATTTACGTAAATAGTAAATAATTGACAGAATCAAACTAAGTACATACTTTCTATTTCATTTTTGAAAATCTTTCCAGAAAAGAGTGAGCATATTAAGCCCCCGCCTACCCAATTTCTAACAATTAACTTAACTCTTTAAGTTTATAAGTTCCAAAAAAATATGTCTTATTTTTTAGGATAATATCTATACATTTGTTATGCTGAAACGTTAATTACATACATGAGATTCCCTCGAGGGAAAAAATCGCAAAGTAAGCTCCGAAAATATAACAAACACGTTTTGTTCTGTTATTTAATACGTTATAGGCATGAAAAAAGTCCCAGTGTATCTTTAAATACAACTAACGCATTTGTCGGGAGATTTTTGCTTTATCTCAAACGAGTCGTGTTTTATTACATATTTTCACAATTTTTGCTTAATTATTATCGTTTTTTTAAATGCGCTCCCTCTAACATTCGTATTTACATATCCCCCTTTCAAACCATCTTAGAACGCTTACTACGGGGCCTTAAAGTTTCTCTGTTTCTATCAATAAGATTATTCAATTGCTGTCAAAATAAGGTCATGAATTATGAACCAATCTAAAAAAAGTTTTTAAAAGACGCCTCGTCTTACTTTACACGAGACCGTGTAGCGACATCTGTTGGGGCGAACTTTTAACCACTTTTGCGAGCCTTACAATAATGTCTTCCGACATCTGTGAACATTTTCCCAAAACTAAGTAAGATCAGAAATTTAAACTACAGGATTTCCAATAAGAGGTGTTATTTTGAATAGCCCGCTATTTCGGTGGATGTTACTTTTAAAGCTATCATTTTTTGACATTTGACAAGTAGATACTACGCCATTAATAAAAATGGAACGATACACGCTTCAACAACGCATTGAAATTATTAAAATTCACTTGAGTGAATCAAATGCAAATCATCTTGAGTGATGAGGCCCATTGCCATCTCGGTGGCTTCGTCAACAAGCAAAATTGTCGCATCTGGGGCTCGGAAAACCCAAGAGTTATTGTTGAAAAGCCTCTCTTTTCTCAACGTGTGACTGTTTGGTGGGGTTTATGGTCCAGCAGAGTCATTGGACCTTACTTTTTCGAAAATGAGGCTGGAGCAACAGTTACGGTGAATCGATTGCGCTATCGAGAGATGATTTTTTATGGCCGGAATTGGATAGTATTGATCTGGACAACGTTTACTTTCAACAAGACGGCGCTACGTGCCACACAAGCAACGAAACCATTGATCTTTTACGATTGAATATCAAAATAACACCTCTTATTGGAAAACTCTGTATAAAATGGACTTTCAGCAAGCATTTTTATTTGACTGAAAAATTCAAGTGAACATATTTTTCTGCCAAGCTTTTAGCTTGTTCACGAAATGTTACAAAAAATCTTCCTTCATCAATTTCATTTCTACGATAAATGAGTACAGTGGATTAACAATGATTGTTGTGTAAATACAAATTTAAAAAAAAATGGTAAGTTTTTAGATTTTCACGGCCAAAAGCATTTTTGTTGTTTGTTTTTGGGGTGTTTTGCCGTGTTGCGCTAACTCCTTCTTTAGCCGACGTTTCGGACATCGTTGCAGTGTCCATCATCAGGGCAGATCCGGTAGATCCGAAGATGTGACACATCACATTAGATGATGGTAGAAAAGATACAAATCAAATAATTATTTGTGGTACGTGATGAACGAAGAAAGAGGTGTGAGGACAACGTATGACATAGTACTGAATGGTTGAAGAAGTCGAGGACGCCCGAGGAAGACATGGCCCAATCAAGTAAAACAAATACTAAACAATACAATAATAGTATGTATTTCTACTTTTAAAATGCACCCAGTTTGCCCCAAGCCATTCGTAAGTCCCCGAACAACGATGTCAGCAAGTCTATATAAATAAAAATGTTTGTTTGTTCAAAATCCTAAATCTCCGAAAGTTCTCCACCGATTGCTTTGAAATTTTGACACAACGTTGCATTAAAATACGCTTGTGTTTTTATATACCTATATTATATAGACGTCACCTTTGACAGGTTAAAACATGCTTTCTTAATAACAGTGCTGTCTGTTGGACGTAAAAGTAACACGCGCTATTGTTTCTCTATCAGCACAGACAAACTGATCCACAAACACACGTGGATAATAAATAAGTACAGATAATAAATCACAAGAAAATAAAAACAAACGAGTAATTTTAAAAATTTTATTAAAAAGAAATAATATTATTTAAGTCCATCAACAATCATAAAATGTTTCACAATTTTCAAAAAGGCCTTTATAACATGAATGCATTCAGCTTCAAATGTAACACTGTAAATATAGATTAACGAGAATTAAAACCCACAACCGAATACAAGAACACAGGCAACAAACAAACAGTCTGTCACATGTCACCTGAACTACAAAACTCGGTTCAAATAATATCTCTTTACAAGACATATTATAACATATAATATTTTATTTTACAATCATAAAACTAAACTAAACTCTGGAGAAGATTTATACAGGGTAAAGAAAGCTTATGGTCCAAACCATTTGTTGGTTTATTCTCCAGCGGAATTAAAACACACCCTTTTCTGTCCAGCAATAAGTTACTTCATGCTCAATAGAGGTTACTTTCTATTATATGAAAATACTATTTACATTTGATTCATTACCATTATTACTTTGTGTTGCTTGTCATAATTACAGATACAATTACGTGAATACTGTTCATTGGTGTTAAACAATGTTCACAACATATTGTCATTATTTTTTTTACACAAAATGTTACTTTATTCTTAACACACTCCAAGCAGGTGAAAATAGAGTCCCGTTTGAATAAAAGGATGTAGCTTTTTAGCGCTATATCTTTGAAGATCTAATATTATAAAAAGAAACCCGTGTTTCCCTACTCATCTAATTTTCTTCACAACCAGCTAATGGTTGTAGATAGGCCTTGGTGTCACATCGAAAGTAAGAGTGTTGGGTGGCTGTTCGTAGCTGGGAGTGGGTGATAAAAATGTGCATTGTTATGAGAAGGCCGCGAATGCTTCACATTATTTCAGAATGGACTTTTCGACTGTGTCGGTGAGTCTGGAAGGTTCCAGAAAGTTCATGAAGGATCTCAAATGCTCTAGAAGGTTCTGGAAGGAGAAAGTTTAAGAAGGTTCTATAAGGTTCCAAACTGAGTGGCGGAGTTTGTCCGTGAGTCTAGAAGATTCCGAAGGAGTCCTGGAAGGAGCCACAGCAATGCGTGGTTGGGTACAGCTAGTAACAAATATATTTTAATAATTTTTTTTTACATAGTGGTACCACACCATAAAAGTACTGTCTGAATTTAAAGCCTACTTCTTAATACAACTCCATTGATAAACTGAAGTTAAATTCAAGAAGTTTGAAGTTTTTTGTGTAAAAAATGTATGCATTTTATTACATTACAAAAAATTTTGTTTTCACTTTCGCACAAATCATTACAAAAAATTAAGAACGATTTCCACATCTCCAGTGCCACAAGTACAAGAATGTTATTACCCATTCTATAGGTTTAGGTTAGTATAGTTTCCTTTTGATTAAATATTCTTCAACAAAAGAGCCAAGAAGATAAGAAAATGGGAGACTTGCACAATGTTTAAACATTTTTATAGTTGGGACCCTTACAAAAAGATTGGTGTACAATATTCATATAGAATTATTGGACAGGAATGTCTATACAGCCATTCAAGTAGGACCGGCTTAAAAGATAGAACAACCCTTCACGCCGAAGTGTGTTAAGACAGAAGATATATATAATGGATGGAACACCATACAATGGTGTTTACCTTAACAAGGTCCTTAATATATTGTCTTGTTTGAACACAATTGTGTTCATGCATCTCATGATACAGTTACAATGTTAAATGAACACTGATCATTGGTGTTAAGTAGAAAAAGGTTCATAATATATCTCGTCTTCGTTTACAAAGAGTTATTTATACAAAATATTATCCAAGAACTTGTTTGGGCTGTACAAAATCACTGAGCATACATTCTTAGGTACTTGTGAGTTTATACAAACACTTGCAACATAAGGTCAACTGAGATTAATCTATGTACATGTGAATTCCACAGTAATTTTAAGTACCAGAAATAAATGATTTTAATAGACATATTAACACTTCACAATCATCCAAGTAAATCAATTTCATGGGAATGAACAATTGTCATTCAAAAAATAATAAATCTAAAATTCTCGCAAAATCAACATGTGATCAAGCAATAAGTTATTTATTTAAAAATGGTCAAAATTTTTCAGAACTATTTTAACATAATTAAATTAGCGCTGAATGTTGCAAATTTTCTTTTCTTTTTTGAAAAATTCTTACAAATCAAAAAATATTAAACAATTTAATGATCACTTGTCTTATGCTTTATAAAAACTTAATATTCAAAGTAAAGTGTCAGCTACACTACTCGCTTCGACGCTTCGACGAAGTCCTCGACGAAGTTAGCCGAAGTTGGAAGTGCGTGCCCACACACTAGTGCAACATCGCGAGTAACTCAGTCCAACTCATTCGAGTCCTTTGACTCGGGCGCATTTACCGACAACAATCGGAAGTCGGGCGAAGCGAAGCGAAGTTGCCCGAAGCGAAGTGAAGTTCGTGCCCACACTATCGTATTCGGTCAACTTCGATCAACTTCGCGAGTAGTGTAGCTGGGCTTTAAGGTTATGTATTATTGAATGGACAATATAATGTAAATTATTTGGAGGTATTAACTCGCTATTGAAAGGGTAACTATCTGAAAGACTTAATTTAAAAGTTTAGATTTGTGCTAAAACTATTAAAAATAACAGGTACAATATCAATTGGTGCATATTACAAAAAATTTCACCTTCGTTTATACTAATAATTACGGATTTGTTATTAAGTTTGTGCTGTAAAGAAATGATGGATTACAGTCCATGTTTAAGTTTTGTGGTAACTCTGTATAATTAGTGGGTATTTCAAGTGGGTAAGAGAGGGTTTACTTTGAGATGGATAATATGTGGGTCCCTGCAGATTCGTTCTTACAATGACAGCAAGTTCAAACCACAGTTACGATTTGGAAAAGAAAAAAACGATAATTTTTAGTAACTTTGTTTAGTTACTCTTGTAATTGGGTACTATTAATAGATACTAAAAATTATTTTTACAGAATAAAAACAATCAATCTACAAGTATGCTATAAGATTGGTAGGTATGGTAAAAATTGAATATGCAATAGAAATGTGTAGAAACGTAAGTGCATATTGTAAAATAAAGCAAATAATAAAAATAATTTATGAAATAAAGGTACTTAATGGGAACAAGTTATTTACATTTTCCTTATTAAACACATTAAATTAAAATGAGCAAATAAGAATCACTATAATAAAAAAATTATATTAAGTTGATAATATCATAATGCTGTATTCCAAAAAGTTAATAGAAATTGCAAGCAAGATTCTGATAAAGAATCTTTATTAATTTTGTAAATTTTTCAAATTGACAGTGGTTTTTATTCTAAGGCAGTGACAATACCATTTCAATGTTTATTGAATAAAATGGCTTATTAAATCGTAAATATTATAATAACCTTAAATGATTAGAAATTAATTTTCCAAAATTTCATTATATGACTCGACATTAAAGTCTTCTAAACATAGAATAAGAAAAGTACATAATGAAGTATGTATGTGATAAAATAATTATATGTACATAATTAGAATGATAAGATAATGTTACTTCTAGAATATATTATTAATTATTATAAATTACAAATTAAATTATTCTATCTATATTCAAATCTAAGGCTCATTTAGCCGATAGAGTGGCCCTGCTAAAAATGATAAAGTGCTAAAATCAGCAATACCAACATAAATTAGCAACTAAAACACACGGAAATAAAATATGTGAAAAATTCGTGGAATAAAGAAAATTATGAATCTGTGGAAATGGGAAATAGAATTGAAGTCAGATGGATTAATGAAGCTAGAAATGAAGAGATTCTAGAATATGATCAAAAATTTATAGAAGTCCAAGAAATCAATAGCTTTAGAGACATAATATTGAATCAACATAATGTTTTTTTTAACATGATAGGTACTAATTACTAAAATAATCTATAATTTGCTACAACAAAATTAAACAACATATTTTAATGAACCAAAAGAGCGTACCTACTAGCAACAAAACACAATGTTCTTTGTGTATTAAATTTAGATGTAAGAATAAAAATATCTATTTGTGAATAATTATACTTCTTTGTGAAAGAATTCTCACATGTTACTTATGTAGTTGTGTGATTCATGATGATACTTATGTAGTTGTGTGATTCATGATCTTACTTAAGTAGTTGTGTGATTCATGATGTTACTTATGTAGTTGTGTGATTCATGATAATTTTAAATCACCAGGTAGAAAAATGCAACTGACAAAATAAGTATATCTCACAACAACATCTGGATATCAAATATGTAATTTTACATATTTGGTTACTAACCTACAAAGTACAGGTAAGAAAATAATAAAATAAAACAATTATATAATATAAACAAGCACACAATATACAACTTACAATAGAATAACTATGACAAATGACACTTTTGATTATACACTTATACAAATTCTAGATAATTCGAGACTAACAAACCACCAACTAAAGAATACAAAAGGCTTTGAGGTGATATTGTTATAATGTATAAAATATTTATCAATTTTTTGTTCAAAGTTTTTATTGTACAGCTTGTTTTTTAAAGTATGTTTTGACTATGCAAAGATTTGAATTGAAATTGAACGGAAAATTGGAATTACAAAGTATGTGGAAACTAATTAAAGAAGCCCGAATCTTCACCCCTTGGACACAAATACCAGCAACAAGCACCACATTTTATATTACACGACTAACCCACGAAACCCAATGAACAACTAGCCACTTGTCACAAACACAAAGCGCAGCTAGTCAAATTCTTGACACAAACAGCACTCAGCCACATTTTATAAAACACAAATAGCGGCTAGCTAAATTTTACTAAACACAACTAATAGAATTGTTTTATAAAACACAGCGAAACACTATCAAACTTTATAAAAAAATAACTATCAATTAGTCACATTTTACAGAACACAAAAAGCTGACATTCAAATTTCATAAATCACAATTAACAGCTATGTGATTTAATAACACATAGCTAATTATCAACTAATTTTAAAAAATTAACTATCAATTAGTCACATTTTATAAAATATAAATAGCCGCTAGTCAAATTTAATTAATCAAAACTAGCCGTTTTATACTTTTATACAACACAACTTATTCCTAGCCACATTTTATAAAAAAAGTAACAACTAACCACGTTTTAAACCATTTAACAATTAGTCATGTTTGAGATGACATATCTAACCACTAGAAGTCAGCAGTAGCTGTTGTTAGTGTCACCTAGTGTTGGATTCAGTCCCCCGGGAGGGGCGGTTCGGACTATTTGATGCGATTGAGGACCAGGTCGCTGACGATGATGAGCCCCTTTTGGTAGGGGGACTCGGTGAGCTCGGAGGCCAGTCTCATGGCCTCCTGGCAGTGCTTGCGGGCCAGCAGCCGCGTCTGCTCCAGACCTTGGGACTTGTGGACCAGCTCGAATGCCTTTTCTACATCGCCAGGCTCTTGGAAGCGCCGCATGATCATCGGGTTCAGTTCGGGGTACTGAAAAACAAATAATAACTGTTAATTTCGTTTATTTTTAACCTAATAAAGTTGTGATAAAACTCATTTACACTCCTATGGTAAAAAAATTAACCACTTAATAAAAAATTAACAAATTGAAATTATAGTAAAGTTGATTAATTATAACATCTTTCAAATAGCTTGTAATAAACAAAACGATGTACTATACGTATTATGATTAGGTAAGAGGTATTCACATGTTACATAATAGGAAAATTAGTATATGCATAGTAGGAAAACAGATTGTTGAGTAGGGGTAACATAATCCATCACATGAGGGAACTGGCAATATTGATGAATGAATGCAATTCATTAAATATGAATCAATCAATAGATAATATCAATCGAAGATCAACCAATCATCATAATAAATGGTACCTTTCGGAACTGAAGAAGCTAACAGTTTTCAATGGAGTGTTGGTGCCAACACTCTGTATGGCATATACATAAATGGCAGTGGAAGGATGAAAGTAAACTGAATGCTGTTGAAATAAGATTCCTGCGACTTATGCACAGTAAAATTGTGTATGATCGGGTGAGAAATGTGGAGAATTGCAAAGAATGAAAGGTATAGACGTAATAGGCAAAATTAAGAAAGGGACACTTAGATGGTTTGGGCATGCAGAATGAATGAATGAAGAAAGGTGTGTAAAGATAATATATGATGATGATGTGAATGGTAGAGGAAGTCGGGGATGCCCGAGAAAGATTTGGCATAATTAAGTGAACCAAATGCTTGAGTAGGGCCATGTCATGATGTACCATGTATGAGACAATGTATGAAGCAAGGAGCGTGTGCCAAGACCGAGTTATTTGGCAGGTCATCCTCTCTCTGTGATAATTAGTTGGTTTACCTTTTCACAGGCAAACAGCACTGGCGCCGTGGCCAGGCCGAGCTTGAGGTCAGCAGCAGTGGGCTTTCCCATGGCGGCGGAAGATGATACGAAGTCCAGCAGGTCGTCCACCAGCTGGAAGGCCAGGCCCAGGGTGCGCCCGTACTGGAATGCTATCTCCGACAGCTGCTCATCTGCTCCCGACAATAATGTCACCTGATATAGAACAAAGAACAATTACATCAGTAATATTCATGAATAAATTCAAGTAAATGATAGTTTTTAGGGTAGTATACCAGATATTTTATAGGGTAGTTTGTAGGGTTGTTTATAGGGTAGTTGTTGGGGTATATTAGCTCTTACCCGAAAGACTTGCAATTGACTAGCAGCTGGTTAGATCGAGTAAAACATTTTTTATGTTTGGTGAAAGGTCTAAAACTATAAATTTTTGGGTATTTAGCTCATTTTAAAAATTAATAACTATTTATAAACAGGGTGTATCATCAGCATGCAACTGAAAGACTTCAATCAGAAATTCCTGAGCAAATTTGGAGTAAAAATGTAATTTTCATTCAGTTTCATTTAGATGACTGATTTTTTTTCAATTGATAATTAAAAACATATTTTCCCGTTACATATTTTCACCATTGCGTACAATCAGCAGCACGTGATGTGCACTCCATATAGACTCCGTATGGGAAAACCCAGGCTATCGATCACAATAAAGGATTAGTAATCTTCTGCTCCGTTAGCGAATTGACTGATCCTGCATTTTCCCTGTACTCATGTACGGTCTGGTTGTTGAATGCTCGCTTCCAATGTACCTACTCATTCTGTTGGATAAGTAATTTATGATAGGGAGAAGATACAACGTACTAAGTGTATCTCTTTTGCAACAGAAAAGTGGACCCTGACAAACACTATTGAAAATTCCCTGAACAGACTGAATAAATTTGCTGATAATCATCACGCTGCGTTAAAACAACAGACCTGAAATTGGTCAAATCAGCAGTAACAATAATTCCGTGTTCTTCAGGTGTGTATCACTCCTTTGCTTGTTGTCAACTAATTCTCTTTCTGTCTACTACATAAATGTCAAAACACAATGACATTTGACACCATTTGCAAACATTATGGCACATTCACATCATGACATTACTTTTGCCCACCTTCTGTAATGAGAAGCACTTCTGTTAATATAGCCTGAAGAAGGCAAACATTATAACTTATTGCTTTGAGTGATTTGGAAGTTAGAAGCCCATTATGTTTTCCACCTTCAATGAGCATGATAAGCACAATAGGCAATAAATATACATAGTGACTGGTAAATATAAAATATTGAAGGATTTCACAGAAGATGGCCTTTCTGTAACAATAGGTAGGTATGTAATTGGTACTTAGGTTAGGTGGGTACTTACAGCTTTAAGGGAGTTGGCGAGGAGAGAGGCGGTCTTGCGGTAGGTCTTGGTGAGGTAGTGCGCGAACCTCTCGTTCTCTGTTTCTTTACTGCCGAGCTGCATGAACTCTCCCTGGACCAGATCAGTCAATATCTGCAAACAATTGACTTGTTAATAACTCCTTCATTCAGGCTTCCATAACAAACAGAACATTACAAAAGTGAAGGAAAAAAAAAAGAAAAAGAAACAATCCTAATCTATTATTTTACCCTTGTTTAGGTTTATCTGATACCCAACAGCTTTAAGTTTACAATTTTTTGTCACCGTAAGACGAAAAGTGGCAACTGCCAGAAAAACATTGAATTAATAATTAAGTGTTGGGAAGTAAGAACTTCACAGATTCACTCATAGAGGGCAGTGCAAAGAGGTTGAGAGAGAGCTTGTGAGAGATGGCAACCAGTGGTGGCCAGTAGTCGCCAGGGCCGGTGGGAATGCTCCCAGACAAACTTACTGTTCTCAGATCTTAATTAGCCAGCTTCTAGTAGTTAGGTCGAAGTATTAATAAATCCCTGATTTATCACAAAGAACCATTTATTTATAATCTCCTTCCACAACGAGTTGGAGAACTGTTTGTTCTAAGTAATTTTTCTAATCAAATTTAGCATTTTTTTCCCAAAATATCACTTAATATAAAACTAAAACAAGACAAACTAAAGAGGAGAAAATCGTGGCAGAGTTGGAATTTTTTAGGACAAATTTAAAAAAAAAAAATGGTCACTAGGGGGTTAGTATCAGAAGCAAAACTCGACTCCAAAAGTTTGTTTTAATCCTCTAGTTGCCGAAAACATGAAATAAAGTTTTAAAAAAATTAAAAATCAATAGTTTTTTTTAATAGTTTCTTAGGGTTCTGCGTGTGATATAGATTCGCTAGTTTTCCGCTTATACAACGAGATTCCGAACACTTAGTAAATAGAACACCTTTTTACAAAACAAAGCCCTCAACAGCAAATAATTTTCAGATTTTAATTTCGATGTTACCATTATAGGACTAGGACTAGGGACAAGTTGATAATATTTTTAATCAATTAATGTAATGTGTCATTGTTAACGATAATAATATAAATATTATGAGTTCCATAAATTAACATGATGTGTGTAGCCCAAGCAATACGCATTAAAAATAGTACAGGCAAACCACGTAACATTAATGTTGTGAGTTTTGCCTACCACAGGCGCCCAAAATCAATTCGGCGACTTTTAATTTTAATGTTGCGCCCAACGCATCCGGATTCGAAAATTTCTAATTTATTAATTAAATACAGAAAAAAGTTTTAGAAATTTTATATCAGACAATACGCGTAGAATAGATGTATTTATACTTATTTACACACAAAACACATTGATGCCCATGAAATAATACTTTTTTTATTATTGTAAGGACGGCAAAGCAAAATCATGTCCCCAAATATATAATTAATTAATTGATCGCATTCCTACGCATAGACTCGGTCACATTAATGTAATTGATGATCTCTCCTGATCCGTATAAGCGTGCAATTAAAAATAATTGCGCTCCATCAACTGCAAAAGTGAAAATATTTGCACAACTCGTCAAAGCAGTGTTGAATATTCGAATTTTTGAAAGCTAACTCAATTAAAAATGCACACACGGTCTAAATTATCTATGGATATTGAATGCATAATTCATTGTGCAGTCGGGAAGTTGGCTACCGTAGATATTTATTTATTATTTCTATACACGGTGTCCGGAACTGGTAGCATAATCGGGAAATTGGTGAATCCATCAGAAAGATCGTAATTTTTTTTTTCCATCTGAGCATTCGGATTTATTTCGTCAACTAAACGAGGCCGGTCTACGTTTCGACGCATTATAAGACATTAAACATTGATTTTGTTTGTTTTTTTTATTATTTGAGTTATTATGGTTTTTTTGGACAAGAGCATTAAATTTTAATACTTTAAATTCTTCGAAAATTAGGTGTGTTGGATAATCTCTTGGTTCTTTAAATATTATTTTCATAATTAGACGTTGTACAATTTCAACAGGGAGTAGATTTGTTTTGTATGCAGCTCCCCAGCTGATAAAAGCGTATTGGAGATTTGATTGTACCAAAGCGTGATAATACAAAATGAGATGGCGTAACTTTTATGAGACCGTGTTACGCTGGGTTATATATCTCCCAAAAGACTCCACGGTTGTATCTTGTCTGTGAAGAATATCTCCCTAAATTGCCTGAGGGGTTAAGTTGCAAGTTCAATAATCAAAGTTCGTTCATTATTTAACCGCCTGCACAGATAAGTATGTGATGTGTGTGTATGGATTGGAGTGTTGAAGGCAATAATAACTGACCTGGCTGAGAATTAGAGTGACGTCATCATTGCGTAGTCTGGCAATCATCATAGAAGCCACGGCCAATATGTAATCTCCAGCCATTGTCACCTGGAAAGAAAGAAACAATACATTCATATTTTAAAATGTCGACATTGAAAGTACCATGTAGAGTCACGTGGGGTAACCGTGCGCAATTTTTACATTGGGATTTTTGAATTAAAAAGCTTTAGGTATTTTACTCAATTTTTTGTTTATTAATATGATCGATTATTAAGGCATCTCAAACAACCATAAAAACCTCATATGGTTCATAAATCAAACAGTTATATAAAAAAGTTTACATGCATGTCGATTGTAGGGTAAGTGTTCGCACCGCGAAGAGTTACCCCCTATTGCAATTATCACACTTAAATTGCCCCTTATAAAAAAAATAAAAAATTTAAAAATGAAATCTTAAATTGTCTGTGCAGTTCTCATGCCACCATGCTTTACACACAATACATTCTATCCAATCTTCTGTTGGTGGATCTCGATATTTCTCCTTGCATTGTAGGCAAAAATAGTCCATAAAAGCCTGTTTTTGTGCTCTCTTTAAACAGTTATGCACGCTGGAATCTCCCGCCTTACGCTTTGTGGTGTGACTTTCTTGAAAAGAGGTGGTCGTCCGATTTCCATGGTTTTAATTATTGGTTTTCGGACCATTTTTGCATCTGCATCTCTCTGCTTCTGCTGAAGTTTCTTTTTATAGGGACTTGAGGTAATTATTTCAGACTTGCAAGCATTTTTTCGTCGTATTTGTGTATGTGTTGCTTTTGGCAGAGGACTTATAACAAATATTGGGACGTGAAGCACTGATGTTGCATCTCGTGGTGGGGTGCTGGACTGAACTTCAATTACATCTTCAATCGGAGTAGTAAGAAGCTGACGAATAATATTTTTATTAGGTCTGACAGAGGTTTGTGGGCTGCTCGGTGCCGCATGTATTTCGGCATAGCAAGAGATCTGATTGTTCAGAATATCTGTGCTAATTATTGATCCTATGTCACTTTGCTCTTGATTAGCTAACGGAGAGACAATGGATACGTCAGGTTGGGGCTCGAACATATCAGTAACAGAAGCAGCTACAAAATCAGCTTCGGTGAAGAGTTCACTGTCTAAAGGATGTATTCCGCTTACTTTAAAACCTGATACCGCATTCCCCACAGTTGCAACTTTCTTGAAGGCTTTATCGAAAATCAAGATAACTTGGTATTGGTTGATTGCTTTCCCAGGATGCTGACTCATCCATCTTTTGCATTCCACTGCGTATTGACCTTTAAGAGGACTGAAAAATGCCCTGTCTAGTGGCTGCATTTTATGGCTACTATGAGGCGGTAATGTCAGGACTACTATTCCGTGGTCCCTACAAAATGTGGTTGCTTCAAGACTGATATGAGATGAATGGTTTTCAATAATCAAAAGGACAGGGTTGTTGGGACTTGCCCCCACATTGTCTTTAAAATGCTGTAACCAGTTTAGATACAAATTAGCATTTATAAATCCGGAATCGGAAACCATTCCAATGCAACCAGCCGGTCCATAGTCCATTAGTTCTCCCTTCAGTCGTTTACGTGGGAAAATGAATGCAGGTTTCTCACGTACGCACGTGGCATATTTCACTGTAAAAAATAACGAGAGTTGAAATATTATGCTATAAAATCAATTTCATGTATCGGGGTAAGTGTTCGCACTCGTCCAACTGCGAACGCTTACCCCAGCACACTTACCCCATCACACCAAAATTCAATAAACTTTAAAAATCAGATTAGTGGTTATCTTTATTAGAATTATCACTTTGCACCCGTCTAACTAACAATATTTCACTAAAAATTATCATAGATCACGTCGCTCTGACACAGCTGGATACACAATAGCACACATCGGTAACGAAGTTGAAAAATTTAAGAAAAGCACGAAAAAAAGTAATTTACCTACCATTTTTTAATGACAATTCAGCATCCACTGTACACATGTCCTGCTTCGGCGCGATCCAGAACGCTAATGAATTAAGGAACGCGCGGGCACTTAACAGGCACAATCTTGTCGGAAACATCACTGCGAACACTTACACTCCGCGTACGGTTACCCCACGTGACTCTACACATAATGATAAGGTGGTAGAATGATAGACGGTTCTTAATCGAGATTAGAATCTGTTTACGATTGCTGAAATAGTATATAAAGAGATATTAATATTAGAGATAATTGTATAAAGTCGAACAACATTATCTAGAAAAACATACAGATAATTCTAGGTCTTAAAACCGAACAACGTTATCTACAAAAAACATAAGGATAATTCAAGGTCTTAAAACCGAACAACGTTATCTATAAAAAAACATACAGATAATTCAAGGTCTTCAAGTCGAACAACGTTATCTACAAAAAACATAAGGATAATTCAAGGTCTTAAAACCGAACAACGTTATCTATAAAAAAACATACAGATAATTCAAGGTCTTCAAGTCGAACAACGTTATCTACAAAAAACATAAAGATAATTCTAGAAAGGACTTAAAGTCAAATATCATTATCTACAAAAAGACATAGGTATAAAAATAATTAATTAATATTAGTATGTTTTTTTATAGATAATCTTGTTAAACTTTAAATCCTCGAATTATTGGTATGTTTTTTTCTAGATAACGTTATTTGACTTCAAGACCTAGACATGTTTTTTTTTAGATAACGTTGTTTTACTCTAAGCCCTCGTTTTAACTTTAGTAGACGACTCATCCTGGTAAAAAAAACATTACTCTCGAAGAATGTAGATTTTGTATTTAATAAAAAAGTGTAAACAAAAGTTATTTGACTTACTTAATTTATTAAAAAAATAATTGATCTAGATACCTAAGTTGGTTATACAGACAAGCCAATGAAAGATCAAATATATTTTCTGGAATCCCGTTGCTCCATGTTAAATCTAACCATCTGGAGTGCAGTGTTTTGACGAAATTGCGAAATTACTTGAAAGGAATAAATAATGGAAACGGGAATTTAAATTTGGGGATTTTTAAAAATATTTTCGTTAAATGTTATACTCTTTATTTTACTTTATATTAGACCCACTCTTTACTTACTTTATATTAGATCTACTCTTTATTTTAATTTATTTTAGATGTACTCTTTACTTACTTCAAATTATTTGTACCCTTTATTTAATTAATGTTAGATCAACATTTTATTTGCTATATATAGAGGATCAAATCACCATAGAAGAACAATGAAAAATCACCTAGGAAGTCTCAATATATCAAAAAGTAATAATTTGTAAGAATCTGTTTTGTAAAAAATTCGATAAAAATAAACATTTATTGAAGCAGCGTACGATACGCTTTAACGAATAAATCATATAGTGAAGAACTTCCAGTGATTGAAAACGAGCAACAGCCTCGATAAAAACACCTTTTGACATTCACTTTCAATTGGCATTCAGAATGAGAATACTAATATTATCCTAAAGTAAACATCGTCATATAAAATAAAGTATAATCGCTCATGACATTAAGGGTTTAAGACATTTCGCAGCGACCTGTTTACGTTTCGGACATGGAAAATGCATTCTGTACACAAAAGAGCCTTTCACAAGGCCAAGAGTGGCAAACAGTCAACACAGACGAGTTCACTTTGGCGGGAGGAATGTTGAGAAATTTCACCTTTGTATATATTATCCCACGGGTCATAAAACCAGTTATATGTACTTAAACGTGCCCACTACTAACTGATGGGCCCGCGGATTACCTAAACCTAAATCTTTCCGGTTAAAACTAAATAATCACATTTAATAAACCTTTACTTCGTAGAAACAATGGATTTTCGGTAAGTCACGCTGCACAATATCAGTATCCAGATACGATGTAAGAACATCCATAGTACGAACAAATAATTACTTTAAAAAAATACTTCATATCAGTATCAGATCAATTCCAATGTGGCGCATCTTTTTTAGTTTGCTGAGAAACCAAATAATGAATTTTAATAACTATTTCGTCAATATAAAAATTGGTCATCAAATTTAAAATTGAAAAATTCGTCGGCCTTCTATATCGTTCATTATTATGTGTAAACTAGCGGACGTGTACCCGGCGTTGCTGGGGCTTACCCTTAAGTGATAGACATATATCATTTCGGACTTTTCTGTAGGCCTTTGTAAGCTATACACTTTCGTTTACGAATTGATTACAAAACATCGACTATTTTATACTTTCTATAAATATAATATTAAATAATAAACCTTCCGTAAGAAATTCTCTAAATGACAGTGAAATCCCTATTAAAATTCGTTGCGTGGTTTAGAAGAACTAAGCGCACAAACAGACAGACGCGGATAGCGACTTTATTTTATACTATTTTGAGATAAGTTTTGAGGTTAGTTTATTAAAGACGTTTAAGTATCCGTAGAATTATCTGAACGAAATAGCTATTTAAATGAAATATTTTTCTACATTCGAAATAAAGACAAATTGTTATTAAACTAAGGGTTTTTAAAATATTTTTGCGTATACAATAATAACACAAAATTGAATACCTAAGGGGAATCACTGGAGAAGAAATAATTTAAGGCGATGCACTACGTAGTAATTTAAAATCATGTGTTTTTGGTTTGAAAATTTGGTCGCCTAGAAATGTTTCAGATGCTTTGATTAAATACTGCGAATAGAATACATCTTGGCCTTTGAAATAATCGAGTATTTTTTAGATAAGTCTTTTTATAAGCCCAGAAAAAAATAATGTATAGGCCTATGAAAACTGCTTTAAAGTTCAAAATCTCCTACTTACGAACCCATTTTCGGTTATGGTTTTATTGTATAATGTGGAAAATTAGGTTATTTATAAAATGATCGAAAAACATTTAAATATTTGTGCCTGAACTTCCACAAAATAAAATAAAAGGCACTTTTTGGCCATGTTTTTTTCTTACATAAATCAAAACAGGTGGATGGTGTGAAGCGGGAATTTAAGCCTTATCGCCATCTACGTAAGGTGTGTTATTGATAGCGGCTCGATTTAAAATATTACACGACGTAATGCATCGCCTTAAACAGTGTTAATAGAGATGATGCTTCGAAGAACAAATTAACTCGATTACTGAAAGAGTGTGAAACGTTTATATATGAATTCGTAGAAATTTGTAAAAAAAAAATATATAAAAATTAACCTCATTTTGGTTGATTTTGTTACTAAATTATCCCGGCGGCCTTCAAAAGAGAATCTTCTAGAAATTAAATTGGAGAACGCCGGAGCCAGAGACGCTTTCGATATAATGTCGGTGGCGTTGCCCAACAAATGAAATTGCACATTTACATACATCAATAAAATTGAGAGATTTCGAAAATTCCACGCGCATTAGAACGACGAAGGCCGAATTCCTCACGGATGCGAGCAGCGGGCAATCGGGCAATCGGGCAATTTGGACGAGCTAGCAGCAGCAAGAGGAGAACGTATAGAAGTGTAGATGTAGTCTTTAGTGTAGTGCAGCGGTTCCTAAAAGGTGTTCCGCGGAACTCTAGGGTTCCGTGGAAGGGTCGTAGGGGTTCAAAAGTTAAGGCATGGACGTGTTGCAGAAATCAGACAGCCAACGCCGATAACAGAATACAAAATTATCATTTTTTTTCGTAAGGGTGGTACTATGAAACATATACGAGCTGTTCCCAAAAGCGAACATTATTAGCCTGAAGAGTTAATAAAACATATATGAGCTGTTCCCAAAAGCGAACAAATTAACCTGAAGAGTTAATAAAACGTATATGAGCTGTTCCCAATAGCGAACAAATTAGCCTGAAGAGTTAATATATCATATATTAGCTGTTCCCAAAAGTGAACAAATTATCCTGAAGAGTTAATAAAACATATATGAGCTGTTCCCAAAAGCGAACAAATTAGCCTGAAAAGTTAATAAAAAAATATGAGCTGTTCCCATAGCGAACAAATTAACCTGAAGAGTTAATAAAACGTATATGAGCTGTTCCCAAAAGCGAACAAATTAGCCTGAAGAGTTAATATATCATATATTAGCTGTTCCCAAAAGTGAACAAATTATCCTGAAGAGTTAATAAAACATATATGAGCTGTTCCCAAGCGAACAAATTAGCCAAAATAGTTAATAAAACGATGAATGAATTTCATTATTCGCAATAAAAGCTTTCGAAATAATTATAGTCCTTATTTTTATGTCAAACATGACACATAAGCAAACAGTTAGCTTAATAATAAGATATAAATACAGTAAATTTGTTCTGTATGTTCACAATTGCTAATTAACTTTATTTATAGGAGTTAAGGTTCCGCCAAAAAAAGGTCGATCATTTAGGGTTCCGTAGCCGAAAAACATTGGGAACCACTGGTGTAGTGTAGTGGGCCACAGGGACGGCATATTATCATCACGACTTTCCGTTTATGTCCTCTCAATTTCACTCTGAAGATAGCATATAACTAAGATGAATAAGAAGATTGTAGATCAAAATGCCTGCATAACTATGCCATTTGGGCAGTAGACTAAGTACACGTAATAACGTGAATCCTAGTTTAAGGTGCATCTTTATTGGCATAATTACTCTTACCCGATGCGACTCCGTGCCTACCGAATCCGAGATGGCACCAAATTGTGTCTGACTATGCCGGTGTCTCTATGACTCGGTATATCAGTCGGTCCGTATCCTCGCAATGTGCGACATTCCTAGCTCAAATTTAAGCGGGTAAGCCGCAGAATAGATCCCTTTTTAGACGCTAGGCGCTAGCTTTAGGCGCTAGCGGTATTGAATATCAACCATGGCGTTTACGTGAGTAATTACGTACTTCCATCTCAACGAAATGTATGTACATTGCCTAATTTTATCAGTCTATTATACTCATCGAGCGATGAGGGATATCGATGTTATTTATTGACAATCAATCTAAAATAGACAAATGGTCTAGTAAGGTACAGGGATTTCCAATAAAAGGTGTTATTTTGATATTCAATCGTAAAAGATCAATAGTTTCGTTGCTTGTGTGGCACGTAGCGCCGTCTTGTTGAAAGTAAACGTTGTCCAGATCAATACCATCCAATTCCGGCCATAAAAAATCATTAATCATCTCTCGATAGCGCAATTCATTCACCGTAACTGTTGCTCTAGCCTCATTTTCGAAAAAGTAAGGTCCAATGACTCCGCTGGACCATAAACCGCACCAAACAGTCACACGTTGAGGATAGAGGCTTTTCAACGATAACTCTTGGGTTTTCCGAGCCCTAGATGCGACAATTTTGCTTGTTGACAAAGCCACCGAGGTGGAAATGGGCCTCATCACTCAAGATGATTTTAATAATTTTAATGCGTTGTTGAAGCGTGTATCGTTCCATTTTTATTAATGGCCTAGTTTCTACTTGTCGAATGTCAAAAAATGACAGCTTCAAAAGTAACATCTACCGAAATAGCGGGCTATTCAAAATAACACCTCTTATTGGAAAATCCTGTATTATAAGGGGGTCGGGAAAGTATTTTCAGGTCGTCATTAATAAGTGCATTGACTCCAGCAAAACAAATACTATTTAAAACTAGTATGCTCGCATATGCTAGAACATAACAAAAAAATTAAATCGTAAATTAAACCCGCCTAAAACATTTGATATCTTGAAAGCTCTTGATCTCCCGATGACATTAGATAGCATAGATATATCACTCATGTAGACAGTAATTTGGTTTTACATAGAAAAAAGAAACACAATCCTCTATTAATATCATAGATAATACGTGTGATATTGCTGATTTCGACATTTCAGCCAAGCCGAGCTTAAAATCAACTAATATACCGGGCCTATGAGACGGAAGAGGACCGCATCCGTATCGGAAGCGTTTACATGACACAATCAAAGGCTGGCAATCCTTCCGCGACAAAATCGCGTGAAAAGTAAAATTCGGCCGAAATTTGCGTTCTTCACTTGCCAGAGTGAGGAATGGAAACGGGCGGAGAAAGAAAGTTGGCTGCTTTTCATACGTCTGGTTTGCTTTCTCGCCCGGCTGACGCAACGCAGCACGCGGTACCGGATCGTACTGCCCGGCCCGTACTGCCCGGCACGTACTGCCCGGCAGATTCGCGCGCTCTAAGCTGTAGTCCGCCCCCTTGGGGAGTGCGATAAGGACACGATATAAATATATATATATATATATATCCACAAGTCCCTGAAGACCTTTGAAAGCGAAACAACCAATTCGACCATTTGATTTAGTCAGACTTACGGAAGCGCTTTTAATCTTTCAGACAAGTATTACACCGACGGTAAAAATGATCCAGTTAAAAAAGTGATAGCATGCCAACTTCCTGATAAAATATTAGTCATTCAGAATATATCGAGAACACTTTTCCTAATAGATATCATGACGGAATTCGACAATATCAGTATTTGTATGAACACGTGTTCCGCCGTCCTAATAATTTGACTGATACTTTGTTAGGAACTCATTCAATTCATTCGTTATAGGCCTGCAGTCCCGTTTTTAACAGCAAAACGAAGTATTTCATATCAGTAAGTTTTCTCCTTGTACAAATGCGCTTAAAATAAAAATAAAGAGATACTGAATCCCGGCTAGTTATTAATTAATAATTAACGTAGGTTTTATTGCTGTACAGTTCATAGCAGACACTAAACTCCTAAATAATCGAGAAACGATTAAAAACCATCACTTATATTCTAAGGTCGCGGGTTCGAACCCGGCGTGCGCAAATAAATTTTATTTGATTGATTTGTGTTATTTCACAATTAATTAATTAAAATAATATATAGTATATTTGCGGCACGTTCCAGAGTGGAAGATACTACCAGTATCGCCCTGGTGTAAGACCACCATTCAGAATTGAAACGTTGCTCCAAATGGCTTTAGCCGTGTTTAGTGACTAGATCTGAATAGCCAGGTACTTCCCCACCTTCCTCTTTCCCTTCCCCACTTACCTTCAGCCTCACAACATCCCCCAATTGGGGATGCCATAGTCTCACTGGCTCCAGACGGGAGCAGTTGGGACTCTTGTGAGGTATTCACTATAAAAAAAAAAATAAAAAAAGAGGAAAGACGTCCGGTTGACCGCACACAAAAAGCTTGAGTCAGATTTACTTTGTGACGGCTTTGTTTTACTCCGCGGTCGAGGGCTAAGACTCTAGTCATCCGGAGGTTGCGGGTTCAAATCACGGGTGCGCTAGTAAATTTAATTTGTTTAATATGCATCATTTCACAATATATTTAATAAAAATAATATAAAGTATATTTGCGGCACGTTCCAGGGTGGTAAATACTCTCAGTATCGACCTGGTGTAAGAACATCATTCAGAATTGAAGCGTTGCTTGAAATGGCATTAGCCATGCTTAGTAACCAGATCTGAATATCCAGATACTTCCCCACCTTCATCTTTCCCATCTCCTTCCCCTCCCCACTACCTTCAGCCTCACAACAAACCCCAAATGGGGATGCCATAGTCTCACTGGGTCCAAGTGGTTGCGAGTAGCTGGGACTCTTGTGCGGTATTCACATAAAAAAATTAAAATAATACTAATGATGTTACACAAACAGTCTTTTTCCACGGAGAATGTTCCTAGAACCGCAGAGAAGATATAAACTCTTTTGAAATAGGTCTTCCGACCATAGATAAAGGATATGAAAATGACTTAATTAATGTTTCGAACTTTTCCGGTGACAATGGGACACCTTTTACGAAAGAAACTACCAGTGTAAAATTAATGGCTTATTTATTAAATGACAAAATAATAATATTATTATAGCAAGATATTAACTTTAACAACTCTAATACATATTTAATAAAAACAATTGTGTAACTAATATATTTAATTTAAAAAAAAACAGGCCCTAATAATATCGGACGGAGTAGAAACGCAAACGTGAATGCAAATCGCGTAAACAAAAACGAAAGTGCCTCAGACATGTGAAAATCATTGATTCGTTAATGTGAATAATGATTTGATGGGATCAAACTATCGACAGCACCAGTCAGTACAGTACTAGACTATCAAAACTACATTACTAACTGACCAAACTATCGACATCACCAGTAAGTACAGTACTAGACTATCAAAACTACATTACTAACTGACCAAACTATCGACATCACCAGTTAGTACAGTACTAGACTATCACAACTACATTACTAACTGACCAAACTATCGACATCACCAGTCAGTACAGTACTAGACTATTACAACTACATTACTAACTGACCAAACTATCGACATCACCAGTCAGTAGAGTACTAGACTATCACAACTACATTACTAACTGACCAAACTATCGACATCACCAGTCAGTACAGTACTAGACTATAAAACTACATTACTAACTGACCAAACTATCATCATCACCAGTTAGTACAGTACTAGACTATCAAAACTACATTACTAACTGACCAAACTATCATCATCACCAGTTAGTACAGTACTAGACTATCAAAACTTCATTACTAACTGACCAGAAAAAAAAGAGGATTTAAAGAGCAAGAAGTAATTATGAATATAAAGTAAATATTTGTATTCATTTTTTAAATAACTTCGAGAGTAAAACCTCAAAATGTAATATTTAATCATCGAAGACAATACTGGCGAATCCCAAACGAGAATTTGAGCTAATATTGTCTTCAGTGATTAAATAAGTAGATATAATTTTTAAAAATGAAAGTGAATAACTATAAAATTCTTTCGGATGTAAATGAGATAATATTTATTTAACCTCAAAATAAATAAAATTTATGTTTAAATTACAAATTGGTGTCAAGAATTTCGCGTAAATTATGACGATTTTCATTTTAAATTCACGCTCCATTGATGAAAATAATAACCTATGAGTAGTATGTCCTCCCAGTAAGAGAAAATTACTATCAGCGGTGCGATACGTTAGTGGAATACTTTTACTTGTTTGGAGATTGCATCAGACGGAGATATACCATTTGACTGTGACCTTTGGTTGAATTGCAAAGACCTCTCCTCAAAGGTATCGATGATTCAATCCAATATGTCATGCCTTTCTTGAAAGAATTGAGTTTTTATACGGACAGAACTATGTATTCATATTGTCTTGGCTTGGACTATAATCCGTATGTAGGTCGTAAGTTAAGGATACTTTTTTTTACTTTTTGACACCAACAGTACATAAATCAGATGAGTGATTATAATAATTCATAAAGTCTTATAAGACAATTTTTTTGTGACATATCTGTAAAGTGATTCTTCATATGTTGTGTCTGTATGTTGCTTCTGTGAAATGTTTTCTTCATACATTGTGTCTGCACATTGGGTTGGGTTGGGTCTATTTTTTCTGTACAAAACTCTTTTTTTTATTTTTTTACTCTTCTATTTCAAAACTACCAATTGGCGATCCCTAAATGAGTTTAATACCTCATGGGAATACAACATCGTTTGTTGTATGTTTAAAAAGAAAAAAAAAGTCTAGATAGCACCTTTTTTTATTTTGTATTAAAGAAATTAATTATATGATAAGTATTACGTGTTGTAGTAAGTACATTACAGTGAGAAAGTAAAAAATAATTACATTATATGTTTGGTACATGTGATATAAGTGTAAGTAGTTGAAGAAGATAAGTAATATACTTTATACAGAATAATAAGTGATTTGCGTTATTTTTAAAAGTAATTCATGCGGAAACACTTTTTTTTAAGTTTGTCTCCTTAATATTTTTTCAGTGTGCAATGTTTGGATTTTGTCATTAATGCGTCTAGTTTCTTCCGGTAATCCATTGAAGAAAACTCTTCCTTGGTAAGTAATTAATTTTGGGCAAATGAAGTATTTAATTTCGGGCATGGAAAAATATATTTAATTCGAGTTCGGTTTTCAGTTAAAAATTTGGTACTTGTCTTTTTCTTTTATGATTTAAATTATTGAAATACATTTGTTATTATTTATTTGCTACCTGTTTCGACACATCCGTGTGATTAACTAGTTGTCTTAAAAATGACTTTAAAATTATACGAATACAGAATAATTAGATTTAATTGAGTGGGAGGGGTGATTTTTTGAGGGGAGAAAGGTGGTAGGAGTCAACATACCAGGGGAACATTATCAATGAAGGTGACTTACAGGGTGCTATTATTTTGTTAGCTAAATTACGTCTTTAATTGATGTGTCAAAACCGAGCTTCTACCCACCACACCGCCTCATAAGTTAATATCAACAGCCTTAAAGTTAGAACAAAACGGTTGTTGGGTAACGAATTTTACGCGTTAATTTGGTTTAATTAATTTTCCGTGTTCACAACACCATCCTTTAATAATCAATAGAAGAGCTAAGCATAGAGAGAACATAACTATAATTATCTAGGAATATTCTGTTCACAAAGCTTAGCGACATATTTCTACCGGTCATAAAGAAAATGGAAAGAAAGGACTCCCTGGTAAGCGGGTAATGCATTCGTTTTTTTTTAATGATGATTTCATGTAACAGTAGCTAAATAAAAATAACACCATAACACATGATTGTTGTCCATGCACTTAGCAGTTGCGTGACATGTTTTTGTAAGATTTTTTTTATTTAAAAAAAAGTTGAAACGTGTTGCCTTATTTTTGCCAAAGTTGGCTCTTTTTATGATCGTGTCAAAAAGTGTTGAAAGCAGTGTGATCTATCACGTCACTTTTTCGCGAAAAATACAATCTTTAAAAAATCTGTCGCAATCGGCCTCCGTATTCGAGGGTTAAGGCTCTCGATTAGCAAGCCAGAGATCGCGGGTTCAAATCCCGGCGTGTTTTACTAATTTTAAATAATATACAGTATATTTGCGACACGTTCTAGAGTGGGAGATACTCTCAGTATCGCCTTGGTGTAAGATCACCATTCAGAATTTAAATGTTGCTTGAAATGGCTTTGGCCGTGTGTTTGACCAGATCTGAATAGCCAGATACTTTCCGACCTTCCTCTTCTCCATCTCCTTCCCCTCCGCACTACCGTCAGCCTCACAACACACCCCAATTATGGATGCCATAGTCTCAATAGCTCGTACGCGGTATCTCATTAAACAAAAAATCACTTATTGTAATAAATATCTACCAAGACAACAACTGTTAGACGCCCTTGAGGTAGTAATTTTAATTTCGTTAATTTAATTTACCTACATATTAATAATTAAGTTTGTAAAGTAAGAATAAAAAAAATAATAAAAACAGGTACGGTGGGGAACGTACGTCCTCAACGCTACGAAGAATTATGAACACGATAATCTAGTCTAGTGAAGAGAAATTGGTGATTAATATCTAAGTCACCATAATTTGATATTTTTATACCACGCTTCCCTATGATTGAGTCGTTTATTTGAAAACACCTATTGTCCTGTTTTCGTTTAATATTTACTACAAATCGGTTTACATTATGAATACCAATAAATATGCTTGGATAAAGTGAAGCTTTTCTCATCGTTTCATTGAGTAAAATTAAGGCTCAGTAGTAAGATTCCAAAAAGAAGAAGAAGATGGTTTGAAAGGGAGATATGTAAATACGAATGTCAGAGAGAGCGCGCAACATTAAAAAAAGATTACACGGAGAAAAATGAGCATTGCTGATTCATTAATAAATCTCTTGAAAATACTGGTAATCCGGTTAAAAACGGGATTGCAGGCCGTTTCCTGATAAACTTTTAGTAAATTCGTAATATATCGGAACACGTGTTCATGCACCTGCATTTGCGTTAGTAATATACAATGACGAAATGTGAAAATTTAGAATTTTTATAAACACGTGTCCGGCATCGTGATAATACATTCGTATTTCACTAAAATTTTACTAGGAAACCTATTAATTCATTCGTTAAAGGCATCTAATTGCGTTTTTAACCGGATTACGAATAATTTGAAGAGATTAGATTAATAAATTAGCAATATTCAATATTAGTACATTTTCTCCGTATATCAGACACAACAAGAATACACACATTTTCTCCGTATATCAGACACAACAAGAATACACACATTTTCTCCGTATATCAGACACAACAAGAATACACACATTTTCTCCGTATATCAGACACAACAAGAATACACATATTTTTGGCTTGTGTCGCTTAATATTCGAAGGTTCAATCAAAAAATTAAGTTAAATCTTCAGGGTAACCAAATAATATATTTCATTAGTTAGAAGTTAAGTGAAATATAATTCACCTATTTGGTCCCCTTTGTATAAAGTTCACTCTAACAATATAGAAAGAGTTCAGCACAAATTTCTCGGGTACGTAAATTTTAAGCTCAAAATTCCAATTGAATACATTAATTTTGTCAGTTTGGTGAATCAATTGCATCTAATAACGTCCCTATGTCAGAACAGGAAAATTGTGTCAGACCTGGTTGTGTTACAGAGTCATTAACAACTTAATTGACAGCCCTGCCATCGTTGCCACTGTTAAATTCGACTAGGAACACAAGACAAAATGTAACACTTTTCTGCAATACATTCACAACCAATCAGACACACTAACTAACCAATAGGATGCATGATCTGGGAAACAAGTTTGAGGGTACTATTAGCATATTTACTGACTCCATTTATAGAAATAAGCATAATCTATACCAGTAGTTTTAGTGATTTGTCTTATATGTAGTATTGTTCTATTTTTTGTTACATGTTTTACTAATATTGTTTCATATTCAATTTATCAGTTTAACGTTATTTCATGCATTAAAAACTTTGTGTATAATTTTCGAAAGCTCACTAGTTATATTCTGTTCTTAAAATCCATGTAAAAGCCGTTTGGGCGTAAAAACAAATAACATGCAAAAAAAGGTGGCGTCAATAAATTAAAAAACCTCGTTCCCTAAATAAATAGACAACTTGCGTTTTTCAAATAGGTGATTCAATTCTACGTTGATGGCAGGAATTAATTGCCTGGCAGTAGTAGTAATAGTATGATAATCGGTAATACCACGAGTTATGCCACAGAACTGAGCGATGTTTAATATTAAAATAATTGAACACAGATAGGTATGAGGTATGATACGGCTCCGCCAGGTGAGTGGCCGCCCACTATTATGAAATGTGGACAGCAAAAAGCGTTGGCAAAAAATGCGTTTCAGTACTAAACTCTGACACACTTCCCCGTTATTTATGACGTTAATATTTAAAATCATTAGTAGACTATCATGATATAAGGATACAAAAAAAACGAATTTTGATTGTGTACGATGAACCATAAAATAATCTTAATATATACATTTCCTTGTTAAGTATTTATTATGCAAGAAAAAAAATGTTTTGAATGGACTCAACCTTAAGAGGAACGGCTTGGCTTTTTTCAGACAAAATTAAATTTTAATTTTGAGGCCAAAATAATTGACCGATCTGAAAAAATTTGTTTTAATCAAAACGAAAATATATAGTGCGGATAATTGCTACTTTATTTATTCGTGTTTAAAATTATAAAATATAGACCACTATTATTATGCTAATTTTAAATAAATAAAAACATATTCTTGTATAAGTCCAACAGAATTCAGGTCTAAACCAAAAACTTACCGTTTTAAGCTGTTATACCCTTAAATTAAATATACCATTCCTGAGAGAAAGTCCAGTTATATCCAATTTTAAAATTACGTCTTAAATCATATATCTAAATTTCGCTAATAAACAATAAGTTAATGTTAGTTAACTGTTAATCTCAAGTGACCTACCAGGTAAGTATTGTACTGTATATTATTTCCATATACATGGTGTCCGGAAACTCGTAGTACAAGTCGGAAACTGGAGAATGTATACCACACGGGGAACCCAAATAAACATAAAGTTTTTTGATTTGAGCATTTTTATAAAAAAAAAAAAACCAAAAAAATATATTTTTCGGCTATTTCAGGGTTCAAATTTTTTCGTCATTATTTGTTTTACTTTTAATTTTTTAAATAGTTTTAATTAGTTGGGTACTTTGATCTTCAGTAATAATTTATAAGAATTTGATCAAAAAAAAATCAACTTCTGACTCGATTTACTCGAAAACGAAAGCTCAAATCACAAAAAATTATACTACAAAATCGACTCCAAATGTGATGTAGATTCACCAGTTTCCCGCTTGTACTACGAGTTTCCGGACACCATGTATAGTTAGTAATAACATAGATCATTGTAGAAAGGAATTATATATTTGTACAGTGCCCTTGAGGTGATTTTGCACTAAAACGGCGCTATACAAATCATCCAACTATTATTATTATTATTAATGCATTATATAGGTTTCTTTTATTTGCTCTACTTCCATTATTATACTTTTTTTAAATTGTTACTTAGTTCGGCTTCTAAATTTGTTACTTAGTCCTGCTTTTTATATTTTAGTCATCATTCACTAAATGCTTAGTTGTATATTACCAATTCAACCATTTGTAAGCATTTATAATTGGTCTGTTTCTTTTCCATTTTTCTTTGTATTTTAAATTAATGTGAAGAGTGTTCATGTTCCTTAAAATAAATAAATAAAAATAAATTGCCGGATTACCAATAACCTGACAATAATTTGAAAAATTCCTACTACCACCACAGAAAGACAAAATGTTGCTTGTATCGTGATGAGGGACATAACCAGCCGAAGAATTAAACAAGGGCTCCTGTTTGGAGTTAATTTTTTAAAAAAAGCAGGTATAAAATATAAATACATAAAAATACAAATTTATGTAAGTGTATTGTTGCCGCTATGGCATTCACTGACAAATAATTATTTACACTTTCAATTTTGAGAAATGACGAGACAGCAAAAAAATATTTTTACGATGTGAAGTGATTACGATTAATCCGAACTTAATCGGTGGCTGACTTATCTTATTATTTTCGCACACACAGTACTTAACCACCCGGATGACAAAATCAATTAAAAGTGTTTACAAGGGAAGTTTTTCTCATAATTAAACTACACTAATGGGTTCTATGAACACACATAATTAATATTTTTATTCACTGCTTTACCGGAACATCTTTAGTATGGGTCTGAAAAAGGAAAACTAATTTACATTACGATTCGCCAAATGACTGAAGTTATAAAATATATCATTTTATCAAGTCGAATAATTCGAGTCGAATGAATTTTAATGCACTGACGCAAACGACCCGAATGGGGACTTAATAGATTGGTTTAGAATACTGGCATGGAACTATATTTTACATTCCCCAATACAACGTTTACACAGCTTTGGTAACATATTCATATTAAACGAAATTGACTTATTTGACAATAATTTAACTTGGCAAACATCAAACGCCGTATGTGCGAAGTGCATTTTCCTAATTTACAAATGACAAAGTTTTTCGAAAGAAATTTTTAACTAATTTTAAACGTCAAATACTTTATACTTATCATTCAATAGTTGTTATTTATTAGCATGTACATTTAGTGTTATTTTAGACTATTGTTCAAATAGTAATAATCTTTTAATTTTTCGAAGAAAATTTCTTCTGAAAGCTTTTCACTTTGTAATGTCATTATTTATTATATTAAAACACAAATAACTTTGTTTACATCACTTTAATATATATAACCTCTACATGTTTCATGAACAATGTTCACCTCATCAGGAGCAATTATATACTAAAGTTAAAAAAAAACTCCGCCCACTCTTACCCCCCCCCCCCCCCCCACTTCTTCCACTGTTCAATTGTAATCAATATTTAATTTTTTACTTTAGTATATACTTGCTCCTGATGAGGTGAACTTTGTTCATGAAACATGTAGAGGTTATATATATTAAAGTGATGTAAACAAAGTTATTTGTGTTTTAATATAATAATAATCTGAATATCTTATAAGTAGCAACAATATCATATATATTTATAATTAGAAATAATATTATGTATACATATTTACATTGTAATTGAACATTGTATCCTGTTGACAAACTGCTTAGTTGTAGTTTAACGGGAAAAACCTCAGGGCCTATTTCATCTTTGGGACTGCTGTGTGGAGGGTCATTTTAGGAAAGCAACGAGAGGAAGTTCTAGGAAGGAAAAAAAGTGTGAGGGCTGGGGTCAGTGTGTCCAGGAGTAACGAACGTATGAATCCGTCCCTCCAACTCTAGTGTAAGGCGATTTTCCGAGAGAATGCTGCTGGAGAGGTCAAAAGGTCTTCCTCAACCGGTATCTCTCAAACCGGCCCACCACGCAGTGGGTGGGCAGGCGTTACTGCCGCCAGGTCCCGAACAAACCTTACCCCATGAACCCGTTCACCCCTGTTAAGTCACCAAGCGTGGCGAACCACTTAGGATGACCTATGGCAGAGGTGATGGTTTTCCAATGGTACCCGGGCGGCGGTACCCATATACCCGCCTCCCAAATTGAAAAGATAATAAAGACAAAAAATCTCCTATTATATTATACAAGTTGCACGGCGACGTTTCTTCAAACGTTCGTTATATTATAGAAAAAAAAGTTATTAGTTGGTATTTGATAATGTTGATTTTTTTTAAATAAATAACAAAAATTGATAAATAAAGGCCACGCATTGGGTTTTGAACAGAAAAAAACCATGTTTGAACTTGAAATGGAACCCGCAAATTAAACTATTAATAAATTATAAGAGAAACATTTTTTCACTTTTATTTATTTCGGACCGGACCAGTTTCAGACAATCTCGTTCATCTTCAGACTTCAGACTGATACATGGATTGATGAGACTGATGGTATTTATATTTACTATTATTATCTATTTAAAATGACTTGTTAAAATTCAACTGTGCGTAAAATAATATCTCGTGGATCCCATGGTGTTTTTTTAATTTACTTTGAAAATATATAATTAATTATTGGAACACAATAATGCATCCATGTAAGATGGGGTTCGGTAAATAGTTACCTATCGCCAGTGGGTAGTGGGGTTCAATGCCTCGGAGTATTGCGGTATCGTTTGTATGCTGGGCTCGAATTGCCTTCGACGATTTACTTGCAAAATTAATATAATAATACGCAACTAAAAGTTCCGTAAATGTAACTTAATTTCAGCAGCTCTTTCTTTCAGTTTTGCTAAGCAAAGGAATATTTCAGTTTCCATCGTGGATAAACATGAAATTCTGAAATAAAAACTCCAGCTTTAACAAAACACTCTGGACTATATTGTGATATATTGGCAATGGGCTCTCATATATGTAGGAATAATCAGGACCCCGACCTTGAGGTTGCCACTTTATTTATTATCTCATTATTCCCGACAGCTAACGCCATCTACGAATAACCTTATAGACTATTACGAGTGCTATCTATGGGTGAGCTTTTACATTAATATCAAGGATATCATAGAACTAATATTCAGTGTTAAGTCAGGGTTCTGTCGCTGAGAGCTCCGCTGCAACATTTATTTTTTTTATAAGGAAGAGGGAGAAGTTACAGTTAGAGAAAACTTGTGATGTCCCGAAAGAAAACAATCATCTATTCTGAATGCAATTAATAATGTTATCCAAATTGACCCTGGTAATAAATTACATCTTTGCGATTCTTTCAAGGATAAAGAAACCATGTCACTTCGAATGCAATCAACAAAGTTCCCAAAATTTGTTTTGACAGCATCGCTATTCCACTGTAAGAATATTATGTACTAAATACACAATTTGGCTGTCCTGAAACGGGAATCCTTCCCAGTTGAACAGACAAAGGTTCATTTTGTTATGTATTCTTTGTAATTTATATATATATAAAATAAATATAAAAATGCGGTCAACCTTTGCATTTTAATGCTACGCACCTCTCTTGTTCGTTTTATCAAACAATATTCCAAATTCTTGTATACACCACTTTTAATTAATAATAATTTGCATGTTTCAAAGCAAATGACTTCTTTGTCAGAATTATGAAAATTAAATTTTTTTATACATTATTTTATCTATTTCATCAACGTTTGGACACACATTATCGACATTCAAAAATATCCTTGATAAGTAAAAAGATGAAGTTGTTTTATTTATGCAAATATTCACTTGTCCAGCCTACACAATGCCGCCATATAGTCATAAGCAGGTATGTATAATAAATATACAGATAAGTGGCTATTTCATCACGACATCTTCCTCAGCAGCGACCATAACACTCTGCGGAAACTTGAACTGTTGTACAAAGAGATTATTCAATGGCATAAATGGGCGCGAACCTACACAGGGACGAACCGATCAGTACAAGAAAATGGTGATGATACCGCCAAAGATTGCGTTGGAAAGTGCCAAGATGATCTAGATGGGTATACTTTATTTAATCCTCGTTCTCTTACAACACTGAGTTGTTCACACTGGAAGTGCAAAAATACAACATGTTAGCGAATTTTAAACGGTAATTAGTGAGAAGGTAAAAAGCTAGCGTACGATTAGATTCCGTATATTATTTTGATTGGTAAGGGCCAATTTTGATGGCAAGTCCACCCCTGTACACAACACAAAGCTCATAAACACCCACATGTTGTCGCACCTGCTAAATTCTTGATGTTATTAGTGAGTGATAAATGATTGAATAATATTACAAGATAACAAAAAAAACATTCCTATTTTGACAAGATAAGATCATTATCACGTTATGAATAACACAACTTATTGAGTGAACATAATATCGGTCACATGATAACTCAACACAATGACAATTCGACACACCTAAAAGTGATATAAAATCATTAAAAGCGATGAAAAAACACGGCATAGTACCCCAAAAATAAATCACTATAAGGCCGTGAAATCTCAAATCAAAACCAGTTTTTTTTTACGTTACATGCCTTTATATCATTTTTTAAAGGTGTGTTGAATTGTCATTTTTAAAAGGTATAAGGTCACCTATAACATAAAATAATTGACAAGTTAAAATAACACATCGTGAACGAAAAACCGTTTTTTGAAGACTTTGATTTGATTATAATAAAATAAAACCAATAAATTTAACTTTAAATGTTATATACACATATATTTATGTCACATTTGGTTTATCATCCTTCCATTTCTTATTCTATCTGTGGTTTATCATCCACTTCTTATTCTTCTTAAATTCTACTTAAAGTTCCCAACCTTACCCCCCCCCCCCCCCCCCTCCCGCTCCTTTAAGCGTTACGACATACGGTGGCCCGAGAATTCATCAAAATGACAATTCAACACACCTATGAAAAGTGTTATAAAGTTTCATCACTTTTTAGCACTTTTTATAGGTGTGTTGAATTATCATTTTGAGGAGTTATCGTGGAATCGCAACGTACGTACATTGAGGATTCCATAATTAGGATATTCACATAAAAAAAATACTAGAAACAATCAATTTTTGCATTAGCAGTAAATTTTCATTGCAAGTAATTAATAATCAATTATTATTTATCGGTGGTAATATTTGCGCCCTGTCGCGGGCTCCAGACCGCAACGAAAGTAAAAGTTAAGAATTCTACTCTCGCCGTGGTCGAGTCGCGGTACGTATTACATGGACCTTTAATTTATTATTATTATATTCATTAATATCCATGTGCATTAATGTGGACATCAGATACGATCCCAGTTTGTGAAATAGAGCGAATGGCGTGTCAGGTGATACGGATCGTGACGTGGGAAGGTTGATTCTAAACAAATGGTGGTGGAACAGCCAAACTAGGGATGGGCATATTCGATATGTAGTCATTTCGAAATTTAGATTATTTGAATTATATGAGTTATTCTGATTCTCAGGTGTCAGACAATATGGATCACGATGCGGCCAGGTTACTTTAACAAGTAAGCTAGCGATGGACACAATCGAGATGTTAAATTATGGTGTCTATTATAGTATATACCACTCTAGCCGCACTACCAGTAACCAGACATTCAAACTAAAAGACTTGCCCTAAGATGAAATCTGGGTATCATTTCCACGAACTGGAGGCAAACCACGTGACCATATTTTTTGCACCAGGAGAGTTCGCGAATGCTTTGAATAAACTATGACATCAGTCGCACACTGACCGCTGAAGAGCACACGTTGAAATAACCAGGTTTGCAGCGCTGACAATTGTGGGACTTTTCTGCAGGATCTGAATGTTCGTTTTTAAACTAATCGCCTTGCGTAGCAATGCTAAAATTGAGTGACGTGGTAAATTATACATTTTTAAAAGTGTCCCAACTAAATGCAGTAATAAAATATTAAATTTTAGAAATAAGTCCGAACGTTTGTTTTTCACGCAGCCCGCAATTAACGCCCATAAAAATAACTAATAATCCGTGAGCAGATTTTATTTTCGAGGACCGAATTGTGATATTGCAATAAGAGTTGCCTGTAGACTGTTTGATTAATTTATTGACAAATCACCGAAAGGACGGTCACGTCACCTCCCGCCCTCCGCGCAAGTTGGTTTGTTCCCCTTTCTCTGATTGGCTCGTATATTAATTTGAATGTCTACGGTTGTTAGATTGTTTCTTGTCGGAGAGGCGTTGCGCGTTGGAACACCACATGTTGGTACAACACATGTTATACAGAACGTGTTGGTATAACACAACGTGATTCATCACTGTATTGGCATCTAAAAGAAAGCTGGGTTTTTCCGACTCAGCGCGAAGAACATATTGCCGAACAAGATGTCAAGAGTAAAGCAACAAAAAAAACTACAACACAACGATCGGTTACGTGAGATTTCTATTACGAAATAATAGACATTATTCAGTATTTCTAATTCAATTATTGCGCTAGATTGATTTAATGAAAACAAAATTCAACCCACTATTTTATGTGTAGGTACGTACATAAAGTAACAGTAGTACTGTGAACAGCAGACTTCGCGTAATGTTGATTACTCCGACATGAGAGCTCGCAACAGTCGCAACGCTCATGCGCTCTGGCGGAATAAAAAGGTACTATAAAATACGGTTACCATCTTGATAGGATTGACCGGACACTGAACATACAAACAAATTTACAAAAATACGAAATGCTAAATGTTCGAGTCAATTATTACCTGGCTTGGCCCGAGATTCAACACATTTTAAATTCGGAACAAACATATAAATTTTCATATTTTTGACAGCAAAATGGAAATTGCAAAGATCCATAGTTCATTATGGAAATGGCATTATAAATTAGTTGCATATTGCTATGAAATTGCAAAAAGAAAAAATGAGCCAAATTTCACGACACCAGAGCTCATCCTAAGAGAGTTTGTGCTGCATCGAACGATTACTATTTCACAATTTACTCAATTAAAATAATATGTAGAATATATGCGGCACGTTCCACAGTGGCAGATACCCTCAGTATCGCCCTGGTGTAAGACCACCATTCAGAGTTGAAACGTTGCTTGAAATGGCTTTAGCCGTGTTTGTTGACCAGATCTGAATAGCCAAATTATATTATCTTTCACTTGATGTTATAATAGATGTATCAGCCAAATTTCATGACTCTAGAGCTCATCTTTGGAGAGTTAATGCTGAATGAATCAAACAATCATATTATTATCTATCACTTAACGATACAATAACAGATCCAGCAGCCTTGCAATCGAAAATAAAAACATAATAAATTAAGTAAAATCCCATCCGTCCATATCATATTGGTGGGTTTTTGAGATTTCATTTGCAGCCTCACGGGTTTATTTGCTGCCTTTTGAGTCCACGGCTGCCGCCAGATGCCGCTGACTATTTGGCTCACCCACTTTCGATTCCGCAGAAAACCATTTCAAGACCGCCACATCCGTAAACAGAAAACAGAGTCTCCTAGAGACGCGGATGGGCGCAACGAACACAAAAGACTCGACTCGATTCGACCGCGACGGTTAAGATCAAACATTTCCACAAAAAAAGGAGCCAGTCGATATATTTTTTATTAGGTTAATCGATCAAATTGATATGATTGTATTACAATCGATAAATAGTTACTGATTTTTATTGTTTGTTCATTTCATTGATGAATGCAAATTTCATTTTTGGCAATATCCGTTTTGCGGGGAGTAATTCGAGAGGTAAGGATCTAGACTAGCAATCCGGAGGTCGCTAGTGCAAATCCCGGCGTCCGCAAGTAAAATTTATTTAATAGTGTTGTTTAAAAATTAATTCACTAGAAATAGTGTACAGGATTTTCCAATAAGAGGTGTTATTTTGATATTCAATCGTAAAAGATCAATGGTTTCGTTGCTTGTGTGGCACGTAGCGCCGTCTTGTTGAAAGTAAACGTTGTCCAGATCAATACTATCCAATTCCGGCCATAAAAAATCATTAATCATCTCTCGATAGCGCAATCGATTCACCGTAACTATTGCTCCAGCCTAATTTTCGAAAAAGTAAGGTCCAATGACTCCGCCGGACCATAAACCGCACCAAACAGTCACACGTTGAGGATAGAGAGGCTTTTCAACAATAACTCTTGGGTTTTCCGAGCCCCAGATGCGACAATTTTGCTTGTTGACGAAGCCACCGAGGTGGAAATGGGCCTCATCACTCAAGATGATTTGCATTTGATTCACTCCAGTGAATTTTAATAATTTCAATGCGTTGTTGAAACGTGTATCGTTTCATTTTTATTAATGGCGTAGTTTCTACTTGTCGAATGTCAAAAAATGACAGCTTCAAAAGTAACATCTACCGAAATGGCGGGCTATTCAAAATAACACCTCTTATTGGAAAACCCTGTATAATATATTCGCGACAAATTCCAGAGTGGAAGATACTCTCGGTATAGCTCTGGTGAAAGACCAGATCTGAATAACTGGGTATTTCCCACACCTACCTCTTCCCCACATAATTCCCCTCCCCACTACCTTCAGCTTCACAAAATATCCCATTTGGGGATGCCATAGTCCAACTAGCTCCAGCGGTTGGGACTTTTGTGCGGTATTCACATTTAAAAAAAATCATCAATGCAGTAAACCTAGTTACAGTCCATATATTCTAATGCGAGTATCGCAGAGTCCCAACTGCCCGAAATCAGTGTGACGATTGGGGAAGCTAATTTTTTTTTAGATAGACAAACATTCCCGGGTTACGAACAATCTGACAATATTGAAAATAATATAAAAAGTTCACTATCAATAAGACTGACATTCCCGGATTACGAATAACTTTAGAAACAATGTTTGAAAAATATCCTACTACCATTGAAGTATGCGGGTAACGTTGCTTCTGTGTTCTGAGTGGCAACCAGATGCGATACCAACTCAGCCACAGACGTGTTGTGAGACTAAATATAGTATGGACGGAAAAAAGAAGGTTAAGAAATACCTGGTTTTTCAGATCTGGTCAACAAACAAAGCTAATGTCATTTTAAAGCAATGCAATGTTTCCATTCCGTTGTGGTTGTAACACCTGAGAGAATACTGGAAGGGTCGTTTCAGAGAATTTGATCAAATTGTTCAAATTCTGTAAAATAACTCATCCTAATAAGAATCTACAACTTTGAAATGTGCCGCAAAAACACTATACTATATTATTTTTAATTAATTAACTGTAAAATATTACAAAATAAATCAATAAAACTCTTTTGCGCACAACGGAATTCGAACCCGTGTCCTCTGGATTCGTAGTTGTTCCAGGTTTTCCAGCTTGACCTATTCTAACTTTTTTCACTTTCGCTGCCCAAATTCAAAAGTGGCATCATGTCAATAACTATTCAATGCGCATACATACAGACGCACACACACAAACACTCACACATACATTACACACGTCACACAAACACACTTATAAAATACAAATCTTTTTTTTTTTTAATTTCACTGCCCAAATTCAAACGTGGCATTATGTCCATAATTGAAACTATTCAATGCGCATACACACAGACACACACACACACACACAAACACTCACACATAGATTAAACACGTCACACACACACCTATAAACTACACAAGTCACCTGGTAATTAAGGAATAAACATACCACTTAGCAGACATTACAAGGAAACATATCATAGGTACACAACATGAAGTATCTTATTCCTGTATATTGTTTCAACTCTGTAAATCATGTACTGTTTGTTTCTATAAAATAAAATAAAAAAAACAATAAAAAAAAAAATTAAAAAGAGAAAAATAACATATCTACATGTATATGTTGAAGAACTCCTGAAATTCAAACAATGACAACCTATTTATTTAACAAACAGTTCAATAAAGTCCACAGATTTATAAACCCATGATAAAAACCGCGAATCGTTCGTTCTTTTTTGGAATGTCCCACTTCTCAGGACTTTGATTGATGAAACATAAAGCGTGCTCAGTTCAATAAATAATTGTGCATTTAATAATGCCAAAAGGTTTACGTCAGTTAATGACCGGTAGAGAGATATTATTGTTAAAAGAAAAATACTGCTCTGGGAAAATCGAATCACGAAACTCGAAAATATACTGATTATTTCCACATGAAAACTTACAAGTAGGTTCCCTACATGACTCAGTTCATTGTGAAAGCTCAAACATTTAATTAATAATTTATGTGGAATCCTTTAGTTAGCCCCGTATCCATTGCTAATATACTGATAATAATAGACATTAAGGAAAGTCTAGATTGTTTTTTTCGTAATAACATTGATAATCTTAAAAATGAACTCACCATTACGAAACCCGTGCACTTACAATGCTTAGGTACCTAGTTATGGTTATAATGTAAAGGGTTCCATGCTAACTCAACACAGTGACTATTCAACACACCTTTAAAAAAGTGATATAAAGTCATTAAAAACAATGAAAAAAAAAATTTTACCTAACTAACCTACTTAACCCAGTTGATAAAGTTTTTGTTTTATCACATATATAACTTTTTTTAAAAGTGATGAATTATCATTTTGATGGTTTATCCGGTCGCCAATGTAAAGTTATTAACTACCTAACTGACAGCCCTGTTTTCGTGTACCGACTAGGAACCCAAGACAAAATGTAACATTTTTCTCCAACAGATACACAATCAACAATCATACACACTCACCATCCGATAGGACGCATGATCTGGGCAACAAGTGTTGGGTGCTATTTATAGTTTTACTTCATATATAAGCGTAATCTAAATCACTACATATCCTATACATTATATTAGCCGAGCTAGTGCAGTTTTAGTGATTCGTGGTAAGACAGTGTTTTGCTTTTTTATTACTGTTAGCATACATATTTCGTTACATGCTTAAAAATTTGTTTGTATAATTTTCGAATGCTCATTAGCTATAATCTGTTCTTGTAATCTATCCAAAAGTCCAACTGGGCATGAAATTAAATTAGTAATTATGATACATCGTTAGTCATCGCTATAATGAACACATGTGTTTCTTCCGACTTGGGTAACTCTGATTGAGGCTGGGAAATGGTATTCTGTACAAAGACAGAATTTTCATTGCCTTCACAGTTTCTTGTGTTAAGGGTGCCTAGAGTGGTACGTTTTGAAGTTTTAGAGTTATCGGCCTGTCAAGTGCTAGCCCAGAAGCCAATTGAAGTCCGGGTCTCGGCGATACGAGGATGCGAGGTGAGCGGAGGCAATAAAAGCAGACGTGAAAGGGTTACCAGACGGCCTTGGGCCCTAAAAACTTTTCTTCAAATCTTTCTCAAGCCGAAAGGTTTTTTAAAATCCCAAAAAACCGGATAGCTTCAGCAAGAAAGCGGTCCCCGAGACGCAACGCATTCTCCACCATACTTTCTACAGCAGTATCTCTTTAGTAGTTTAATTCATGTCATATTTGAGAGGTAAATGAACATCGCAAAACTAAAACGAATATAAAGTCATATGTACACATGTTTTACGAAATTACAATAAAGATGTGTTTTCTTTTTGGAGCTTTAAATAAATGAATTGCTTCTTCAGTAAAACTTCAACTTCATTAGCGCGAAATGCCGGCTTCTATAAACAGTCAATTTTAAACATAATTACTATTACAACACGACTGAATGTGCCTACGAAAGGTTTGTAAACTATTTGTGCTGAGTAATTCAAACAAATTATGTTCTAACCAGCCACCGAATTAGATCAAATAAAGTTATGAAGTTTAATTTAATTCAGCTAATGTAAGATATAAAATTATAACAATAACGAAAGTAAATAGTCCAACTTTTCAAAATTCTAGCAAATAGGAGGATTGAAGGGTATACTGGACAAAATCGTTTTGACATATTAATTTCACAATCATTTTGTCTGTTCAGAAACGCTAATTGTTTAAATTAATGCAAACTGGGTGTTAGTAAAAATGAATATATATTTTTACCAACAATTTTGTACAATTTCGCTGCTCTGAAAAATCCCAAATGTGCACGCATCTTCTTTGTAAATGTTTCGTCGATATTAGGCAATTATTGGAAAGCTGAAAATTTGAAGATTGCGAGAGAATATTTAATCGAAATTTGTCAACACCAAAAGAAGACCATAATGATTTATAATTCAAAGCAAGGTGAATTCATAAATAAATATTTCACATCAACAAAATTTAAAACAAAACAACTTCCGTCGTCTGTTGTATAAGGTCGTTTTCCGAAAATTGGGTTAAATTAATGCAGATTACCAATTTAAAATGTCACGGTGTGCCAGTGTTGTTACGATAATATACAGTAACCAAGGAAAATACAAAATACTTAAATTATTAACAATGGCACTAAAAGTTACTTTTCACAAATTAAACCAAGCAAAGGTAACACTAATTCGGAACATAAGATAAGACATTAATTTGTAATAAAATGATAAGAAATCCGTTCACCGTTGGTATACTGATATCCAGGTAAGCGTGCGCCTATTTGCCTCGATGACCAAACACATTTAATTGAAATTGCGTGTATTGTTGTCCCGGAGCAAACTCAAGCGATCCTCCGGCCATTTCTTGACACTCTTTGGTAACAGCTTTAGCAAACAGAGTTCACAAAGTGAGCAATCGTGGTCAAGTGCGTAGGGGATGGGTGCCGCAACGGCGGACGGCACGAGAACCCGGCAACGAAACAAACCTAATATTATTATTAAAAAAACTCTTGAAAAACCAAATTTGAAAGGTTGTCCATAACAAGGTATGTAAAACTGAGACGGAAGGGAAATGAAACAGCGATGGATCGATAGCCAAAAAGGTTTCTAAATAATAAGCCTGCAGGACGAATGGGGTGTTTAGAGGCCTAAAGTTAAGTGGCTGGACCAAAGATATTATAAGAACGAGATGTGCTATGAGCAGTTCATACTGTGTGGAATTGTTTTGCCGAGTGTCGCCGGTTTTGTTCACCAATACTACTGCACACCTTCGCTTACGCTTAGGCATCGCTAAGGTATCCGCACTAATACATAGAACAGATTTCTGTGCGTACACGTCCCGATACCGTTCAAAGTACCCTAATTAGTTAGTACTCCGCCTACGGTCCGGCGGCCAACATAGCATATCTCGTTCTTCTAATATCTTTGGGCTGGACAATGTGGAGGTAAACGATGTTACAAAAGAAATGATATTAGAAACTGAAGAGACACGGCAGAAGAATGGTGGGTCGATTAGGATAAAATAATAATCGGCTGGTGAGCAAGCAGGTGCAATAAAAACAGATACAATATTAATATTATGAAATCAAGCTAACAGTAAATTAAATAACAAGGAACTAAAAAGTCAACGAACCCCCAATGACCAACAATAAAATGTTTACATTCCGGTCGGCAAACGTGCAAAAACTATCCAATAAGACAAATAATGTAAACGGGTGTGAGATAATCAGAACAAACACGGCAAATCAGGCAGCGATATTGATACAAATATCGCTATGCCAACTGCGATATGTGGGCATCAAAACCTCAAGTTTCTTGCATAGAATTTGTTTTAGAATCAGCCATTGTGAACTTCTGAAAATTATCGAGCTAGAACAGGGAAGACCAACAAAACGCGTATAACGTATATGCAAAAAAAGAGTCAATATTAAGTTGTTTTCAGAACGCATTTTCAATATTATGATATAGTCTACAGTCGGGTTATTTTCCCAGAGTATATAGAACTAAATATTTGCTGACCTTGTAACCTTATGGTAATAATAATATTTGTTCGTAGGTGCCACCACATAAATGCTAAAAGTATTGAGAAATAAAGATTTATCAAATAAGAAAACAAAATGCACGAAAGCTTGACATTGACGACTAATGAAAGAGTCACTCTTCAAAAACGACAAGCAACAGAAATGAGCCATTCGATAGAAATAGCGACGACCCTATTTTTACTAGAGAATGCAGCCGAGTGCATTCCATTGCAACAATCTATTAAAATGGCTATCTCTGGATTCGAATTGAATTAGACCAAGGCACGTTTATTGGTCTCATCTCACTGCACTGATACTAGACTACTTTCTATTTACATAAACAACAGCCAACAAAGAGATTTTGAAGAACATTACAAAAATAAAAATCAAACACAAACACATCATCAATAAATGATTTCTTGGGTTTAATTCTTTACGGACCAAAATGCCAAACAAAACGTCGCTAACCAAGTGGGTCTTCCGACGACCCCATGCATTTTTCTGTCTTATAGGCTTTCAAACTATAGAAATCCCAATTATTTTGACAATTATGAATGGTAACTTATGTATGTGTGCAGAAATACGTAAAATACTTAAATGATGTGTCAAGTGTTTAAGCTAATGTAAGAAGGATAGTAATTTTGGGTACTACCTACTCCCCCACTTGGCTGCGGGTTAGTTAAAAAACACGGAGACCGTTATGTTGGTGTTGACGTTTTCTGATTCGGGTTCCACTCCAATAAATGAAGGTTGCAAGCTACAAACCGTTGATCTTGAGCATTCACTTGTTCGTAGTATTTATTAAGACTAACCTCCAAAAAATCTTTTGAGTGTCAAAATGACGCTCACGTAGCTTTACGCGGGTTAAAATCATAACATAATTTACAAGTATGCTTTAAAAAGTAAACAAAATTGGTTTATGCATTCTAGAATGAAAATTTCCGTTACGCATCGTAGTACCATCAATGTATTATATTAGTATGGATGTTTTACAGCCTTCTTTGGTTGAGAGAAAATATTAATGCTGGACATTTTCATGTGCTGTTGTGCATGTATATCGTAACGTACGGATTTTATTATTCAGTCATAGACTACGACCATTCCAAGGTTATAATATCTTGCCTTCTTCAGGAACTACCAAAGGGGTGGCCAATGTGAGTTTCCCAGATCCTGATGGGAAGTTCTCTCGAAGATCACCAGGAAAACAATAATAAGTGGATAAATGACCTGAAAGAAATGACTCCAATTGAGATGCTGTATCATACCTATGCAGATGTGCAAATGAAATGAAGGAATTTAGAGTGATGATGAAATCAGCTGCAAGTGTCGAATGATTTCTAATTATTTTAACAAAATTCGTGAAATTGAATTATTTCTCCACAATTATGTCGCCATTGCGAAAATACATTTTATCTACACATATCTATAAAATACGCGACGGTAACATAAAAAAATGTGTTCAAACACTCAACAGGCATATTGCCTGAAAACCGGAATTGGTTACGAAATTGACATAATAACATTTAAGAGGTAACGCTAATCAAGAAAACTTCTTTGTCGAACGCTCAATGAAATGATCAAACACAAACACACGGTACAGAGCAAACACTTTACCTATATTTAATTGATAATTCCATTAGGTTGGCACCTACACTTTTAGTATTATTTGTCTACTCTTTCTAACAAAAACCGATTTGCGATACAAAAATAAGTATTTTATTGGTTTTACAAATAAATAAATAGTTCAGGTTTATCCAGACAAAAATAAATTAGTGGAGATGCCAAGAAATTACATAAAGTAAAGAGATAAATGATTGCTAAATTCTTTACATTTATAGATCGAATGAAACCAATAAGGATTTATGACATATTACAAGAAAACCAATACATGTGAAATTCTCTACTTGAAAAGATTTAAAGTGCTATTTCTAATAGAATTTCGGAGATTATAAATGTAAGCGATTTAAAATCAAGCGAGGTTAATCTAGACAAGTTAGCGAGTAACAACCCTACAAGGCTATTACCACCTGATTCGAACGAGGAAAGGTGCATAGAGTCATTAATCTAAACTCGTAAATTCACGAGTTTACAAGTGTTTCGAATCAAGGCCAATACACGGTACATGTTGTTAAGAACAATAGATTATTAATAAAGATCAGTAAAAATAAACAAACGATTATTTGATAGCCTTCAAGGCTCGGTTCACGGCGAGGGAAGTAAATGACTGCCTCTTAGTGTCTGTTGAAGATCATCATAGGAAGAAGCACAGTCATCTAAATATCTAATGAATCTCAACTGAATACAGGGGAAGGTCACATCGTAAGGTGTCCTGGGACTACATCGTGCCATCGTGACCTTTTGATGGCCCTCTAAAACGTACATGGACATAATAAAACGAATGTTCATTTTTAAATGTGTTAAAATTAATTTGTTTACCTTCTTACAGCGATTATCAAGGCAAAGCATATTTTGGAAATCATTCAATTTGTGATGGAACAGTATAAAATGAACTACTGTAACTTTATATATTTCTGCTCTTCTAATTCTTCTTCTAATATTTTATTCTAAATATTAGAATCATGGAACATTTAAGATGTTTAAATAACAATAATTTTTCAGAAATCAGAAATCCCTAAATAATAAATGGAAATCCCATAATTACACCTTCCACTTTGTTCACCTCTCCTTCGTACACCTAAATAATAATAGTAGATAAGTTTTTAATATTCTCCTGATGAAGGAAGGGTTCTTCCGAAACCGGTAGAGTTTAAATAAAATTAAAGTGGTCAAAAACAAATTTATGTGTTTTTATTATTCGTATTCCGGTAAAAAAATGACAGGTTTCCTAATAAACTATCAGTAAAACGCGAATGTGTTATGGCGATGTCGGAACACGCGTTCATAAAAATTCTAATATTTTCGTATTTCGTCATTGTGTATTATCAGGACAAACGCAGGTGCGTGAACACGTGTTCCGACATATTATGATTGTCTAAAATTTTATTAGGAAACGGCATGCTATCCCGTTTTTAAAAGACTTTAATAAATCAGCAATATTCAGGTTTATATTATTATTTGATTCTTAAATAATATTATGTCAGACAGGGCACACATTGTAAAAAATAAGCCTTATTATTGACAAAACACTAATATTGAGTAATCAGGGTAGAAATAAACACATGTAAAGAAAGATTTACAAAATAAATCGGGCAGTTACATTCGTACAAGATTCAACAGACGAAACGTTTCATAAAGTGAAGCGGCGAGTAGAAAATAATTTCATGGGATTATCAAATAACGGTCGAAGATTACACATTATAACATTAATTCTAGGAGGCGATCGATGGGTTTCGTAATATTAAAAATTGGGCAAGGCACGCACACAAACACACACACAAACGCACACAAGCACACTCACACACATACCGAGTAATTTATGCGGGAAGAAAGTAACATATACGGTGGCCAGTAAAAAGTGAAATTTTTCGAACTCCAGATGCTTTAGCGTATAAATGACGATTTAATTTACAGCTGGAGGTATTTATTGACTTAATTTTCGAGCATTATTATAAAAGAATGTCATGTTGTTGATATGATTTATAATAAATTATAATTAATTGATTGGATATCACTGATAGTTATTGAAGCATCCCGATACAGAGATCTTAAAGATTTTGATCAACTAGCGGGCTTAGCTTGAGATTTATTTTCAACGTTTGTGGCTGAACTTCAAGCGTGTTCTAGGCAATCATTTCAAATAACGGAGAGAGGGAAGGCAAATTTATATATTAATATGTTGAACGGAGGGGAAGAAATTTTAGATAAGGCTTCATGGAAGTATAAATATTTGTTTGGAGAGGGTGTTAAATTTTATATAATGTATAGCCATATTTATTACTATTTCAGGGATCGCTAGTTCAGGCTATCTCTCAAGGAACCATTAAAATGAAAAAACTTTATACACTATTATACTGATATACCATTTATTTGGCAACAAAGTTATTCATAATAAATATTACGAGATTATCTTAAGTTCATCGCACGCAACAATTGTACGCTGAAAGTTACTGGCTCTGTTTCATTACATTTGTCAAAGATACCATATATTTAAAGCGCTTACTGCTGCAAACCGATCTTGGACGTTTCGCTGTTTTACTTGTCTTCACCGCGTGGTTAAACCCTCTAGAGTTTAAAGTAAATCTGCATTCAGCCTCGCCGCTATATGTGGGTGATCCCCGGGTTGTCTCCCGATTTCTACAACTGAAGTCCATGGCGAACTAAAGTGACGAGTTCTCCCAACTCAAGTCCCGTCGCCCTGTGTGTTCCCGCTTTCTCACCCATTTCGTCTCTCCCCCCTCTTATTTCCCCCTCGTCCGTAGTTAATCATTAATTTTAAGGACATGATTTTTGCGTTAGCGCTTATCCCCTCTACAATTAAAATTATTATATTCAAAAATCCATATGTGACAAGGCGAGCTGAAAAAATTTGCTTTCCTGAAGATTTTCTAGACAGATATAGAAGTACATATTCTTGAACTGACAGATCTCACAATTCGAGAAATTCCGCTGCTTCGAATATCACACAAACAGAACTTTTGCTTTAAAACTAAGATGATTTTTTTTAAATCCATAAATTGTAGTTTACCGGTGATGTAAATTGGCTGAATTCCGTTCCAAAAAGTTGTTGACATTTATTTGTATAATCAGCAAAGGATTTCGACGCAACAGTCTTAGATACCTACCGTGTTCAAATACACAGAGGAGAACATCATTAAACCTTCAAGGTTAATTGTAAATGATGACATACGAATCACGTGCTTACATCTAAATAAAAATAACAACAAAAGCGTCTAATAATAAAATAATATATCATTCATGTAAAAATGCGGATGCAATATAAATCTTGATACGTGAAAAGTGTACAAATGAACCGTAAACAAAATTAAGACAGAAACAAAAGCACCAAAAGACAATAATATAAAAATAAAATAGAACATTCATTCAGTTCTGTGACTTTGTCATTTTATTATGTTTTCAAGGCGAGATTGCAGGCCAGAGTCGTTCAATAACCTTACTATCAACGGCATGCCAGGCTCATCACATGAAGATGATTGTGATAGAACTAAGATGAGGCTTTGATAAATACAAGGACATGACAAATTTCCTATATAAAGTTGAAGATAAATCAATGACCTGGTAACTTTACTGGGCAATAAATAAATAACTGTTATTTTATAGGCAGCAAATTGAAGCTGGGGCGCTTGTCAAAATATTAATATGAACTCATTTTAAATCACAAGGATAGATAAGAATAAGGATAGTAAAAATTCCAAGTACAATATTATAACAAACTAACCATCACGCCGTTCCCATCAGGGGTAGGCAGAGTGGATAGAAAGCCAAATAATTTGGACTTAGCACACAATCCTTACATTGTTCACATTCATCGTCTCATAAACAATAGACAGGAACATATTAATATCCCAATTAAAATATATGGGAATAGTTGGCAAAGAACTAGAATGGTTTAAGGACTACCTGAAAAATAGAAAACAAAAAACCAAGTTTGGAGACGCCATATCGGAGGAACAGCCAGTAAACCTAGGAGTCCCACAAGGATCTGTATTGGGGCCATTACTATTTATATTATATATCAACGATATAGTGCAGTGCTTACAATACTGTTCTATCAAACTTTTTGCAGATGATACGCTTTTATATTTAAAGGGAAATAATTTTGAAAAAGTTATGCTCAAAATACAGTACGACCTAGATCAAATATCTAGTTAAATGTGGTTAAAGATAAACAAATTAAACTAAATATGTACATACCCTTCTGTTATTCTGACTCTTGACATGACTTCGACTCATACGACTCCCGTATTTGGTTCACTTGATAAGGCCATGTCTTCCTCGGGGGTCCCCGACTTCTTCCTCCATTCGCATTAGCGTCATATATTCTCCACTCAATATTTATACTCCTTTATTTATTTATTCGCTCTACATGTCCAAACCATCTAATCGTATCTTTTTTAATCTTACTCACTATGCTTACGTCAGCCTTGCGTCTTTTAAGAATTGTACAAGGTTTTATCACACATGCGTCTAAGTGATCTCGTTTCTACAGCGTTACTCTCATCCTTCCTCTGCCAGATCCATGCTTCACTGCCATACATCAATGTAGGTACTAGCACTCCATTGTGGACTATTAACTTCTCTACTTTGTATTGCTAGCATCAACCGCATCCATTTTTTACGCTTCTTTCAAGATCACTATCGACCTTTCCATCTCTCGTAAACATCCAATATTATTACAGCTAAATTTCTGATTCCGATTAAACCAGGCTGAAAAAAGAACCACAGGTTATTTATTTAAAAAAAATTTGAGATGATGTCCGGGTAATGGTCTAATTGATTAAACTTCCGCAAATAAGGGGGCGAAAGCTGAAAGATCTTTCGGTCGCAAACTTGTACCCAGTTTATCCAAGCCACACGAACGAAAGGGTTATATATCATTTAACCTTGTACTGTGGTTCTAATTTTACCATTAAGTTTGAAAGTCCAAGCTACTAGTCTCACATATCATCAGGACAGGACATCTACTCTGCTATCTTACCAAGTACAAGATAAACATCACGTAGGGTATGTGATAGGAAATAAAAACTTATACCACTGTAGGTAGTATGTGTGTAAAATTACCAAATATTCACTCAACTCTTGTAATAGTAGAACAAACACAGATTTATTTCATAAGACCAAAATGGGTCACTAGAATGATCAATCACATTAATTATTCACTCGTGTGGTCGAGTTTTTATCGTTTTCTTAATACCGGTAGTAGTTATGGAGAATTTCAATTGTGAGGCAAGCAGCAAGCACTGGCTTTTATTCGATGCACCAATAACAGGTGTATTCACGGAATTAAAATTATTTTCTTAGGTTACATTATTATTTTCAAATCTAATTCTTCAATTATACGTTGGTGTAAAAAATTTTGTCCCGTGACAGAGGGTGAGTTTTTCTTCGAAACAAAAATTAACCAAATGACTTTGTAACCGTCTTATAAAATGGACTGGACGTTAACCCTTAGAATGCCTTGGTAAAATGCCAATCGCCCACCGTACATCGGCTGACACTATTTTCGTAATAACTTAATTGTTTACGTAAATTCTAACGTTTTACCAAATAATGTCTTTAAATATTTATAAAAATAGTATATATCTATCCTATGTTGTTTCCCCAGGATAGCGACAGAGATTTTTTTTCTCTCGAAGTTTATAAAAAAAAATGTAATGAAGACGTATGAAAATATTCTTGAGATTTATTATATTTTCTAGCTAAATACGCGTTGTTTGCAATAAAAATAAATCATATGAGACTTTCCTATATAAATATCGTATTATGATGTTGAAAATAGTTTTTTGTAAAATGTTCTATTTTTTTATTTTATAAACACATTATTATTTTTTAAATATAACAAACTTACAATAAAATGCCTAGTTAACTCTAAAAGCAGGCAAAATTGAATTCTTTAATGACCTATATATCATAATTTAAATCAAAAATAAATAAAATAGCATGTGTCCGTACTAGATATTTGCTATACCTCGTGAGTGCTTAAAATACTGTTCTATCAAACTTTTTGCAGATGATACGCTTTTATATTTAACGGGAAATAATTTTGAAAAAGTTATGCTCAAAATACAGTACGACCTAGATCAAATATCTATGTGGTTAAAGATAAACAAATTAAACTAAATATGTACATACCCTTCTGTTATTCTGACTCTTGACATGACTTCGACTCATACGACTCCCGTATTTGGTTCACTTGATAAGGCCATGTCTTCCTCGGGGGTAAATACGCGTTGTTTGCAATAAAAATAAATCATATGAGACTTTCCTATATAAATATCGTATTATGATGTTGAAAATAGTTTTTTGTAAAATGTTCTATTTTTTTATTTTATAAACACATTATTATTTTTTAAATATAACAAACTTACAATAAAATGCCTAGTTAACTCTAAAAGCAGGCAAAATTGAATTCTTTAATGACCTATATATCATAATTTAAATCAAAAATAAATAAAATAGCATGTGTCCGTACTAGATATTTGCTATACCTCCTGATTAAAAAAAAGTATTATTCAATTTGGATAGGTATTTCGGCTTCAAATCCAAATTTATGTTTGTGTGAAAAAGGCCGCGCAGCCGTTCCCGTTAAGCAATATTAAGTTTGTGTCTTAAAAAAAAACAAAAACAAATGAATTTATAATGTTGTTCATAACAACAAGTTCATCAAACTTCACTCTAAAAGTTGCATAACAAGAAGTGATATAAATACTATTAAAAATATACGAATCAGCAACACAAGTAAGTAGTGAGTCAGGAGACAGGATTTATTTTGTGAACCTACACCAACTATTAAAACATTATGAATGATAAAACTTGAACCGCTAAAAAAAGTGGTCCGAACAAAAATAACAAACACTACAAAGGTGGTAAGGAACTCATTTTTTTAATAGCTACAACGAAATCCGACTTCATTGATACGTACTATAAAATTACACTTATCAAACTCCATTGTACAACTTTCGATACATCATTATATCTTTCGTACTTCTACATGTGCACCTTTTATCGCTATTTGGCTTCGTTCTGGAAAACACCCAATTTGAACATGAACATACTGTTCATATTTATTTTTATTAATATCAACAAAGTACATTGCTCTGCAACTACTTTCATAGTACCTCAAGTGCTTATTTTGTACTCTTGTTATTATATACAATTATTAAACTCCTTTGTATAACAGAACTCTCTATAATAACTTGTATTGTACCTGCTTATATTGTTCATACTCAACTTATTATGTTATGTTATACACTACATATACAACTACAAATTCCTGAACAACTTGCCCATAACAATGTATACAAGCAAAAGCCATCAATGCATGAATAAATAAATAAAAAACGGATAAACATTTACATAAATGCCATTATTTAAAAAAAATAATTGAAATTCATTTATCACTTCTATACATTGTATTATTTATTGACTCTCTATGTGGGATGTGTGGGATTGAACTAATCTCCCCACATTCCAGAATAAATAAATTATTATTATTTTTCCAAACCAGGGCGCTTGCGAATGTTGTGATGAATTTTGATATCATATAAAATACCTATGAATTATAAAATATGGCCTCTGTAGATACTAGATCGATACTGTTTTTTCTGGGTTATGTGACGAAACTTCGTTATTATGTTGATTTAAATTACGATTTCAATGACATTTCATGAAATGATAAAGAATGGAGGCTACGAAAAGATGAATAATATTATGATATTTGATGGCACTATCGCTATTAAAAAATACGTACTTTTATCAAGTATGCAGTAGTTTTAACTTCATCTTCTGAATAGATTTCAATAATCTTAATCCCAAATTTGTTGTTGTGTTGCAAAAATGTGGTGCAAGTATTGTGGCGTTTTATCTCACTTTAATCGAGAAAGAAATCAAAGGCACATAGCTCGTAATGGAAAAGACGTTGCAAGCTAAACCTAAAGCCACCAGGTAGAAAAAGATGTGCAAATATCACAAAGCCAGAACTTACCATTCGAGAGATTTTACTTCTTAGGCGGACAGAGAAAAAATAAGTTTAAATACGTCATATCCGAGGAACACCAAGAGAAAGGATGGGATTCCCACAAGGAGCTGTGTTGGGTCTCCTACTATTTTGGGATTTCTTGCTTTATTTTATTAATGATATTCGATGACACTGAGTTAGCTACGCATATCTGAAACGGCAGGCCGTGCAGCTAAAAAACGTATTATTTTTTTAATCAGACAAAAGGCTTTATAGAGAAAAGTCAGTGGTGGAATTCGGTCGAGGACTCGAAGATCAGAGGTAGTCACAGACAATGTCGTGCCAGTTACGGTCGATGACATTACCTATAATAATGATATTACAATTTAGGCATGGTCGACTATTAGGCACAAGCACCAGCACAGGCAACAGACGACCGGCGGCCTTGTCACGAATCGTAAACACGTTAAAAGCAAAAATTCCCCTTTGCATTGTGAGAAATAATGTTTAATTACGGGGAGACAGGTGATTATCTGTCAGAAGAAGTCCTTCGTAGCGAATCTCTACAGCGCAGTGATTTAACTTGCTCAGATCGCGTAACCAGAAGACAATAGAATTGATCACATCATTCTAGGTTTCATAAAGAACAGGAATAAAAAACATTAACAGCAACTTTGCACAGTTGGCTCAAAATTATGTTAAAAAAAACTCTTGCAATTACTACAACTGTGTACGGTTTATTGCCAATCTTGTTCCTTAAGTGGATTAAGTGATAATCATGTAACTTAATTGTTTTTCCTCTACGTGAGCAGGGACACCTTCATGAACTCATTAGATAACATCTGGTTCAAATACAAACACATGCAAGCAGGCAGTCAATTCTAAATTACAGCAATTTGTTAAAAGAATGAGGATCTGTATTATTATTATTTGAGTATTTAAAAAGCGAAACTGGCAGAACATGGCACAAGTACATTCGTACACACAAGATGATGTAATAAAAGCAAAGAACTGTCATAAACAATGGCGGGCGCTTAATATGCACGAAGATGAATTGCTTTGCACAGTGCAAATATTTAAATAAATTATGTTAACTAACTAACTAACCATCACGCCGTTTCCCCGCAGGGTTAGGGGGAGATGACGGACCGCCAAACAACTCGGTCTTGGCACACACTTCTTGCCTCATTCACGTTCATACATCCTCTCATACATACTCTTCTATTATTCACACTCTTGACATGGCCTGACTCGAGCATTTGATTCGCTTGATCGTGCCATGTCTTCCTCGGACGGAATTTATGTTAAGTGTCACAAATATTATCAATCAAATGGAACATGCAGAAATTGAGCATTTAATTAGTTTAGCAAATATCACACACTTAAGGGAACAGGCTTCTAACACAAAAGCTATTCGTTAAAAATATTAATTTATTACCTAACATTTAAAAAAAACACCAAGTAAAGACCGACTATTTAACATTGTCCCAAGTTTTTTAAAGAAATACAATGTTAATTTTGTAAAGCCGTTTGAATTATTTGCTATGCAACATTTTAGAGCAAGATCGTTCTACAGGTACGATTACGTTGATTGAAGCAGACACCTTTACATTAAGTTTTAAGTGATTAATGGATTCGTAAGTACAACAGAAAAATCAACAGCTAATAGGAACAACGAGAAAAAGCGTTTTTTACGTTCAATTGAATAAATTGTGGAAAGCGTGTGAGAGAAAGTGATAACTGCGTAGAATAATAAGTATTCATATACCTCGCAGCTGTTTGGAAAATAAAATGATTACAATTGCATTAAATAAACACTAGCATTAATTATTATTTAATTATAAAAATGTTACAGTGAAATTAGTTGCGCAACCATAAACTGGTTTAGTTCTCTTCTGGGGAGGACTAATTTTAATTGCGTAAATAATTTGTGTATCAAATTTCAGACGAAAATTGTAATAAAAATGCATCGGGCCCGGAGAGCAAAAAGTTGCAATAACGTTTTATATCGCACCAAAAATTTTGATTTTTGGACACAAATTGTAATAATCAAATAGGTTCAAGGATAATTTAATTAAGGCAGTTTATAAAATATAATATAAATATTATAAGGCGGCAAACACGGCTATAGAATGGCAATAATAATTTATAATCAAAGACATAATATATTATGTTCGCTACCGGGTTGTTACGAAAGCGCTACTAGCAATAAATGTGAAATATATTAATAAAGCAATTAGGTACAGCGTATAGTCATCGAAAAATTATGTAATGTAACTGATCTTGTGTTCACGAAATCAAACTAAGCGACCACTTAGATAAAATTCGCTCAATCTCGATGTCATCGACGCGGTTGAGTTTAATTTTCGCTTAGCGGTACACTTGAAGTTCAGCCATTTATTTTCATAGATTAACCCCAAAATAAGTGATGTCGGCTTATTTTTAGCACATCAACAAATTTGCTTTAAAAAATTCAGAATACAAAAAAAAGTGTATTCACAACAAGCACAGTAGTGTTTAATTTGTGTTAAATAAATATTTAAAATATGTATTTGCTTTGATGAAAATGTGCGATGTCTATTAGCATTGCGCAAACGCTCAGTTAAAAATAACTAAGAACAAATCTTCCTTAGGTAAGTCTTTCGCTAAGGTTTAAACTTTACTTTACTTATCGTTTGGTCAAATTTAATTGGTGGTGGAGGCCGTAGATAAGCACACTATAATTTAAAATAGAATTAAATCAAAACCGCGATGTGTTGACGATTATATTTGGTTGATTTTTCTTGTTTATATGATGATGACATAATATTAAAAAGAGGAAAATAATTTATTCAAAAAAATATATGTATAGTCAAGGAAGAAATAGGATCCTGCTTAGAGTCTGTGAAAACCCGCGAAGGTCGTGATAAATACTAAAACAGAGACAATATAAAAAGGATACGATTTCCTTATGTTCTCGCCTACTTTGTGCATTACATATTAAATGGGATCCTTTGCATAATTGACACATTTCAAGATCGTTTGATATTCAAGATGAAAAAAACTTGAATTTGCTTTGTATAGAGTTTCAAGGCCGAGTGATCGATCGGTGGCATCGTAAAAACCGGATAAGCTTCCGTAAATATTAAATACGAAAATAGAGAACAATATTGCTTTCGTGAATGCAACCATTTGAGTTAAATACACGGCAGCATGCGTATTTTTCACGTAGGTAAATTTCATCCAATCTAATAAACGTATCGTATATTTAATTCATAATGTTAACTAGAAATTTCAACAATATTAAGTGTATCAACTGTTATATTTTGCCTTTTTTAGAAGACAACTTGAATACAATCTTCCCGTCTAGAACCCACATTACAATATTCACGTACAAGCTATTGAAATAATACAAAATAAATGGGCATTCCAGCAAATTGAACTACAACACTCCTTTAAATTAAATGAATATGCTTAAATTGTTCTTAAATTCTAAATGATGCATTTGATAGTCCAGAATTGCTTGCATTGATAAGCTTTCGGATTACTACGTAATACTTGTTAGTCGGGATTTATTTCAGTGGAGAAATTCTTGTACTAAATACCATACATATTCCTCATTGCCCAGAATACTTGTGGAGAGAAATAATTATACCGAGTCAGTGGACATCTTTAGTTTATCATGTGATGTATAATAAATATGTAATGTAATAAGGTAATAAATCATAAATAAATAATTAGGCAGAATACAAAAGAAATTTTCATGCACTTTTTAATAAGATGCAAAATTATCGTTACCTTTAAATTCCCAAAAACCAATCGTACTCTTTAATCATTGGCTATTATTAACTCAGAATTACGTGATAGTTCATATTCATGGCTTGTGTTTAAAACGTACAATATCTACAAATAACATAGCATCTGCACAGTGACAACAAAAGAATACCACAAACAGCGCCACAGAAAATAACCAAAACAATATTCATCAGAGATTTTATTCGCGAAACACTTCTGCACCCACTGACACATCTGATGAGTGTATCGGCTGGCGAATTAATTTAATTTTTAAAGGAGTTTTAAGGTGTCATTTAACAAGTGAATACCCTATGGAATAAACGCACGCGTAGGACTCGTATTTGGGTGTAATCCCCACAGCAGACAGCGGACTTTAGCAGACTGCGTGGCGCCAGTGTGTGAGGAACATACATCCGAAGGTGATCTACTTTGAGGAATAATAATAACAAACAGTTCAATGAATCGTCGGATCAAAGTACGCGTGTGCTTTTTTACTCCAGTCGATTCATTGTAGTAAAATTGTAATTAGCGCTCAACTGCCGAGTGCTGGCCTCGGAGACTTGAATGAGAGTCATTCGAGGCGGGGCTAATATTTAAGAAATTCATTGACTGGTATTGACAGGTACCTAGCTACCTAGATACTATTGCGAATTTATTAAACACTTGGAAACATATTTCATAATGTCGCGTTGTTCATTTGGAAGTTGAAAATATCGTAATCAGAGCCTAATTTTAGGCACTGAATTTTGCATTCTTATCGGAGAAAAGAGGAAAATATTTTAAAAAAATTAAATTATGGTTTTCGTGGTGCGCTTTTCAACAATGATCATCATTCTTACATTCACTCCGCATAAGACTAATAAAAAGCCCGCTTTATAAATAAGAAGTCAAACAAACCCTTCACTTTCGACGCGATTGCTTCAACCGGTCTTTAAAAGTAGGGTGTAGATTGTTCGATATAAATTTTTAAAAATTAAACACAGACCATATTTTTGGTAAGATTATTTAATCACCTCCTTCAATACGAACCAATTATCACAATCATAAAATTCCGAAATCGAAAGAAATAACAAGAAACACGGTTAAAACTATCGATTACGCGTTCAAAAATTTTAACGATGTCCCTTCACTGTTATGAAACGGGGTCGCAAAAACATCGGATGCACTCATTAAATCATTAACGAACTTTTATTCATAATAAACCCCATTTCGTCATCATGTACTGGATTATTTATGTGGACAATTGTTCAAAAATAATTTTAACTTCGAATATCTTTTATATTTGTACTATACCATTGACACAACTCAATATTAGAAAAAAAAGGAGGCAGTAACAATCAGAAGAAAGCTGCTAGTTTTACTTTTTTAAATATTATCTGACCAACAAATCGGAGAAATTAAAAATTTATCAAATTAAATATATCTCAACGGGTGTTCCACAGGGATCAATTTTAGTGCCAATCATGATCAAATTATGCATGTTTGAATCACGAGTAAATTATTTTTCTACGTTCGACATTTTGTATAATATATGCGGACAATACGGCACTCGCAATTTCACATAAAGGCTAAACCACTGCAATGAACCTTATGCAACATGATTTTATAGCCCTAATGAAATGGTCTCATGATGCAGACCTAACAATAAATGCCAAAAAAACTAAAATTATGCACATAAGATCTCCACACGCCAGATGTAATGTAATGCCTTCGCCATATTCGCACACATTTGACTACATACATAATAATGTTGCAAAGCCCTGATCATGCGGAACCGTTAACTTCGTCAATAATTAACAATTGAAAATTTCAATTGGAACAATTGATATTTAAATGATGTATGTACACATTAGTAATGTTCGTAAACGCTTAAGGGCTGTCATGGGCATGATTTATAAAATAAAATATTTCATACCTACAGGGTTTTCCAATAAGAGGTGTTATTTTGAATAGCCCGCTATTTCGGTAGATGTTACTTTCGAAGCTGTCGTTTTTTGACATTTGACAAGTAGAAACTACGCCATTAATAAAAATGGAACGATACACGCTTCAACAACGCATTGAAATTATTAAAATTCACTTAAGTGAATCAAATGCAAATCATCTTGAGTAATGAGGCCCATTTCCACCTCGGTGGCTTCGTCAACAAGCAAAATTGTCGCTACTGGGGCTCGGAAAACCCAAGAGTTATTGTTGAAAAGCCTCTCTATCCTCAACGTGTGACTGTTTGGTGCGGTTTATGGTCCGGCGGAGTCATTGGACCTTACTTTTTTCGAAAATAAGACTGGAGCAACAGTTACGGTGAATGGATCGCTATCGAGAGATGATTAATGATTTTTTTATGGCCGGAATTGGATTGTATTGATCTGGAAAACGTTTACTTTCAACAAGACGGCGCTACGTGCCACACAAGCAACGAAACCATTGATCTTTAACGATTGAATATCAAAATAACACCTCTTATTGGAAAACCCTATACAAGTACTTATTATAACATTCATTACCTAAATAGAATAGACCAAATCCACCAACCTATAACACTAATGTCTATTTATTTTTATCACTAATACGGAATCTTTAAACATATCTACAACATTCCCAAATCGATTACCAAAATTATGCAGTCGATTTATAAATGAATGAGCCTGATGATTTAAAATTGTCACAGAAAAAGGTAGCACTCTGTCTCATATTTCTGGTAGGTACATATAATTTTATGTTGGCAAGAATTTCAGGGCTGTCAATACTGTATTGCAATATTTACCAACCTGGTCAGGTATTGCCAGAAAAGGGAATGTTATGATATATTAATTTTAAGTCAACATGTTGTATTAAATCAATTACTTGTATAAGGAAAGAGTTAACCATTAACATAATACAAGATTCACTCATCATTTCAAATTAAGGATCGGTGGTTCCTAAAAGTATGCAAGAACCCTAAACCTATATTGTACCCAAAATATTAAATAAACTACAAAACAATGATAATAAAAAAAATCTATTTATACCACTAAAGACAATAATTATTACAAAGAAAGTAGCTATTAGATTCAATTATTAAATTTGATTAAGTACGAATTAAACGCAATGACATTAAATAGTTATAACATACAAATGAATTATTTTGGTGGCCAAATGATGCCCTCGTGTTATTAATTTAAATTTACATTATGACTTAGGCTTTTATTCTACCTCATATTTTACATAATATAGATATTAATATTATATTCATACAATCTAACCGCCTGACTCAAAATTCAAATTCCACCAGGGAGGCCATCTGATTCAGAGAATAATGCATATACCCTCAGGCCTCTGGCACATTCTGTCAGAAAGACCGATTATTTCCACGTTGAAATAAAATCCAAATAAATGGAATATTTCTGAACGTTGTAGAAAAAAAAGACTTATCAAAGATGATGAAGTACGCTTTGAAATAAGAAATGAACATAATTTCAGAAACAATTAAAATTTGAAAGAAAACGTAAAAAAGTTTTAAAAATGGCTCTCCTTACGTTTTTACAGAAATAAAATGACTGCGCACAAATGTATTATAGATATTACTATCACCTCGCTTTTTTGTGGTTTCACTTTAAAATTCATAAACTTTCATAATTGTTCTCAAATAGAGGTCGGAACCTTTGGTTTCATAGAGTTGTATATTATATTTGTGATCTCTTTCTAACACCGTTTAGATAATATTTCTCAGCATGGAGGGAAGGGAGACACAATGATTTCTAAGAGACAATATGAGCTGTTTCCAGAAGCGAACAAATTAGCCTAGAGGTTTAAACAACAATAATTGAGGTTTTTTTTACATGTATACATAGATTTTAAATGAGTTTCCTTGATTTGATACAAGATAATGTGTGATCAATGATCACTTTCGGTTTATGAATTCAATAGAATTCGTGTTCACTTAACGTTCACGTTGAATTATCGTTCAAACATAACAATTAACAATTATAATTACAACGCTGAGATGCAAATATGGCTAGAAACCGAACGCGCTCAGACATAATACAGGGAAAATTATACAGGGTGTTGATTGGGCAAGCTTCATACATTTAGAAGTAGCGCCTTCGAGCCGTTTCCCAGCTTAAATAATAATGTATTTTTAACTCTCGATTGTAAATAAATCCTTGACTCATGACTCGTGCGATTATTTAAAATGCAAATTGATGATCCTACGTGGTTGTTTCAAGTTGTAATAAAGATCACTCGCAGTGGCATACCTCGTAATGGGATGCCCTCGGGAGATAGACGATCTCTAAGAGCATTTTTTGGGTAAATGTTTCTAACATTTTCGCAGAAGGTCACAGAAAACAGACTTCCCTGAGACCGATGGTTTTACAGAGTTATTAACTTGTTGCCAGAATTTTATAATTGAGGTAGGCACCTGACAAGATTATAGTTTAAACATTTGCAAAAAGTTAATCAATACTTAACTTAATTTACAAATTGCGATCAGAGAACATACGAAAAAATTATGTTAAATAGATTTAAATTTAAAAATTATGTAAATTACAAAGAATTAAGTTTTACAATCATGACATATGTGTTATATTGAAATACGTGTTGAAATGTATTCAAAAGGACGCTTCGACCCGATTAATACCGTGCGCGCATTACAAATGCAACAAAATAATAATGCATAATTAATTACACAACGGTGAACAGCCGGTCGTCTAAATTAGTGGAGTCAGAAGAATGTAGTTGTAACTTCTCACGTATTTTGCAAAACCAGAGGTCAGATAAAAATAAAACAGAGGTAGGTATAAATAATATCGATATCCATTGTTTTGTGAAATGAGAATATCCTTAGTTCTTACCGGGATGTCATTTGTCCAGTTTCAACTTATCCCTAACGATAACCTTGTTGGAAAAATATTTGAAATTTGGAACAGTGGCAAGAACATAGTGCAAATTCGAGTGCATTGTTTTGAAAACAGAAGGATTGAGCATCTTGGAAGTTGACTATCTTGGAAGTGCATAATATCGTTTGAAGTACTCATTCGTTTGGTTGTGGTGATAATTACCTCAAGATATCGTGGTAGAACTCACTATATTGTGTGCTACTTTGCAGAGATAAAAGTGGTAAGTGATTGGTCATTCTGTTTTTTCCGTCCTTCCATACATTGTTTATGCCTACACATACTATCACCCAATTCCAGCAGTCACCAATTCATTTCGTCTCGTTTAAATTATTTTCAATCCACTTTCATGTTAATCTGAAGCTGTAATTCGTAAGCAGTTTTGGATGCAACACCATATTTACAACTGTTTTTGTTAGGTTAGGTTAGGTTCAGAAGGCCCAGTAGAATTGTGCAGACCAAACATTGAAACTACCGACTGAGTAAGTAATATATTAATAATAATCTGCAATAAATTAATTAAAACCTTGGACAGAAGTTAGGAAATGCTTTTATAGAACTCGAGTTCATTTTAAAATATTCATCGCTTGCAACTGAAATAGTGTATTCCAATTGGGCCGCTTACACAATTCTCCCAGTTGTAGATATAATGTACTTTAAGATTGAGTAAACATTTTTTACCAAATTATAACTTTATATTAATCACAATCACAAATAAACAGATAAGTGTACACAACACATATTATAATGTTGAAAATATCAACCTTCGTTAACTAGAATAGGAACCGCACAGTAAAAAAATTAACGCGCACCAGCGTTAGTGTAATATTCATTCAGCAGTGTACCTTACACTTGAAGTTATCCAATCTGTATGGATATCTGTGTATGAATCCGCTAAGCATTGAACTAGTGATACTAGTGATCAGCTAGTGAAGAGTTTGAAAATTGCTAATTTAATATTCATTTCTCCTAATCAACTATGGAGTACCGCAAGGAAGAGTACTAGGACCGATACTATTTCTAAAATACAACAATGATATCTGAAACCTAGAAACTAGAGGAAAAATCATTGGTTTTGTTGATGATACAGTAATTTCATTTAACGAAAGAGGTTGTAAACGTGCCTACAAAGAAGCGGAACATGGAGTCCTGCAAAACTGGTTTAAAATAAATTCCCTCACACTTAACGTCAATAAAACAAAATATCTGACATCATCTATAACAGCCAGAAAACAGACGTCGGGTGACTTTAATCTCAAATTACATACATACATGCCAAGGAATTTATCAACGTAGTCAAGGTTTATTATATCTCGGTCCGACTACAGTACAATCCAGAGGCATCAAATATCTTGGAATTGAAATTGGTGATTTGCTGATTGCTACCATAAGAGCAGGATTTGGCAGTTCTGTTGTTTTTGAAATAGCGTCAAAAGGGTGATTACGGAAAACAGTTGTGGTAAGAAAAATTAAGTGGAGCGTGCAACTCGCAATGAAAATACCGCACAACACATTATAATTATTTATTGCGTAAGCGAGCAATTAACACAAACCGTAATTTTTTTTATTATTGCCACTGAATTATTTTTTATTTATTCATACCTATGAAGTACTTATTTTGAAATTAGTTTCGTTGTAAACGCTATAATAATTTTTGTGTTATATCTAAAAAACTAATTCAATCGGTTTGAGTACAAATTGGCTATATTGCGTTAATATTGCAAAGGGCTATGTGTACAATCCTGCTTTTACAAATTACCTGATGATAAATATTTATAAATAAATTAAAATTTGTAAATTAAATTGTGAAACGATTTTTAGCAGGACATTATAAAAAACAGGACTAACGGTAAAACGGAAGGAACTCATAAGCCTACTTCTAGGAGGATCGGATAAGTTAGTACTGCGAATAATAATTACGATAATGCAATGAAAACTCTACCAAGAATAGAACGCGCGGAAAGGCGCGAAACCCGCAATATGGCATTTGGTCATACGAGAGGGAACGAGTTGGCCCTGAATTCAACATCCAGGTTTAAATTAACTCTAATACAATTTTAATTAAAGATTTTACTCTTTTCAACATACGGTTTAAAAATATTACTTTCATAAATGGGACATTCAATAAACAATATTTGTAAAAGACAGAGAGCGATGACACTCGAAGAATCAACTCTACGACATGGAATAACCACTTGGGGACATTCTTGTAAAACTAACTTAAATTGCTTACAATCAATACAAAATTCTATGGTTAAATTACTAATTTCAAAAAATATTTTTTCACAGAGACGTATCGAAACATACATTGCCTGTGCAGGCCTTACTATGGGACAAAATATTGATTCAGCATATATCTGACTCTGAATATAAAAATAAATTGGAACATGAACACAGCACTAGGTTTACAAATAATGAAGGCAAGCCTGTTCCAAAATATTACAGTAAATAATGACAGCTAACCCTAGAATATAACGTGCCCAAAATGTTCAACATGTTGCCAAGTAACATAAAAATTGTAAATTCTTAAATAGATTCAGATATATGCTGAAAACATGACTCTTAAGTGGAAATACTTTATACTAATCATCACTATTAATCAATAGTTGTTATTTATTAGTATGTTGATTTAGACTATTTATGGCAATAATAATAATATGTTTTAGTAATAATATTACGTAAACACATTTACATTGCAATTCAACGAACTGCTTAATTGTACAGGGTTTTCCAATAAGATGTGTTATTTTGAATAGCCCGCTATTTCGGTAGATGTTACTTTTGAAGCTGTCATTTTTTAACATTTGACAAGTAGAAACTACGCCATTAATAAAAATGGTACGATACACGCTTCAACAACGCATTGAAATTATTAAAATTCACTTGAGTGAATCAAATGCAATCATCTTGAGTGATGAGGCCCATTTCCACATCAGTGGCTTCGTCAACAAGCAAAATTGTCGCATCTGGGGCTCGCAAAACCCAAGAGTTATTGTTGAAAAGCCTCTCTATCCTCAACGTCTGACTGTTTGGTGCGTTTTATGGTCCGGCGGAGTCATTGGACCTTACTTTATCGAAAATGAGGCTGGAGCAACAGTTACGGTGAATGGATTGCGCTATCGAGAGATGATTAATGTTTTTTTATGGCCGGAATTGGATGGTATTGATCTGGACAATGTTTACTTTCAACAAGACGGCGCTACGTGCCACACAAGCAACGAAACCATTGATCTTTTACGATTGAATATCAAAATAACACCTCTTATTGGAAAACCCTGTAGTTCAACGGGATAAAACTTTAAAGAACAATTAATAAAATATATGGATGTATATGTGAACTTGTGTATCATTTCTAGGCCAATACAGTGAAGTATTGGTGGGCGAGGAAAATTTCACATGGATTTTAAAAACGTGTTCCGAGAAAGAGGTCTCGAATAGAGTGACTTTATAAATATCGTGGTAATAGATTGTAATTGTGTCTTTAATATTGCATAGAAACGATTTGTGACGAAACATAATCGATTACGAAATATTAAGAGATGTTAAGAATCAAGGACGCATATGGACATTATTATTGACGCTAAGTGGCAGATTAAATATTCGCATTCTTCTTATTTTAATGTCCTAACGATCCCAGAAACTTTTCAGCGATGATATTCTCATGCTTATGATATCCTGGTGGTCCGGTATTAAACTTGCCTAACATCTTTCTACCTCTCTTAGTCTCTCGGCGTTGTCCTTTCGCACATTTGAAGAATACCAATTTCGTCGTAATTCAAACCGTTCATTTTTGAATCGCATTCTTCACACATCCCCTCATGTCAGTACGGTCTATTGCGGCGTGAACCGCATGAGAGAAGCCAAGTGAAGTCAGGTGTAGCCCTATTTTTCAAATCGTTCGAATTTGATCGACTTTCTTTTAAAATTGCGAACAACCTCTAAAATCTCAAGTCCGTTAGACACCGAATGAAATTATCCTCTTAATGTCTATGAAATCCATAAAAAAGTATTCATTTAAGAAATAATAATTACAAATTATTAAAATATTTTTAAAAACATTTTAATAAATTTTAAGTACGCTTTAAAAATATAATTAATTAGGAGGTTCCCATTTTTACATTATCTCCACTAGAGAGGTCTTGAAAAAAATAATTTCCCTCGGGGCCTATGTCATCTTTGCTGATGCTATTTGGAGGATCTTTTTGAGGTAAGGAAAGAGTGAACATGGGTCTTGGAGAGACCCATGTTGTAAGAAGAAGGAAACACAAAGGACGACAAATTGTTCCATAGCTGAACTGTTGAACTCAAGAACGAGTCTTAAAAACGACCCGTTCTCCGGTGACAAATGATCCGACCTTGAGATTTAGGTGGTTTTAATTTAAGTAGGTAAATATAACGAATGCACTAGTATTTGGAAAACAATTTCCTTCGTGCGTACGCTTGGTACGTACGGAGTAGATTACGGAGTTCAGTACTTGGTTTGCGTGTAAGTAATATACAACAATACGAAAAAAAATAGGTATTTAAATGACGTCAGTCTGCGATGAAAATGATTTTATTGGAAAGATTCCTACCTTTTTGTGGTTCCAAAGGACGTTGGCACTGGGCTTGCCTCGCCGGATGTCGCTCTGGTCGATGACGTCATCGTGTATGAGGGAGGCGGAGTGTATCATCTCGCTGATAAGGGCGACTTGTCGCTGGGAGAACAGGAGGCCGCTGCAACACACACAAACAGCCATACATTAGTTATAGCCCTTTTGCCACATGGGCCACATTTGCTGTAGGGTAAGTGTAATTTGTTTTAATAAAAATACGAGACAAGTGATAAATAGGTCACACGCAGAACTATGCTGGAAATTTTTGCAAATACTTGACTCGATTCACACGGTTCATTAAACGACCTAAACCTTAAATTTTAAATGAAATATCTTGAACGGGGATTGAATTTCAACCTCCAGGACAGCGATATGAGATATATTAGATGCCGTCAAATATGATAGACGCAATTTTGAATTTTCGACAATTGTCGATTTTTGAATTCATGTAGTACCTAAACCTTAAATTTTAAATGAAATATCTTTGAACGGGGATTGAATTTAAAACCTCCAGGACAGCGATATGAGATTAAAATTGGTTACATTGCTAAAATGGAAGGAAATAGTTGAGTGAAGAAGGAAGAAGAATACAGGAAAAAACCTGACTTTTAGTTAAGAAGAATGTTCGTGTGAGAAAGCGAGGAAAGAAAAAAAGATTCAACATTTGTTAGAAGGTAGCTATTACGTATAACCTGTTGTACCACCGGGCTTTTCTCACAATTTCTCTTAATAAATAAAACTCCGGCTTCAACAAGACACTTGGACTTTTATTGTGATAGATTGACAATGGCTCTTATTCAGCAGGTGATTGCAATAACAATCTGAACCTCGACCTTGAGGTTCTAACCTTATATATTTACATATAATTCTCCACAAATAACGCCATTTATGGGTTACCTAATAGACTAATCTAGAGACATCTACGTGTGAGCTCATAGACTATTATCAAGGATACTACAGAACCTAATTGTAAAAACACGGCGTACACCTACAAAGCTTGTTTAGGAAAAAATTAGGAAGAAATCCACGGATAATAAAAATATGCTAGTCATAACATCCTTGTCCGAGAATCAACAAAACCTTAGGGTAATTTACTATCAAAACATTACAACGATCAATAAGACACCTCCGCAAATTCAAATCGGATTGGCAAACTTAATTATTTATTATTCATACATCGAATACAAACTTAAATGTATTATTATTATATTCGCATATAAATTGAATATTTGAAACTCGAGCTATAAAAAAAGGTGCAATAAAGATATCATATTAAAGAAATGGCACGTAGACGAATTAAAAAGGAGAGGAACTTTTAACGGCTGTGTTTGAGAATGAAAAATTATCGCTTTTATATTTAGACAGGTTTTTTCAAGCATCTGGTATAGCGGAGTCATTTTGAACGAGCCACACAATTGAGGTAGCTCTTTTTGGTGAGCCGCATTCGTACGACTCCCGATAAATCGTACAACGGCTCAATTGAACGTAACTTTTTTTTTCCAGGAGATATTTTTGAAAAAAAATGCCGTTCAAATTATTTTTATTTTTATTTTTATTTTTATTTTTATTTTTATTTTTATTTTTATTTTTATTTCTTTTTATTTAGGAAGCAAACAGTCGTACAGTAAAAAATTATAACAATAAACATTCATATGTTCTAGACCAATTAAGTTCCATTGAGTTAAATGTTGATTTAGTATTTTTTACCTACACAACATATTAAATGGCAAAAAAAAATAAACATAATAAAGAAATACATAAAATTAAAAACAAAAAGAAAAAATACAACTTTTCGCATAGCTATACTATTCACTACGGGTGATAATAATGTAATTTTCACAACAAAAAAATCGAATAAAATAAAAGTATTTTAATTTATTAAGCTGAATTTTATATGATATCAAGTTATGGTTGAAAATGTCTACATCTCGTAAGGCATTGTGAGTTTCACAGATACGTACTATTACAGAGTTTTGCGCGTATTTGGATTTACAATGTGGTATTCTAAATAAATCGTTCGATCTGGTGTTTTGCTTGGGGCAACGAAATGCAATCCTTTCTAACAGATATGATGAATCAACAAGGCAGTTCACGATTTTGTGTAAGAATAATGCATCAGAGATTTTTCTACGTTTATATAAAGTGACAGGGACAAATCGATGGTCACTAAAACGATACGATAGGTGTTTCATAAATTTGTTCTGAATATTTTCAATGCGATCAATATATGTTTGATATTGAGGATTCCAAATTATTAATTATTATCCAAGTATTGATTGTTATTACTCAGAGACGTAAACGGAGTCTGAAATCTAGACATGGACGTAAATATCTACACCTACCAACTACCTAGCATCTTATTTTTCTCGTGGTACGGGGCGGCGTACCGGTACCAGGAGTCGTACGATCATTCATACGTTTACGCTGGGGAGCTGGGAGCCGTATCGGTGGAGCCGTACAGGAGGAGACGTATCGGTCGAACCCAGAATACTCATTGCTCATAAGCTCTGAGCTCAAAGCTCCCGTTCAATTGAGCCGTAGTTCAATTGAGTCAACTCTTTGAGTAGTACGAAAATATTGAGCAGGGCTTTGATTCTCGACGAAGTGATTCCACTCGAACAACGAGTGGTTCGACCCACTGACTTTTGACGTTTGGCGAATGTACCTTAGACGAGACTCAAGAATAAGAACGTCGACCAATGTTTGTAGGTACCTTCAACGGGGATTGCGAGCGGCCTGGGTTGGAGAATCGATACCCAGGTACCGTGACTACCGCTCTTAATAAAATGACCCATCGCTAACTTGGTAGTCAATTAAAACAACGTTAATAATTTATTTTTAGTATACTTTGTATCCTGATGAAGAAACCTTTGATTTTGAAACATGTTGATAAGGTTTGATAAGGTTAAAACATAGTTTTAATTTATTTTAAATTCATTAAAATAGTACTCATTATAACCACAAAGCTGGGAAAGTAAGCTATTCTATTGGCTAAAACCTTAATAATGGTTTCTAAGGTTTTGTGGTAAAATATTTGCGGTATTAGTTTTAGCACTCCTTGTTTTGCAAACTACTATTTGAACTGTTATTAGCACGATGAGGTCACATACAAATCTATTCTTCTTCTTCCATTAACTTCTCAGGCCTCAGCCATATTCTGTCAAGCTGTCGGAGTATTTCCACTTTGGAATAAAATCCAAATAAATGGAATATTTCTGAACGTATCCGAAAACTAAGAAATGTTTTTGAAAGGTGATGAAATACGCTCACATATTTTATTATTAAAATAAACATTTATTGTTGAAATATAAAAAAATTTAATGCGTACATAAAAAATTATATATATGTTCTCATAAGTTTTTTAAATTGCAGTCGGTACGTTTAGTTTTATAATGGTAAATATTTTAATTCTTCTATGGTTAACTTCTAGATTTGTATATAAAGCGTGGTGTTTTCTCTTTCTAACACCGTTTACATCATATTTATCAATACAAGAGTAAGGGAGAAACAACGATTTCTGTGAGAAATCGAACAAATTAGCCTGAAGGATTAACAGCTCCGTTCTCATCTCCGTCCAGACATCGCGAAGCTTGCGAACAGATGAGAGCAAGAAGTAGTGTCAAGCAATAGTTGAACATCAAAGCAAAGGCACCTAAAATATTATCAGTCACAGTGGATTTCGTTTGCCCTTTTCACTGCTAATATGTTTTTGCTAGTCGGGAACTTCCTCGAATGCTAGGAGCGCTGTGTGCTGATACATCTATGGTCTTGTCCCATGAGCCCATTATGAAATAATGTACAATAGTTGTAAAGTATCAAAAATACAAGATCGATAAGTAAATGCAGATTTCTTTGCTTTTGCTAAATGCATTTCAAAATGCTAAATCAATTTGAATGTCAAGCTTTAACAAATAAAAAGTAAAACCTCCAAAGGAAAATAAATTGTTCATGAAGACGATATAGAACTACAGAAGACTACGCATATTATTAAAGAATGCAAAATTTAAAGGTCTTCCGTGGACTTAATAAAAAACACCTACTTTTTTGCCTCCTTCGGGAATATTAAAACTTGAAAATTAAATTTAAAAAATCCATGTTTTATGATATTTCTAAAAATATCTCTGATTGGCTACATTAACTTAAATATCTCTGACAGCTTTCGTGGTCGAGGGGTAAGGCTCTCGACTAGCAAGCTGGAGGTCGCGTGTTTAAATCCCGGCGTGCGCAAGTAAATTTTAGATGAATAATTTTTGTTATTTCACAATTTACTCATTTGAAATAATATATAGTATATTTGCGGCACGTTCCAGAGTGGAAGATCTCTCAGTATCGCCCTGGTGTAAGACCACCATCAAGAATTGAAACGTTGCTTTAAATGGCTTTGGCCGTGTTTGGTGACCAGATCTGAATATTCAGGTACTTCCCACCTTCCTCTACCCGATCTCCTTTCTCTCCCCACTGCCTTCAGCCTCACAACATACCCCAATTGGGGATGCCATAGTTGCACTGCCTACAAACGGTAGGGGGCAGTTGAGACTCTTGTGCGGTTTCACATTTAAAAAAAAGTTTCAAACTTAATTTCATAAAAAAATGACAACAAGCTTTTGTCAACGCATGATAAAATAAGTTTGACATAAAATTGAAGTATGATATGGGTCTGAACTTAGAGACATAAATTAAAAATACATCCGACTATAAACTTAATTCTATAAAAAAAGCTACACCAGACTTTTAAGCGTTTCTTGCATAAACGTGCATAAATTAGACACGAAACTAAGGTAGTATTTGATTTGAAATTCGAAAAATTATTTATTTTAAAAGCATGTTAACACGATGAAGCAGATAATAATAATAAAAAATAATGTATGTTCAATTCAACTGAACAGAGAAGTGGGTGCAATACCCTGTCTCCCATATTAAATAATACATAAATACGAATTTCAGATTATATTGAAAATGGGATAAAAAAAATATATATTTTTTAAAATAATATTTTGGCTGATTTTCCTGCTAAAGGCCATTACATTCGTAATGATGCGTTTCAACACAAAAAGTTCGTTGACACATTTAAGGTATTTATTTGTTAAATTATTTGTGCTTTCCGAGGATTTCCAACATATCTTCGTCCTTTTAAATTGTGGCATAATATTTTGTATATGTATATTTTTTCATCCTTTTCCATTTACAATGTAATTTTTTTCCCTTTCTTTCTTCTCTCCTTTTTAAAATAATAGTTTATTACATTTTTCTTTCAATTAAATATCAATGTATATCATGGTCACCCTACATGTTTTTTTAAGTACTGTAATTAAATGGCTGCAATTAGATTGATAGGTACCCAATTCGTAGAAACGTTAAGGTAACAATATTGTTCTCTTAATATATAATCTTTGTGCTATTTTTTTATTTTATTATTTTCTAAAATTATTAACCTCATCTAAGATAGTGAAGTGATAAATTAAAGATCTCCACTGACCCGGTATAATTATTATTTCCGTCCACAAGTATTCTGGGTAATGAGGAATACATATGGTAGTTAGTCCCACAATTTTTGCACTGAAATAAATCCCGACTTCTGGTATTACCTAATGTAATCCGCATAATATTCATTTCGTTCAAAAGAGTGTTGTAGTTCAACAAAATTGTTGGAATGCCTATTTTAAAACATTGAAAATGTAATAATTTATTTTGTATTCTTTCAATGGCTTGTACATGAATATTGTAATGCGGGTTCACTAGATATTTTCATTCAAACATGTTTTTGAGGTTCCCATACAAGTTACTAGACTGGTTTGATTCAGTGTCCCGGCCTTGTGATCTAGGAGGTTTTGGTTCTAGACGGGAGAATTGTAACTCAAGTTGACATCAGGTAAATAAAGGAGTAATAATATGTAGGTATAGTGAAAATAGAGTCTCACCTGTTTTCCCCTCTGTATATGTGTCGGTTGACGGCTCTGGACATAAGTATGGCGACCATGGGCCTTAGTGCTTTTCCTCCGCCACCGAAGTAATATGTTGATATGTTTCTTAATTCGACCTGGTTTGTGTTTTTCGCTAATGCCTGAAAAAAAAGGACATTTTAAATTAGAGAAGTAGCTCGAAACGGCATTAGCCGTGTTCGGTGACCAGATCTGAATAGCCAGGTACTTCCCCGCCTCCCTCTTTCCATCCCCACTATCTTAAGCCTCGCAACATATCTCACAATTTAACCTTAGTTTAGCATGTACTTGAATCTCTTACTTTTATATCCGTCTAGAGTCTAGAGGATCTGTTTATTTTATACTTTCTGTTGTCACTGTATATGATTTATTGTTTATGGTCTATTAGTACTAGAATGCCGTAGTCTCACTGGCTCCTAGATGTTTAGGAGCATTTGAGACTATATTCATATAAAAAATATATATATTACAGTATATAGTACATACATACATTTTTACAAAGAACATAAGTACATTATAGTTGTAATAATCTTATAAACATAATAACAAACTAATACAGTTAAGGATTGTTGCATATCTGTATATATATATATGTAATATATATTAACAAGGAACAAGAGTGGACCAAGAATAGATCCTTGGGGAACGCCCGAATTATTAATGTTTAATACATCGGCAGATGCAGTTTCATTCCCCACACGATGCAATCTCCGAGAACAAGAATATTGCCAATTTGGATTCGCCGGGTCAACATTAAAAGTAATGTCCTATCTAAAGATTATTTAAATAATAAGCAGACACAACAGACAAAAATAGATTGGTGACGTACAGGCGACATACAACCGGACATATATTATTAGTTTGCATTTGATCGCTCAAAATCTGCTTTAAACATTATTGACAAACAGATTTTAATTTTGATATGAAATTAATAACCTTGGTGTATTAGCGTTAATTAATACATAAAATGACCAAATGTGCATTTTTTTAAAAATAATATCACATGGCTGACTGTTATTTAAATTTTTACACAGATTTTTATACAAATTACCGTCCATAACAGTTATATGCAGCTCGATTAACATTCAAGTATTCTGCATCCATGTTCATACACCTGAACCTGACAGGTTATTTTTAAAGGCTCACGATTTAGTATTTGGAAGAAATGAAGCAATGCGCTGGCACCGTTAGTTACATTGATTTTAATAGACATTCCTACGCTTACGATTTCTATGTGAACCAAAAACGTAAGCAGAAAAACCACGCAACGAATCCAAGTAGTAGAAATCTACCATCATTTTTATGAAGAATAGCTTAGAAATTATGATAAACATACTAAACGCATCATTTACTTGTTATTAGATTGGTCTGGGAGAAGATGGGTATAATGCACCTTATTTCAGGGGTTCCCTAACTTCGCTATCTTTATTGATCAGTTCGAACTATTTCAACATCGTGAAAAGCTCATCATAAAGATACATTTGAATGCAAAGGTTTAAAAGAAAGCCCATAAATGGTAGCGGTCCCTTTGGATGAGGTGGGATGAGTTTATTGGATGCAGAAAGCGTGGGACGGAAGAAACTGGATGCAAGAACTGGACGGAAGAAGCTGGGTACGATTATGATCGATAATTAGGGTCCATAAAAGCCTATACGAATGTCGAAATGCCCTCGGACATCAAACTGGCGTCGAAATTAGATTCCCACACTTCTGAGTTCTGAGCATTACGATGCGGAGGTCATTTACAGCATATATTGATAATACCGACCAGTTCTTTGGAAGGCGAAATACACATTATAATATTTATATATATTTTGTAATTTTACTATTTTACATTTTCTTCACAATAACCATCAGAAATATCGAACGGAAGTAATAAGTACGATCACAAATTAACGCATGAGTATAGAATATATCGAAAGCATCTCCTATCCTTATCGCATATTCCTCTTCCCTTTACCAACTTATTTGTTTCAAAGCAAAATAAAACTCCTATCTTACACCAACATGTTTTCGGTTAGATATATGAGTTTAGGATAGAGAAGTTTCGACAGAAACTTTTTTGAATTCATCTTATTTAACCTCAAATGTTTATATTATAAAACCTGTTTATTTCACACAAATAAATAGATACATTATATACACGAGATGGGTTTTGGGACCTCGTATTAACGTTTCGGAAATACTTTGTCTACGTCACTATAGAATAAAACCGCTTGTCTGCCAATTTCATAACATTCAGGGCATATTAAAAATAATTTGGCAGTTTTTTTACCTGCCCTGAAGATCGCACAGTTTTGCTGAAATCGGTTAGCGTGTTGTTATAAATGAAAATTTTGTGTACAAAGTTGCAATACTTTATTCGATAATGTTCCATTCCACGGTTATTACTTTTTTATTGTTATCAAGTTTAATTTGTAGAACTTCATTTCAATTTTAAGTTTTTCTCTTATGTATTTAAAAGTATAAATAAACATAGTAATAATAGGATTTGGTAAGAGGAACAACTCGTTTTTAATTACAAGTCTGTAAGTCGCTTCACCACCATTCTGTTAGTTCTCTTGATCGTGCTATGTCTTCCCCTGAATTCTTCCAAATGAATGTAAGTACTTCAAATACATATTATATTATATTTTGTCTAAATAAAAATGTTGAACCGCAAAGATTAGTAGTTTAAAAATATAAACATAATATATACCTAGTATGTTCGTAAGTAGTGGCAGATTCAGTTAGACGAGTGTGTTACTTTTTATTTGACTACAACCAAGAGCTAGAACATGTGTCTGAATCAACTTGGTTGAAACTTATAAAATTAGTTAATCGAAAGAAGGAATGAAAAAATAGCAATTTAGACGAAAGCGCACTGTGGTGAAGTCGTCTGGTTGTTTTTGGATGAATTTGATGTGAACCATGGATAATTGAAGAACCTCCGTGATAATGACAAATTAAAATGTATTCTGTCTATGCATAATTCATTTGTCAGCGAACTATGACAACGATAAAACTACTGTGGATAACCTTGGTGGGTGCACCGGGCTTGCATGTTTTCAATTCTTTACACCCGGTACGAAGTCATATTTTTACAAGCAAATAATTAAATGTTCATAACAATGCTGCAGATAGGTTTGTCAAATAAGTTGCAAATAGGATTAAGCTTGACATCTTTAACACTGTTTAAATTCAAGCAGTAGGTATCTAATAACCCAACTGATATTCCTACAGAATGTCTGCGTATAAGAAATAATTATTATGAGTTATTTATTTTATTTATTAAAGCCCTTTTTAGGGGCTTTTACGCGTGAATAGTAAAAATTATACCGTACTTATTTAGTATACTTAGTTAAACTACATCAGTAACAATAGTTTATGTTTGTCAAGTGATAAATTAAAGATGTCCACTGACTCGGCATTATTATTTCCGTCTGTAAGTATTCTGGGCAATGAGGAATACATATGGTAGTTAGTCCCAGAATTTTTGCACTGAAATAAATTCATTATTACATAGCGGAATCCGAAATCTTATCAATGCAGGAAATTCTGGACTATCAAATGCATCAATTATAATAACAATTTTATTTACTGAACGCCCATAGGACTTTTACAAACATAATACGTGTCGAAAATTTACAAACATTTTACAGAAAAAAACATATCAGTACAATAAATTTTAAATGAAACATATCAGATATATTAAACTAATTATTTTTGCTTTGATGTAGGACGGAGAGGTTTTAAATATATCGAAAAGGTGTACATATGTATTGGCAGTTCGGAAAATCGAGCTAGTGGGGAGTGATATGAATGGTTAGTGCAATGGTTGTCACAGTCGAACAGATGGTGGAATCGAGTAGATTTAGTGAATAAGTTAATGCAATGGTTGTCACTGTGGAACAGATGGTGGAATCGAGTAGATTTAGTGAATAAGTTAATGCAATGGTTGTCACTGTGGAACAGATGGTGGAATCGAGTAGATTTAGTGAATAAGTTAATGCAATGGTTGTCACTGTGGAACAGATGGTGGAATCGAGTAGATTTAGTGAATAAGTTAGTGCAATGGTTGTCACTGTGGAACAGATGGTGGAATCGAGTAGATTTAGTGAATAAGTTAATGCAATGGTTGTCACTGTGGAACAGATGGTGGAATCGAGTAGATTTAGTGAATAAGTTAGTGCAATGGTTGTCACAGTGGAACAAATGGTGGAATCGAGTAGATTTAGTGAGTACTTGTGGAATGGTTGTCACAGTGTAACAGATGGTGGAGTCGAGTAGATTTAATAGGTACACGGATACTTATAACACTTCAAATTAAAAGTTTAAGTTCTCCGGAAAGAATATAGCGGTAATTTCAGATCAGACATGAATGTTTTGTAGCAGATATTAATCACAGGTTGTATCAACTTGTATTTAACATATCTAAGAAACTTCCTTTGTACTTTCTCCAAACGGTGTAAGTTACAGGTATAAATTCCGATTAACTCAAAATTATGAGGTAAAAAAAGAGCACGGTAATAAAAATTGATAAAACATTACAGTTGTTCTTAAAACACATCATAATTATATGGTTTTTTAAATAAACCATAACCTACTAAAGAGCTTCTATTATTCGACATTAATTATCATGACGTATTATGGTAAAGTTCTTGACCTATACAAAAAAATTTGTACAAATACAAAAATAATTAAAAAAAAAAAACAATTTAAAAAAGGTCACCAAGAATTCAAATTAATGTAAATGTATGTACCATATGAGTTGAATAGTTTTTTTAATTATCATAAAACCGTTTATACATTTGTGGTTTTAAAAATCATAAATAGGTATTAAAGAAGTCGTAAGGGACATAAATTTAATACATATTTTTTTTAATATCCACATACAGGATGTCCGGAGGTTTAGTGCACTAACCTTTGAAGGTGATTCTATGCAAGGTGTCCGAGGGTAAAGTGGGTGTGATTACTTAATTAAGTGATTCTACGTAAATAGAAAAGATTTTTTTTTAGAAATTCCTACGTTTAAAATTAGTTTTCAGGTAAAAACATCGACTTGTTTGAATAGAAAAGTAAATATTCTTCTATAGAAAAATATAAATGTATGGGAAAAAACAATGGAATTTCAAAAAAAATTATTCATCTTTTGACTTCTACCATCATGTAGAATCACCTCCTGAAGTTTGAAGTGTGAACTTCACCCCCGGACGTCCTGAATGATGGTAGAAATAAAAGAAGATCAATATTTTTTTGGAAAAACCTTTGTTTTTCTTTACTAAATTATATTAAAAACTACCTTAAACGTTTAAATTTCGAAAAATTTTACATGTTTGTATCTTTTTTACTTGTAATACATGTAGAATCACCTATCGAAGATAGTGCACTTTACCCCCGAACACCTTCTATAATACTGGACAGATCGCGACGAAAGGAAATCTGCCTGAAGGAATATATTTCCTCAATGGAATGGCATCCGATTTGAATCGGCGCGGCTGAGGCAATTCCAAATGTTGATACAGTAAAGAACATCGAGAGAAAAGGGAGAAAAAATTCACAGTTCGAATGTGACAAGGAGGAGTTAGATATACCCTTTTACAGAATTATAACCGGCACTTTTTGATATTTGTTTTCGGTCGTGGAATCACGAGTTATTGCGTAAAATAAGTACTACATTCGAGATGCAATAATATTGGGTAAGGATTAATGTAGTGTATTGATGAGCTGGGTTACTGAAAAGTGCAAGTTATTGCATATCTTAACTTTACATTGATGAGATGCAAATTGTCGTGTTGATTTAAATAAATAAACGGCGAAGCTCAACACATAATGGAGAAGAAATTATGTTGAAACTTGAACAACAATTAATTGGATAATCTTATGCAGTTATCGTATCGGTGATTAAATCCAATATTGTATTTGTATGCCTTTCTTGGAAGACTTGAGCTTTTATACGGACTAAACTATTTATTCAAATTCATATTGAGCACATACGGGCGCAAACAAATAATTCGTCTTAATATTGTAAAGCAAGAACTTACAAAAAGTGTATTGTGATAAAATAATTAAATTACCGCCATCTATGAACTATGTGTAGATTATAACAAACGTTTCGTTTAACTGTAAAATTTTAAAGCATAACTTGCAAAAAGCGTATTTTCATAAAATAATAAAATTAACGCCATCTATGAACGCGTAGATTATAACATAAGTTATTACGCTTAAGAGGATTGGAACAACAATTGAAACAAATGAATATTGTAGATTATTTTTTTTTAAAATGATAAACTAACGTTTATAAGACAAGGTTTTATGCATAGCATAAAGGATAACAAATAATTATAAGCAATAATTAGTCATCCGAAATTCTAATACAAATTGAAAATATCTCCCGAGTAAAAATAAATTCAATTAAATTCAATAAAAATAAATTCAATAAAATTCAATAAAAATAAATTCAATAAAATTCAATAAAAATAAATTCAATAAAAATAAATTCAATAAAAATAAATTCAATAAAAATAAATTCAATAAAATTCCCGATGGCGGCATTTATTTTTACTCGGGAGATATTTTCAATTTGTATTAGTATTTCGGATGACTAATTATTGCTTATAATTATTTGAATATTGTAGCATTCATTATTGTGAAAATTATACTACGGTTTCAGGCTACAATTCTATTATGAATATGTAGATTACACACCGTTGATAACTCTTTTACTAATGAAACTGATGTTTTTAATATGCCTCTGTTAAAATATAAAGCTGAACCCATTCAACACTTTAGCAGTGCATACTATCGAGATCACGGCATAACATGTTTTTTTGTTTTTGTTTTTCTTCTTCATTTCATACACTTTGTACTAATCTATATTTTATATTATTTGTACTTGGACTGTCGATAACTATCCTATCCATTATGTAAATGGCACTTGCGCGGTCAATTCTAAATAAACGTTTTTTTTCTCTAACATAATAATGCATTGAAATAGAAAATAGAAGAGTCCAACTTCTAAACACATCTTCTATACATCTATACACATATCTTCAAAAGATAGTCGTACACAGGCTGATGTAGAGATACCTCGTAGGAGAGCAAAAAATTACGAGATTTTATCAGATAAGTATAAAAATAAGAAAACTGAAACGACAGAAGAACACCAAACTGAAAATCCAGGGAAAATAAAGACAAAGGGAGACTCCGCATGTAATAGCTTTGAAACCTGAGTGTCTGGTGCGAGTAAAGTTCCGCCTGCTTGTTTCTGGCATAAATCAATAGAAGAATAAGAAGAAAGTCAATATGGCCAGTTACAAGTCGAAACTTGATTCTGCATACTTTTTCATGTGAATACCGAACAAGAGTCCCAACTGAACACACCCGTTTGGAGTAAGTGGGACTATGGCATCAACAATTGAGGTATGTTGTGAGGATGAAAGTAGTGTGGAGGGGAAGGAGGTGAGGAAGAGGAAGATGGGTAAGTACCTTGCTATTCGGATCTGGACCTAACACGGTTTATGTCATTTCACCAGGACTACAATGAGAGTATCTTCTACTCTGGAACGTGCCGCAAGTATGATATATATTATATCTAATTAATTAATCGTGAAACATAACAAATTAATCAAACTAAAATTAAGTTTTTTTTATTTAAACTCACGAACTCCGGATTCGTAGTATGTTGACCACGGAGGCCGTTAAGAGGCAAAAAATCAATGAAAATTTCACCTTTTTTGTAAAACACACAATCACTCTAACAATGTCAAATATGACGACATCAATGACCATCAAAAAGCATTTATTGAGCAATATGATCAATTAACATGTTTTACACACCGGCCGTTTATTTGGTTGCCAATGTATACAATTAACACAGCTTCTCTACTCCATTCCATCAGCCATTTACAAAAAGGGTCAAAACTGTAGAAAACGAACCAAGATGACGCAGTACATTTTTTTAAAAATAATTATGGCTTGTTAAAAATGTACCATAGTTTATGGATCAACATTGTAGATCTATGTGGAACTTGAATTTAACCTACCTATGTAAAATATTGTGACAGTGGACGGTCTAAGAACTGGCTAGGACCAAACACGACCTAGGAAATTATGTATACAAATAAAATGCGTCCCATATATTTAGCCCAATAGGGTCAAGGGCAACCAAGAACGAGCTCGCAGCTGAATCAGTATGTTAGACGAGACTGACTAAAAGAGGTTTATTTTACAAATATCGATAATTGTGAACTATTTGAAGCAAATACAATCTCCACGTTCTGCGCGGAATGATAAATAATAACATAGTGATTTATCGAAGCTAGAAGGCGGTGTATTAAATATTCCAGCGATAAAACCATTTTAAACAGACGTTAAGATTGCGAAAAGCCAGCTTTCAGCAATTAAGCAGTTAGAATAACGACGCTGAAAGATACAAAGTAACAAAATTAGCCGAGGATTGAACACGTGTTTTTAAATAATAATATTAACTTAGTGAAGTTGTAGTTGAAGTTGGACACAGACAAAATAATAGATTAAAGTAATTTCTTGAACTTGTTTTTGAATTTATTACTAAACAAAGTTGATAATTAATTGTACAGGAAAAAAGACTAGCATTTAAATAAGGAATTATTAATGCGTTGTAATTTATTGAAGGGTTTTTATACAGAATCCAATATGTAAAATAAATAAAATTTTCAAAACAAATTTCACCGCTGTATAGTTCTGTCGATTTCAACCTATTTGACTTAATCAGTGTAAATAAATCTACATGTTGCAAATCGAGTAAAATGAAATGAGAAATACTCAAGTTATTTAAGTTGTACATTTCACACATAGAAAGGATTGAGAAATTGTAAAATCGTTATCTACGATAACTTTATTTTCGGGGCTATCGTTCTCATCTGAATCAGCCGCGTTTTTCAGGATATCGTCACTGGAAAATCGTAGAAAATTCTGCAAAAGTATGATTTAAAAAAAAATAGCTACCTCTACGATAGAATGCCCGGAACTACTTCAAATAATTAAAATAATAGTGTCCAAAATACAAACCAGACCAAACTACACGCTAAACATCCCTCAATGCAAAACTAACTCAAAACGAGAGTCAAACCCCACATTAAACATCCTCAATGCAACACTAACTCAAAACACAATTAAGTGAGACCAACTAGACAATACCACACATTAAACATCCCTCAATACAAAAATAACCCAAAACACAATTAAGAGGGTCAAACCAGACTAAACCACACATTAAACATCCCTCAATGCAACACTAACTCAAAACACAATTAAGAGAGACAAACCAGACAAAACCACACATTAAACATCCCTCAATGCAAAACTAACCCAAAACACAATTAAGAGAGACAAACCAGACAAAACCACACATTAAACATCTCTCAATGCAACACTAGCTCAAAACAAAACACTTTCATTCAGCGCGCTTCGTACATTTTTAACACTCCATACAGTGAATTCAACTAATTTAACACAGCTCCTCACATTTTTAAACCTTAAATCAATAAATAACATTCACGCAATGCATAAGACGAGATCCTCCCTCTCACCATCCCATTCCTATAGGGGATGTATATTATATTTTATATTCACTTAATTAAGATAAATAAGTGAAAACTTTTATTTGTTGCATAAATTACACATATTTAACTATACATTATAAAATGATATAACTTTAGGTTTTCCAAAATAAAATAAAATAAAACAAATTGTTGAATGTATTTTCAACTCGTATGTTTGTGGTTTCAAAAGAAATATGAAGTCAAACGATTACTAATCAAAAATTAATTCACATAATTCGTTTCTAAATTTTAAAGATTAGACAAGAGGTCCGTTGGGATGTAAATGAGTTTTTCTGTCACGAAAGATATGGTTGTTAAAGAATGCGCATTTTAAGTAGAAAAAATATTTTATTCGAAATCGAGAGAAAGCACACAAAACCAAAAGTGAGATACATATTGAATTATCAACTAATGTAATTTTGCTGCAGATGATGGTGGGCATTCGACGGATACCTAAGTGCAATCGCCGCATAATATGAATATACATCTTTTTTAAACGCATGCAATCGAAATAGTTGTTTAAACGCAAATAAATGCCGTTCAAATTGTTACTAACTAATCAGGTTCTATTCCATGGTCATGTTACAGGAGGTAGTCAACATCAATTTTGGAGGCGCGTTTCGGTAACGCCGCCCCGGAAACCATTTATTGGACAACCAACACCTCTGCCACAGGTCACAGTAAGTGTTTCGCTACGTTTGGTGATTTAGCAGAGGTGCCGGGTTCATCTGGTGAGGTGTGTTCAAGATGCGCCTGCACACCAGATGCGTGGCGTACGGTATCGGGAGAGCTGGTTTGACACAAGCCCCGAGGGAAATTATTTTCCTCAGGACCTGTGGTGTGGGATTAATGTAACCTGTCCAGAATCAACAAATCATGCTTGCAACCGTTTTAGTGAGCAACATTAATAAATAACATTGAGTCATAATTTTCACATCAAGACAAAAGTAATATTTCAATGCACTTCAAGGTGAAAATTATAATTTAGTAAGTGCCCTAATAAAAATTACACATTAACGAGAAAACCAAATAAACAATAATGACGTTTTAATAGAATTTATGTACCGAATTACTTAACCTAAGCAAAAATTTTAACGAATAATTATTTAATTCACTAAAAGCATCGACAAAATTTTGTAAATAATTAATGTACTTTAAAAATAGTTTTAGGCTAATTACTTAGAAATTTCCAAGAGAGTTTGCAGCACATTTTAACTGTAATGGCGTATTATATATTTATATTAATTGGTGATCGGAAAACACATCAAAATTAAAAATCAACACACCTTTAAAATTTGATATAAAGTCACGAAAAGTGATGAAACAAAAACTACAGAGATTTATTTTTGGGGTATTGTCACTACACATACAGATGTGATGATGGACACTGTTTGCCGTCCGAAACGTTGGCTAAAGAAGGAGGAAGCGCAACACGGCATAATATCCCAAAAATAAATCACTATAAAACTTTTGACCGTGAAAATCTCAAATCATGTCCACATACATATTATATGGGTTTATCCGGGTTAGGTTTACAGGTTAGTATTTTCATCGCTTTTAATTAATCTATATCACTTTTTATCAGTGTGTTGAATTGTCATTGTGTTGAGTTATCATGGAACCATATTGAGAATAGGCCTGATATTAATTTATACAAAGGTTATTAATATACATAACAGGTTGTAAGATAATTACCATAAAAATTACACATCTATTTTCAATAGGGAATTCCAAAAAGTTAATAATAAAAATATTAAGGTCAATCCTTTCACAACTTGAAAATGAGATAATTAATTATTAATAAATATTTATCGATTTTTGTCATTTCACCTGAAATAACCATTAAGTTCAATGAAAATCATTGAATGGTAAAAATTATATTGCGTTGGAATCAAAGTTCAACTCATACATAATACGTATAACACTTCCGCTATCAGAAACCGAACTCTTGATTGAAATGGGTCGTTGAAATAAATAATGGTAGATTTGATCGAGATATTGCTAATATTATCTACCAGTCAAAATTTTGAGAATTTTCATTTAATGTACATGTTGCAATTGAAGAGAGAAAAACGAAAGAAAACATATCTCCAAAAATTACGATTTTATGAGCTTTCAAAAAGAACATCGGTAAAATGTACGCAATTTTATATCGTGTATACACGCAGTCCAAAACAAAATTTGAATGGTAGTGCTGCTGTACTGACGCGCATGCACAGCGATTCAATTTATTCATTTTACGCCCGTAGGGTTTTTACATAAGTATTAATGGTATAATTTTGACATGATGAATAATTTAGAACACGAGAAAGAAGTAATAAAATTACAATAGACAAAAAATACATGCATAAAATAAATAAAAAAAGGATTTTTTTTTTAATTATAGTTTTAGGTTAACAAAGAGTTAAGTCCAATAATAGGAATGAAATAGGTATTTAAAACGATCCACAAAATTCACCAAGTTAACATTAAACATATAAATACATAATATTTGGTTGGCTGGTTCAATTTCTGTCGGCGGTATTTATTTTTGTTTCTCAAGATTTTTCAATTCATATTAATCGACTCTTTATATATTCCCTTCTCAATAAATAAACTTAAAACTTACCCAAATATTGAAATAATTATGCACAATAAAATGTAACAAAACTATCTGTACCATTTTAAACCAAACTACTGAAATAAACTACCAACAGAGGGCACTGTTTTTAAAAAAAAAATTGTTTTACCTGTCACATGTGACATCTATACAATACAGGAATACAAAAACACACGCGTATTCGAATGCTAACATTGTGTCAAAATTTAAAATCAATCGGTGAAGAACTTTCGGAGAATTAAGATTTTGAACAAACGAACATTTACATTTTTATTTATATAGATTTTTAAAGTGAAACGACAAAAAAGTGAGGAGGCAGAAATATTTATAATAAAATGTGTGAGTTTGTGTGTTTTTTTTGTGTGTGGTTATCAGTAATTTTAGTTCAGTCAAAACGTAGGGTGAGACATTTTTTATGTTTTTTTTATGTTGAGGGGCTAAGCTGTCAATCTGTTGTAAGGAAAATACCTAGATAAATAAGATTTTTTATCTGTATATGGAAAACGTATATTCATTATTTATTTGAAGTTCATTCATAAATACTAGTTAAGTGTACGATTACTTCAGATCTGATAACATTGATGAAACGCAGATTTGAAATAAACCGCTGAGCAAATAATTAATGTTGGCAACGCAAGTTTATTTGCGTGTTAATTCACTTTCAAGTGAAATAGCCCATTAAATAAGTGGTGATTTAAAGGTTTCATGTCGTAAGTGTCAAAATACTAAAAATAACGCCAATCAGTGAAACATATTAAACAAAACTATATGATAGATGCTCTTGTGGAAGTTTTGTATACTTATTCTTGGATATATTTTATTGATAGTGAATAATATATAAACTATGATGGCACTTTACAATTATTGTTTTTTCTGCTATAACACGATTTTATTCCAGGACCAGAATCAGGTAAATGATTATTATTTTTTATTTATTTATAGAGCGGTTTACATAAAGTCCCTGTGAGCACTTAGGCCATAGGCCCATTGTACTATCTCCCATTTTATTTATTCATAGAGCGGTTTACATATAGTCCCTGTGAGCACTTAGGCCATAGGCCCATTGTACTATCTCCCATTTTATTTATTTATAGAGCGTGTATCATACGTATCCAGACCTCCAGAATCTTTCAGAGGAATTCATATTTACGTAAAAATTACAAAAACACTCGAACCCCGAAACCGCTCGATACCGTGTCGCCGACACAATTGGAAATCTTCAAATCATAATTACTTAATCAAATTATGAGCTGTATTTGATTAATCAAGACAATTACATAGAAATATAACAGCAGAACCTGAAACACATCTGAAAATAACCATCCACCACCTCACTCGGAGCCACCAACCCACGGAATGAACCACTCTAAGGAAGCGACCCAGTATTTACGTGACTCCCCCTCCATACTACCCGGAAGGAATTCCATGATGGCCGCCGAGTTTTCAACCAATCACAGCTCAGCATACTCCATTGAAGCTCTTATCAAACACTGATAACGAAATTTGATACGACCACCTATGATGACATCAGACTCAATTTGCAGGAAAATATCAGAAGATACGACCACAGAATAAATATCAACATCAAGAAATGATTATATGCTAACATAATAACTTAAAGAATTGTACCTAAATATGTTTTTTACTCTTTGGGAAATGTTCAAACCAAAGATATTTTGCTTCAACCCCAATATGAAACTTTGTATAATTTATTATAAAATAAATAAACGGGACTGAAGGAGATGGTTTGGGTAAATTGAACTGATTCGGTAAAAGGTATAATATTAAAATATAACTTTCCTCTAAACAAATTAATTGTAAAGAGGAAAAATACCTAACCAACTCACCCCTCACGAAAGGGGTGAAAACTCCCCCGAGAGGGTTCGATTTGAAAACGTTCTATAAATAGAGAACCGAATTCCATACAAAGTCAGTTCAAAAACTACCCCTGAAAGAGAAACTTCTCTCCTGAAGAAACCATCTCCAAAGCCTACAAGTCTCAAGAAAATATTTTCAAGTGTTTTTAATTCAGTATTAAATTCAGTTTTGCCAGTCTTAAATTCTTTTCGTCGACTCAGACTTGGGAATCAATCCCTCTCTGATCTTGGCATTAAACTCCATTAAAAACCTCTGCAAACATCCACCAAGACTGAAACACTAATAAAAGTGTACCCAGCTACCTACGCATTTACAGTATTGTACGGACGGAATATTGTTTCGTACAGAGCGGTTTACATATAGTCCCTGTGAGCACTTAGGCCATAGGCCCATTGTACTATCTCCCATTTTATTTATTTATAGAGCGGTTTACATATAGTCCCTGTGAGCACTTAGGCCATAGGCCCATTGTACTATCTCCCATTTTATTTATTTATAGAGCGGTTTACATATAGTCCCTGTGAGCACTTAGGCCATAGGCCCATTGTGCTATCTCCCATTTTACATCATTCCTTTAACAGTCACCCGGTCCCTTTTATAAAGTTTACCAGGGTTGTCATTGTATGTGGCTATGTCTTCCGATTCCACAATGTGTCTTCCCAGGTCTCATCTCTCCTCTACAATCCCCCTTGGTTCCCTGAAGGCCCCACAAGGGAAGAGAGCCTCATTTTTCCGCTTCCCTTTGTTTCCCTGAAGGCCCCACAAAGGAAGAGTTCACGGAGGTAGCCTCGTCTCTCCTCTCCACCCCTCCTTGGTGTCCTAAAGGCCCCAAGAGGAAGAGAGCCGCATATCTCCTCTCCACTCCCCTTTGATTCCCTGAAGGCCCCACAAGGTAAGAGTTCACGGAGGTGGCCTCATCTCTCCTCTCCACTCCTCCTTGGTTTCCTAAAGGTCCCACGAGGAAAGAGGGCCTTATGTCTCCTTTTATTATTCTTAACAATTACCAATGAAGTATGTTAAGCGTCAACATTAAAATCCCTTAAATAATAAAAAGAAAAGCGTGATGATGTAAAACAATATTCTTGTAAATTGAGTTTTAAAATAAATTATTTATAAACATTTTTTCCTTTCTGTCATAATCTGACTAACGTATTCTGTCATTTATGTACGAGTATTGTTTACTTGTCGAAGAAATGTTAACTCTTTAACAAATCTTTCATCTGGGTTTGTTCCGGCTCTGTGGAAAAGTTTAATGCGTATTCATAAAAAGGCGATAAAAATGGTATACCAAACAACAGATCAATTTGTAAAGTTTGAATAAAGCAATTTGTATGCTTTACTCAAACTTTTTGATATCATTGTAAAACCTTTCAACAACAATATTGTTCCTAACCAACATGGCTTCATCAGAGATCTCTCTATCTTAGGTAATTTAATAATTGATTAAAATTATACATCCGAAGCCCTTGGTCTGAAACTAAACACACTGATTTTAAAGTATTTTATAAAGTTCGATATCACGTACTAATATATAAACTCGGATTATTGGGCATCAAAGGTGAGTTAGATTGTCAGTTACCTTAGTACCTAATAGGGTGCTTAGTGTAAAGTTTAATTCTGTACAATCTAATATATTATTTTAAGTGGGATGCTTCAAAACTTTTTTCAAATTATTCAAATTGTACAAAAACTACTGCTATTTGCAGACGACCTAAGAATATATAAAAGAATACGTAATGTATATGATTGCCAAATTTTACAGACTAAATTAGATCAACTGCAACAATGGTGTGAATAAAATGCTTTATTTATGAACATTCAGAAATGTCAAGTTATACGATTGTCCAAAACGCAATGTCTTATCTTACACGAATATACATTACATAATATTAAATTAACAACAGTGTCACAAATTCGTGACTTAGGTGTAAAATTCGATGAAAACTTGAAATTCGTTGCACACATTGACGATGTAACTAATAGAGATTTTAAATATCAAGATCTTAGATTATACTTATATGCTCTTTATTCTACATGTTGTTAGTTAGAAGTCAAGTGGAGTATAATTCACCATCTGGTCCTGTTTGTATAAAATTCACGATTACAGCCTTACTAATAAAAAATCACTTTACAACCGTTAAAAGGTGTTTTTGTTACACATTGTACAAAGACCGTACAATGTATTTTTCGTATTATTACCAATAAAATATCTAATAACTGCACAGCAAAGAACTTGCAACGTTGCATTTTGGCAGAATCACGCATGCACCGTGTGCGTCAGTTTCCCGGCGAATGAGTTATGATTCGACACTTGAGATTTCTTTGTTAATAATTTCTATTATAATAACAATTCGCTATCGTATTAGTATAATTTAATATATTTACTATTATTAGTGTTATTTTTTGTCAGTTTTAATCTGTTATTAATTAGTTTTATGTCATCGGAAAAGCGAAATTATTTCGGACTAATTATGTTTTAATTAACTTATACCGCGTGAATTTAATAAAGCTTCCATGAAAATGATATCTTTTAATTACTTAAATGCCTTATGCACGTGTAGGTTAATATATATTTTTTTAAATCTACGTTTATATAGTGACAAAATAAAACCAAAATGTGTGATTTTTTGGTTATTCTCTGGGAATTATCATAATAATTTTTAATTGTATGAACGAGATAAAAAGTGAAGTGACAATTATTTGGCAAAATCTTCAAATAAAAGGACTAAGGACGGGTTGTTTCGGAGAATTTGAACAATTCATCATATTTCAACGTTCATTTACAAGTTCTGTGAAAGATTTTTTAAAGTTCTGTTTTTATCTCAGTTTTGTCAAGCAATTAGCCTACAATGATATAATAACAGAACTTGAATAGGACTTTCACAGAACCCGAAAATGAACGTTAAAATTTGATGAATTGTTCAAATCCTCCGAAACAACCCGTCCTTAGTTTTATGATTTTTTAATCATCTGAAAATTTTCGATCTATTAATTAAAAATTTTCGTGTTAAATTTTTTTATATGTTTAACTTTTTCCATGTTTTAAACATTTAAAATCTAAAAGCCAATGCCAACCACTCCAATACTAGCCATGGGAGTGCTGCTGAACCTACCCCCACTAAACATAGAAATAGAGGGGGCGGCGATGGCGGCAGCCTACAGGTTACATTGCAATGGCCAATGGAGAGGAGAGTTGCCCAGAAACAGTCACACGGAGATAGGAATAAGACTGAGGGCAATTAGTCCGACGGCTGGGATGAAGCAGGACGGCAAGCAAGCCGAATACTTCTTCGGACAGCTGTTTAAAGTGACGTACCCCACAAGGGAGGAATGGGACACGGTCCCAGGTCCAAACTCCAAACAGGAACTAATCTGGTTCACAGACGGGTCCAAGATGGAGGAAGGAACAGGGGCCGGGGTCTGTCTACAGGGATCTAAGAGGGAACTCAGTATACCTCTAGGAATGCACTGCACTGTGTTTCAAGCTGAGATGAAAGCCATCTTAGCCTGCGCACAGGAGAATATGAGTATCGGGTACAGAAATAAGAACATAAACATATGTTCGGATAGCCAGGCGGCCTTAATGGCACTGGAAAGTAACCGATGCGACTCCAGACTGGTGATGGAATGCAGGACTATCCTAATAGAACTGGCGACCATCAATAAAGTAACCCTACTCTGGGTACCAGGACATAAAGGTATTGAGGGCAACGAGCGGGCTGACGAACTAGCAAGGAAAGGGGCGAAAGCACCACTTCCGGGATCTGAGCCGGCCGTAGGAGTAGCAGCTTGCCACACCAAACTACATATCAAGAGGTGGGTCAAATCCCAACACTGGAAGGAATGGAAGAAGGCACCCGGAATGAGGCAATCTAAAGTACTCATAAACGGACCGGACCCTAACCGAACCAGGCAACTACTCGATATGAACAGAAACTCACTGAGGGAACTGGTAGGACTATTAACGGGACACTGCCATCTCAGGAGACACATGCAACTGTTGGGAGTGGAAAACACCAACATCTGTAGGAAATGTGAAGAGGAGGAAGAGACTCCAATTCACCTATGGTGCCAATGTCCCGCTCTGCTGGGAATAAGGCTCAGATACCTGGGAAGACACAGTGTGGAACCAGAAGACATCGCCACATATCCAATGACAGCCCTGGTGAACTTCATAAAAGGGACCGGGTTACGGGCAAGGGAATGAGGTAAAATGGGAGATAGTACAATGGGCCTATGGCCTAAGTGCTCGCGGGGAACGTAAGTAAACCGCCTCCGACTTAAAAAAAAAAAAAAATAAAAAGCCAATGTTATCTAGTTTCAAATTGATATTTATTTTACGACGCATTCAAAATAAATAAATATACAGAACATTTTAAATGCCTTGAAAAATTCCGAAATTAGATGTGAAATTATTATTATTTCAAGTTTATACAACAGATAAACAACCCTCTTTGACTTGATAAGCAATGTATACATCTTATGTATCTTTCCCTGAACTATTTTATGTCAGTTTCTATTTTACGTTTTAATTAGTAAGATTTTCACATACACGGTCGATTATCGATTGAATAAAATTTTGACCGCGTTTTTTAGTAAGACCGTTACAATATAGAACGAATTCGCAAAAAAATTCTTAGGTACATTAATTTACAGCTCAAAATTCAAATTGAATTATGAAAGCTTGATGAATCTGTTGCATCTAATTACGATGTCGGACAAGTCAACCACTTCAGACCTGGTTGTATTACAAGGTCATTAACATCCTTGCCATCGTCGCTACTATTAAAATCCATGTACCGACTAGGAATACAAGACAAAATGTAACATTTTTCTGCAACACACAATTAACCAATAGGATGCAAGATCTGGGAAACGAGTTTGGGGGTACGTACTATTGATATATTTAATGACCCCATTTATAGAACTAAGCCTAATCTATACCAACACTCTGAATCCTACAAATTATAGTAGTATTTTACGTTTTTTTTACATGTTTTAGTAATATTGTTACATATTTACATTACTGCAAGCTTTAATTTTTTTTGCATAACTTCGATAGCTTATTGGGTGTATTCTGTTCTTATGATCTATATAAAAGCACAGCTGAGCGTAAAATCATAAAATAAAAATGCATTTAAAAAAAATTACCTCGAGTTGTAAATGCATTTCTAATACAAATGAGGAGATTACAGAAATGATCTTATCAGGTCCGTTACTTTTAAAACAGCCATTTTACAATGGTGAAAGAAATATTCGATTCATTTCTCAGTTTCGTAACCAAATTAATAATCGGTCGAGAATAAACAGATGATACAGTTCGAAACTCGAACTGTATCATCTGTTTTTACAATCTTAAACACCATCAATAATAATTATTAATGACTAGGTATAAAATGTTACAAAATTATTTACTTTATGTGACCAGAACAAGAGTCTGGAGCCAGTGACATTATGGCATCAATCGGGGTATGTTGTGAAGATGAAATTAGTGGAGAGGGGAAGGAGATGGAGAGGTGCAAGGTGGGGAAGTACATCAGATCTGGTATCTAAATACGCCTAAAGCCATTTTAAGCAACGTTTTAATTCTGAATGGTGATCTCAAACCAAGGATATACTGAGAGCATCTTCTACTCTGGAACGTGCTGCATTTAATTTATAATATGTACCGAATATTAATTTAAATTAATAAATTGCGAAATAATTTACGTAATAAAATTTACTTGCGCCAGCCCTATCCTTCGAGGGAAATTTTACTTCATTCAAATGAGCCCTATGTAACATAAAGATCACCAAATTTACGTATAAAGAAGAAATTTGCAGGACATTATATATCTGTAAACAGTATCAAATAAAGTCGCTATCCGCGTCTGTCTGTTTGTGCGCTTAGTTCTTCTAAACTACGCAACGGATTTTGATAGGGATTTCACTATCATTTAGGGAATTTTTCCCGGAAAGTTTATTTGTGTCATACATGCATGTTATATTTATAGAAAGTAGAAAGATAAAGTTTTGTAATCAAGTCGTAAAAAATATTTTTGGGCGCTTACATTGCTAACGCTGGCTAAACCTTATGACATACATAAAAAAAATGTACTGCGGAATTGTATAGCTTAAAAAGGCCTACAGAAAAGTTCGCGACGCTATATATCTATCTCATAACGATAATTCCCAGCAACGCCGGGTACACATCAGCTAGTCATTTAAATAAATCAATAATTTTCGGTAAGAAAAACGAGCAGAATGTGTGTTTATTTTATTTAGTGTTGTAAGCTGAATCTTGGAAGTATTCATTAAAGATTTTTGTTAAGTACACAATATTGTACGGCAATAAGTTTTGTAGTTCTAAAATTGCTTAGATCGGCAGACCGCCACTAATAACATATAGAGAAAGTAAGTAATGGGTAATTCTTCCATACGAACATGAAGCACAATGATTTTGAAAACTAGCTTGCGTTGGATACGCTTTTTTCTACGACCACTTTTACATTGAAAACCTGTTGCTAGGCGGTTAAGTCATAACCCGATCAGTAATGCCTATGACCTAAAAGCGAGACAAGTACATATTGAAGTTTTTTTTTATCTAAGCTTCTGACATAACAGTTTTGACTAAAACTTAGCTAACAAACGTGTTAAATATTTTATAAACTTTAATTCAATACACTTTGTAAGTGATTGTAAGTAAAGCATAGAGAAAATAGAATACAGAAGTTGTGGAAAATAAAATGCTAGCGATAAATAATAAAATAATTATATTATTACCATGTATATCGACTCATAACTTGTAAAACATGTATGGATAATTTTATTGAGTACGGCGTTATACATAATTGTATATTAGTTTTACTCGTGGGAAACGTTTTGTTATATGAGAAAGTGCGGAAGTTATATACATAAAGCATTTACTAGCTAACCCTCAGGCCTCTGGCATATTCCGTCAGAAGGTTAGAATATTTCTACATTGCAATAAAATGCAAATATTTCTGAATAAATCCAAAATCTAAAAACTGTGTTTTTAAAGGTGATTAAATATGTCTTTTTATTATTACAAATAAACATATAATTTTAAAATATTCAAAGTTTTACAGCATAAAAAACTTGTAAAACTGGCTCACCTTTTTATTGTCTAAACACTAAAATTTCTGATAACGAAAATCACACATTTTAGTAGACAAATGTACTAAAAATATTATCGTAACCTGACTTTTTTTCGTTCCATATAAAAATAATTAATAAAAAATTCAAATTGCGGTCGGAAGAACCTTAGGTTTCATAGAGGTGTACATTTTAATAATTTTGAGGTTAGCTTTTAGATTTGAATATAAAGCGTAGTGTTTACTCTTTCTAACACCGTTTAGATCATATTTCTAACCATGACAGTAAGGGAGACAACGAATTCTATGAGACCATATGAGTTGTTCCCAAAAGCGAACAAAATGTAGCAAAGATTTCACAATAAGAACAAAATTATAATATCTATGCATGTTTTAATTGTTGAAAAAATAATAACTTGTATTACAAATAACGACTTCTGCAACAAAAACACAAAAAGAACGAGACGAACTATATGGTTGATAAAAAAGAAGAAAGAATAAAACCAATAAAATAAATAGATTCGATGATGCTAGACTATTTGTCGTTTAGTATTTATTGCCATACTGTGAAAACGGTCTGTCCCAAAAGTCAAACAAGTTATTTTTATTACAGTTAAACGAAGTCAGTCAGTTGTTTGACTTTGTCACAGCTCAAATAAATTGAATTAAATTTACAAAATGGTTGAATTATAAAAAAAATATTGTATTATCACAGAGAAGGAACTGAGCCCACATTAATCAATTAAAAAATGACATTACACGAGGAGCTATTATAAAGTACCAGCGGGCTGCGTACATTAAGGCGACATAAACTATAATAACGGGGGTTTGCTCGACGCACACATTTTAATTACTTCTGATAAACGTGTTACTAAAATCACAAATGTTTCTAGAGGGATCCTTACGGATGTAAGTTATTTATAATTAAGATTAATAAAAATAGGACGTTACCAATAAAGTATTTTATGTAAAACGATTTGTAAATTTTATAAAAAGTTTTTCAACTAAGAAAATTAGTGGTAAGAATCAGATTTTATTGTTCGTTATTTTAGGGTACTGTCTCGTCTTAAGTACACGAAAACTTGTTAATTTGTTTGGTCACCATAAAACTATATAAGTAACGTTCCTGGAAGACGCAACATCATCTCTAACAAACAGTGCCGAACTAAGAATCATAGTTCCACAATAGTATTTTAGTAAAAGATCATTCAAATAGTTTATCGTTTTCCTCGAGAGCATCGAACCACTCCATTATGAACCAAGTGGCATAAAAATGACTTTTGCATAATAAGTACGTTTGTATGTAAATGACAGAAAAATCCTTCTTTGAGGCAGGACTATCTATTTATAAAGAGAAGAGTCTCCGAGGCGGGCGGTGCGGATTTGAATTTTATACAAATCTGCAGATGAAATTTTGTACACTTGACCTTCAAAACAAGAAGGTCACTTTCTACATGAGATTTCGAAAAATCACCCCATCCCGCTCTTCCATAAAACAGAATTTTGATACTTTTGATGAAATTTTGTACACTTGATGTTCAAAATAAGAGGAAAATAATGTGTACATCTGATTTCGAAAAGCCTGTGCAACGGCGGGGACTTCATATAGTATTCAATAAAGATCAATATGAATGCGATGAGCAACTCTTCAACTCATATTTACTTATAGGTTCTACAGCCTATGCCCAAAGTGTTGCCCCTTAGGTTGAGAGAAGCGGAGAGATTCCTCTTGCAAAAGCGCCCATGGACACTGGACTTGGACTGGACTAAACAGCGGATGGCAGATACTGGATAGCGGACAGGTGCTTGCTTAGGAGAGAGGCGCTTGGCATTGAATAATGCTGCTAAGGTGTGGCTGCGAGAGATTTCGAGTGTCGGTTGAGACACATATACGATCCGGGACCAGAAACTCTACACCTCGACCACTTTCACCTTCAATTTAATATGCGCGTCAGAAGCGGGGCGAGGAGCGAGAAGTACGCGACGTGCGTGACGGAATGCCAGCGATTCAGGCTAAACCAAATAACGTTAATTGCCCGCTAAATGGACTGGACTTGTCCAGGACACTAAACTTCATGTCTCCGAATTGGGTACTTTTTAAATAGCAACAATGATACTGCGTTCGAATAAGACCGTTATTGGGTAACGTTCATTGCGAGTGTTCATCTCCAGATTTAATGGTGTTCAAAATTTTCGGAAACTGAACTGTATTGGTAGTTATTAATCGAAGTGTGATCTAGTTAAATATGATTGAATGAGGTAGGGCTACGACTTATCTCAGTGGTCAGAGAGAAGCAACGGCAAGCCTGAGATCCTGGGTTCATTTACAATTATAATTGTTAATATTATCTTAAATAATTAAATATAAAAATTTGAGGTTTTACTCAATAATTTATTCCACTGTAAAATTATTGAAACTTGATCAAGTCTCAGTACCGACTGGTACTATCTCTAAACATGACAGTGTAAACATATACGGCCTTAATGTGACTGAGTTGAGTCTGTTTACTGTTTATACGTCATAATTAGTACTCACTCTAATGTTATGAACTACTGGATTATTTTGAAATCCATCTTTGTGAAACACTGTGTCTGTACATCTCTGACAAATATAACCAACAGAGATATTGTCATAGATTGTTATGGTTGCAAGCCATAACAATTTACTACATATTTAATATAACTGGGATAAGTTCAAAGAAACAATCTCGCGAGTGTTATTAGGTTAGCGTATATCTTAATTTTTTTTCGCTTAACTCTTATAGGGCACATAGAAATCGTTGTGTCTCCCTTACTGTCATGGTGAAAAGTACGATCTAAACGGTGTTAGAAAGAGAAAACACCACGCTTTATATTTAAATCTAAAAGTGTACCAAGAAAAAATTAAATTTATATCTCTATGAAACCAAAGCTTCCAACTGCAATTTGAAAAAGAAATTAAGCTTTGTGAATATTATATTAATTATTAGTTTTATTTTTTCTCGTTATTAGTAATTTTAGTTACAAAAAAGTAGTGAGCCATTTTCTTTCTTTAAGTTTCCATTTTCATTATTTAAAAAAATACATGTTTATTTCTGATAATAATATTTGAAATTAATATGAATCACCTTTTAAAAACAGTTTTTCTTCGAATACGTTTAGAAACATTACATTTATTTGGATTTTATTGAAAAGCGGAAATACTGTATACCATAAATTGCTTGAGGGGTTAATCTTAGTTTAAAGGATACCTTAATATTGAGAAACGAACTGTGATTGAAGGATTTCCTGTGGTAAATAAAGGCGGATCCAGGAAGAGATCAGTTGACATTTAATTAAAATGTGAATATATGAGTGGGATTATTAATGTGGCGATTCGATAGTTGGAGATGTGACCTCTTGTTATTAGATCCTTGAAGACACATTTAGGATTTTCCTACGTTGTAACCTCGATTGTGGACAGGTAGGTTTTGTTGCACGTTTTTTTTTATCGTCAAGCTTCCGCGTGAAAATTGGTTATCATATCAAATCCTAAAAAGAAACGATAAACAATTTTTAAAATTACAAGAAAAATATCGCAGGGGGTACTTTGTTTAAATATTATACAACATTAATAACGCCCTGGCGTATTGCTCATCTTACTAGGCGTGAAAATTTCGTGTTTTTTTTTAATTTTTGGTCTTTAAAGTATTATCCCGTTAAACTACAATTAAGCAGTTTGTCAACAGGATGACATGTTCAATTACAATTTAAATATGTATACATAATATTATTACTTAATTAAACATTGAAAAAATACAGAGATTTAGGAAATGAGATAAAAACAATGTGGCATTCTCAGACTATAAAAATATTACCATTTGTTATTTGGGCTACTGGCATTATACCTAGCTCTCTCATTAAAAATTTAGGCGTATTAGATCTATCAAAAAATTTATACATAAAAATGCAAAAATCATTTTAAATACATGTAGGATTACGAAAGATTTTTTAAATATTTATGTTGAGGGATCAATAGGATTTATAGGCCCTGTTAGGAGTTCTACCGAGCCGAACCCTCTGATATGAAAATATCTGGAGTCGGTGAATTATTTTCCCATTTGATATCTGATGAGTTGACGTGTTGTTCTTGTATTGTTTTGTATTTACTTTGCTTATATAATGCACTTCCATAATGTGGATTGACTAGATGATCATTTGTGGAAAAGTGTGTGGAAGGGTTTAGTTTTTCCTTAGGAAGATTTAACCCGGACATAAAGTCGGAAAAAAAAAACATAATATTGTTAGTACTTATAAGATATTCAGATTATTATTATTGACACACATAATCTAAAATAACACTAAATCTACATGCTAATAAATAACAACAGGCTAGGAGGTGGTTATTCAGCTAGGTTTATTAAAAAAGAGAAACAGATTTAATTTTATTTATTTTTTAACTAAACCAAATTTAAAAACATAAAAGATCGAATAGAATTTGGAAACCAGTCGAATTTAAGTTAGACAAAAAGGCATAGTTTTAGCAAAAACGTGTTGCTGAAATAACGAAAAGGATTTTACTGTAGTATTTTTTGCACAACGAATTCTTAAAACCAGGTATTTTTTTTAGCAAAATTTCGTTTTCAATTAGGACAAAGCAATAATTCAGCCAAGCGTTAGGAAATAATTTATGTATTTTAAACAGACCAACCGGGTTATATGCATTCGTTTTTGAGAGCTTAGCATTTATAACTTTGAATATATTGTATTGGAAATCGCTTGTCCGTACACTCATAAAGTTCGACAGGGAAATATATCACACATTTAATTATGAAACTAGGAAGGAAATTAACTTATGCTTTCGGAATGAGATAAGTCACACGTAATAAAATGCCAAACCGAGAGAAAGTTAAACAGAAGATTAAAATGTAACACGGACTTCCATACAATTTAAGAATACTCAAACCAAAACTTGTTCCATGACGGTGTAGTGGAAGTAGGGTATAATGTGTTTATTTAACTAAATGAGCATAAAGCCATCGCATAAAGAATCTATACGTCCCAAGCACCGCAGGGCTGGTCATATTGAAAGAATGTTAGATGACAACCACCGCACGGCTGGTCATATTGAAAGAATGTTAGATGACAACCACCGCAGGGCTGGTCATATCGAAAGAATGTTAGATGACAACCACCGCAGGGCTAGTCATATTGAAAGAATGTTAGATGACAAAAAAAAAAACAAAAATAATGATCAATTGGGTGCCCCAGTAGAAGGACGGGAGTAGGTCCCAATGGTCGTGTGGTTAAGACGCTTTCTCGGTAAGACAAGAGATCCTGGGTTCGACTCCAAGTTGTGACCGTTATCTTTTTATTTTATGTGTCTCGTTCTGTTTTATCTTTCTCTAAAACCTCCTAGATCACAAGGCCGTGACACTGAATCGAATTAGCCTCCTAAATTGTATGAGAACATTAAAAATTGTTTTAACAAATAAAAAAAAAATTGAAAATATTTTTTTGTAGAATCTCATACGCGTTAAGAAGCTTTGAATGAGTGATGGCCCCGACCTTGTGATCTAGGAGGTTTTGGTTTTAGCCAGGGAGGACAAATACTAATGTTAAACGCAATTAAAATAGGAAATACGCATAGACATATGAATATTAGTAGACCTGCCCTAAGTGATTAAAAGCGTATTATCCCCACTCCCCATACCGGTTCCATTGGAGCCGGCTATGCTCGCGTATGGCCTCAAGTGAAATTTGAAAACGTGACGTCATCATTCTTGTGCGAACTATGGTCGAGGCATCATCGGTTCATTTTACGAAATAAAACGGCAAAATGTTGACTTGTACTATGAAAACTTGTAAAAATAGATGTGAAAAAGAGAATAAACCCAATTGTCGTATTACATTCCATATGTAAGCATTATTTTACTTTATTTTAAGCATATTCACATAGTATAATATAGATCAGTTTTAGAAAGATATACTATCACATCGAGAAACGTCTGGACGCGAAACACAAAGCTGGTTGGTTGCTGGGAAGTAAATTATGAACATTTATAAAAGTGTCTTAACTAAATACTTAAAAGAAATATTCGACTCTGAAAATAGAACCGAATTTTTTTGCCGAATTTGGACTTCGCAAATTTGTTCATAACGTGGCGAGTAATTTGCGCTCCCATGTAAAAATGTCTATTCATTCAAAAGCAGATTTTACTTTTAAGAAGTAAATGGTGATATTATAATGCGAGATGTCTATTTACTGTCAGATTGATTTATTGACGAATCACAGTCAGCCTTACTCCCTTCGTTCTTCAACAGTTGGTTTTACCCCTCGCCATTATCTTCTCGTCTATTAATTCCTATGTCTGTGGAAATACGCAAGTTTTAACATTACTGCGTTAGTATCGCAGGTAAATCTGCAAGAATGATTACAATAAAATACTTTTGCAATAAATTAGATAATACAAAATAGAGGAAAAATATTTCATCAACATAACATTGTTATTGTTGTAATAATAGTTGTATGATCGACGGCGTCCGGGTCGATCACATAAAAGCTGGACAGAGTGAGAATGAACAAGGTCATACAATGTCAGATGAAAACAACCAACAAGAAAGGAGTGTCAGATGACGAAAACGTACTAGCAAACAGTGTCAGATGACAACAAGCTAAGTCTACTCGTATCAGGGAATGCATGTTTATCAATACAAAGCACATTATCGGCACTTATCGAGTTTAAAAGAGTATAATTCATTATTTTCGTAAAGATACTCTTATGTTTACAAGACTAGGTTTTTATGCAAGGCACAAAGGATATCAAATTATTATAAGCAATAATTATTAGCCTGAAACACCAAATAAATTGAAAAAAAATTCCGAGAAAAAAATACCGCCGACGGGAATCGAACCCACAGATTGCCGGCCAGGTGCATAAGCCAGTAAACTACGTCGGATTATTTTTGAACCGCCAAAAAATTCAATAAATACTAGAATTTATTTAACAATTATTGCTTATTAGATTTTTTCACCTGAAAACAACCAACATTTGTAGGAAATGCTTAAATACTAAATCTTCTTCTAGATGACGTCGAGATATCTTCATTTAACGGTGAAATTTTTGATTTGTCAAATATTAGTATTCATAGATAAACTTATGTTTACAATATAAGGTTTTTATGCAATATCATTCACTTCTCCTTGAATTCGAATAAAACTAATTCAAATACACTTGCTAATATGTTACCCGAAGATTATTTAGTAATTGCATTATTTACCTTCAAGATTCAAAACTTACATGCGCTATCGAGAGCAATTATTATTATTACATTGCACTTTTGATAAGGACCTTATCTTTGTTGCATTAAAACGATTAATCAAAAGAATTAAGACCTTCCTCGTAGACAAAGTAGCTTTTGTTATTTGAAGATCCGGAAACACAACTCGAATTGAGTGGAGCTTTCAAGGAAAATCTATCGATTAACTACCAAAGGTCACTGATTCAGCAAATAAAGGACAACGGAGTTTGCAAACATGAAGGCCGATCGTATGAAAAATCTCAAAGAATTAGATAATATAATAAATAATAAGACAAATGATTGATTACGTTTTTAAAGATGATTAATTCATATCATTATTGTTTAGAAGAATTCGTGTAATGTTATTTTAATAATCTCCGGGTTTGTATTATTTTATCTATTATTTTTAGAACTACAATGTAAAGGTGCGTCCATTATTTATTTTTAAGATTTCAAATGGAATTTCATTCATACCGGAAACACGCCACGTTAAATCACGTGAAGTTGTGGCCCACGCTATATACCTACAGAGTGTAGTTTTCTATTTATATCTTTTTTTATTGTTGACTTATCACTACGGGTAAACCCAAAATATGTATTTTTAAATGTGAGTATGTTAGTTGTAAGTCTCTACACATGTTATTAAGACAGTAGTTATAAACCAAGATATAAGTCTTAGATGTAAGTCACTAGTTTTAAGTCAGTAGTTATGAGTCTTTGTCGTAAGTCACTAGTCAGTCAAGTCAGTCAATAAGTCACTAGTTATTATAAATCCTAGTCATAAGCCAGCCGTATTTATAATTTGATTTTATTTTGACCGGTCGGTGGCCGAGTTGACATCGCGCTTGGGTCTCACTCGGGCGTAGTGTGTTCAATTCCTCGGCTGGCTAAGTCCTCCATCACAACACAAGCAACATTTTCAGCTTACTGTGGTGGTAGTAGGAGATTTTCAAATATTGTCAGGTTATTCGTAACCTGGGAATGTTTGTCTTTCTTTTAAAAAAAAATTTTTAATTAAAAAAAAAAAAAAAAAAAAAAATTTTGTATAGCGCCCTTGGGGTATTTTTTCATGAAAACGGCGCTATAAAAATTATCCAATTCTTATTATTATTAAAAGCTCAAATTTTAGCCTTCATTAGATAATCAGAAAGGTTTTTATGGCTGACAGTAACATTTGTACACTTTACGTATAGTACTAAAAAGATAATCCAATAAATGATACATAATCAATTAAAATTTTCTCCACTCACATACATAATTGAATGAAGCTCATTAAAGAAAAAGCACATAGGTAATTAAGCTGACAGAAATGCATCCAATTTATACTCACTATAAACCGTTCAAAACAAATTTGCTTATATAAAGACATTCAATTAGTAATATTTAATCACACAAGTGTGTAAGGCAAACGTCTAATAAATGTATTGAATTAGTGAAACCGTCGAAGGACTCGTTATTAGCAATTAACGTGACATAATCATCAAACAGATTCCGATTGCGTGACAACAATTCATTCAACTCCATAAACCAGGGACCCAAGGCCGGCCTGACACTCTTTCCATAGACAATAGTCATCTTCAATACACTAATCATTTAATAGCGACTCGTTGATTGCCTAGCCTATTCCGGGACACGCACTAACGTGCCTACATCGGTAACTGAATATAAAGAGACGGATAAACAGAATTAACACACAGAATGGCTGATAAATCACCAAACAAAACAATAAATAAAAGCCTATGTTTGTTATTCAATGACACATCCATGCAGTAAATGAAAAGAAACTTAGTTGGGAAACGTTTTGATCGAAGAAGAATTATTCCTATCAAGCAAGTTGAATTTTCAATTAGATGTCGTGTCATTCGAGGCTTTTTAAATTAGTCGCTAAATTTGCAAAAATCCAGCGATATCAAGATACGCAATGTGTTAAAATCTATTGGAACAAATAGTGGAATTAAAACAACATAATGTCATTGCAGTAGACAAGAAATAGCTTCAAAACAAACTTGAAAAGGTTTATTAATTTAATGTTTCACTTTTGCCGTTTCGATTTTCGAAGGTACACATATATTTTTTTAAAGTGAAAAACACTGACTAGAAATACCGATTTATTAAAATGGGATGATCTCTTTTTCTATAAAATTATAATATGAAAAGCACAGTATATAAATTTTAAAAAAATAAGTGATGTTTAGGGGGTTTTTGGTTTCATAAGACAGACATTCCCGAATTACTAATAAACTTATTATTTTTTTTTAATGATAAACTAATGTTTATAAGACAAGGTTTTATGCATAGCATAAAGGATAACAAATAATTATAAGCAATAATTAGTCCTTTATGCTATGCTTATAATTAGTCCTTGTCTTATAAACATTAGTTTATCATTAAAAAAATTATAATATTTGACAAGTCAAAAATATTTCACCAATAAAGATATTATATGTCCCGACGTCATCTAGTGAGAAATTTAGCAATAAGAAAGCCTTTCCTACAAAAATAAAGTTCGTTGTTTACAGGTGGAAAAAATATAATAAGCAGTACCTAATTGTTGATTGAGGTACTAGTACATGTTGAATCATTTGGCTGGTTGCAAATAAGCCGACATAGCTCAGTGGTTTCAGAGCACCTGACCGGACATCAGAAGGCACAGGTTCAATTCCCGTTGGCGGCATTAATATTTACTAGGGAGATATTTTCAATTTGTATTGATATTTCAGACGACGAATTATTGCTTATAATTATTTGTTACTAATGTTTGAAAAATCTCCTACTACCGTTACAATAAGAGGAAAATGTTGCCTGTGTCGTGATGGAGGACTTAGTCAGCCGAGGAATTGAACTCACGACGCCTGAGTGGAAACGAGTAGCGATGCCAACGCAACGTAATAAATTAAGTATTCGTTCAGTGCTAGAGCAATAACATTTTAGCATGAAGGTTAGTGAAAAATACTTATCAACCTCTTTCAAGTGCAATTAAAAAATGGATAAATCGTCATTAATTTAGTTCCACCAGTTACATAAACGTCTTAATATTTTGGGAATTACACATATTTGGCGTAAATAGCATTCATTTAGCTGAGCCAGCGATAATTCGATTTGTAATTAACATTAAAGAGAATGGATTGTACGACGTAATGATGGAAACTTGTAAGTTTACGTGGTAATTATGTTGAGATTTCAGAACCCAAAATAATCTACATCGACGGCAGGGAAACGCTAAATTCTGCGAAATATTAAAGAAGTTATTATTATTTATTGCAGATCTTACTCTAAAGACGTGCACTGTATACTTACGAGTACTAAAATCAAAAAAGATATGTAATTACATTGCGTAAAGAAGTATTCATAATGACAAGCTTTTATAAATACGAATCATTTATACGATGACAAGAGTTTGAAATGATAAACGATTAAAATCTACTTAATCAATTATTGTCCGGCGTTAACCGGCTTACAAGTAGATGTTTAATTGGTAGATAATTATTATTAATATTCTCTTTTTTTAACATTAACCTCAAACAAGAGGCCCTGAGGAAAGTAATTTCCTTCGGGGCAACTGTCATCTTTGGGATGCTGCGTAGGGTATTTTTTAATGAAAGGAAAGAATAGAGAATTCTGGGAAGGTAAAGGGTATGAGGGTTGGGTAGGAATCTAAGGATCAGTGTGTCCAGGAGTGATGGACATACGAATATCGAGTCGAGAGACCAGTTGGAGAGGTCAAAGGATCTCCCCAAACCAGCCTCTCCCGATCTTGCACGCCTCGCAGCTAGTGAGCAGCGCATCCTGAACACACCTCACCCGATGACCCGGGCACCCCTGCTAAATTACCAAACGTAGCGAACCACTTGGTTTGACCCATGGCAGAGGAGTTGGTTTTCCAATAAAAGGTTCCCAGATACCCAAACCCGCATCCAATTGTAATTTAATTTAATTGTTATTACACGTTCTCTCGACCATTACAGTAAAAAAAAGTGGGTGTGTCAAGCCTACGCAAGACAGAAGTGAAACTTCTAGTTTCAGCTGATGCTTGGCGTGGCGCAGTTCGCTGGTGTCTGAGAGAGAGGAAAGAAGAGAAGAGAGAGAACGTTCGTGAGCGGCTCCCCCACCTCAACAAGGTTTCACTTCAAAAATGCCACAGCCGAGAATCGAACCTCGCTTAACTGATTGAAAGCCAACCACGCTGAGCACCAACTGTAAGCAAAGCCGCATAAATTGATTATATTATGTAGGTTCTGAAAATATGAGAGCTTGTTATGTTTTATAATGTTACCTACATCACACCCAAAATATAATATATTTTTAAAAATAATGTACAATGTACAGAAATAGAATCCCACACAAGATCGCGTAGTGCGCTCTAGCGAACGGATATTTTATCAGAGGGAGATAGTTTTAATTTTTTTTTCTGTAAATTATTACATATTATCAAAATAAATAAATTAATTAAATAAATGTAATACAATTATCATAATATACGGATTAGATAATAATTTTAATCCAACACAATAACGCAAAGCGCGCTCTAGCGGAGTAATGTTTTATCACAGTGAGATAAGTGTTTTTATTATTTTGCAATATTATTTTCTTTTAAAAAATGTTCTGACCTACTAAAAAATAAGATATTGAATGAAAAAGGCGTTAAAAACAAAAAAATAATGTGCGATGGCCGAGAATCGAACTCGGATCAACTGCTTGGAAGGCAACTATGCTGACCATTACACCACCAACGCCAGTTGTCGGGATGAGCTAAGAAGCATTTATATGTTACTTCAAAACTTTGACTAGATCAAATGAACTTTAATCGGTGGTCCCGCATTTTCGTTTCGGTCATGAGTCGGTTTTACTCCGGTCCTCGAAATTGCATGACGCGCGTAAAGAAGTTTCACTTCAAAAATATCATTAAAATATTGCTATCGTTTTATCAGAAAAGCTTCGACACTTAAACATTTTAAAATACTTTCGCGATTACAAAGTACTAAAAACGCGTGTAACGATGATTGTTCATTTATATTACAAGAGATTTTTTCATTAAAAAAATTGTTAATCACTTACAAAGAATTAAAAGTAAGAGTGACGGAATACTAATTTATTATTATGAATTTGGCGGCTCATTTAGTTTATAGAGAAGCTAGAATTGAAAACTAATAATGAAAACGCATAAAAATAAATGAGAAGAAGACGAGTTTCTATGTTGCGTTAGCGGACGTTGACTTTAAAAATGAAAAGTTAATGCAGGCTAGAAACTGAAACCACCAATGGACGTATGATAGATTCGTACCTATGCTATTCCATGATTTTTTTCCGATACACGAATGTGTTTTGGTTTGGTTTGGTTTTCACCCAAGAAACGAATATATAGACGTAAAAACTTAAATAACGCATGAATTAACAGAAATTTCTTTCCAAAAGAAGATGCAGAAAGTAGTTAGAGACACCCCATGATGATGCTTGGAACGATCAAGTGGATCAAATACTTATGTTGCTGCGTAATTATTACTTACGTCGTTACTTGTGTAGCATTTCATCACCTGTGAACCGTTGTTAGATAAAACAAACAAATCTTATCAGGTGTTACAGCATCATCTCATTTTGAGAGGCGAGTTTGGGTAAATGATTTAAATGTATTAAATTGCGATAATAGAAAGAAAGGTAGTATTACACATCGGTGGACAGCATTGCTAGAGAATTGACAAATCCTCTATATCTTTCGTACAGCAGAGTGTTATCTGACATGTCTTCTGGGGTTAATATTTTTACGGTTGTTCAAATTGGTCATGAATAATTAGGGACTGACCTCAGCCACCTTCACCAATCCCTCTCTACTCCTAATTGTTAAAATACTAATAAATACGCCATATCCGAACTGAAGTTATTGTAGAATCAAATTTTCGAACAATGACTGACCCCCGTTCGAAACGAGTTCAATTAACAAAGATTTCTCCATATTTTCCACTAAAAACCATAAATGTACATAACTCAATTGGCGGTATTTCAAAATAAATACTTCTCAATACCAAAGAAATGCACTTATTTGGGGGCGCTGTTCTTGTTGTTAATTTCCTCACATTTTTAGGGCAAGTTACAACTAACCGGATGTTAGTTTTTGTTTTTCAAATTGTTTCATTCCGCATTACATTTTATTCTTTCCCTTTTTGTGTGATTTTATTCAGTGAATAGCTGTATACCGCCACGTTTTACTGTGGCTCAGTCTATATGTGAAGATAGACGATGACGCTGTTTTTCAAAAAAAAATATTTTTGTCCAACAGATGGCCGCTTTAAAAATAACGTGTTTTTATCTGTCACAGGTGACGTCTATATAATATAGCAGTTCAATTTTTCCACCATAACCGTGCCTGTTACCTTTATATTCTCGTTTCAATATAGGTATATACAGGGTGTATCGGCACGTACCCGACAAACTTTAACCAACTATTCCTTAGCACATTTGGAGTAAAAAATGTTATGGGCACTTTGCTGTCCGGTAACATTTTTTTTTAATAAAAAATTTACTCTTCATATTTTCACCACATGTCACCAATGTTTTATCCTTTGTCAAAGTTTGAAAACCCATCTGGCAATATTTTGTTCGAGTTTCGTTGAATAATGTACGTACGAACCTACGTTGGCGCGCTTTTACAATCACAACGAAATGGCACGGCACCATTCGTCTCATTTTTAACTATTATTATTTAGTGTGTACGAAAGAGCGAGGACACTTTTTGACACACTTGCTAATAACAGCTGTTGAAAGCGAGAAACAATGCAAATGACAGTGACGGAGTGTGGATTTTTTTTTTTTGTTTTTAGTTAAAAAAAAATGTTACCGGACAGCAAAGCGCCCTAACATTTTTTACTCCAAATGTGCTGAGGAATAACTAGTTAAAGTTTGTCGGGTACTTGCCGATACACCCTGTATATAAAAACACACGCGTATTCGAATGCAACGTTTAACAAAATCTCAAAGCAATTGGTGAAACTTTCGAAGAATTAGGATTTTGAACAAACATTTTTATTTATATAGAAGATAGATAAAAAAATTACACTTTTACTAGTACTAGCTGTACCCCACGCCTTGATGTGGCTCAGTCTGTATGTGCAGAGAGAGAAACAATAGCGAGTTTTGGTTTTACGTCTAACAGATGGCGCTATTTAAAAAAAAAAACATATAATGTAGGCATATAAAAACACAAGTATTAAAATGTCAAAATTTCAAAACAAACGGTGAAGAACTTTCGGAGATTTACGATTTTGAACAAACGAATATTTACATTTGTATTTATATAGATATATAAACCTTCAGAATTACTCGTATTTACAACTTATTTCTATGACATTTAGGCACACTTTACATCTAAAACTTATTCTTTACAGCATTTAGGTATAACCCACGAAAAGCTGCAAGGCTTTTAGCTTCTTTAACATCCGTTGTTAGTTCATGGAATATCTTGAATATCCTTTAAAATTATTTTGGGTTCCCGACAAATTTGTTTTGCCAGGTTCCGTTTATTATTAATTATTTCCGTGATAGAACTGTTTTTTTTTTAGAATCCATTTTACATGTATTTATTATACATATTATTAAAGCTAGTCACAATATACAAACATTTAAAAATTAAAGGATTCATCATGAGTAAAATATGCTAAAACCCCAATTATTCAAATAAACTACACGGAGAGAATTGAATTTTTGCCCTCACGATAAATTAACAGGCCTTGTTTATTAATCTAAACATCAATTTAAAAATGTTTTATCAATTTGCCTTGATAATATATTATGACGAAACAAATAATTTTCGTTTCTCAAAGAAAGACGTGTTCCGACATCGTGGTAAGGCCTGGAATCCCGTTTTAACCGGAAATACCAATAATTTGAACAGATTTATAATAGATTAGCAATAGTCATACAAAACAATGAGAAATTAACGCAAACAAGACAATATAATTAGTAAATCAAACGTATCCTGATATTCCGAATTTCAAATACATAGCATGATTCCCGTCGAAGAGACGAAAAGACGAACTGTTGGATATAGTAACATTGCCTACATATTATCTTTGTCTATTATCTATGCCCAGATTGTCTTTGCTTCTGAACTTGTTGCTGTCAAGTACTTGTTAAACGATTGTCAATAAGAATGGTTTATTTACTAAACTCAATACAATTATAATCGTATTCTTATTTCACCACAATATAACAGGTAGTATAGAACCAGATTATCATAATATAAAATACTTACAAAAACAAAAAAAATTGGTAATAACTTACATCTCGAATCTCGTCGTAAACTGTAGACAGATCGTCCTCCAGCAGTCTGTAGGGGTCTATGGGGGTGTATTCGGGCATAGAGCCCGGCTGATGGGTGCTCCTCACCGAGGTGGCGTAGCCCCTTATCCTCGGGGGCTCCGGGGAGATAGGCGTGGGGGCGACGGGGGCGCATGCGGCGGCACATGTCGCCAAACCCCGGCTATGGATCTGCAGGAAAACGACAACTAGGTTAAAAATATAATTATATAACCAGAGATAAAAGCACAGCAAACAGAAAGTGATGTTTCAGCGATGACATTACAATAAAAATAGACACGTTATCGTCTCACAAAATTAACCTAAAATGTAGCAACACTCTTCATGTTAACAGTAAATTCTCAATTCAAACGTTGTTCATGTATGACAAAGATAGACATTGAAGTAATATGGGTGTATGAATGAAATAGAGTTACGATCAAGCAGCATTTACCGTTTTTGGTAGCCTTGTGAATAATTTTATTTATTGAAATAATAAGTGATTTTTGTGTATTTACGAATGGAAAGAAACTCCACGAATCTGTTGTTTCCTCGAAAATGATTTTTGCACCTCTCAAAAGCGCTGAGAAACCGTTTGCCATTTTGGTGACAGCTTGTCTGACCGACGAATTTATGTGCGATACTGAACGCAAGTATGTCCACTGGACCAGCTCAGTGTAACAGCGCGCGTTGTCTCAGTTATCTTCCTATTTTCATTCATCTAAGAGTTTGGAGTAGAGTTCACCCTTAGAAGAGATGAAATGTTGAACAGAGGGAGGTTATTTTAGATAAGGCTTATAAGAGAGATGTTTGTTTAGAGAGGGACAGCCAAAAATATGTTATCTAAAGTTCCCACTTTCAGAAAACGGAAAGTACAATCCGGGGATAAAAGCAAAAAATGTTTGTACGTGTAACCAACATCAACTCTCCAAACATACGAAGAAGAAGATCGATCAGATTAATTTTAGATAACCTTAATTTTTACTCCATTTTCAGCGAGTATCAGAGGATTGCAAGTGTGCGCGCATTCTAGTTCTGGGTGAAGGTACGTGACGCGTGAGTTTAGTCAGTCGATATACGTATTCAGCAAACATGCCTCATTGTTTCAGGACAGAATACCGAGTAGGTACTTGATCTAAGCTTCCACACAAGACAAGGAAATATTTTCATCATTCATAAACATTGCACATTCTTAAACATTATACTCGTAGATACGTGATCGTGCAGTCTTTGAGACTGGTCACTAATTGTTCTAGGCACCACTTCATTTTAGTCATATAAAGTACCTAATCAAAGATACATTTCCCTTACCAGAACATTCATATTCATCCTGCGAAATTTGAACTATTTCCTTATTATATATTTTACACTAATATACGTAAACTGTATATTTCGTTTGTTTGTTAATTATAAACGCTTTGATGGGCTTTTACATGATACAAATTTTACACAATACAGTGATAACAGGAGTTTTTAATGTTGGGATAAAATTTTATTTTTTTAAATGAACGTAATACATGCAACATATAAAGTTATATTTAATTATACATAATATAAGAAAGGAGAAAATTCAAAACCAGTTTCAAAAGTACAGGTAGCATAAAAATCCTACTATAATTGCTATGTAAAAACATCATTCAGGTATGCCTTAAATACTGTTAAAATTATATCAAATATGTAAATATTTCAGGTGAATTTGTTTCCAAGTGCATAAACGCGAGAAATAGGTGCGTGTGTGTGTTATTTAGACCCGAAATTATTGTTGTAGAATAATATATTATGCCTGGTTGTAGTGATAAAAGACCATAATATCTTACAACCGGATTAACTGTGGTAAGAAAATTACGTAGCGTTGTATAATCACAGCTAGAATGTTTTTTTTTAATTAACTCCTCGCAGTGTTTATTACACAAATAGTGAAAAAAGTTGTAAATATAATGTGTTCAATAATAAACAAATTGTGCTGTATGATACTATAATGAACCATGTTACAACTAAATGTAGTAACCAGCACGTTGATATGGTGCATCCAATGGATTTTGATTAGTAAAAAAAATAAGAAACTTAATTAAGAGAAAATTTGCGATTAATAAAACCATATTTTTAGCCAGCACATTCTCGATGTGCAACAAATTAGTAATGTTGTAGCGTGTCATATCACGCAATTGAACCAATTTACGTTTAAATTTACAAGTTTCATAAACAGTTTAGTAGAACACTTTCAAATTTGGCCGGAAATTCTTGTTGAACAATCAGAAATTAAATCAAATGCGTTTTCAAAATATTTCAAAATTCCTATCAGCGAAATACTTGTGTTCAATTTTAAATATATAAATACAATATTGTCAACAGGTGTCACATTAATTATACCATAGCAACCTGTCAAGTTACCATTAAAATCAGTGTTCTTTTGTTTTCTGTTAGCAATTTTCTATTATTTTTTTCCTGAACAAATAAACAGCGTCCTGCTGTTTTAATATAATGAAGAAAATTCGAGCCGGATCAAAATAATAAAAAATGAACTATTTTATGTTATTCTCATAGATTAATCAGATACATTCCTTTTATTATATTAAAACAGCAGGACACTAGGGTTAAGCTGTTCATCTGTTCAGGGAATTTTTAAAGAGAAAAAATTCTAACAGAAAACAATAGAACACTGATTATCATGGTAACATAGGAATCTACTAAATTGACAGGTAAATAATTCTTTTGCTCTGGTAAAACTAAAATGACATATTTTAATTATATTATATATATATCATTAACTCTTGACAGGCCAAGATGCCAAAAAAAAGGTCTGTAACCAAATGGGTCTTCCGACGACCCCATGCATTTTTCTGTCTTATGGGCTTTTAAACTATAGAAATCCCAATTATTCAGTCAATTATTAATGGTAACTTATGTATGCGCGGGAACACCTAAAATACTAAAATGATATGTCAAGTATTTAAGCTAATATAAGGAGGATAGTAATTTTGGGTACTACCTACTCCCCCACTTGGCTCCGGCATAGTTAAAATTAAACAACTCGTAAAGGATAGAGTATGATGAAAAATTGTTTACAAATTAGATGTAATCTCTGGCAATGTGCTCTGCTTTTTAACATGCGTGGATAGGAATCAGTGGTTCCGGATAATTTTCAATAATTCTTTAACCCCAAAGGACAAAGTTCAATGTCTATAATTTGCGAAATTCTGTGCAAACTGTGATGGAGAATGAAAAATTATTTAAATTCACTAGCCAGGTATATTATATGAATGCCAAGCAGGTTTTTCAAAATTCATTGATAAATTAATAGAAGGAATGCTTATAAATTGGATATTAATCCTTAACCACCCAAAACCGGTCAGTACAAAGAAGTACATTATTTGAATAAAACCACGACTCGCCCATGTGGAATGTAACTCAATGTAAACCAAATATGACATAACACTTCCACATGTCTGGATGGTATCCCACGTCAAATAAAGGTCAAAGTGACCATAAAGCAAACTACAATAATCGTATCTGATGCGGAGAATTGTATATATCAAACAGTCAATAAGTCTACACGATGGCTGACACGACTCACTTATCATAATCGATAGCGAACAGCGAATTCTGGCCAAAACGGCAGGACTCTGACGACATAACTTGTAAATTTCACAGGTGTATTTATAGCGATCACCTGACATTGGAACAAATCCGTGAGTTCTATGCATACTTTGTTAAGTGGGAATCCCGAACTACCTTTATGGATTAACGTTCAGAATAAATGGCATAATCAATGACATCGTGGATCCACTTTATTAATAAGTATCTGACGTGTACCCGGCGCTGCTGAAGGTTATCCTTAGGAGATAGACATATACCATCAAGGAATCTGTAGGCCTTTTAAAGATACACAATTACGTAGTACATTATGTTGATGTATCGCATAAGGTTTAGCCAGCGTTAGCATTAGCGTTTAGCCCGAAAATATTTTTTTATGACTTATGGAAGATATTCTCTAAATGACAGTGAAAACGCTATCAAAATCCGTCGCGTAGTTTAGAAGAACTAAGCGCACAAACAGACAGACGCGCATAGCGATATTGTTTTATAATATTTAGAGATATATCACATCCGTCATTCGAGCGGAAAACATAAACTATCCCAATTTGGCCAGATATTTGATGCATATCTAAATAAGGAAAAACTAAATCAGGACACAATGATTCTCTATCCGAAGGCATCGTTAAACCCGCAGTGACATAATCAGCGAAATTACATAAATTATGTTCGCGTGCGTTGAACTCAAGTACGTCCCCTGCAATTAAATAGTTATTGCACAAATTTGTAATGCTTGAATTTAACCAGTTCTGGAATACAGGTTCAGTTATATAAATAACGCGGTCAGAGTTTCGTTAGGGAAGTAGTTATGTCTTCTCGGTATGATTAACAATGATATTAAACGCAACGCTCTTTGACCGAGAAACAAATTGAGAGAGATCTGATTGTACATCGACACTCAGATTTCACAGGACACTCACGGAGAAAACTTCCTGATAAAAATATTGTTAATTTACTAAGGACGGGTTGTTTCGGAGAATTTGAACAATTCATCAAATTTCAACGTTCATTTACGGGTTCTGTGAAAGACTTATTCAAGTTCTGTTATTATATCATTGTAGGCTAGTTGCTTGACAAAACTGAAATAAAAACAGAACTTGGAAAAATCTTTCACAGACCTTGAAAATGAACGTTGAAATTTGATGAATTGTTCAAATTTTCCGAAACAACCCGTCCTTAGAATCTCTTCAAATTATTCGTATTCCTGTTAAAAGCGGTATTGTAGGCCATTGAAGAATGAATTGGTAGCTATCCTATAAACTTTAAGTAAAATGCCAATGTTTTGTGACGATGTCCGAAAACCTATTTATAAAAATCTTTTTTGCTTGTTGTCGTGACATTTTATTATGACAAACGCAGGTGTATGGACAAGTTTTTTTTACACTTTATCGGGAAGCGGCTTGCAGTCCCATTTTTAACATAATTACCAAAAATTTGAAGAGAATTTTAATAAATCAGCATTATTTATTTTTCTCCGTACATAATGATACGTACTTAGAACAAGCCATGCGTTTAAAATAATGATTTATGGTTGAAAGAATCAAGCTATAAAACCCACCTTTCAATGTCAAGTTTAAAACACTTTTTTTCAGCCGCCAGAAGTCTTAACACTAAACATAATTGAAGCTAACAAAATTTTGATTCTGAATGGTGTATCTCAGAGTACCTTCCACTTTGATTCTGAATGGTGTATCTCAGAGTACCTTCCACTTTGATTCTGAATGGTGTATCTCAGAGTACCTTCCACTTTGATTCTGAATGGTGTATCTCAGAGTACCTTCCACTTTGATTCGCACATCTTTTGATGTTATAATGGAATCCTTGAAAACTCTCACATTAAGTTTTTCAACCTAAGGTCATCAATATTGATTATAATCTTTAAAAAAATACAATAAATACATCTAACTCCTCGCTAATTTGTTCGGTTTTGGGAAAAAAAAACAGCTATTCGCTTTTAGGAATAGCTCATATGGTCTCATAAAAATTATTATGCCTCCCTTACCGTCTTAGTTATAAATATGAACTTAACGGTGTTAGAAAGAGAAAACACCAAGCTTTATATTCAAATATTACTAACCACAGAATAATTAAAATATACAACTGCAATTTTAGAAAAATTTATGATAATGAATTTTGAACTTATGAAACGACAAAAAAGTGAGGTGACAGAAATGTGTATGAAACATTTGTCTAAAAAAATATGTGTTTTATTTCGTAATTAGTAATTTTAATTCAGTGGAAAGGTTAAACGTAGGGTGAGCCATATTTTGAACTTTTTTATGTTCATTTTCAAAATTTTAATATGTATTTAAAAAAATATTTTTTAAATTCTAATTTGAAAGCATATTTTATCACATTTCATTGACTGTTTTTAGTTATCGGATACCAATTTAGAAATAACTATTTTTTTGGATTTTATGGAGAAGCGAAAATACACACAAATTCTCAGACTTTCTGACAGCATCTTTAACAAATATAACAATCAATATGCCAGAAGACTGAGAGTTAAGTAATAAGAACGTCTTAGTATTGCAATTGCCTACGTCTCGAATGGCATAACATTTTCAAGATCAATTAACCCCTACCAGTTGGTATTGCATTTAGACTGACCCACATTTCCGCATGGTTTTGAGAATGGACCAAATATGTGACGTCACAGACCACGTGCGCCTCTGGGACCAATTTCGCCATCTAACAGACCCAACTCTCAACAGAACAGGCCGAGCGGCCGCCGGACCGTCTCTGTTGCGAAACTCGCTAAATTCACACAGCGATGGCCATAAATTATTATATCTACCGCTTAATTTAGTACAAGTTTCTACATTAAACTAGATACTGCTTGATTATTTCAGCCTTTCGAATAAAAAAAAAATATATAGCAATTGGTGACCGGATAAATCATCAAAATGATAATTCATCACATTTTTAAATTATACAAAGTCATGGAAAGTGATGAAACAAATTGTAACTGGGTTAATTAGGTTAGGTTAGGTTTAAATTTTTTTTTCATCGTGTCTAATGACTTCATATCACTTTTTAAAAGTGTTGAATTGTCACTGTGTTGAGTTATCATGGAACCATAGCAATTATATGGAGTGTCATTAGTTAAGTAAGGGTGTCAATTTGAGAGGAGGGGAGGTAGTGTTTGTTTTTGCATACAGGGAACCCTTTTCACATTTTTCAAAAAACATAATTATAAATATAAACTTCTTTATTAAAAAATTAATTATTTTATTTTAAAGTTGAATACTTTGGAATGTGTCTGATCTACGCCATGAAACTCTGGCACTACATATAAATTTAAAAAGATTAGGGTTATTTCACAGAATTTGAACAATTCACTATATTTGAAAGTTAATAGGTATTCAAGTTTTGTTAGTATCTTTGTACTATGAAGAAACCGCCCCATGATGAAAATTGAATTTGAACTTTTTTATGAGAATATCCCAACTGCTCCCAACCATTTAGAGCCAGTGATGGGGACTATGGTATCCCCAATTGTGAGAATGTAGATATGGGGGAGGGGAAGGAGATGGGGAAGAGAAAGGTGGAGGAGTGCATGTCTATTCAGATCTGATCACGAAACACGGCTAAAGTAACGTTTCATTTCGGAATGGTGGTCTCACACCAGGGCGATATTGACAGTGTCTTCCAATCGTGCCGTCCTCGTGGAACGTGCCGCAAGTATACTTTATATTATTTTAAATGAATAAATTGTGAAATAACACGAATTGATCAAATACTTGCTTGCTAGTCGAGAGCCTTAACCCTCAGCCACGGAGGCCGTCAAAGCCGAAATTGTTCGATCAATTGTTCAAATTCTGTGAAATAACGCATCTGAAATAAACACTTTCTAAATATTTCTAACAGATAATACGATACTAACATGTAAAGATTTCTCCGGGAATTCCGGATGAATCTGTAGGCATTTTGGGAAAAATCACAGCCGACATTGAAAACCACATTAAATATAATTGAAGTACTTAATGTGGTCTACCGTTAAATACAATCGAAACACTCAAAATGATACTGCTTGTAATACATTAATTTTCGAAAATAAACTCATTACAGTAAAAGTATTAAAAAACAACAATAATACTTATAAATACATTATGATAAAATGAATTACTATCATGGAGAAGCGTGGGAGGTAAGAGCAAAAGAATTTGTATATTACCATAAATGAAATTCAGGTTCGTTACAAAGACGCAATATTTTCCATCTTGAGATAATCACGTACATTTCCAAGGGTATTCATTGTCGTCACCTTCAAATTTCAGAAATGCCTAAGTTTTGGATGAAACAAGCATATTCATCATCAGAACATGTAATTAAATATTTAGCAGAGACCCTGGCATTTTATAAAATCGAAAAAGGTTATAATAAGAAGATATAAAGTTTAAGAAGTGAAATTAATAAAAAAGATTCCATTAGATGTAGCAATCGACGCAACTAGAACTAGGCAATGAAACCACGCAACTAAAATAAGAGCAAACAGAAAAAGTAAACGCAGGCACGAATAAAGCGCAAAGTAAGGCTCTACAATGTAAAGGTACCTTTCTACACCGGTGATATTGACCCATTAGCCTTGATCAGGGACAAGGCCGCCTTTACAACCAACCAACTACACTGCAAGTTCAGAGCTTCAATTCTCACCGCCTCCACAATATAAACTTTTACATGGGAAAATTGTAACGATGAAAGTCACGGTTCAGTAGAGATACAGAATTTATAAATGTATATCTAAAATATGAATGAACGATATACTAGCCTATAACGCATTACTTATAAACATATAATAATTTAGTAGGCAGGTTTGTGTACCGCCGCCCCGGCAACTATTTGTTGGATAACCAATACCCCTGCCATAGGTCACCCCAAGTGGTTTGTTACGTTTGGCGATTTAGCAGGAATGCCAGTGTTCATCGGGTCAGGTGTGTCCAGGATGCGCCTGCCCACCAGCTGCGTGGCGGGCCAGATCGGGAGAGGCTAGTTTGGGGAGACCCTTTGACCTCTACAACTGGTATCTCGACCCATCGCCTTGCGCGCCAGTGGAACGGATATATTTATGTGTCCGTCACTCTTGGAAACACTCTAGATTCCTACTCAGCTCTCATACCCTTTTCTTTAAAAAAAAGACACTTTCCACACAGCATCCCAAAAGACGACACAGGCCCTGAGGGAAATTAATTTCCTCGGGGCCTCCTGTGTGGGTAACTGTAAATATATACATAAAACGAAACTTTGAAATTTACAGTTTATAAGAAATGAAAATTTTAGATTCAATGATAACTCAACTCAATGACAATTCAATACACGTATAAAAAGTGATAAAAAGTCATTAAAAGCGATAAAAAAACTAAAATATAAACCTAAACTAAGTAACCTATTTAATCTTATTTTGGTTTCATCACTTATCATGAGTGATCATTGGTTAAAGAGTCACCGTATTTTTAGTAATCAAGTTGTCAGTTTTCGCTGTTGTCAGTTTTCGCTCTTGTCAGCGCGTTGATGTCTCTTCCACTAAAAATCTCAACATTCTGAAATACTGAGTTTCGCTAGTTATAATATTCACTATCCTGTAATTTTCTTAACAATATATTAACGGGTAAATAAAGCAAGATTTGGAAACTAACGTAAAAAGCTGCAATAATGCATCAATAAAATGTGTTATGGCGGAAAGTGTTTCAATGTAACGAGGGGAACTTTGGAGTGGTTTTTTTGCGGTGGTATTGCAAAATGCATCGTAAAAATTGAGAATGACTATTAAATCAAAAAACCGCAAACTCACTTACGAACACATAAAATTGCTTGCAAAATCAGCTTTTGTACAAAATATGTTCGTAAATAAATATGAAGTAGGCATGATGTGTGTGTACATATTTAAGCCTAAAAATATATTATTTTTCCACAGGAATTTTCCTAACAGGGTGCTGAATATTGCGTTCTTCATAAATGTCGTAAATAATTACACATTAAATAGTTAACTCGTAACACCTTATATTAGTTCCAAATGTAATCCGTATGAATCCATACATAAGTAAGAATTAATTATACCGCATGATTCCCAATTGCTCCCAATAGTCAGGAGCCAGTGAGACTATGGCAACCCCAATCGGGGTATGTTGTGAGGCTGAAGGTAGTGGGGAAGGGAATTAGATGGGGTAGAGGAAAGCAAGGGAGTATCTGTTAGATAATTTCAGCTTTGCAATAAAATAATGTGAAATAAACTATCGAATTTTACTGCTACAAATAAACACATAATCATTGAAAAAAGTTTTAAAAATGGTTCACCTTACGTTTTTATCTAACTGAAATTACAGGTAACGAAAAAAAAAGAATAACACCAAAACAGTTTATTAGACAAATGTATTATATACGTTGTTACACCTCACTTTTTTGTCATTTTATTTAAAAATAATAGATAAAAAAAGTTTTAATTATTTCTAAAATTGCGGTCGGAAACTTTCTAGATTTGTATACAAAGCGTTGTGATTTCTCTGTCTAACACCGTTTAGATCATATTTCTTATCATGCCAGTAAGAGAGATAACGATTTCTAAGAGACCTGTATGAACATGTACCCAAAAGCGGACAAATTAGCCCGAGTGGTGTAATATATTTTTAATTCCTTGTGAATGAATTCTATGAAATAATGGTAAAAAACTACTCAGAGAATGAAGTATTTAGACATGCGTAAAGCGGAACAAATGTTATACACCGCCTAAGGACAAAATATGATTGTAGAATAAATTCCTATAACAAGAGTGCACCTCGCCTGCAACTTGTGGTGTTTGGTTTCACAACGGAGTTGCACTCGCCGATTAGTCATAAAGAACTGTTTGCACTCTTCGTTCCACATTCTAAGCGTTGGGTAATGGAAATGTTAATGTCATAATTCCTCAGTGCTAACTTGCACCACGGCACTTTGACTGCTAGACTTTTTATACTTTATTGAGCATTCTCTGCGATTGTTTACGCTGCGATGTTAACAGCTAATTTTGGCATAAACATTGTATACATTTTGGAATTTCTGTACAATGTTTATCGGTTAACAAGAAGTGGTGACGCCCGCTAACGTTTTTTACTGTGTTTTTTTAAGTGTTCGAGATGTAATAGCCTACCGTGGCAACAGAACTGATAACGGAATACAAATTCTAACAAAATTAAAATAATAAACAACGTACTGGACAGTCTGACAACTGTTTTTTTTATGGTAACGTATATATATTTTTAAGAATTTGATATCAATTTGAATGATATTCAACGTTCGTTATATGGGAAATCAAAGATCAAAACCATAAAACGCATCTAAAGCAAATCTATCCTACGATCCAAGGTTTGGAAGGTATAATCCGGGCCTCTTCGAGAACCGCATTAATAGATCCTTTCCTACAGCTCCCACCTTAACTCGCCCCACAGCGCTGCCCGACCGGGTGGTGAAATAATTCCGCTGTCTTTACACTGTACAGAAAGGGAAGTAAGAGGCGACACATAAAAATAAAATAAAGAATCTAATATCTTTGCCATAAGATCAGAAAGGTGGAAACGGACGCAATAAATAGCTAGACTGTCCTGTTTGCGGTTTAGATTGTCGCTCGCTGACAATTATGATAATTAAATGGGAAGGTCCACGGAATTAGTACAGAATAATTGGTCGTAATTGCGGAGGAGGGAGCAGATTGAGCGGCGGTGTGCGCCTTGTGAGCACGATAATGGACGCCTTGCGACACCTCGGCACATTACCTTCTTGCGCCTGCGTCTCGGCGCGGTGGGGGTGGTCGTCATACGGCCCATACCACTGCCTGCTGCCTGCTGCCCACACCACTGTCCATAACACTGGCCGGCCAAGCTACAAGTGTGCTACTTCTACGCACAGACAGTTCAAACCAACCTCTGCCGACAAATTCCTCTCTTGATACCTTTACTTTCAATGTCAAACTAGTGCACAGCCACCACTCGGAACGGAATTGAAACCTCGCTTTCCCCTTCCTTATTATATTTTCCACACAGTTTTCCGGCTTGTGGGCTGCAATAGATTCGTTGACCTGGACGATTATAGCAATAACAACTTAAAAACTCCCTTAAACCAAACTTCTTCTCAACTATGTTTATTTTCAACATTTTACATTTGCCGTTGAGAAAGCACGATTATGCACAGTAATAGAAAAAATGAGATATAGAAGCTAGCGTTTTATTTCATAATAATTTTAGAACCAATATAGAGTGTTACAATTTACAGTACAATATAAAAAGTAACGTAAAATATCAACAGTTATTTTTTTTCTTATTAGTACTTACATTGATTTTGTAAATTGAATTTATGTATATATATTAATTATATACTTCTTATATTCTCTTAAATTATGTACTCATATTCCTTTTAAATTATTTTTTTAAATTTCTTCTACATCTCATACTCGATATATTCCTTTAATGTACAGTATATATAATCAACCAACACAACACGGGCATATGCCTAGCTTGGTGGTCTAAGCATTCCTAATAATTGTAATAACCATTTCACTTAATAAAGAAAATAAAAAAATAGTTGATAAATAAGAATTACAATATAATAAACATAACACATATTGTGACAAGAAGGTATTGTGGCTCCAAACAAGATATACAACCGTTTAATTTGCTCTCATTTAGAGATATACACAAAAAGAAGACATCATTTCATGGTAAAAAATCATATCACGGTCGGTTGAAGCAGGCGTCAAGTGTGGTTGGCTGTTGGTTTGTTGGAATATGCGCTAAGCACAAAGCTGAATCGTATTAATTAATAAAGATAACAAATTAGCGCTCTGACTCTCTCCCTGCATTATACTGTATTGCGATTTACACTTATCATCAATCAAAATGTGAAACACGAAGAAAGAAAGTAGAGTGTGAAATATAAGCGAACGAAGTTAGGTGCGCTGATTTCGGGATGTGATGTGGCTATTTCATACAAACTTGTCAATTCTACAGTAGATACAACTTCACATACCGGATTACAAACGCATGCAGGGATTTAATGACCCATCGAATAATCTGTGGCTATATTTATACGCAAAAGTAATAAAATAATAGTATATGACTCAAAGAAAGGTGTGCTAACCCTTTCGTATTCCGTATCGGAAAGGTTGTAGGAAGGTTCAATCGAATCGTCAGTACTACGATTCACTCTCAAGCTTATGTTAAAATTTGGAATCGTATTGAAACGGTTGAATATATACGGTTTATATGTTTTATCAATCGATAGTGTCAAGACGAAAGCGAAAATGGCAGGAACAAAAGAAAGTATTATGTAATAAAAAATATAAAGATCTTCAATAAGAGTCTTAATAATAGTGTTAAGAACCCTATGAAAAATAATCTGAAAGGCTTGCACTAAAAAATGGTACTAAACATTGTAGTCTACCAACTCAAGTATTCCTAATTAATAAAAGTAAATTTCCAGTTTCCAGTTTCAAACTGCAATCTTGAGTCGAAGAATTTTTTCCAATGGAAACCTTATACATTTTCCTTACAGAATTTACAGTTAGATCATTCGTAGTATGTCTTGCGTTAGCAGACTCTAAATGTGTATGTTTGGGAGCTGATCGTTAAGTCAGTACAGTTATTACAATAAAACAAACGAGTGCAAAAAAAGCTGGACGAGTGAGCATTGAGCATAGCAGTGCGTGCACCGACACTTTACACCTGACAGCGCTGTATCGTTCAATGTCACCCAGCGAGAGCTTTGTCAGCGAGAGTGTTCTCCGCAGACTTCATGTCGGTCCGTGGACCCGTTTACGTAATTCACTGTTAGATTCGGCTGTAGAATGAGGCCACGTCCGAGAGACGAGAGAGGAACACTCCATAATACTAGCAACAGCGCTGGGTGAAAACGGACACGTCGTGAAAAACTTGACCTCAAAGCGACGTGCATTAGAGGCAGGGGAAACAAACGTTTCCAGCTCAATGATTAACAAAAAATACCATAAAAGAGCGCATTCTTGTCTCCGATCTGTCTAAACGATCTGCGATTTGTGATTTCAGAGGAGCTGATAAACATTACAAGAACGGAAATTAATTCACCTGCGGTAAATTGACATTTACACAAATTCACTACTGCAAGGTACAGGGAGAATGATTTAATGATATGGGAGTAATTTTATTAGATGTAATCGAAACGCAACTGTACCAGATATGAATACTATATTTACAACGTAGACTTTATTAAAATAGACACAGATCACTTATATGATGGGAGGACTAATTCATAAAACAATTATAGGTTGTTCTAAGATCATTGGATTAAGCAAAAATTGTTAACAATTTCATTGTTTGACAAATGAAAAGAAATTTTCCTCTACATATGTCAACCCAACACATAATAATAGCCCAGAAGCAACAATAATAAACACTATACTTCAAGATCACTGGATCGGCAATTTATGAGTTAACGTTTAAAATCCCTGCTCACAAAGAACAGTCTTAACCTTATAATAAAGCAAAAAGCGTGCTCTTAATTGTTGTTCTTCGATAATACGACGAATGAATGGTAAGATTATTTTTACAATGTGCCTCTAATAACGTGAAACGCATGTAGTACGAGATGCCTACCAACAGAGGGGGGAAATTTCGTAAGAGTGTTGAAAGATTGGTGCTACGGGCGCACCTGCGAATACACCGCTAGGGACAGGAGAGAATTACATCAATGTAAAACCAACTACGTCCATGCCCCATATCTAACGTACATTTAATGTAAGGACACCCTGGGCCTATGTACGCAACATAGGCAACGCATTAAGATATCTGAACAACTTATAATCCATGCATTTTCTATGAATATAAATGCTTTAGAAAGACACTTGTCACACGCAACACAATCCTACGCTCCCCATGCAATGCCTATGTGTGTTGTCCAGATCGGCGTGGGACATGTGAAAGAAAGATGGCGATGGTGAAAGAGTTCCAAAGAGTTTTATGTTTGTTTTGATGTTTATTGACATTTATTGTTCGTTTTGCTGTTAAAATGGGAGATGAACTATTGATAGACATTACAAAGTGATTTATAACGTATTGAATATCGCAATACTACGATTCAAATTGTGCGTTGCATGCGTAGAAAAAGTGTATACGTCGGCCTGGGAACGTAGTATTCCATTGTACGTGGACCCAGTGTGTTCTTACCTTAAGTTCTTTCCACCTTTCACGAAGTGAGACGTGAATCTAGGCGTAAATGTTATTTTCAATAATGACGATCTGCAGATGTCGTAACGGCCGAGGAACATGGATGCTGTTACAGTCGTCGCGTAATTAAAAAGTGATGAGTAAGGTATAAATGAATGCAAGTATTGGGATAGGAACTTAATTACAGAGCAAGAAAGATTATTTATTAAGTGAATGAAGAAACGAGACTTAATAAACGATAAAAAATACAACAACAAAAAACTTTAGGATTACTTAATTATTGTAAGCAACGAAACCTACGTGATAAAAAATCTCCCACATTTCGAATATGTTAATATGAATGTCTACTTAAATCATCGTTAAATGAGTGTAGTTTATATTGACTTAGAGACAACAATATTAGGTTGTTAAATTTCTGTGGTTGGGATAAGAGAGCTCGTAAAACTTGTAAATAAAAAAAGAAGTTATCAGAAATATTGCCAACAAGTTTTGGATCTTTTTTCTTAGAAACGTATAAAATCAGTTTTACATTGCGTGGCCAAGTATCATTTTATTTCGAAAAAGCTTTTCAGTAAATTCTAATACACATTACGTAATCCTACCCGATGCATTTTGTAACGAATAAGTTTTAACTATCCCGCAGCCAAGTGGGGGAGTAGGTAGTACCCAAAATTACTATCCTCCTTATATTAGCTTAAATACTTTGAAATATCATTTTAGTTTTTAATGTATTACAGAGCAAATACACAGGTTACCTTTAATAATTGACTGAATAATTGGGATTTCTATAGTTTAAAAGACAGAAAAATACGTGGGGTCGTCGGAAGACCCACTTGGTTACAGACATTTTGTTTGGCATCTTGGCCTGTCAAGAGTTAAAAACCCTTCAGGGTTTTCAATATTTCTGCCCAGTTTGCAATATAGTTAACCGTTAAAACAAGTACTATTTTAGAAACTAGATAAAATTATCTTTTCAGTGTTTGTATTCAAAATAAACAATACTTATTCTAAATAATAAAATTTTAATATCAAACTAGAAAAATGGTTTCAAAACCCAAACCACATTTTTACTTTTAAATCTTAAAAGTAGAAAATATTGACAGAACTCAATATTTAAAACACATTCCATTTTTAGCGAATTTGTAAGAAAATTTTAACTTCATTTTAGGATATTATTAATGGTATCCAGTATATTTATTATATTATTATTTTTTTTTTTTTTTTGGTAAACTAACGTTTAAGACAAGATTTTTTATGCAGAGCACAAAGGGTAACAATTATTTTACAAGCAATAATTATTCGCCTGAAACACTCATCCACATTGAAAAATCTCCTGATAAAAGATTGTCAAATATTAATTTTTTTTTTTTTTTTTTTGGTAAACTAACGTTTAAGACAAGATTTTTTATGCAGAGCACAAAGGGTAACAATTATTTTACAAGCAATAATTATTCGCCTGAAACACTCATCCACATTGAAAAATCTCCTGATAAAAGATACATGACGCCAACGGGACTCGAACCCGTGTCCCTTCGATTTCCGGTCGACAGCTCTGACCACTGAGCTATGGCGGCTTATCCCTTACCCGCGAAATTATTCAATATATACTAGTGTTTCATTCAACAATTACTGCTTGTTACATTTTTTTTCACCTGAAAACAACCAACTTTATTTTATATGAGAAAGGCATTGTAAGTGCTAACTCTCTCACTAGATGGAGTCGAGACAAATTGTCTACATTTTTAGATGAAATACTTGAACTTGTCAAATATTAATTATTATTATTTTTTTTTTTTTTTTGGTAAACTAACGTTTAAGACAAGATTTTTTATGCAGAGCACAAAGGGTAACAATTATTTTACAAGCAATAATTATTCGCCTGAAACACTCATCCACATTGAAAAATCTCCTGATAAAAGATACATGACGCCAACGGGACTCGAACCCGTGTCCCTTCGATTTCCGGTCGACAGCTCTGACCACTGAGCTATGGCGGCTTATCCCTTACCCGCGAAATTATTCAATATATACTAGTGTTTCATTCAACAATTACTGCTTGTTACATTTTTTTTCACCTGAAACCAACCAACTTTATTTTATATGAGAAAGGCATTGTAAGTGCTAACTCTCTCACTAGATGGCGTCGAGACAAATTGTCTACATTTTTAGATGAAATACTTGAACTTGTCAAATATTAATTATTATTTTTTTTTTTTTTTTGGTAAACTAACGTTTAAGACAAGATTTTTTATGCAGAGCACAAAGGGTAACAATTATTTTACAAGCAATAATTATTCGCCTGAAACACTCATCCACATTGAAAAATCTCCTGATAAAAGATACATGACGCCAACGGGACTCGAACCCGTGTCCCTTCGATTTCCGGTCGACAGCTCTGACCACTGAGCTATGGCGGCTTATCCCTTACCCGCGAAATTATTCAATATATACTAGTGTTTCATTCAACAATTACTGCTTGTTACATTTTTTTTCACCTGAAAACAACCAACTTTATTTTATATGAGAAAGGCATTGTAAGTGCTAACTCTCTCACTAGATGGCGTCGAGACAAATTGTCTACATTTTTAGATGAAATACTTGAACTTGTCAAATATTAATTATTATTTATTTTTTTTTTTTTTTTGGTAAACTAACGTTTAAGACAAGATTTTTTATGCAGAGCACAAAGGGTAACAATTATTTTACAAGCAATAATTATTCGCCTGAAACACTCATCCACATTGAAAAATCTCCTGATAAAAGATACATGACGCCAACGGGACTCGAACCCGTGTCCCTTCGATTTCCGGTCGACAGCTCTGACCACTGAGCTATGGCGGCTTATCCCTTACCCGCGAAATTATTCAATATATACTAGTGTTTCATTCAACAATTACTGCTTGTTACATTTTTTTTCACCTGAAAACAACCAACTTTATTTTATATGAGAAAGGCATTGTAAGTGCTAACTCTCTCACTAGATGGCGTCGAGACAAATTGTCTACATTTTTAGATGAAAAACTTGAACTTGTCAAATATCAATAATAATTATTTTTTTTTTTTTTTTGGTAAACTAACGTTTAAGACAAGATTTTTTATGCAGAGCACAAAGGGTAACAATTATTTTACAAGCAATAATTATTCGCCTGAAACACTCATCCACATTGAAAAATCTCCTGATAAAAGATACATGACGCCAACGGGACTCGAACCCGTGTCCCTTCGATTTCCGGTCGACAGCTCTGACCACTGAGCTATGGCGGCTTATCCCTTACCCGCGAAATTATTCAATATATACTAGTGTTTCATTCAACAATTACTGCTTGTTACATTTTTTTTCACCTGAAACCAACCAACTTTATTTTATATGAGAAAGGCATTGTAAGTGCTAACTCTCTCACTAGATGGCGTCGAGACAAATTGTCTACATTTTTAGATGAAATACTTGAACTTGTCAAATATTAATTATTATTTTTTTTTTTTTTTTTTTTGGTAAACTAACGTTTAAGACAAGATTTTTTATGCAGAGCACTAAGGGTAACAATTATTTTACAAGCAATAATTATTCGCCTGAAACACTCATCCACATTGAAAAATCTCCTGATAAAAGATACATGACGCCAACGGGACTCGAACCCGTGTCCCTTCGATTTCCGGTCGACAGCTCTGACCACTGAGCTATGGCGGCTTATCCCTTATCCGCGAAATTATTCAATATATACTAGTGTTTCATTCAACAATTACTGCTTGTTACATTTTTTTTCACCTGAAAACAACCAACTTTATTTTATATGAGAAAGGCATTGTAAGTGCTAACTCTCTCACTAGATGGCGTCGAGACAAATTGTCTACATTTTTAGATGAAATACTTGAACTTGTCAAATATTAATTATTATTTATTTTATTTTTTTTTTTTTTTTTGGTAAACTAACGTTTAAGACAAGATTTTTTATGCAGAGCACAAAGGGTAACAATTATTTTACAAGCAATAATTATTCGCCTGAAACACTCATCCACATTGAAAAATCTCCTGATAAAAGATACATGACGCCAACGGGACTCGAACCCGTGTCCCTTCGATTTCCGGTCGACAGCTCTGACCACTGAGCTATGGCGGCTTATCCCTTACCGCGAAATTATTCAATATATACTAGTGTTTCATTCAACAATTACTGCTTGTTACATTTTTTTTCACCTGAAAACAACCAACTTTATTTTATATGAGAAAGGCATTGTAAGTGCTAACTCTCTCACTAGATGGCGTCGAGACAAATTGTCTACATTTTTAGATGAAATACTTGAACTTGTCAAATATTAATTATTATTTATTTATTTTTTTTTTTTTTTTGGTAAACTAACGTTTAAGACAAGATTTTTTATGCAGAGCACAAAGGGTAACAATTATTTTACAAGCAATAATTATTCGCCTGAAACACTCATCCACATTGAAAAATCTCCTGATAAAAGATACATGACGCCAACGGGACTCGAACCCGTGTCCCTTCGATTTCCGGTCGACAGCTCTGACCACTGAGCTATGGCGGCTTATCCCTTACCCGCGAAATTGTTCAATATATACTAGTGTTTCATTCAACAATTACTGCTTGTTACATTTTTTTTCACCTGAAAACAACCAACTTTATTTTATATGAGAAAGGCATTGTAAGTGCTAACTCTCTCACTAGATGGCGTCGAGACAAATTGTCTACATTTTTAGATGAAATACTTGAACTTGTCAAATATTAATTATTATTTATTTTATTTTTTTTTTTTTTTTGGTAAACTAACGTTTAAGACAAGATTTTTTATGCAGAGCACAAAGCGTAACAATTATTTTACAAGCAATAATTATTCGCCTGAAACACTCATCCACATTGAAAAATCTCCTGATAAAAGATACATGACGCCAACGGGACTCGAACCCGTGTCCCTTCGATTTCCGGTCGACAGCTCTGACCACTGAGCTATGGCGGCTTATCCCTTACCCGCGAAATTATTCAATATATACTAGTGTTTCATTCAACAATTACTGCTTGTTACATTTTTTTTCTCTTTCCTCGATTTGACAATTTGACTTTCGACAATTTGTCTCGACGCCATCTAGTGAGAGAGTTAGCACTTACAATGCCTTTCTCATATAAAATAAAGTTGGTTGTTTCCTCGATTTGACAATTTGACTTTCGACAATTTGTCTCGACGCCATCTAGTGAGAGAGTTAGCACTTACAATGCCTTTCTCATATAAAATAAAGTTGGTTGTTTTCAGGTGAAAAAAAATGTAACAAGCAGTAATTGTTGAATGAAACACTAGTATATATTGAATAATTTCGCGGGTAAGGGATAAGCCGCCATAGCTCAGTGGTCAGAGCTGTCGACCGGAAATCGAAGGGACACGGGTTCGAGTCCCGTTGGCGTCATGTATCTTTTATCAGGAGATTTTTCAATGTGGATGAGTGTTTCAGGCGAATAATTATTGCTTGTAAAATAATTGTTACCCTTTGTGCTCTGCATAAAAAATCTTGTCTTAAACGTTAGTTTACCAAAAAAAAAAAAAAAATAAAATAAATAATAATTAATATTTGACAAGTTCAAGTATTTCATCTAAAAATGTAGACAATTTGTCTCGACGCCATCTAGTGAGAGAGTTAGCACTTACAATGCCTTTCTCATATAAAATAAAGTTGGTTGTTTTCAGGTGAAAAAAAATGTAACAAGCAGTAATTGTTGAATGAAACACTAGTATATATTGAACAATTTCGCGGGTAAGGGATAAGCCGCCATAGCTCAGTGGTCAGAGCTGTCGACCGGAAATCGAAGGGACACGGGTTCGAGTCCCGTTGGCGTCATGTATCTTTTATCAGGAGATTTTTCAATGTGGATGAGTGTTTCAGGCGAATAATTATTGCTTGTAAAATAATTGTTACCCTTTGTGCTCTGCATAAAAAATCTTGTCTTAAACGTTAGTTTACCAAAAAAATAAAATAAATAAATAAATAATAATTAATATTTGACAAGTTCAAGTATTTCATCTAAAAATGTAGACAATTTGTCTCGACGCCATCTAGTGAGAGAGTTAGCACTTACAATGCCTTTCTCATATAAAATAAAGTTGGTTGTTTTCAGGTGAAAAAAAATGTAACAAGCAGTAATTGTTGAATGAAACACTAGTATATATTGAATAATTTCGCGGGTAAGGGATAAGCCGCCATAGCTCAGTGGTCAGAGCTGTCGACCGGAAATCGAAGGGACACGGGTTCGAGTCCCGTTGGCGTCATGTATCTTTTATCAGGAGATTTTTCAATGTGGATGAGTGTTTCAGGCGAATAATTATTGCTTGTAAAATAATTGTTACCCTTTGTGCTCTGCATAAAAAATCTTGTCTTAAACGTTAGTTTACCAAAAAAAAAAAAAATAAATAAATAATAATTAATATTTGACAAGTTCAAGTATTTCATCTAAAAATGTAGACAATTTGTCTCGACGCCATCTAGTGAGAGAGTTAGCACTTACAATGCCTTTCTCATATAAAATAAAGTTGGTTGTTTTCAGGTGAAAAAAAATGTAACAAGCAGTAATTGTTGAATGAAACACTAGTATATATTGAATAATTTCGCGGGTAAGGGATAAGCCGCCATAGCTCAGTGGTCAGAGCTGTCGACCGGAAATCGAAGGGACACGGGTTCGAGTCCCGTTGGCGTCATGTATCTTTTATCAGGAGATTTTTCAATGTGGATGAGTGTTTCAGGCGAATAATTATTGCTTGTAAAATATTTATTATATATTTGAGCCAAACTGAGAAGAAATATTATTTCTCTTTCTAACTTAAAAAAAAATTAGTTTCCGCGTGATAGAATAAAATATTTAAAAAAATACTTTTATAAAATATGGACGCCCGGTCAAATATGACCCTAAAACCCTCGAGGGGTTAGAGTATACAGAACCACACAAATTGGGAAATACAAATCATTTCTACTTTATCACATAGTGCATTTGCATACAATTTGTCCATCAAGGTAAAGCGTCACCATGGCTATATGCAAAACGACTATAATGTAATGAAATAGCATGATGGATGACTTTAATATAGCGTTGCCTACAAACTCGAACAAACTAATTGATTCAGCCTTAGTATTGGGCAAGTCACTGATCACACTCGTAGAGTCAGGCTTCGGCGGATTATCTTGAATCTGTGTGCTAATAAACGTAGTGTCGCATCATTGTCTTTCAAACATTTATGCATATCAGGAATAGGGTTTGGTAATATTTGTTCGAAAGAAATATTACCTTGAAGGTCAGCGTTGGCCAATTGCCGAACGAACGGACTGTTGAATTGGACAAATAAAAAGATCTTGAAATACGATATTACAAGTTACCTATATAGAAATCTGGCTATATAGGTAAGTTGTATCGCTGTATAACTCAGACCAATTTATAGAACTAATCTAACAGGTGACAGTATTCGTAGTGAAATAGGTCTAGGATATCCGGTTTGTTGTTGAGTTAACCAAAACGAGAGGTTGCCTAAACAAGTTTGCATTATTTAGTCGATGAAGTGATGATTTTTAGAGTATTTGACATTTACTTTATGTAATAGGTGTATCGTTTTCAGATGACGGCTTCCGTGTTTATGTGGCTACGATCCTTGGCTACTAATTCGGAGGTCACGGGTTCAAAACATTATTTGTTTAAAATAATAAAATATCTAGTACATTTGCGGAGCGATTTAGATTGGTGTCTCCTTGGTGAACAACCACCATTCATAGTTGAAACGTAGCTTGAAATGACTTTAGCCGTGTTTGGCGACCAGTTCTGAATAGCCAGGTTGATTTCCACCTCTTTTTCCCCTCCCCACTACCTTAAGCCTCACAATATACCCCAATCGGCATGCCGTAGTCTCGCTGAGACGGTTGGGATCAGTTGGGACTGTTGTACGATACTCACATAAAAAAACATGATTTTATTTAAAACGTTTCAATAATCGACTATAATAATTTATTTTTTATAGCAAGGACGATCGATGAAGCCCTATGTCAATACGATATTTTTAGCGCGCCGAGATATAGGATAAGCTCTCAATATGCACAACATTTTGGATAATGTCGTTCTTTATGCAAAATAACTGTATTAATGAGTGAGGGTGAACTAACTAAGCTCTTAGAACTGGAAGAAATCGAATACATGATCCATAGACTTAATTAAATCATCTAAGACGCGATCAATTGATTCCGTTCCAACACCGAGAAAGAAAAGTTGTCAGTTATGAGTAATTAACTAATAACTAACCTCATGAACTAATGAACTCTCTTTTTTTAAAGTATAAGCGGACTGCAAATATTTTGAAGTTATTTCTTCAATTCGACAATGTCAATTTATTAGTATTTTTACTTCAATTCGACAATGTCAATTTATTAGTATTTTTACTTCAATTCGACAATGTCAATTTATTAGTATTTTTACTTCAATTCGACAATGTCAATTTATTAGTATTTTTACTTCAATTCGAAAATGTCAATTTATTGGTATTTTTACTTCAATTCGACAATGTCAATTTATTAGTATTTTTACTTCAATTCGACAATGTCAATTTATTAGTATTTTTACTTCAATTCGACAATGTCAATTTATTAGTATTTTTACTTCAATTCGACAATGTCAATTTATTAGTATTTTTACTTCAATTCGACAATGTCAATTTATTAGTATTTTTAACTTTGACGTAGCCGTCTGACATTTATAAATGTCAATTCATAGAGAGATGCGCCAGTGTTGCGCACGTACGTCGATTTGCATGATCAATATCGGTCTGGATATCAGTAGGGCGACCGTGCTAGGGAAATATCAATCAATCCTATATTGTAGAGTTATTGATTTCACTATGATATACCCTCAGGTGGGAATTTAGCAACATTAACTCAGGAATATTGGAATATTTTAAACTTCGAATATAGAATAAATTGTGAGTTCAATAGCTGCGGTAAGCGATAATGAAACATAAGTAGTGGAAGAAAGGTCCATAATTTTTATCAAGGCCAAAATATGGCATAAACTGTTTTCTAAGCACAGGTCGCCGTCACCAAATACATACGTCATAAATGGTCAAAGTCCTTTCACTGAACCCAGCGTGGTCTCATCGCGGAACTAGCTCCGTTGTGAAGAAGATCATTTCTTGTGACAAAATTTTCATAAAAACAGGTTCCCATCAGATACGAGAATTATCAAAAAATGTGTTAATCAAACCTAACAACCTGACCAACGTACTGTACGGCTTTTAAGATCAATATTTGTTTATACAATGCCGTATACAGTGAATACATTATTCATTTAATTCGATGTGGGTATATTTGCCATTCAAAACAGTTCGAAATGAAAACAGACCATATCAAACACAATTTAAATTTTAAAAAATATATATATTTAACAAAACAACACGAAAATAAATAGGAACATGAAAAATTATTCCCATGACTCGCAAGTAAATTTATTGCAAGTTTTTATTTTATTTATTTATTATTATAATGTTTGGTTTTTTACACATTAACTCCATACAGGAGGCCACGGGGAAAATAATTCCTCTCAGGGTCTATGTCATGTTAGAGGACGATGCGTGGAGAATCCCTTCAGGAAAAGAAGGAGAGGAAGTTATGGGGAGGAAAAGGGCAAGATGTGTGGATTGGAATTTGGGGGTCATTGTATCCAGGAATAACAGACGTATGAATCCAATGAGAGAGTCCTGCTGGAGAGGTCAAAAGATCTCCCTCAATCAGTTTGTCGTGATCTGGTTTGCAACAAGCTACAATAACAAAAGTTTTTACCGTTACTTTGTGGTTTGAGATATTATTAAAGAAGCAAACACTTTGTTTTTAACCACTTATTGTTATATTTAATAAAATTATTATTTTAAGGCGACACAAGACTCTAATAACGGGGGTTTACTCGAGGCTCACATTTTAATTAATTCAGACGAATTCGTAACAAAAATACAATTTTTTTCAGAGCATCATTACCATTAAAATATTTTATGTAAAACTTATTTTTATTTGATATCTCTAGGCGATGAATTGATAACTTCCCGAGGGTTTCATCTAGAAACATGTGAGATTTTAGTAATACGTTCATCAGAAATAATTCAAATAAACCCAAGAAAAGATTAATTTTCTAGGTCTGTTAGGGCAAATTCGACCGTAGGTCCGTCCATTACGCCGGGCCGCGCGCCGAATACTGTTTTTACACGACTTCACCACTTACGTCGTTAAGATTAAAGATTTAATTAATTTTAGAGATTTGTTAAAGCAAATTCAATCGCAAGTCTGTCCAATATACTAGGGCCGCGTGTCGCATATTTTTGTGCACGGCTTCTTCACTTACGTCGTTAAGATTCCGACTTTATTTTAGGGTATTGTCTCGTCTCAACAGTGGGGAGTCATGAGTGTAGGGAAAACTCGAATTCTCTCGATATAACATAACGAAAAAAAAAGGAAAAACAATGTATCGAATAAATTGAGAAAGTCCGGACTCATTCCATAGTTACACTGACTCCAGATAGTTGGAAATCTTGTACGGTCCAACGTCCACTAGAAGAGTAGACAAGAAATACTTTTAAAATCAAATTATAATCTAACTAGCTGACATGTACCTGATTTTGCTTGGGGTTATTATTCCATTAATTCTAAGCTTCGCAAATAAACCATTATATTTGTAAAATATAAAATTCTATAAATATAATATCATATACAGGTTGTATCGGCACGTACCCGACAAACTTTAACCAGCTATTCCTTAGCACATTTGGAGTAAAAAATGTTATGGACACTTTGCTGTCCGGTAACATTTTTTTTTAATAAAAAAATTATTACTCATATTTTCACCACATGTCACCAATTTTTTATCCTTTGTCAAAGTTTGAAAACCCATCTGGCAATATTTTGTTAGAGTTTCGTTGAATAATGTACGTACGTACCTACGTTGGCGCGCTTTTACAATCACAACGAAATGGCACGGCACCATTCGTCTCATTTTTAACTATTATTATTTAGTGTGTACGAAAGAGCGAGGACACTTTTTGACACACTTGCTAATAACAGCTGCTGAACACGAGATACAATGCAAATGACAGTGACGGAGTGTGGAATTTTTATTTATTTTTTGTTTTTAATGGAAAAAAAATGTTACCGGACAGCAAAGCGCCCATAACATTTTTTACTCCAAATGTGCTGAGGAATAGCTGGTTAAAGTTTGTCGGGTACTTGCCGATACACCCTGTATATAAACCTTCCGGAAGAAATTTTCTAAATGGAAGTGAAAACCTTTAAAAATCCGTTCCGTAGTTTAGAAGAACTAAGCGCACAAACAGACATACGCGGGTAGCTACTTTGTTTTATACTATTTAGAGATATTAAATCAGATTTATTTTTTAATGTTGCACGTTTCAATCGATGAATTGATATAGCTTTTTCTGACGAAGGTTTCTTAGAGATACCCTTATGAAGACTTAATATTCAAGGTCTCGGCACTTGGCACTTGACCATTCATGCCCACTACGAGTCTAGAAAAATTATGAATTTTTCCAGTTTCCCAAATGAAGGCGTTTCGAGGGGTCAACAGCGGTGTGTGCGAATGGAATCGCTAATTGGCGTCTGGCAAAGATCGCCTAGCAACAGGTGGTGGATATTATCCATTATTTATTGTAAAACGATCCTTACCGTACTGGGCGGACACCGACACAGGTGCAGGATGATAATTTAATATCTTCAGTCAAATCACGTTTACTCCGTAGACTTGTCATTTAAAAAAAAACCATTATATAAAATGATATACAGATGTGGGATCTGATTCAAATCTTACATCTTTTGGTACTGCACATGAGACACGTAGACGATATAATCAGTTTTGTTTTCTTTTAAGTGGATTTCATGATACTAAATAAAGTAGATTTCATGATACTTAATAAAGTGGATTACATGATACTAAATAAAGTGGATCGTAGAAAAGTCGAAAAGGATGTCCGAGGAAGATATGGCACGATCAAAAAAATCAAATACTTATCTGTGGTAAAATGTGGCATATGTGATTAAGATAAATGAAGAAAGGTGTGTAAGTGGAATGTATGACGTGGAAGTGAATGGTAAAATGGGTCGAGAACGCCCGAGGAAAATATGGTACAATCAAATGAAACAAATACTCATTACAACACATTAACATTATTTCCACTTTAAAAATGGACGCAGTTTCAGGTACACTAGAATTCACAACTTCAAAACTTTTCTAAAAACCATTCACAACCCCGAGCAACGTCGGGTACACGTCAACGGGTAATAAATAAATAAAAATATTATAAGACAAGCAGTAAGTTCAAAGCCTTCCTTATTAGGTTATTCTCCAAATTCAACATTCAAAAAACAAAACTGTAGTTGTGCCATTCAACATTCAAAAAACAAAACTCTAACTGTGCCATTCAATATTTAACATTCAAAACTCTAGATGTGCCATTCAACATTCAACAAACAAAACTCTAACTGTGCCATTCAACATTCAACAAAAAAACTCTAGCTGTGCCATTCAACATAAATATTCTTGTACGTGTGAAACAGACTAGAAATGCATCGACCTTTAATAACATTTCGAAAAATTAGAATGTGAGCGCAATTACCTTTTTCATATCCATTCATGCAGAATTATTTGAACTGTGAATTAGGACATACGATCTAGAGATAAGGTTCAGACAATGGATATAAAATACCACGTAAACTGAAATTTTATCTAATAAATTTCAATTGCATTTGACAAAGTTAATCAAGCCCAAAAAACTGTCAGAAAGACAAGTACTAATCGGCACCCTGGCACGGAAACACTGTTACTAACTTCGTAACTTATCAAATTCGTAAAAAAATAAGGACAATGTTGGGAAAATACGCAAAAATTGAGAAACAGCGATCGAATGACGCCACGAAATAACGTGATTTTACACAATTTGCACGTAATGTACGTTTTTCATTTAGCGAGACACACTGTCTAACGCGGAAAAAATCTAGGTTTTGAGATGGGTAAAATGGTCGATCGAAGATAAAGAATCGATTTTTATTATTAACAATTTCACTTCTCAGTTTTCATCACATTTATAAACTTTATTAACATAATGTTTTAACCAAGGAATGACATTTTGTTTTCGGGACAGGTAAGAAGCTTTTAAAGAAAACACGTTTTTTACAGTGCGGTCTTTTCAAAGGTAAAAATCCCATAAAGAGCAACCATAAACCGAGATCAAACGTTGGATTTACTTTCAATTTGGTTCAAAACCGGTGACCAGGCCTAACCCCACATCGCGGATGCGCAGCTGCGGAATTTTCAAAAAATACTATTTAATCGTTAAACAAGTTTTCTCTCATTTGAATAATTTACAATATTCAATTACGTTAAATAAAATTATTAATTCCAAAATTACGTGTAGTTTTGTAAATAGGCGTGAGCTAACTACCGAGGATTCGATATGTCTCATAATTCATGTTGGAACTTTTCATATAAAGGAATAAAAAAAATTGTGATTGCGTTTAACTCTTGACAGGCCAAGATGCCAAACGAAACGTCTGTAACCAAGTAGGTCTTCCGACGACCCCGTGCATTTTTCATGTCTTATGGGCTTTTAAACTATAGAAATCCCAATTATTCAGTCAATTATTAATGGTAATATGGCTGTTGTGATCGCTGCTTCCCTTCAGCGATCGTGCATTAGTTGATGTGACTCCAAATTAGAAATGAGAACTCCGATTGATTGAAATAATTTTTATTGTTCATATAAAATTACACACACGAATCAACGTAAATTCATCAGAAGGATTAGGGAATAAGAGCCAAACGAACTGTCAACGAAAACGGTCAGATCCAGAGTAAAATTAAAAAGGCATTTCGGCCAGCGCTTGGCAGCTCGAAGCAGTGTGGCGATCCGCTAAATATTGCCAGCGGCAAAAAGGACTATTGCGCATCAATTATTACTATTAGTTCTTATTCCCTACAGTAACTTATGTATTTGCGCAGAAATACGTAAAATACTAAAATGATATGTCAAGTATTTAAGCTAATATAAGGAGGATAGTAATTTTGGGTACAACCTACTCCCCCACTTGGCTGCGGGATAGTTAAAGATACTGGAAATAGGCATAATGCAAAAAAAATGTTAAATCATAAAATTAATCAATGTCACCAATGATGTCATCGTATTTGGCATCTAAACACCTGGCCAGGTAATATTCTAGTTCATTGAGGCACCTCATAATAAGGAGCGTCACATTTCTGATTAGATATTCCCATTGAAAACATGAGTTATTTGTACAGTTAATGGGCCTAACGGAAAACACATTGTTGGACACTGACAAAAATTAGGTAGATAGTCTGAACTGTCGGAATCTTGTAGAGCAATTTGTCGCAAAATAAATAACTTTTCGTAAGAGATATCTATGGAAACGAAAGTTGAACTGAATAAAACTAGAACTATACTACCCCATTGCTTAGTAACAAAAATAATAAGAGAACAAGGTTAATTCATGTAAAATGGACACAGATATTGAAGTTGGTCAAATTGACACAGGCAATATGACGAATTGCTTCGTTGGTACAAAACTTAGCATTGACCCATGAATTTTAAGATTTTCTCAAAGATTAATAATCCTTTACTTAGTAACAACAGGTTATGACTTACGTAATGAACGATTATAATATTATAAATTCATTTAAAAAAAAACATGACAACTTTGTCGAAATCATTTTGATTTCATCGATGACACGCCATACAATAATAAATTTCTCCAAAATACCTTGCTAAGGCTGATTGTGAAAGTGTACATCGTATTTCACCTATTTCTTATATGGATAAAAATGAGTATTGCTAATTTAGTAAGAGTCTCTTCAAATGTGCGTGCAATCCCGTTTTCAACCGGATTACGAATGTTTTCAAAAGAATCTTAATAAATTAGCAATACTCATTTTTGTCCGTGTACGATTAAAAAATATTTAAGATTTTTACAATAATCGTAATCGCCAAAGAATCTTTGCATCGCTAATTTTCTCAGACTTCGGCAATAAATGGTTAAATTTGAAGATATAGACACACTTTCATGAAAACCGACTGAACAACAAACTACGACAACAGGTTGATTGAAAATATAAATTAATCAAAACTACGAAAATTTTTCATAAGACCTAATTGAAATTTAATTGCAGTCCAAACGGACGCCCATCGAGTCTACGTTGAAATCGAAGCATTCACTGCTTTCCTCAATACATATTTATAAGTTTTAGAGCAACCAGCCCGCGGGCAGGTGTTGCACATCAATACACGCATTATTCGAGATAAAGACACCTGCGATTGATCTTGCTCGAGACAAATCATCGGTTACGTGGTCCTTAGAACCTGATTCGATAGACGTTCGGTGAAAGTGAACTGTCTCCGATACCACATATACTGACGGGCCCCGGGCTACCGCGACCTCCCGGACTCATTAACCACAAACTGAATCACGGCACCGCCACCATTATGATTGGCAATTACATAAAGAAGTCGGTAAATCGTGGTATCTTGTAGGCCGACGACCATGGGAACTGCGAGATGAATGCGCGCCGGAAGTAGCGCTACGTTGCGCGCGCTTGCCTACGCCAAAGCTCCAGTTTACTTTCCACGTAGAAATGCAACTAGTCCATAAGGCAAAGTAAGAAACGAGATGATGGGTGAACATCAGAAAAGCTTTCGAATTAATTTTTAAATAAGTTATACTATGTACACAATAAATATTTATGAGCGAGAGAATGGTTTTGCCCTTCAAAAGAAGCAGTAATTTTTTCTTACATTCAATAATATTAATATTATTATTACGCTCGACAGCTGTTTCGCCTTCTGAAGACATTCTCAAAATGTGGTGGGGCCACTGAAAAACGATCTATTTACGTTACTTGTAATGAAAATCAAATTGCTTTTTATCACGCATAATAATAATTACACAAAAGAACTTTTTAATAAAACTGTTTTCATTCATTATTTTTTTTTAAATATGTTATTTAATATTCAAATAAAAATTAACATTAATATGAACATTTTTTTACTTTATTCTTATTTTGAAGGCTATACCCATCAATGTAATATAACATTGAAGAAGAGGATAATACTAATAAATCTAAACGAAACATGAAACAGAACAAGACACAGAAAAATAAAAAGATAACGGTCACAACTTGGAATCGAACCCAGGATTCCTTATCTTACCGGGACAACCCTCTTAACCATTCGACCATTGGGAAGTATTAACTAAACGTCATATTTGTCGATCTCATATTTCAAAATTCAGATTAACAATATCATCTTGCAACTAATTTTTAGCATACTTTTGGCAGCTAAATTTTATATCTATGTGGTTACAAACCAATTCCATTAGAAACGTTATCATCATTTAAGATAAATTAATTTGTCCAAAGAAGCGAAGCTAGCAGTCTACAATGGAGTGCTGGTACCTACCCTGATGAACGGAAGTGAGACATGGAACTGGCAGAGAAAGGATGAAAGTAGACTAAATGCTGTAGAAATGAGATCCCTGAGGCGTATGTGTAGTAAAACCATGTATGATCGTGTGAGAAATGTGGAGATATGTGAGAATGAGTAAGATCAAGAAAGGTACGCTTTGATGGTTTGGGCATGTAGAGCGAATGAGCGAAGAAAGGAATGTAAGGAGAATATACGATGCAAATATGAATGGTAGCAGGAGTCGGGGACGCCCGAGGAAGACATGGCACGACCAAGTGAATCAGATACTCGAGTCGGGCCATGTCAAGAGTCAGTAGAATAATAGAAGAATATGTATGAGACGATGTATGAATATGAATGAGGCAAGGAGTGTGTGCCGAGAACGAGTTGTTTGGCAGTCCGTCCTCTCTGCCTACCCTTGCGGGGAAACGACATGATGGTTAGTTAGTTATTTAAGATAAATAATAAATTTAACTTTAAATTGTAACTTTATAATGGCAAGAATAAAACTTGATTAAAACATTCACCATAAGGGTATCTATAAAAAAACGTGTTTATCTTTTGACAGGCAAATCAAAGCAAATCAAATTACCGTCAGAGCGTCGCGTCACTCCGTTTTTTCGGTCCTAAATTCCAAAACCAATGAATTGTGAACATCATCTGATAACGAGACAATGGCAAAACCTCTGAAATTTCTATTGATTAAAACCAGAGAAATTTCCGGCAAGCGACTGTACAGTTTGATAAATAACACGATTCACAAGTAACAGTGACTACAGACTACTGTAGTCGTGAGGATGAGCGAATCCGTCCTTGACTTGCGGTTTGGTGCTAGTTTCACTGGTGGATTGATGATTTTTATGAAATAGAGAGTTTCACCGACTGTTGCATGCACTTCCTGAACACTTGCATTACTAAGCAAATGAACGTGGTTAAATAATGTCTACTGTTTACTAGCTGTTGTATATTTACACAATCACAACATGAAATTCACACATCTATTACCATTTTACGCATAACTTCACGCACAAAAATATTTTCTCATAATATCAATAAAATAATCAACATTTTCGAAGGAATTAAATAAATTGACCGTCCACTATTAAGGTCAAAGTGACCATAAATAATAGAAAAAGAAATTTTAAATATATATATATTGCGTTGAATCTCGCCGTTATGAAGAATAAGGAAAACTACAACAAAAACAAGCAAAATCTGTTCAATATATTATTAATTCCAAATGATATTGAAAATACCTATGAATAACTTACTTTAACAGCTTTCCTATAAAGTGTTGTAAATACGAGTATATTTGAATTTCAGCTTTATTTTAAAATTGCCTTAAAGTGTTACCATTTTTTTAATTTCTTTTTCTGTTGTCCACGAATCTTGCGTTTTCTTATTTGTTTGCTTATAAATATTATTACATGATTTTATTATTTCAGAGAAAATTCCATCACCAAACACAAGAACCTTGTATTTTTGTGGTGCGGCTAATGACTGTATACTTACGTTTATAACTTTTAATATGCTTTATAATCGGTTAAACGTATAATAATTATTAAATGTTTATTTGTAAAAAATATTTAATTTTGAATAAATGTTGACGTTTTGTGGGGTGATACTTTTACCAAATAATTCCCCCCCCCCCCCCCCACTTATGCGAATACTATAGCTACGCCTGTAGGTATTACAACTGGTAATGAAATCCAAAACACATTGAACCGATATTACGTAGGTAAGAACATATTTACAGTTTAGTTTTTCCGAAAGTCACACGCTAATGAGAAACAGAGCCTATTTAAAAATGTAACCAAGGTTTGCGTAATCTTGGCACTTCCACGAAAATTCGTAGGTAATAAATATACAGCATCCTGTTAATAGTTCGTAAACTAACAACTTGTTATGTGAGATAAATAAACAAAGATAATATGTATTTATGTTATTATTTAAACCTTCGAGTTCATGACCGAACAAGTTTTCGGTCACGAGATGAAACTCCCATCGATGAGAAACTTTTATTTCTATTTTAATTAAATATTCGTGGGTGCCTCTCCCAAACCTGAATTCTATTGACGTTGATACGTTTTGTAAATCCCAAAAATCCATGACGCTCGATAGAGAAATAACGATTTTCCTTAATCGCATTCCCAATTTCACCGATTTATAATAAGTTTCTTGTCAACTCTTTAAGTTTTTAAGTCCAAAAAAAAGGTATTTTTGAAGATAATATCTAAACGTTTATTATGCCGAAACGTTAATTGTATGAAATTACCACCATAGAAAGAATTGCAAAGTAAGCTCCGAAAATTATGAAAAACACGTTTTATTCTGTTATTTAATATGTTATAGGCATGAAAAATTTCACAGTGCATCTTTAAACGCAGCTAAAGAATTTGACGAGAGCTTTTTGCTCTCTTTCAAACGAGTCGTGTTTTATTAAATATTTTCATAATTTTCGCTTACGGCGAAGCTTAATGCTAAATCACTATTTTGATTAATCTTTATAACGAATGGGTGTACATTATGAATACCTAAAAATATTCTTTATATAAATTTAAGGTTTTCCTATCGTTTCGCTTGAGTAAAATACAAATAAAAAATAAATTACTCAATAAAAAATACAAATGAAAACTACAAAAAAAAAACATTTTTCAATAGAAATATACGAACGCGTAAAGGAAACAACTTTAAAAAATACAGTATTATAGCTTAGATTATCTGTAACAGTTTCACTTGATTAACTTTTTTGCTTTCTTACAAAATTGTTTACAAAATAAATAAAAACCAGTTTTTTGCTTGAAATCAAACGTTTCTTGACTGCGTTTGTCAATCGATTTTAATGCCTATTACCTACAATATAAGGTATGTCAAAAATATACACATTTTTGCCTTACAGCTTCCTCTTAATTATTATCGTTTTTTTTTAATATTAGCGCGCTCCCTCTTACATTCGTATTTACATATCTTCCTTTCAAACAACCTTTGAACGTTTACTACAGGGCCTTAAAGATATTAGCTTTAAGAAAAGCTATTAGCCATTGGTTAATAAATAAGTAAGGAAGACAATGGGTAAACATTAAATACACGTTTCGATTTCTAAGTTTGTCAGCCTTACACAGTATTTATTTACTAGACAATGGCATAACTAACAAGAGTTATTTTGGATTCCAGGCAAAAGCTAAAATTATCGAAGAAACTATTAACAGTTCTGTTTCTGAGCAATTTTAATATTGTTTTACCTCAAAGTTACTACGTGGTTTTAAAACCATAATAATAGATTTGTTTAAGAGGAACAGTTGCGCGGCCCTTTTCAAGCAAAACTTTAATTTGGATTTGAGGCCAAAATACCCAACCAAACTGAATAATGATGTGTTTAATCAAAATATTAAAAAATATAGGCCATTCATGAATTCAATTTTTCATGATTTTAGAGTTGAATTTGAAAATTATTTGTGAATTAATAATTCTTTGGAAATTAATAATTATTTGTGAATTAATAATTATTTGCGAATTAATTATTTGTGAATTAATAATTATTTGTAAATTAATAATTATTTGTGAATTAATAATTATTTGCGAATTAATAATTATTTGTGAATTAATAATTATTTGTAAATTAATAATTATTTGTGAATTAATAATTCTTATTTAAAAAAAAACAATTTTACTTTAATTACTGGATGATTAAAAGAGAATTTGATGGGCGTAAATTTAAATTACAAATTTACCTGAAGTTTTATTTTTTTATCATCAATTAACACAGTAGATATAAAGAAAGATTATTTTTTTAAAACTTACAATCAACATGTTAATTTTTTAAATAATTATTAATTAATTATACATATCATATTTTAAAAGACAAACTAATAAAGCAGCACATATCCGTACTAGATATTTGCTATATCTTTAGATTAAAAACATTAACCCCCAGATTCCTACCAATTCACTACCTTTTTCCTTCCCACAACTTCCCCTCCTTCATTACCTTAGAAAAAAAAACCCCACCCCAAAAATAACTGAAATTAACATTATTTTCCTCGGGGCCTCCTGTGTAAAATAGAATAATAATTAATAGTTTATAAACTTCAATTATTCCTAATGAATTTAATATAAAATAATTATTAACTAATAACCTGTTTAAAACATAACTACTTTCGCCATGTGATATAAATTAAATGAAAGGAATAACCTAATGACATTTAAAAAAATACCTATTGAGGTTAAAGAAAAATTGCAAAACACGCTTGATCTTAAACTCTGCAGAAACAGATAAAGTTGGTTTTCTCTATCTCTTAAGGCCAGGCTGGAGCTTTCGAAACATATCCGCGCATTCTGGCCGTCGGACCGCAATGGGTGCTTACCGTTCCGTTCGCGGTTACTTGTAGGCCAACAGCTAACAGCTTTGTCAGAGACTATAAATATGGCCACACTACTGGTGACTTTTTAGAAAAACAGGATTTTGCATTTGCAGTAAGAGATAGAAACTAAAGGTATCCGGAAACGATCAATGTCCATTGTCAGTGTGCTTACTTCATTGAAAACGAGCATTGATGTGCGATTGCCGGAGCTTCAATCAACCCGTCAATATTTTCAGCCTAATTGCTTTGTTGACGTCTGCGAAATCATTCTCTAAATCTGAGAATACAGTGGTAATCTTTTCTATTTTACTTCCCTTAACGCTGGAAAATCACTATACAATGCAAATAAAATTGTATTCCAAAGGACTCGATTGATAGAGTAATTGAACGAAAGGTTGTCAATCGCACAGAGAAACGATCAATCTGTTGCGTCAATGGCGCTTGTCTACGATGCGCTCAAAAATATTACAAATCATTCCCCCCGTCAATTAGAAGCCTCCATTGTCAATCGCTTCAAATATTTATTAAGACTTGGCATATTAACTTTTTAATTATAAAATTTAAAAAGTTACATCTTCAACACGGCCGGCGTGGTCTAGTGGTATACGCTTTTGACTACAGATCCGAAGGTCGCGGGTTCGAACCCGGCGTGCGCAAATAAATTTTATTTGATTAATTTGTGTTATTTCACAATTAATTAATTTAAAATAATATATAGTATATTTGCGGCACGTTCCAGAGTGGAAGATACTCTCAGTATCGCCCTGGTGTAAGACCACCATTCAGAATTGAAACGTTGCTTGAAATGGCTTTAGCCGTGTTTGGTGACCAGATCTGAATAGCCAGGTACTTCCCCACCTTCCTCTTCCCCATCTCCGTCCCCTCCCCAATATACCTTCAGCCTCACAACATACCCCAATCGGGGATGCCATAGTCTCACTGGCTCCAGACGGGAGCAGTTGGGACTCTTGTGCGGTATTACTGTAAAAAAAAAAAAAAAAAAGGACCTGGGTAAAAAAAAAACACTTAATAAAGATGTACATGGCTCTTTAGCAATAGCTCTTAGAATAAGATATTATCAGATAGAATATAAACGACAATATACTAAAATCACTCAATCAAACCCAAAAAGCTACAATGAAAATTATACTGAAATTATACAAAACCGCCGCTTACGGTTGCTTCGTTCCTTTAAATCTCAAATAAAAAGCACGATACAAAACATATTAAGATCATAAATAGATAATATACTGACACCAAATACAGAATGAAACTGAAACCACTCAACAGAACAAAAAAACACCCTGTAATATATTTATTATTATTTTTGAAAAAACACTATTTAGTATATTTATAATATTATTTATACTACTACATTTTATCACTATGTCAATGAAATTCTCAGCACGGAAGATTCCAGTGAGGATATCATTATCTGTATTTGTTACAAAAATGAAGATAGTAAAATACTTATTATTATTAAATGCATCAGTAAACGATCAATTAGCAATTGTCATCGCATCGATGACGTTAATTGACGAGACTATTGACAATTCTCCATTAAGTTTAGGGTGTATAAATATAGCCATATCAATATTTGAATATCCGTAAATACGACGATTTATAAAACTGGGATGACTTCACTGGTAGGTGCGGTTCCTAGAAACGAATTCACGAATAGAAGTAAGCCGACTGTCAAAGGGGGTTTTCTTTAATAAATCTGTAGGAAGAAGAACGGTTGCTTAGGGGCTGAATGAAGTGAACGAAAACCTACATATAGTTAACAGGTGGGGGTGGAGTTGTTTTATAAAGGTGACCACGTTATAAGGGTTGTTGCGCCGATGTTGTATGCAAGTATGAAGACTGAGGAGCATGAATAACTACAGTGAAGAATATTCGTGTAAATATTTTAAGAAAAATCTTAGTGAATGAGGAATGAGAGGGTAGATAAATTTCATCATCTAAAACTTGTCATATTTAATACTGGTTTAAGTTGTTCAATAAAAATTGATAAATAAGCGTGTATTATGCATACATATTTATTAATTCTTGAATATTTCTGAATCTTCACGTGATCCCGGCGAGACATCATATACCTCGTAAAATCATATGAAAATAGATAAATATTTGCATATTAAATGCATACTTAAACCGACTAAGAGTGAGGGATATACATTTGAAACAGGATGTGAAACGAAGAATACTGTATATCTATGAATAGACAGAAGATAAAATGCATACCATAAAATAGGAGTTATTTTCATTTAAAGTGATGGGTAAATTCGGGAATTTATTTTTGGGAAATATTCACCCATATTGCGAGAATTTTCATCTGAATGGTGAAATCTACATCAAGGAAATTTCATGTTTTTAAAAATGTATTATATTAATTTGAGAATGCTAAGGATGGAACTTTTAAAATTTTTGAAAAATATCGAATAATATAATAAAGCCGTCAAAATGTTGATTGATATTTGCGGCCAGCCGATAAGCGTGTGATGTCAAGGTAAATACAATGCTTGGCGCCACAGTACTGCAGCACTACCATTTGAATTATGAATTGTACTGATTTGTTTCTCATGTGACCTCACGATACATGATACGTTTAGTAGTTGAAGTTGAGAGTTCATAAATTCGTCACTTTTCGACATTTAGGAAAACTAAGTTTACTAGTCTGTATTATCTTTTTAACAACACTTTTTTCAGTTGGCAATGTTTTTTTGTATATTTGTAATGGGCTGTATACATCTTTTTTTAATTAAAAAAAATAATGTTTTAGAAAAGTAATTAAATTATCTTTGCGGTATACGCATTTAAAATAAACATTACTATTTCTAAATAATAAAATTTTAATATCAAACGTGAAAAATGTTGTCAAAAATGCAAAATACATTTTTACTTAATTCTTTACTCCAATTGTAAAAAAATTTAGAGAATCTACATTTCGAAAACACATTCGATTTGGTTGAGGAAATTGTAAGAAAACTGTAACTTCTCTTTTATATCATTCATATAATAAAAAATAATTATATTCTTTTTAAGTTAAACTCATTGTTACGATTGAGGCACTGGAAAGAATTATTATTTCTCTTTCTAATCAAAAAATTACGTATTTACGCATGTTAAAAAAAAAGTTAAAAATACTTTTATAAAATATGGACGCCGGGTCATAAATGACCCCAAAGGGCTGGAGTGGTTAACATTCACCAAAAAAGATAAACCTCATTTAGAATAACTTTCCGAATCGAAAAATAAATTCCCGACTTAGGGGAGTTTACATTGGGCCAGCGAATAATTACCAAGTGCTCATTACTAGTCTATATGATCGAAAAATAATAATAAATGTTTTATATTTCTCACTTGATTAAAGACACTACATACTTCACGCATACCAGTCTATTTTTTATGTGAAATTTTGTATTTTTGTACTGTCTCATAGATTTCTGTTTAGAAGCATCGGCCATCTCCAGGATGTGAGAATAATATATTTTAATTTACAGCCTCCATTATCTTGACAGATCCTTTAAACTTTAAACAAATCTAAATATTAAAATGTCAAAAATCAACTCCAACCTCTAACTAATTAAGCGACCTGTCGTTACATCCACACTACAACAAACAAAAATACTACTATAAATTTGAATAATAAGGAAAAAATAAATATAATATTATTTACAAACTTTTTTTACGAGCCAATAAGAAAGACAAATTATCAAACGACGCAGGTGAAAATTTTATAGTCCTGCAGAAAACTTTCGTTACCGTCTCTAAGGGGCGATTTTCACTTTGATTGGTAGCAAGTGATAAGTGTTAAAAACAAGAGAGAGACATTCTTTTATTTTATTGCCATTCTTCCATAATTGAGTGGAGTACCAACCGCTCCCAACTTTCTGTAGCCAGTGAGACTATGGCAACCCCAATCTGGGTATGTTGTGAGGTTGAAGGTAGAGAGACAAGTAGGGAAGTACCTGGCTATTTAGATCTGGTCACCAAACACGGCTAAAGCCGTATCAAGCAATGTTTCAATTCTGAATGGTGGTCTTACACCAGGGAGGTATTGAGAGTGTCTTCCACTCCAGAACATGCCGCAAACATATCATACATTATTTTTAATAAATAAATTATTTTAAAATAACACAAATTAATCAAATATAATTTACTCACGCTGGCCAGTATTTGAACTTTAACCCTATTATTTGGGTTTTGCCCTAATAATAATCTCTATGTAATAAAAGTGTAAATTTGCATTTAGATTTGCAATCCGATACGAGCAATATTCACCATGATGAGTCAAGTCAAAATTATCGGGACTAGACAGTATCATATAGTTTTTACGTGCTTATTTCGGCACTTAAGTTATGTAATTTGTAGATTTTTATGAACTCGTGTAAAAACTCGTTTTTTTTAAGGATAAGGAAAATGTGTTGAAAAAGTTTTACTGACACGATCTCGAGGATCGTTAAAGTTCATTAATAAAAATACCGTTGTATTAGATAATGTCCCTGTGTGATGAATGGTATTGTATTTATTAAAACTGCCGTTGTATTAGGCATGTAAGCTTGGCATAAATTATTGTACTAGGTCATTGAAGAAGAATAATAATAATAAATCTAAATGAAACATGAAACAGAACAAGACAGAGAAAAATAAAAAGGTAACGGTATCAATTGGGAATCGAACATAGAATCTATGTCTTACCTGGACAACGTCTTTAACCACTCGGCTTCCTCACTCGATTTCCAGTTATTACCGGTCTCTTTTTAAAAAAATTTCTGCATCTTGTTCTGTTTCATGTTTCGTTTAGAATTATTAGTATTATCTTATTCTTCAATAATAAATTACATCGTAAGGTATAACCTTCAAATTTATTCCAGTAAAATTAAATATTATATTAGGTATTATAATCAATTAAATAGGCTTCTGATAAGCCGAACGATTTACAATAAATCACTTATGTTATAAATCTGCATTCCAAGTTTAACATTACACTTAATAATAATAATAATATTTTGTATGGTTTTTAGGTTTACTGGGAAGTTGTATAAATAAGTTATACCTAGATAGATATGGTATTTCGAATGTGTTTGTTATTAAATTTTGGAATTTTTATTATTCTGATATCTTACTGATTATTATTGAATTGTAAGTAAAAATAAATTACATTGGTTTTGCGACGAAACTCCACAAAACCCTTCCCCTGATATAAAGCGAATAGAAAATTTGAATGATTACAAATGAACAATAAAAATCTGGCTGAAAGACATTAATGAAAAAACTCAGAAAAAAACATTAAAAATGACATAGAAAACTAATAAAACAGAAGTCACCCTAGTGAAGAGGACTAATAAATACAATTTACTATAAATATATTTAATTTCATATTTTGTATGTGCAATGTTTAAATAGTCACTTTAATAAAAATAAAAAATAAATAAAAGTTATTTAAAAGTACATTTTTAAAATTTGTATTATTGAATATTTCTATACATTTTGTAATTAACTACATGGAATAATGAAAAGAGAATTTAGAAAATTTAGACGGTTTATACAAGATTACCTTAATTATCTATCTTTGAACATACGAGTATAATATGTTGCTCTTGTATTATAGATTGAACAATGAAAATTTAGACGGATTATACAAGATTACCTTAATTATCTATCTTTGAACATACGAGTATAATATGTTGCTCTTGTAATATATATTGAACAATGAAAATTTAGACGGTTTATACAAGATTACCTTAATTATCTATCTTTGAACATACGAGTATAATATGTTGCTCTTGTAATATAGATTGAACAATGAAAATTTAGACGGATTATACAAGATTACCTTAATTATCTATCTTTGAACATACGAGTATAATATGTTGCTCTTGTAATATATATTGAACAATGAAAATTTAGACGGTTTATACAAGATTACCTTAATTATCTATCTTTGAACATACGAGTATAATATGTTGCTCTTGTAATATAGAATGAACAATGAAAATTTAGACGGTTTATACAAGATTACCTTAATTATCTATCTTTGAACATACGAGTATAATATTTTGCTCTTGTAATAGATATAGATTGAACAATTAAATATACATATATTTTTTACGTATTATTTAAGAAAACGATTAGATTTTTATCCTGCAAGGGCATTCTTAGCCATGCATGCAAAATATATAACGCCGTTTAATCGCAGGGGTAAACAGAGAGGACAGACCGCCAAACAACTTGGTCATGGCACACACTTCTTGCATCATTCAGATTCATACATCGTCTCATAGATACTCTTCTATTATTCTGACTCTTGACTATTGTTATGTTGCTTAAGTGAAATAATATGAAAAATGTGAAAAATTAAATGAAGATTGATAGTAAAATAATAATAACAAGAAGAAACTAGTATTTACTCAGAAGTGAGTTGTGTTATTTGATTCGTAATGTTCTAATTGAAAACGCAAAATACACTGATGAATAGTGAACAGTTCGGCTAAATTCTTCACCCACGTACGCTTTTATGCTGATCAGTGATCACACAAAACGCACAGTTTATCCGCGGAGAACGCGTAGTGCGAATGCGTTAGACAAGGCGACCACAGAAAAATGTTTGCCTATGTCTTTAGAGCCACCTCGAAAACGGGTCTCGGCAAATAGAGAAAGCTTATTCGATATCTAACTCTGCGCGCACCGCTTTATATGGACGGGACACGTAATATGAAAGTGTCGTGGGAGGTTTAGAATTCCTCACTGCGACGCAATGGTATAATATCCACTGATTACATACTAATCCTTAATCTTCTCGTAACGAGCTATAGCGTTCATGTTCTCCGGGTGCCTACATCTCAATGTATGTACACATGCTGGCTTGCACCCTAGGTGAGCCTAGGGTTTGAAAATCCCCACACCTTTCTTCAAATTCCGCGTGATTGCGGGATATGATTTAGAAATCCCGCGGGATTGCGGGATATTTATTAAGAGGTATTATATTTGAGTAATGACCACTTATCATTAGAAAAAACTGATACTAGTCAGTATAATATCAAAAAAGTCACAATTTGTATTATAAGAAGAATTTTCGTAAAAATTTAAAAACATAACTGTCACTGACAGGACTCTCCAGTCATTTGAGATCAATCATCTTTGGTACTAGTAAATAATAAAATGACATTGACTATAAATATTTTCATGTTGTCGCAGTACAGACTTCTGTGCATTTTGGCGGTTATGTATCGCAACTAGCAAGCGCGTGCAAAACAAAACATTTTTGGTGAAAATTTAGTATTTTTTCAATCCCGAACATGAAAATCCCAAAAAATTTGAGGAACCAGACATTGCTGAAATCCCACGCGATTGCGGGATCTAATAACACTAATCTCACCTTTCCTTACAGCGTCACTAACTAAACAAACTAATAAAAGATGAAGAATGTAGGTCGTCCGGATTCGTAAAAAAAACGTTGTACATCTCGAGGTAGCCACCAGAAATAACGAAACTAATATTATGATAAATGCAAGAAATGAGATTTTCCTTGAAGACTTAACACCTGCCAACATTCTTGTTCTCCTGGTGTCGCTAAATAAAATGTAAAAAGCTACGTGACATCAGCCATGATATTAAAAAATAATAACATTGTAGTGCCGGCTGGTCGAGATGATCTTTATGCGAGACGCGGTGTTGTCTCAGAGTCTACCTGACTCCCATTAGACACGCCTTGGGAATGTCACATGACACTCATTTTGCGAGGCCTAGACTCCCTGAAATGTTTAGAAAAAATCGTGACAAAATTTAAGACTTGCTGTATGAGCATTCCGCCCACGTTTAACTGTACGTGTGCCGGACCTGCCGCTCTGACTCTATATTTTAAACATAACTAACGGCCTATTGGCTCCAGAAGATCAGTAAGATTTATACTCAGACGGATATTAGATGTATTATCGCATCACTTTACATAATGCGTAATGAAGGCTCAGATAGAAGACTCGTTTCCAACTTAACTTTTAGTTTTTAATGTATAAGTGGTAGTATAGACAGCCCTAATTTACTCAGACTAATTACCTTCCATAAACCGACTAGAACTACTCAATCCAAATTTATTATTAACTGTAATAATAAGGACTGTGTCATTAAGATATTCACTTGTATCTAGATTGCACGAAGTTGGCAATACTTTCGCAGAATCAGTAGATGTGTCCAACTGCATGAATACAGTTACAAGAAGGCTATAATAGCACATTCCTTATTAATATTCTTCTATATCAATCATAGGTTCAACATATTTGTATTAGGTAAATAACTCCATGGATATTATTATTTAAAAGCTTTTATAAGGGTGTAAAATTATAAATATTATTTTTTTGTGAACAAAAAAATCGTTATAATTTTCAGTTTGAGAGGCGAGTAACACTTCTGCCATAGGTGAACTCAAGTGGTTCGCTACGTATGGTGACTTAGCAGGGGTGTCCGGGTTCATGGGGTGAGGTTTTTCCGGGTCATGGCGACAAATGCGTCTGCCCACCAGCTGCGTGATAGGCCGGATCGACGAGAGACTGGTTAAGGGAGACCTTCTAACCTCTACAGCAGGACTCTCTCGAAACATCGCCTTGCACCGCAGTGGGAGGGATGGATTCATACGTCCGTCACATACTGACCACCCAGCCCTCGTAGCTTTTTTCCTTGACAAGTTATTTTTTCAAAACTATCAGGAATGTGCTCATTAAAAAAGACTTAATCAAAATTTACATGGCTCTCTGCCAATCACTGTTAGAATACGGTATTATCGGATGGGGCAGTGCAAATAAAAATATACTAAATTTACTAATTAATACTCAAAAAGCCATAGTGAAAATTATACTGAAAGTTCCTGTAAGAACTAGCACTGACGAAATCTTCACCAATCTTAACATCATGTCAATTAAACAACTATATTCTAAAACTATACTCATTTACATTCATAAGTACAAAACCCAAGAAATAACAACAAACACGTACAATAGAAACACTAGATCTCATGGTCAATAACTTATCCAACAAATAACTACTAATACAACTTTTGGGCAAAAAAGCTTCTTATATCATAGTATTAAACTCTACAATAAAATACCACTCTCACTCAAAAACCTCAACATTATAACATTTAAATCTCAAATAAAAAGCGGGATACTTAATATAGGGAGATCTGAAATAGAAAATATACTGATATCAAACACAGACTAAAACAGAATCTACTAAACTGAACTATACCAAAAAACACTATCTTACTTATTTTAAAATTATTTAAAAAAAAAAAAAATTATACTACATGATATATGTTCATAATTAAATTCAAATGTAACTTTGTTGTAATATTATTTTTTTTATAATTAAATTATACATAATGCGTAAATGAAATCCTCAGCACGGGAGATCCCAGTGAGGATATCATTATATCTATTTGTTACAAAAAAAGATAGTAAAACACTTATTATTATTATATTATTAACGTCCTCCTCCTTCCTTTCCTAAAAAGACACTTTCCACGCAGAATCCCAAAGATGACGTAGGCCCTGAGGGGAATTATTTTTCTCAGGACCTCCTGTATAGAGATAATGTTAAAATAAAAAAAAGCCTGCTCTAAAGCTTATACACGATAAAAGACATGCATGATGCAATCATTTCTAAAATCAATATTTACCTAACAATAAAGCTATGTAAACCCAGATACTGTGCAATTTTGGTGTTTATTTTACCATCTTACAAAACGGCTACTGGTTGTGGTCAGAGTGGAAGCAACGCGGCTGGATAAGTTAATCGATAAATATGAAGTGATAATTTTAATATTGTCAAAGGCGACTGGTTGCAAATATCACCGACTTGCACCATACACGATCACGTTACCAGCTGATTTGTAGACTTTTAGGTCACTAACGAGTCTGCGAAGCATTCACTTGCAAATTCAATTTATGTATACATAGTAGCGGTCGGACAATTAAATAGCGGACAAAGAAATTAATGATGTCATTAAAATCAATAAAAAGTCTAGAGCGAGAGCTGCTTTGTTATCTGGCCAGTAGAATGGTAAAAAAAAATTCAACAAAAGTCCGGCAAAAGCATCAATGAATTGAAGAAACGTTCATTCACTTTTTTACCTTTGTCTGTCTTTCTGTCTGGACACAAAAATAAATACTCAGACAAGACGGTTAAGAAGTGGTTGTTTCAGTGTTATAGGTAACCCCAAATCGTTCGCTACGTTTGGTGAATTAGCAGGGGTGCTCGGGTTCATGAGGTGAGATTTGTCCACGGTTTGGTGGCGGATCCATCGGCCCTCCAGTTGGGTAGCGGGCCGGGAAAGGCCGGATAAGGGAGACTCTTTGACCTCTCCAGCCGGACTCTCTCGCCTAGCAACGCAACGTGAGGGATGGATTCATACGTCACCCTTGGACACATGACCCCAGATTCCTATCTACCTTTCAGACTTTTCATTCTCGTAACTTCCTATCCTTCCTTTTCTTAAAAATACCATCCACATAGCATCCCAAAAGAGACACAGGCCCTGAGGTAAATTGTTTTCCTCAAATGTATAAAAATTAGTATTGCTAATTTATTAAGAATCTCTTAAATTTTTTGGTAAATCCGGTTAAAATGGGATTGCAGGCCTTATGAATGAATCAACAGGTATCCTGATAAATTTTTAGAAAATTAGGAATGCGCGTACATTGGCCTTGTTAATATATTATGACGAAACGCAAAAATATTCGGATTTACATGAACAAGTGTTCCAACTCCGACATCGTGATAATATATTCTTAATTCAATACAAGTTTATAAGCAAACCTGTTAATTCATTCGTAAGGCCTGCAATCCCGGTTTTAACCGGATTACCAATAATTTTAACAGATTTTTAATAAATAAAAAATACTCATTTTTTCTCCGTGCAGGGCTAGAGTTAAAACAAATAAACAAGAAAAGTTATAAGAGACATGGACATGATATTCTTCGGCCAAATACCTACATCGAGTGTTAAAATATAAAATGAATCTTACTCAACACATTACAACACGATTGCAGACATTTTGAAATATTGGTTTAACAAGGAAGCTCGGCCAATTCACTTCATTGGTTATGTTTAATTTTATGGAATACGGAAAAGAAAAAAAAATAATGTAAACTGCATTAGCCGGAAGCTGCAAATAATATCGATGATATGCATGTCAGTGAACGCCGAACAAACCCACTATATCACATATGTAGCAAACAAACAGAATTATTCCGCAATTGCTAATTAAAAAATGATTACATTCAAGTGATAATGATGTGATGTAAATACATACACGGATAACGAAATGTGCAATTTCAAATATGAAAATAAAAAAAACCTTAACAAATGGAATGTATTTATTAATATCTGAAAACTAAAAACTGTTTTTGAAAGGTGGTGAAATAGACTTTCAAATGTTATTGTCAGAAATAAACATATACATTTATAAATATTAAAATTTTCAATGCTAACATTAAAAAAATAAAAAATAGTTCATTTTACGTTTTTTCGTCTAAACACTGAACTCAAATAATGGAAAGCAAAAAAAAAATACAAATTAATTAAACAAATGTTGTATAAACATTACTTTTACCTCACTTTTTTGTCGTTTCATATAAAAATAATTTATTAAAAATTCGCAAAGTTTCATAAATCTTTTTCAAATTGCGGTCGCGATCTATGATTCCATAGAGGTGCACATTTCAATTCTTATGTATTTAACTTCGAGATTTGAATATAAAGAGTAGTTTTTTCTCTTTTGAAAACCGATTAGATCATATTTCACACTACGAAAGGGAAACACAGCAATTTATATGATACCATAATATGAGCTAACAAATTATTATAAGCATTAATTACTCGCCTAAAATATCCATACAAATTGAAAAAATAAATGCAGACGACAGGAATTGAACCCTCACCTTCTGATGTCTAGTCAGGTGCTCTGGACCACTGATCTACGTCGGCTTATTCCCGACCCGCCAAATAATTCAATATGTACAAGTACTTTAATCGACAGTTACTGCTTATTATATTTTTTTTCACCTGTAAACAACCAACTTTATTTTTGTAGGAAAGGCTTTGTTAGTGCTAAATTTCCCACTAGATGGCGTCGAGATATATTATATCTATATTTGTTGGTGAAATATTTTGAATTGTCAAATATTATAATTTTTTTAATGATAAGCTAATGTTTATAAGACAAGGTTTAATGCATAGCAAAATGATAACAAATTATTATGAGCTTTAATTACTTAGTTAATTGAAAAAAACCAAGGTGTTAAAAAATTAAAAAAATTAACGCATTATCACATTAAGACTAAGCACTACGAAGTAACGCGATATTATTTATTTTAAAATTTGAACACTTAGAAATATTCTCGATGCGTTAATTAATTGCTGCGAGTAGAACAGTAATCGGGCACGTTTTTAACTCTTGACAGGCAAAGATGCCAAACAAAACGTCTGTAACCAAGTGGGTCTTCCGACGACCCAATGCATTTTTCTGTCTTATGGGCTTTCAAACTATAGAAATCCCAATAAAACAGTCAATTATTAATGGTAACTTATGTATTTGCGCAGAATACTATGATAATAATAAAATGATATGTCAATTATTTAAGCTAATATAAGGATAATAGTAATTTTGGGTACTACCTACTCCCCCACTTGGCTGCGGGATAGTTAAAATCTTTTTACAAGCCCAGAAAAAAAAAAATCAGGCCTATAAAAACTGCCTTAAGTTTCAAAATCTCATACTTAAGATTCTTACGAACCCCTTCTTTTCGGTTATGGTTTTATTGTTTAATGTGACAAATTAAGTTCTATAGAGAATGGTAAAATAAAAAAGAAAAAGAAAATAAAGCACACTTTCCGGCGATGTGTTTTTCTTGTATAAATCAAAACAGGCAGCACTATCTACATAAGAAGTGTTATTGTTAGCTGTCCGAACCCAAAAGTTATACGACTTGATGCATCGCCTTAAACAAAGTTTTCGTATGTGCACCAGCGTTGAAATACTAAGACAATTCATAAACAAAGGCCTTTGTGTGGAAACTTGACTTCCAATTATTTAACAAGTAATGTTAACAAACTCATTGGAACAGACAATTTAATTTAACACATGAGAGAGATTTCATTGTTGCCAAAATTCATTAAAATGGCACTTTTAAATTTCGTATTTTATTTTGTATTGTTTTCGACAAGCGCGTGATGTCACAAATATTACGTAAAACAAATCATTTTCTGCTTTTCAATATTCGTTCTTCTGCGGAAACAATATTTTGTAAATAGTATTAAATAATATTTTCTCGAATTAAAACGATAAATGGTGTTTTTAGTGATTATAAAAAAAAAAATTTAGTCGCTATAATCTTGTATTGACAGATCCTAGAACGAACGTGAGACACTCTACTGTAGAAACATGTGCCATGTTGAGTTTCAATCAATAATACAATAAACATGTTTCAAGTGATTTTGCTAATTTAATTGTTTTTCTCCTGTTCCCGACTCCCATTCCTTGACGTTATCCTGTTTAGCTATAAACGCTATGAAAACGCAAAATTAAAGCTATAAAAGCAATTTTCTCAATAATTAATGCAAAATTTTTAAAAATTAAAGCTATGAATGGGTGTCTCTAGTTATTATGCATTTGACCATCAAACCGCTTCAGACAGATAAGCACGAATCTAGCAAAACCAAGTATTTGTCCTACGACCAGAATATTATATTTTTATGGTAATTATTTTAAATTAAATTTACTATACCATCAATTTTCATAATCATAATTTATTGGGATCGACCAAACTTTGCTACGCGATCGACCGATTGAGAGCCCTTGACTTAACTGAACAAATTACATTAATTTTGATGAGGTAATAAGCATTTCTTATTTCTTGGTTTTTTTTTTATTTCTATTCACTTAAACACAGTTTACATAATAAGCACCATTTTATTTGACAATCGTCAATTTGCAATAGATTAAAAGCAGAAAAAAAATATTATTGCCTTTTACATTGACATCATTACAATAAATAACGTAATTTTTTTATCTACATCTTTAATATTAACATTAACTACAAACAGTTATCACTGCTAAATAGAGGGTAGTCGGTCATCTACAGATAAGGGTGGTTCCTTTGAGCAGTACGGAGGGATGTTGAAAGATCAGAAAAATATTAAAAAAATATATTTTTCAAGCCTCGTTCACAAGATAAGGAAAATTTATCGAACGGAAGTTAAGCCGGAACGGAAAAACCGTTGCACTGATCACAAATTCCATCATCGCCTCTCATAAATTATTAACCAACCCAGAAGAAATTGGGAACGTTGTTATGTGGTATGCTTTGGGTTTTGATCGGATATGTATTAAATGAGGAGAGATTCATTGAAAATCTTCCTAAAGGTAGCAATAAATGTGGATATTTAATCAAACACTTTCTCGATAAACACTGTTCTCGGATCACTATCATATTATGTGGACGGAAAAATAACCAGCCGACAGAAAAACCTTCAGCATGTCGTGTGAACGGGCTGAAAAGAAATCGATCGTGCTACCTGCAATAGCCAGAAAAGAAACCGAAAACGGCGTAACGCATAATTCAGTGCAATGTATCAGTGGAACGAAGAACCTCGGTAGCATTGAAAGGGAACTCGGCATTGAATGTGAAATGTACAAACAATCAGGCACTTTGTCCGGAAAACGCAATATGCAGGCACGCGCCGTGGTCGGCAGAACTGCAGACAACACAAACAAACGTGAAAGTGCTATTCCAAAAATATTGCAATGGTATAATATTATGGCATTTAAAACTTTTTTATGAAGCTAGTTCATTACTTCGAAAAGTTATAAAAGTCAAGTTCCCTGGCAGAAGTCAAAAAATACAAAATATTAATATTTTAAAATTATGTTTTTACAATACTAGGTTTTTATGCAAAGCACAAAGGATAACAAATTATTAGCCTGAAACACCAATATAAACGATAAACACCTACTAAAAGCGATTGAAGAGAAGTTCAGTGTAGAAATACCACAATGATGAAACTATCTTCGTAATTAATTATAAATTTTGATTTTAATTTTTGTTCATTTACATATATTATTTAATATTCAAATTTCCCTCAATCATAATTATAAACATTAAATATTCTTTATCCTGATGCTCAACACTCTCTTAAACACAAGCGCCAGCTTCTATAGAAAAGAAACATTAAAAAAAAACAAAAGCAGTGAAAACTAGTTTTATTGATTATCTTAATTAACATACATAATAATGTATTATACTCTGTAAATTGATTAAATATTTAGTAAAAAAATTAAATCGAAAAAAAAATCTATATATTGAAATAAAACATATAATATATCTCGACGCCACCTAGTGAGAAATTAAGTATTTAACAATACTTTCTCTACAAACATAAAATTGGTTGTTTTCAGGTAAAAAAAAATCAAAAAGCAATAATTGTTGAATGAAATACTAGTATTTATTGAATTATTTGGCGGTTAAAAATAAGCCGACGTAGCACAGTGGTTCTGTGCACCTTACTGGCAATCAGAACTTTCTGGTTCAATTCCTGTTGGCGACATTTATTTTTTTCTCGGAAGAGTTTTCAATTTATATTTGTGTTTCAGGCTAATAATTATTGCTTATAACAAAATATTAAGTTGTAATGTGGTAATAATATTTATAATTAAATGTAGTTTAAATAATGGGTGAGCCATTTTTTTAAGGTTCACCTTGTAAAGCGTCTACTGCAGTTCATTGCAGTCTAAATCGATTCTAAGAATACAAGGAATGAGAACGATGACCGAATCTCACGTTCTCAAGTGTCTAACTGTGGAATACACGTTGCATTGATTTCATACACTGATTGTTTTAATAATTAATCGATCCAAAGATGGTAGGCACATTACTAGCATACGATATACCTAAAAATAGCAACCTGTATGCGTAAAATCTAGTATTAGTTACTCCGGTGACAAGTGATTCTAGTGACAAAACAGTGTTTATTTCACAGCTGACACGCTTTATGTTTCCCGTAAAACTGGCGGGCTTACGGCTTAGCTCACGTGCAGCGCTTGTTGTGATCCACTGATCCGGTAGAGCGCCGAGTACAACGCCGTGTGCTTGACACCCGGGGAAAATGGCGCCAAGCACGAAGCAAGAGGAAACGGAAGATGCACAACCAGCCAAGACTTGTTCACAACACTTTGCAGTGCGCCCTATGCAGCACTTGTTTTTGTTCGCGCCAATTTTGCGGTCGATCAACTCAATCACGTGCGTATCTGTTCACCTTTTATTCGTTTTAAAAGACATCAATTCAGAATAGTTAACAATACTATCATTGCTTATTCAAATGATAACTACTATAAACTTACTTTTTTAACCAGTCTATAAATAAAATCAAAACTACCAAGACCTAAACGTGCTTTATGTTATACCGTACAATAATTCCAACTGCCCGGAGCCAGTGCGTTTAATACTCAAACGAAGAGTAAGGTTATGATTTTGAAGTCGTGCAGTTCATTAAATATACCTCAAAATACGCAATACATCAGATTCTCCTTGCTAAGGTTGCCGTGAAAATGACATTGAAACTAATAAATAATTTTATTAGACAAATGCCGAGACAAAATGTACTGTCCATCATGCACGTGAATTTGTCCTTATTTTATTATTTTTTCAAACATCCAATATCCGAAGATAAATATTAAACTCCATAAATATTATTGTTAGAGTCGCAACATAAAAGGGATATTTATTTTATCATAGACCTTGCAGAGTTATTTGACGTTTTGTGCAAACAGGATATTAGATATTATATACATGAAATCCATAGTTACAAGAAACTAGATGTTTATGTCATTTCATTAAATATTGAGTACAAACAACATGTTTGTACTAATATGAAGGTAATACCTACGTCCTTGGGAAAATAACACAGCAAACATTTGTCGAGAAACATCACTTTTATGTCGGTAAAAAAATTCTAGCGTGTGCAATAGTGATAAGCAATAAAAATAGTAAATGGTTTAACCTATATGTATAACAAAGCTTATTCTTTTTTTAAGGCTATATTTTTTTAATGTGAAGACTGCACAAGAGTCCCATTTCTTTCTAACTGTTTGGAGCTAGTGAGACTATGGTATCCCCAATTTGGATATGTTTTTTTTTATTATTATTTTATTTCTTGCTAGGGTAATCCCGATGAGTTACAAAACTCATTTTAGGACGGGAGGAAATTACAATACATTAGTCGGAAAATAATACAAAAGAAAAATACAAACAGAAGTCAGTACATACAATTTTACATTGGCATCAAAAATACAACACTGCATTAAAGGACAGGTTAAGTAGAACAAAAACAAATAAGAGTAAACAAATAAAGAAACAATCAAAGATATACAAATATGGATTTACTGATTTTCATTTTTAAAAATATTTCTTTAAACCATCATTGTGAGTTTTTTTTTTTTTTCTCAGTGTTGTGAGGCTGAAGGTAGTGTGGAGGGGAAGGAGATGGGAAAGAGGAAGGAGAATTTAGATCTGATCAAATACGGCTAAAGCTATTTCAAGCAAGGTTTCAATTCTGAATGGTGGTCTTACACCAGGGCGATACTGAGATTATCTTCCACTCTGGAACGTGCCTCAAGTATACCTACTAAATATTATTAACTCCGTGGTCGAGAGACTTACCCCTCGACCACAGAGGCGTTTATGGTAACAAGAGGTTTTGTAACCCCATAAAATAAGGAGCATTAGAGTCAGACGAATAATGGATTGGTCAACTTTGAAATTTCCAATTAATCAAAAGAACCACAAGAATTTACTAATAAGGTGACCGTAACGCAAGACTAGTTTAATGGACACCAGGACGCAACTTCTGCTTGATATTCTGCACGGAATCCTTGATGTCATTTCCCGATAAAGACTGGGGGAACCATAGACACCCTATGAATAATACATTGGACCTAGGGCATGTAACTCATCGGTGCACTTAACAGTGAATTTAAATAAGTGAAACGTCAATGTGATCCTTATTCATACATTTAAAAAGAAATTAACTAAAGTTGTACATATTTTTTTAATGTGTATTACAGATTTACATAATCCTTTTACAATACACAAGACATTATTTAGATAACTTAAGATGACTCTTGAAACCTTCGAGGCCAATGTTGAAAATGTCAAGAGACCCAGGGGTTTCATTTGGCAGCACCATCTCTTGTCATGCTATGCTGGGCCTAAACGTCCGTTCTGCCACGTGGAATATAGAGCAAGTCGTGATGTCAACCCCGACAGTAGATGTTCGGTACGAACATAGACCTATGAATATTAGTAGACCTGCCCTAAGTGATTAAAAGCGTATTATCCCCACTCCCCATACCGGTTCCATTGGAACCGGCTGTGCTCGCGTATGACCTCAAGTGAAATTTGAAAACGTGACGTCATCATTCTTGTGCGAACTATGGTCGAGGCATCATCGGTTCATTTTACGAAATAACAAGGCAAAATGTTGACTTGTACTATGAAAACTTGTAAAAATAGATGTGAAAAAGAGAATAAACCCAATTGTCTTATTACATTCCATATATAAGCATTATTTTACTTTATTTTAAGCATATTCACATCGTATAATATAGATCAGTTTTAGAAACATATTATACTATCACATCGAGAAACGTCTGGACGCGAAACACAAAGCTGGTTGGTTGCTGGGAAGTAAATTATGAACATTTATAAAAGTGTCTTAACTAAATACTTAAACGAAATATTCGACTCTGAAAATGTAACCGAATTTTTTTGCCGAATTTGGACTTCGCAAATTTGTTCATAACGTGGCGAGTAATTTGCGCTCCCATGTAAAAATGTCTATTCATTCAAAAGCAGGTTTTACTTTTAAGAAGTAAATGGTGATATTATAATGCGAGATGCCTATTTACTGTCAGATTGATTTATTGACGAATCACAGTCAGCCTTACTCCCTTCGTTCTTCAACAGTTGATTTTACCCCTCGCCATTATCTTCTCGTCTATTAATTCCTATGTCTGTGGGTACGAACAAATTATAGCACTTCAAGAGGTATGGGCTGTCAATGAAGTAGTTTTATTTAATTCCTCCTAGATATCTCTCTAAGTCTCTACTTTGATAAGCACATCCATGTGATGAATGAATCGCGGGTACTCAGCCATGCATTCTCATGAAAAGAATTATTGGAACAAATTCAAAAAAAGTTTCTAGTGTAATGAAATTGCGATACGCATTTACACACTATTCTAAACATGTATGTTTGGTTTATTTTCTTTTCAGACAAGTTGAAACAAAAGTGTTTCTGTTTTACAATCAACCTAAAGAGTTAATTTATGTTAAAACGCTTAAAGTAGAAATGTGTAATATGATAAGATGAATGTATTTATGTTAAAACGCTTAAAGTAGAAATGTACAATATGATAATATGAGTATATTTATGTTAAAATGCTTAAAGTAGAAATGTGTAATATGATAAGATGAGTATATTTATGTTAAAACGCTTAAAGTAGAAATGTGTAATATGATAAGATGAGTGTATTTATGTTAAAACGCTTAGTGTAGAAATATTTAATAAGACGTAGGTTTTTCGAACTACCAGTTTCAACGCAGAAATTTAAATAATTTAACGGAGGATTTCTCAACATTTATCTTATTATCAAAGTGATGAAAAATACCATTAAAATAAAAATAAATTATCTTTAATGAGAAACATAAAATGCACCGATAAAGCATTTCCACATACAACGAATTTAAATTTACGAAATAACAATCATCCTACATTATTTTTATTCGAACCAAATTGCAGATGTGACCTTTATTTCATCAATTTAACTTTAAATTAGTAACGCAACGCAAGAAAACCTTAATATTTTCTGTTGATTGTGAAAATTAGTTGAATTATTGAACAACTAAAAACAATTTTTTTAAAACTAACAAAATTAATTAAATATAGGTACCTACCAAATTTTTCAGGTTCTAAATTTGAAACAGAAATACCGTAAAAGAAATCAAAAATGGAACGATGCGTAAGTGCGTGCCATGCTTCTACAAATCAGTAACCGTACTTATTTGCGTTGGTAAGAGGATGAAAAAACTATAAACGAATATATTAATATAAAGAAAACCCTTAAAAGCAGGTAAACTTTTTTCGGCTCGATTATCAATAAAATAGTATTCAATTATTGGAAGACAATATTAGCGATTCTTAAACGACAATTTGAAACAGAAAAGATACAGGTCCTAGATGCGACTGTAACTTTTTCTGATTTTTCTGTTTCATATTTTCGTTTCATATTGTTAATCTTTTAGTGTTAACAATATTTTATAACGGGCTAGCAGCTCCTAGATAATATTTTTCATAACAAAAAGCCAACCTTTGTATCGATCGCTGTAAAAAAAACTGTTAAAGAGTGAATTGACAAATACCTTTGAAATACAAATTACACTGTCAGTGATACTCAACCTTTTGGATAGTATTATTTTAAGAAATTATAAAACTTATGTTATTCCCGAGCAAAAAGAGATATAAATTAAACGCAGATACCAGCTTATATATTAAAAGGTGTTAGTATTAATAGTCATAGCGATCCTACGAGAATCTGTAAGACAAATTTAACGGGAACACAAAACAATAAACATTAATTAGGTTTTTAAATGTTTAATTAACTACCTTTAAATGTTAAGGAAGCTAAAAGTCTTGCAGTTGTTCGTGGTTATATATCAATGTTGTGAAGTCCAAATTTTAGTACGTAAGTAAAATAATATTATAATAGTACTTTTAGAACAGATATTCACTAGGGGTTCACTAATAACCGTGTTTTAAATTTTACACAACTGATATACAGAGTCAGTTTACTTCGACATTTTATGAATTAAATTGACATTATGGATGTATATATTATATATACATAAACATTTGGATAAAACAACGTCTTAACGAGCATACATCTTGTCGGTAAATAGGCAATTTAAGACAATTTCAATATCTTCATTAAAATTGAAGATTTTCAGCAATTTTAATGCTGTTGATCGGAAGTTGATGCGGCCAGATAGCCAGTTTTTCAAAATAGTGTAGGTACCTAAACATCAAATTCAAAAGTTTAAAAAATTGATACGTAGTGTCGCCGTACTGGAGTACATAAAAGTTTTCTATTCAAAGTCGCCATTTGATCGTTTCACTGCATCGTCTAACAGTAGTGGTATTGCTAAGAGGCTAACCCGATACCTTATACCTGACCAGTTAAGTACCAACCTGCTGCAAGTTGCCGGTAGCGGCTGATACATGCGATGGGGAAACCTAGCAAGCGGTAGTATCAGCTACTGTAGCAAAGCATTGGATTTCAAATTCTTTCACGCGTCCACACTCCGCGGCGCCGACTTGAATCCGGTATTACCGCAAATCAAAAATATACAAATAAAATCGCGCGGACAACTGATGCCGATAATTTAAATTCTTTTAACCCCTCACAAATATTGCATGTTGATCATTACATTTAAAGAAGCTGTCAAAAGGTCGTAGAATTCGGGAGTATTTCCGCTTTGCAATAAAATCCAAATAAATGGAATATTTCTGAACGCATCAGCAAACTAAAAACTGTTGTTGAAATATGATGAAATAAGCATTCAAGTTTTATTGTTAGAAAAAAACATATTTTTTTAATTATTGAAGACAATATTGGCAATTAAACGAATATTTGAAACAGAAAAATCAGAAAAAGATACGGTCACACCTAGGACTCGAACCCAGGACCATTGCCTTACCGGGGCACCGCTCTACCAACTGAGCTAATGAGACCCTATCTCCTTCGGTCATATTTAACTGTATCATACTTCGAATAAGAACTACCGACATTGCCTTCACTTCTCTCAACGCACATTTTTATTGGTTGCTATCTTTATTCAACTCGAACTAAATGCAATCTAGACAGTGTCTTAGATAAACGTATCTTATTTATAATTTGTAATGCAAACATAAAAAAAACATTGAAATGGCTTAATTTTTTTCGTCCAAACGCTGAATTTAAATTACGTATAAAATAGACATTTTATTAGACAAATGTATTATAAACATTAGAAATACTTCGCTCTCTTGTCGTTTCATATAAAAATAATTTATAAAAAAATCACAGGTTTCATATTTTTTTCCAAAATTGTGATCGGAAAATTTGGTTTCATAGAGGTACACATTATAATCATTCGATAGTTTACTTCTAGTTTTGTGTAGTTTTCTCTTTCTAACACTGTTTAGATCGTATTTCTCACTATGATAATAAGGGAGACACAACGGTTTCTATGAGACCATATTAGCTGTCCCCAAAAGCGAACCAATTGACTCTAGCTGTTTGTTCGCAAAACCGAACACATATCCTGAGGGGTTAAATGGAAATTTTTAAGGGTGGATGATATAATAAAAATGAAGTCGGTTTCATTAAAATATGTTGAAAGACCTCGAGTGCTCGTGTATTTACAGTGAAATATCGTGATATTTCACAAGTCCTGAAATTTCGTAGAGCCATGGTATGAAAAGAACAAAAGGTTTTATTGCAATACCAGGTAATGCGGTTACTGTAAAGAGTTAAATATGTAAACACAATGTAAGTATTGTCACATCAAGAATACAGGTCACATTAATTTATATGCTAGTTTAAAATAAACAGCATCTTCACTGCAACACAGAAATCTGGTCATGCGAAGCAGAAAAAACTCTCCAACTATTCTATCTGCAATTCCTAGGTCAGCGCAACTATTTCTTGCTATCTGCAAGTAACTTGAAAATAGCCATATTATATATTGTTGAGGAACAACTTTTTCTTTTAAACTTATTATGAAGGCTATACCCATCAATGTAATATATCATTGAAGAAGAGAACAATACTAATAAATCTCAACGAAACATGAAACAACACAAGACAAAGAAAAATAAAAAAGATAACGGTCACAACTAGGAATATATATAAAAGGACTATAATAAATTTAAAAATAAAATAAACTTCACTACCTTAAATAATTTAACAAATTAGAATGACGATGATATCTCACTATATTATTTTATAAATTATTGCATAAAAAAACTAAAATCTCTTCACTTTATATGTTTTTATGATTCTTTTTTTCTTCTATTTACATATGTATGTTAAGTTTTTATTTTTTTCCCTTTACACACGAGTTTTAGACTCTTGTAAAGGTAAACATGTTAATTTTTATTGAAATATGTTCTTACTATGTAAATTTAAATAATTATACTGTATTTTATAAAATAAATAAAATATATTTAAAAAAAATATACATATATAATCATTGAAGAAAAAAATTAGCAATTCTTAAGAGGAAGCTACAAGCCAAAAAAGTGTATATTCTTGGTATACCTTATATTGTAGGTAATAGGCATTAAAATCGCTTGACAAACGGAGTCTAACGTTCAATTTTAAGCACAAAACTGGTTTTTATTTATTTTGTAAATAGTTTTATAAGAAAGCAAAAAAGTGAAACTCATAGCTATAATACTGTATTTTTTTAAAGTTGTTTCCTTTACGCGTTCATACATTTATATTGAATTTATTAATTTTATAATTTATTTGTATTCTACTCCAGCGAAACGATAGGAAAACCTTCAATTTATCTAAAGCATATTTTTTGGTATTCATAATGTACACCAATTTGTTATAAAGATTAATCGAAATAGTGATTTAGCATTAAGCTTCGCCTTAAACGAAAATTTGAAACAGAAAAAGACACGGTCACATATAGGACTTGAACCCAGGACCGTATCTTGCCGGGATGCCGCTTTACCAACTGAGCTAATGTTACCTTATCTCCTTCGGTCATATACTACAAAGACTTAAGAAGGGACCTGATGTTGAAAAATGTTTTAGATTCATCATTAATATGTTGGAGAGTCTCAAGATCATTGATCGTAATCGCAATAATAATATCATAAGATGGGTTTATGAGTCAATAGATGGCGTAATATTTATATAACAATGAATAACTACGATGGTACTACTTGATCGTCGAGACGATTTTATAAATCGTCCATTATTGGAGACGAAAGAGTTGAAAATAAGTGTTACATAAAAAAAAATACTTAATCACTAACTAACTAATCATCTCGCTGTTTCCCCACAGGGGTGGGCAGAGGACAGACCTCCACACAACCCTGTCTCGACACATACCCGTTGCATCATTCACATTCACATAGATTATTGCTCTACTTTGTTGTATTTGGCCAATGAAGGAAACTTGAACAAGCTAGATGTTATACAGAATAGAGCTATGAGATGTATACTAGGAAAAGGAAAATACGCAAGCATAGATCAAATGAGAGAACAGCTAAATTGGATTTCTATAAAAAAGAGACTATTATTTAATGTGTTAATTTTTGTACATAAAATCATGAACAACCAAATGCCAAAATATTTTAAGGATGAAATTGTTTTTAATAGAGATGTTCATAATTACGAAACCAGAAATGTAAATAGGATTAGATTGCCACATATGAAAAAACAAAATCACAGAACTGCCTAATGTACAAAGGACTAAAAATGTATGATGAAATGCCTGAAAGTCTGAAGAATGAAGGAAGAATGAATGTATTTAAAAAGAAATGTTATATTCATTGTAAAAATATGTAATATTACAAAATGAAATATGATCTTGTTTATATTAGTTTATATTCAAATGTATAAACTAACTCAATAAATAATAATAAAAATTTAAAAAAACATTCATATATCGTCTCATACACATTATTCTATTATGCAGACACTTGGCGTGACCCGACCCAAATATTTCACTTGATCGTGCCGTGTGTTTTTCGGGCACCTCCAACTTCTTCTAACACTAATTTCCGCGCCATAAATATATTTTAAATATTTATTATTCATATACAGGGTTTTCCAATAAGAGGTGTTATTTTGATATTCAATCGTAAAAGAAGGTTTCGTTGCTTGTGTGGCAAGTAGCGCCGTGTTGTTGAAAGTCAATGTTGTCCAGATCAATACCATCCAATTCCGGCCATAAAAAATCATTAATCATCTCTCGATAGCGATCCATTCACCGTAACTGTTGCTCCCGCCTCATTTTCGAAAAAGTAAGGTCCAATAACTCCGCCGGACCATAAACCGCACCAAACAGTCATACGTTGAGGATAGAGAGGCTTTTCAACAATAACTCTTGGGTTTTCCGAGCCCCAGATGCGACAATTTTGCTTGTTGACGAAGCCACCGAGGTGGAAATGGGCCTCATCACTCAAGTTGATTTGCATTTGATTCACTCAAGTGAATTTTAATAATTTCAATGTGTTGTTGAATCGTGTATCGTTCCATTTTTATTAATGGCGTAATATCTACTTGTCAAATGTCAAAAAATGACAGCTTCAAAAGTAACATCTACCGAAATAGCGGGCTATTCAAAATAACACCTCTTATTGGAAAACCCTGTATTTCATTTATTTTGATAATTCGGCGCCGTTTGGTGATTATTTCCATAGCCGTGTTGTATTTTAAACAGCAATATAATCACGCAGATTGAAAATAATCATATATATTATTATAAAGGTACGTCACCTGTTACGGAACAATGGATTATGTGAGTCGTTTAATGCTGACGACATTCATGCACAGGCCGTCTAATGCTAATTGGATAATTTAGCATTTGGAAAGCAGGCACCTGGGCACCGGCACCGGCACCAGCACCGGCACCGGCACCGGAGTATGAAAAAAATATGAGACGAAGACACAATTTAGATTTTAATAGCAATTAGCGCATTTCGGGTGAATGTCTATTTCATTATGACGAAATGTATTGTTGATGTATTTTTAATATCTCGCTCGCGACAGGTAATCGAAAATAAATAACGATCCTCTTATCAAAAATGAACCACTTTACCTATGGATAAGTGCTGTCTCTCACAAACTCTCTTAATCAATAAAACTCCGGCTTCAACAAAACACTTGGACTTTTATTGTGATAGATTGACAATGGCTCTTATACCTTAATTAGCAGGCGGTTGGGATAATCTGGACGCCGACCTTGAGATTCTCACCTTATTTATTAACCTACTAGTGGACCCAATGCTTCGCTATTGCTAATGTCTTTCTCGAGCGTCTCGTACCTCTTCTGCTATTAACCAGTGGCGGCTCGTGACTTTTAGGTGTTCTAGAGTGCTAATCATAAATACCCAAACAGTTTACTTAAACATTTCAACACATGGTTACTACACAAAAAAGGGCATGCATCAGCAAGTTACTAGCAATCCCTTCTTAGTCTAATTCTCATTCCTTATTTACATACATGTGTTATTTACATTTATAGTGATTTACTCTTTATATTAAAACTGCTTATGTTTTACGCATGCCTAGTTTATCAATACCTAATACTGTTGTTTAAACTATGTTTTGATATGTTATTATTATGAGATTTAGACGCTACCATTTTGTAAATTTAAAGTTCTTACGAAATTCCTTTTTTTATGTAACTATATATGCATGTAACTATATGTGGAATGCTCCATGTATATATTGATATATATTTGTATAAATGTATGTGTATGTGTAAGCAAATATATGTACCCGCCTCAGAACAGAAATCTTCTAGTCAGGCGGGTTACTTTCTTGTTTGTAATTTTGATCATGTTATTGCAATAAACGCCCGGGTTGCCGGCAATTAAAAAATATATATATATTTATTACAAAAAATGACATTATTGATGTTGTAGCTGAAAATGATTTTTTTTTCGAAAATTTGATTATCTGTATGAAGATTTTCAGGAAATCTGAAATTACCTGAAAATCTTCATACAAACAATCGAATTTTCGAAATAAAATTCAAAATCGTTTTCAGCTACAACAACATCAATAATGCCATTTTTTTAATATTAGCACTCTAACACGCTTAAAAGTCGCGAGCCGCCACTGCTATTAACTACTGTATACCACAATGTTACTATTAAAAAAATACATTACATCAACTCTGTATCTCATTTCGGTGCAGAGATATTGCGTTAAGTATTCCTCGGACGTCCCAGACTTCTTCTACCATGCAAGCCACTATCTAAACACTCCTGGCACTAATAAGAAAAAACTTTGAAATTTTCAACGATATCGGTCGACCACTTTTCGAGTTTTGCGAAAGCAAACATACACAAGCTGAATTTGTATATATTAAGACAAGAATATTCTCGACAGCTAACGCCATCTATGGGTAACCTAATAATACACTAATCGATTACCATCTATAGGGGAAAGATCGTACATTGATATCAGGGATATTTATAACAATAAGTTATTTAGGAATGCTTGCCAGAAAAAGAACCCGTCGTACTAATATATTTCTAGTTGACGAAAAACTCACAAGATCGTTATTTAAGAATTTTTACCAAAATATATATTCGGTTTACGTTTGCATCAATTTTTACCAAAATATATATTCGGTTTACGTTTGCATCAATTTTTACCAAAATATATATTCGGTTTACGTTTGCATCAATTTTTACCAAAATTTATATTCGGTTTACGTTTGCATCAATTTTTACCAAAATTTATATTCGGTTTACGTTTGCATCATATGCAAACTATCTACAATCAAGTAAACATTAAATGAATAATACTATAATATGTATCAAGTAAACATTAAACGAATAATACTATAATATATATCAAGTAGACTTAAAATGAATAATATTTATAACTAACAATGAAAGATTTCTTACATCAAAGTTATTACCTAAATTCGGTTTTGTAAGACTTATACAATACAATTGAAAACAAAAACAAAACTGAATAAAAAATATTTCAAATATATATACATACACAACGTTAACATTTATTTATCCCTGAAGAAAATACTGCAACCATTCATTCGGAGAAAATTTAAACAGACAGGCTGTCGTGTGTAACACCCACAATACCATAATTTGAATAATAATTGCATGTTTATGATAAATAATTTTCATCAATGTAATTAATGGACGGACTCCGTAGTATAGCGGTAAATCTTTGTAAGATCCTTGGCTCCGGGCCCATAGGCAGCGAGTTCAAAACCCAGCAAAGCGCAAAAGAAAAGATTATTACACTAAAATTCTTACAGGTGTCGTCACTTGTCAATCAGCCTAGTAAGCAACAAACCCCTTACCCAATCCTAACTGTCCAATACCTACTGTTCTTTTTTATTTATGTCCAATGCCTTTTTTAAGATTTTTTTATGTCCAATACCTACCGATATATTTTTATCTTTCGAGTGCAAAGGGTTAAGTAGAAAAAAAATGTCACCTGATTCTAAAATTTCGTTTGCAGTTTTTACTTCAAATGTCAGAAATCACTGGTTAAAATAAGTCTAGTACGTCCCTTTCAGAGTGGAAGATATTCTATTTCACCTTTCGGAAAATAAACATTGCTTCATAAGGTTCTAACTGCGTTTAGTACATTGATCCGCATTGTATTTCTAGTAATGTAATCTAATACAGCATTAAGATCAACAAATTATATTGAGGTTAAAGTCAGTGCATTTCCTTGTGACTCGACTATTTTTTATCAAAAATTATACTGAACTGTATCGATAAGGCCTAATCTTTAGTTTTTTTTTTATTATTATTTCGCACGCCTGATATCAGATTAAGATACAGCGAAGTTGAACGGACAACAATATCTGTTACGAATCGATATAACACACATACTAAATGATACGACTAGTATAATATTGATTTTATTTACGAAATTAAGTATCTAGAACTAAATCTGCGATAAAAAATATAACAAACTAAACATCACGCCGTGTCCCCGCAGGGGTAGGCAGAGAGGACGGACCGCCAAACAACTCGGTCTTGGTAGACACTTCTCGCCTCATTCACATTCATACATCGTATCATACATACTCTTCTATTATTCTGACTCTTGACATGGCCCGACTCGAGTATCTGATTCACTTGATCGTGACATGTCTTCCTCGGGCGTCCCCGACTTCTGCTACCATTCGCATTTGCATCATATATCCTCCTTACACTCCTATCTTGGCTCAATCGCTCTACATGCCCAAACGATCTAAGCGTCCCTTTCTTAATCGTACTCATTACGCTTACATCAGCCTTGCACTCTTTGCAGATCTCCACATTCCTCACACGATCAAACATGGTTTTACCACATATACGCCTCAGGGATCTCGTTTCAACAGCATTTAATCTACTTTCATCCTTTCTTTGCCAGTTCCATGCCTCACTTCCATACATCAAGGTGGGTACCAGCACTCCGTTGTGGACTGCTAACTTCGCTTCTTTGGACAATTTTTTGTTAGCGCCAACGGCGTTCAGTCCTCCATTAACGGAATTACCTGCATTTACCCTTCTTTCAATATCTCTGTCAGCCTTCCCATCTCTCGTAAACATACTTCCTAAATACACAAACTCATCCACCTGCTCCAAGTATTCCTCATTCACAATTATATTGCACACCGTTTTCGTACTCTCTCTTTCAAACACCATTACTTTAGACTTACTTACATTCATCATTAACTCATTCTTCATGCATACTTCGTTCATCCTAGACACGAGAGACTGTAGATCATCTATACTATTAGCAATCAGCACATTATTATAAAAAAGAATGTACATATTATGCATTTATACTACTACGTCCCAAGCAGTTACGTACACGACTCTGATAATAGCAAATAATAGTTTCGTTTAAGCCTAAAACGGATAAAATATATAAAAAAATATTAATAAAATAAAATAAAATAATAAAATAAAATAATAAAATATTAAATATTAGTACGTTTGTGATATATTTTTACTTCCCCACGAGGACCATATACGAGTATTCTCTGCTGTTTACGAAAACGAGACTCTAAAATCACAACAAAGCAGACAATCAAATTCAAATATTACACAACTCACAATGATTTGTGATTGATTGAACAGCTCTCGAACGGTGAACTAGCGTCACGAAATTTGCACAGCTATTTATGTCCGGAATACCTAGTTCAACGCAGTTATGTTCAGTTCGAATCATGATTAAACTATAACATGAATGAAAAATAAGAGAAATCGCCATGTTGATAAAAACAGAGTAAGGGTACCTACCAGTGTTGCAAGCTCGATATTCAAAATAAAGCTAGTCGTCTCCCGAAAATAAGCTGAAATAGATCCAAGCCCATGGAGGGGGGTTACTAGAGAATGTCAGGGAAAAATTATTCCCCCCATTATTTGGGGTGGCTAGGAAAATAATTCCCCGCAATTAACTAATTTCGTCAAAGTTTGCAGAATTTTCATAGATTTTTGTGTTTTTTTTTCCTTAAAAATTGTTTATCTCCCCTATTTTTTTATTTTCAAAAAGGAGCTAGATTATTTGAAAATAACGAGCTAAGAAGGTAAACCACCTTTTGAAGCTGCTGGCCTAAATTTAGAGCTAAATCTAGCTCTAAAGGAGCGGAACACTGGTACCTACTGCCTAGTGAAGTAATTTTTCAGCGAATACAAACTTGAACTTCATATAAGTATATAGCTTATACAGAAAGTAGTAGTCTACACAAGAATACTGTAAATACCAATGAAGTTCAGAATATGTTACAGAAATAATATAACTTCTTTATCTTATCTCTTTTAGGGACATAATATTTTAAATATAATGTTTAACGCTTAAAAAACATAAGAACACTTAATCGTCACTACGGCATATTTAATAAAACGCGAAATCGCGAACGTTTTGCAGGTGGAATTTAAACCAAAAGTAGGCCATTAGTAGTGGGGGGAAGGTAAACACTGGGCTTACCTAATGAGCGCAAAGCAGTTGCTCCGACCACTTGTACTAATTCTTTCGATTTACCTGACTTTTTATCTAGCGGAAACATCGAAGACGCGGGAGGCGAAAGTAAAAGTTGCTTGGCGTAACGAAAGTAAGTACCACCGCCAGTTATGTTGCTATCTGCCGTTGAGAACTCAGAACATCAACATCGAGTCGCCTACTTAGCGGAATCACAACAACATAGCATTGGGTTAACACTTTATTGTCTATGGTTGTTGGTGCTTATTGCTAGTGCTTACACCAAACAGGTACTTATTTGGTTTTACGCCCAGTCGGGCTTTAACATGGATTTTAAAAACAGAATATATCTAGTGAGCTATCGAAAATATACAAAAAAAAATTAAAGCATGTTATAACAGTATTAGTAAAAAATATTAGATATTAATATTAGTAAAAAATGTAACACTAACATAAAATAATATTGAAACTAGAATAATATTACATATAAGACAAATCACTAAAACTACATTACCAACGCTACTCTAATTTGTAGGTTTCAACAAAGTGCTGGTATAGATTAAGCTTATTTCTATAAATGGAGTCAGTAAATATATCAATTTTACGGATAGTACCCCCAAACTTGTTACCCAGATCATATATTCTAATGGTTAGTGAGTGTGTCTGATAGTTGGTTGTGTATGTATTGCAGAAGAATGTTATATTTTGTCTTGTATTTGCAGTCGGCACATGGAATTTAATAGTGGCAACGATGGCAGGACTGTCAATTAAGTTGTTAATGACTCTTTGTAACACAACCAGGTGCTTCATCAAGGATCGATGCAAGTCAATGCATAGTCAATGTGCAGTCTCCCAACCCCATTCGTAGAATAAGATATGACTAACAATTTATTCTTTGAAGGTTTCCATGGATGTCAACGTTTTTCATTGATTCGTCTTCGAAAAAGAGTTTTCGAAACATTGTTCTATAATTAAATTATTTCGGAGGCGAATTTTTCGGTTTGACCATCACTACCTTCAGTCACTTTTACTTTAATTGCTAAATATCATCATTGAAAAGGAGCAGTATTTTTTAGTTTATTGAGAAATTTAATATTCGATACACTTTGTTCATGAATTTTAATGTTCAAGTTTGTCTGAAGATGACTGTAGTAGTTAACAAGAACAATTTCACGCTTATTCGTAAGCGCCACATAAATCAAATTTCTAGGAATTAGCTATTGGCTACGCTATTTTTAACGATCTGGCAAAATTTAAAATTCTCTGAATAATAAATTATTCTGATCTTAACATATTAAATTTCTGTAATATTAAGGAAATGTATAACTTTAAGGGGCAAGTGTTTCAAATCCTTTTAGATACAATATTATACGACAAATCATCTAATATTCACGTTATATCTATCTGAAAAGACAGATGTGATCAGTACTCTCAAACTGAATACAACATTTTTTCTGTTGAAAAAACGGTGAGCCAAAACAACCGGAACTACCGACCTTCGACATAGCTGATCCACTGCACACGATCAAGAGGAAATTGACGAATTATACACAGGTGTATAATATATTTTATAAAAATAATTACATATTATTTATAGAGGTCATGGTAAAAAGCAGACGAAATTCATAAAGAGCATCACGTGAAATTCTAATCACCGATGGTCAACGTCATTGTCTGACCTTGTATGAAGGTTATTAGAGATCACGTGGGGCACTACGAACATTTTGTAGAAGTCTTCAATTATCTTGGCTCTTCTAGAAGAAAAAGCTGGCATAGTACTTATATAAAGTTAAATTTATAAGACAGATTTACACGTGCGGAGAAAATATACTATTTGGCACCCGAATAGGATATAATCTATCTTCTATCTATATATTTATGCAAAGTAGAATGTTTGTCGAGGGCCGGCAGCAGCGTGGCAGATACCGAGCGGGCGGCATTTATTTTCATACAAATCTACAGTTTTATTCCGAGATTGGTGAAGAGAAAGGTCACCGTCTAAGTCTGATCTCTAAAAACTCTATATAAAGCCCGAGCAACGCCGGGGACTTCAGCTAGTGCTAAAAAAGATAATGTCAAAAATAAAATTATGGAAGGTGCCAAAATTTAAAGAAAAATCAATCTATTTATTATAAATAATTCCTTTTGGTTTGTCAAACCAAAGAATAATATAATTATTAACAGTCGTTAAAATAATTAAACCGACAAATGAAATGTGTTAACTTTAGATGCATTTAATTAAGAGCATTACATTAATCATAATCCGTGATTTATTTATCGATGATTGAAGATCAGAATAAAAAGTAGCCCAAAATAAATGATAATACGTTAGCATATTCGAATGGCCTCCAAAATTATTGCACAAAGACAGAGAATGCTGTGTAGAACGTGTTGATTTTGGTACCATTTTAAATATTTTCTAATAGAAATATTACCATACACTATTTTTTTACCAAGGATTACTGGGTAGAGATAAAGGACGGGATAACATCGTACTTTTCGAAACAGTTTTTTATGAAACTACTACAAAGAGGAAAGTACACGAAAAAAATTATATCCAGAAAGGTACGTACTAACGACAATTATTTATTTTGAAATGCCCCACCTACCATCCCTTGAAATTAAATGCCTCACCTACCATCGCTTGAAATTATATGCCTCACCTACCACCCCTTGAATTTAAATACCTCACCTACCATCCCTTGAAATTAAATGCCTCACCTACCATCCCTTGAAATTATATGCCTCACCTACCATCCCTTGAATTTAAATGCCTCACCTACCATCCCTTGAAATTCGGATGAATGTAAAATGAAGATCAATAAATAAAGGAAGACAATCAGGGATATTTTTTAAGATAAATTATCGCAAAATTACATTTTGACATGTCTGTTACATCACAGACGCACATTCGAGATTAAAGTACCTATTAAATTACATGTTTTACAAATCTTAGCACCTTGAACCGATGAGTAGGTACATTAATATTATGTATATTCTAATTCAAAAGATTAGTTCGTGGAGACTGTGACCCAAAAAATACCGCCGGCTTACCTTCGAAAATACCCATTTTACGAAATATTTGTTTTTCTAATGTGACCATTTTGCCTTGCACAATAAAATTATCGGTCACAAATTAAAATTCCGATAATTCTTTTCAATATCTGAAATTATGTTACATCAATAAAATTATTTAAACTTCGTCAATTTATGTTTCATGAATAACACGACTTCTTAAAAAAATATTCGAAATTTCAACTTATCAATTTCTTATATTTTGTGCACATGTCGATATGTGTAGGTATGACCTGTACCTACTGCAATTCATCCTTTCAGTTTTCTTTTTAAATTAATATTTAAAAATTCTACAGAATGTGTTCCATAGAAGAGGAATTTTTAATTTTAATTCAATCTCAAATAGTGACTACGTTTATAAAAAAAGGTGTATTCAAGTTTTTTTTTATTTATACGGGTCATTAAACCTTGGTGACTAGGTGTCAATTTTTATGAATCAATAAATGAGCAATTTTACAATTTTAAACGTGTTACAAGTTAGATGCACAGTTAATGCTATACTCCTTGTGTTAAAAAATATATCGTATATAAATATCTGGGGATCACTATAAAAAGTAATATGAAATTTAAGAAACGTGTCGATTTGTGTTAAAAGAATTAGAAAACTCTCTTATGCAAGATTTCCGGGGGTAAAGTGAGCTAACTTCAGGAGGTGATTCAACATGATTTTAGGAGTAAAAAAGATTAATAACTTTTTTCGAAATTCCAATATTTTAAGGTAGTTTTTTTAATTAAAAATTTGAATTGTTTGTATGGGAAAATAAATTTTCTTATATTGGTAAATATTTTTGAATGGGAAAATAACATTGGAATTTCGAAAAAAGATATTTTTCTTTTTTTACTTCTACAATCATATAGAATCGCCTCTCGAAGTTAGCGCACTTTACCCCTTTATTCGGAAACTTTCAAATATTAAAATGGTTTACTATGCTCTGGTACAGTCGGTGTTGCAGCGTGGTGTAATTGTGTGGGGAAGCATTTATAAAACTAATTAATAAGACAACAAATATTATTGGAGTTATTCTTTTAAAAGCAAGAGATTATCCAATCAGTGAACTTATTGATAAATTTAAGGTCATGCGTGTTGTAAAAGTTTTAAAAGATTCCGCCTTGTTCTCGACGCGAATTGTACTGAGAATATCAGGGAATATATAACCTAAATGCATCACAACATACACGGCCCAAAGCTATTTAACGATTTACTTGTAATAAAAAGTGATTTTTTTAATCAAAAACTGATTAATATTTTACCGATGATTCCAGATATATTTTAGTAACTAAATATACCGACTATTTTGAAGCAATTATTTGTACAGATAAATAATAATTATCTATTTAAATATACTAGTAAATACATTAAACTAGCTACCCAGTTAGACCAGATAATATTTCTCTACTAACTGGGTAATTAAATTAGTTACTTACGAATACTACGTAAGATATTAATAATTTGTACCTTTCTTCATAATGTCAATAAAAAAATAATAATATAAATATGCTCAAAAAAGATTATTTCGAAATTAAATAATACCTACACGAACAACTAAATAATACCTACACCAACAACTAAAACTAAAAACAGCATCTCCTATTTATTCATTTATTTGATTTAAACGCTCAGAGAGCTTTTACATACAATGTACTGCAACTTTTTTTGAAAATTACAATGAAAATAATGATAAAAATTAATAAATATGTAACGTAAATATCGATAACCTGTCAATATCCTCCAAAACAACGACGATATTAATAATAATGATAAAATCTGAGTAACAATATTTCATAAACTAAAAATAGTTAGGTCATACCAATGATGTGATACTTTGTGGCTCATACCGCGTTTGAAGTTTGTCAAGTTCAAATTATTGTCAAATATATCCATCTGTTTAAATATTTGTTACCAAAACAGTATAAACGTTGTATTGGGGAATGCAAACTTTAGTCAGAATGAGATATAAATATGTAAACTGTTAATATTTTCCCAGTCATTGATTGTGAGGTGATGTGAGCGAGCAATGCTTTGTTGATAAAAAAATTGTATTATTGCATGCGATCGATCAAACTGAGTGCATTACATTGTATATATTGACAGCATAACGGCAATATATTGTATCTACATAAACGATTGAATCAAAAATGTTCATCTCTTGGAAATTTGATGTTTCCAAGTTGAAATATGTAAATCTTCGGAATAGTCGATAAAAGTTAGAGAATCCATATGTTTGTACATACAAAAATAGATTCTCCTCGGTAGAGTCTATTTCAGACACGATGTCTTGGCTTTAAGAAATCAATGTTTATATGCAGTAGTTATCGAGTGGCCAAACCTCGGTTAACCGATGGTAACTCCGGTTAATTAATATGTAAACGGACAACAATGCTCGGGACATTCGTGTAACGGCAGAAGTAAAAGAAAGCGATGACAGTGAATATAAACAAGCAGCGATGGCGAGAAAGTCCGTCCGACTAATAATAACGGAATGAATCCATCGGACGAATAAAGCCTAGAATACTCGGCCACGAACACCATGAGCCAAATGCCATATGCCAGCGGTGCAATAACAGCGAGGATGTGTTACATTGGGCAAGACGAAGAAGAAGAAGAAGACATATCACGACCAAGTGAATAAAATACTTGAGTCAGGTCATGTCAAGTGTTAGAATTACAGATGAGTATGAATGTATGCTCGAATGAGAATGAAGCAAGAAGTGTGTGCTAAGACGGAGTTTTGTGGGAGTCTCTGCCCACCCCTCAAGAAAAGCGTGATCAAACAGTAGATGGTTAAACAAAAAAATCAAGTGCTTTTGTTTTGAAAATTAGATTGCTTATAAATATTGTAGATGCTTCAATTATATACCGCGTATTAAAATAGAGCATTTTTTAAAATCTTTTTATAAGCCTAGAAAAAATAAAGTATCGGGCCTATAAAAAAAGCTGCCAAGTGCAAAATATCTTCGGGCATGGTATTAAGAAGTAAGTTCTTCAGATTATGATCGGAGCAATTTTAATATTTATGGCTTGTTGACTACAATTTTTGTGAACTTCACAATATAAAATAAGACATGCATTTTGGGCCGGTGTTTAAAAATTGAGAATTTCAACCATCTCTGGTTAACTACAGTTGTATGAGCCGAGCATACCACTACACCCATTTTAATTTGACAGAAGAATTTGAGAATCGCTGGGCCAAATGTAGAGCAATTCTTTGCCCGCGGACCACAGGTGGTAACTACCTCAATGTGGGCTAATCCCGGTCAGTGGTTTCAAATAATGTCACTTTATTTATAACATAACCAATTATGGTGGATTTAACAACAAAAGGGGCGTGTTTGTGCAATTTGTCGTTATCCGACAGATGGCATGAATGACATAGGATATTTCAGTAGTAATAAGTTTACATTCATAGAGTTTTTCAAAATCAGATATATTATCTTATTTTGAACCTCAAGAACGTGAAGAAATATAAAAATTCTGCTTTATGTGATGGGAAAAGGGAATGGGGTGGTCGACATGACATGCAAACAGTGACCTTCCTATTGTTTTGAAGGTCAAGTGCGCAATATTTCATCAAGATCGGAATATAACTGCAGATTTGTATAAAAATCAAATCAAATAAAAATATATATATATATAAAGTATTCAGGAAGGGTTTCATAACATGTTTTTCAAAATTAGTCCCTTAAGGCTTCGTAATATCATACTTGTACTCGTAATAACGATATTTTCTTATCAACGGAAACTAATTTCGTAATATAATAATTAATATTGCATACATTTCAAACGATATTTTTTAATGTAAACTAATAAAATGTTTAACATTTCATACTTTTGAGAAATTTGTTCCAGATGGTTCAATTTCACGAAACGATTTTTATTATTAACGCAAAGACTTGGCGCTAAATTATTTAAATAATCTAGTTTGTAATCTTAAGAAAATTCCTACTCATAAACCGGAAAAACTAACAGAAATCAAGCATATTTTTTTCAGTAGTAAAATTGGATAAAATTACATGTCTTTTCTAAAGCCTGTCAGTATCTAGTTAATTGACAACGAGTCTAATTGTAGAGTTTCAACTCGATCGGATGTCGGAAAGTGGGTTAATTTTCATCTCCAAGATTACATTTCATTCTTTCATTAATTTATACGTACAATCAAGAAAACAATATTAAAATAGATATATTTAAAAACGGGAATGAAACTTCATACGTAAATTTAACGTTAAAACCGTTTAAACGATTGATTAATGACACGTGGATCGTTTTAGATCAACCTGGGGAATTTAATAGAAAACTTGCAAGCTGATATTGGGTACCAATAATTCCAAATTCAGAGTAATGTAACACTTCCATTCAAAACCTGTCCCGCCATGGGCAGCTCTATCTCGAGGCCCCTTTCTCGATTATTAAGCAACCCAAAATCACCAAACGGCGGTTTTAGGTGACACAGATAGGCACCCAAAATCACCGATCCAAGTGCAAGAAAAAATATCGTACTTGTATTCAAATGTTCTTTTCAGGATTCGTGTATCTCGGTTAGTTAGTGTGCAACCACCGTAAATTATAAATATCGTCCTGATTAGTCCGTAGGCATACGATTATGTCAGACCTGGTTGTATTACACAGTGTCATCAAAAACTTAATTAACAGCCCTGCCATCATCGCCACTATTATTATCCATGCACCGACTAGAACACAAAATAAAATTTAATATTCTTCTGTAATACATAAACCACCAACTATCAGACACACTCACTAACCAATAGGATACATGATCCAGGCAACAAGTTTGGGGTTACTATTGACATATTTAATGAAACCATTTGTAGAATTAAGCGCAAGAACTTTGTTGAATCCTACAAATTATAGTAGCGTTGTATTAGTGATTTGTCTTATATGTAGTATTGTTCTGGTTTCTTTTTTGTTTTATGTTACTGTTACATTGTTTCCTATATAGTTTTTCAGTTTAATGATATTTCATGCAATAAAAACTTGGTGTATAATTTTCGATGGCTCACTAGGTATATTCTGTTCTTATAATCCATGCAAAAGCCCAGCTGGGCGTAATATCAATAAAATAAAGAAAAAAAATAATCATGTCGTTTAAACCTAAATATTAGTTTTTTTTAATTATGTAGGATTCCTTTTATCGTCGAAGGGCAACTGGGATTTTCCAATGCCAAAATAGGTACCATAATTTATTGGTACTGAACATATTATGGCTTCCTGAAACTGGGAAAATAGGTACCGTACCGTTTCAAAAATATACATTTTAATAGAAACATTAGCTGAATTCCCCGGCGCTGCCCGGGCTTCATATGTTTTTTTTTAGAAATTTCATGTAGACAATGACCTTCCTCTAGTTCTAAAGGTCAAGTGTGCAAAACTTCATCAACTTCGGAATAAAACTGTAGATTTGCATATAAATCAAATCCACGCCACCCGCCTGCGACAAAAAGAAGAAGAAGAAGATTAAATTTGTTTTTAATTCAGCGCATTTTCCAGGCCAACTGATAAAGGAGCCAATAAATAAATATTTACGTGGATCATTTTTCTTAGGGTGGGCACAATGCCACCGCCTCCAATACTACAGGCGAGATGAAGATACACAATATTTAACATATATAAACACAATATCTATTTTTATTCTGTCTGGAAAGAAACACATAAACAATCTCAATAGCTAACTACTATATTTATCAAACCACCGCCATCTTTATTAATACAGGCAGTGCTGTAGAAAATTAACAGACCTGTTTTCGGACTTTTGCACTGGGTTTAGCCAAAACCTCCTAGAACACAAGGCCGGGAGACAGAATCAAATCAGCCTCCTAACTTGTATGAGAACCTTCAAATAATATATTTTTTTGTTTAGTTTTTTAAATTAACTAAAATATTTTAAGATGTTTTAATCACTAAGAATAAATTGAAAAAAAATTAAAGCGAAACTTTTTGTAAAATCCCATACAAGTTAGGAGGCTGCTTGAATGAGTGTCCCAGCCTTGTGATCTAAGAGGTTTTGGTTTAGCAGGGTTTGATACTAATAACCTGTACTACTATATATACACTACCCAGTGCAAAAGTCCGAAAACAGGACACTTTTATAAAGCACAGTTGATTTTATAAAGCACGGCTTGTATTCATAAAAGATGGCGGTGATCAAACCTTTTTTTCAACTTTATTTATCATAGATAAATAAATATCAGAGTAAGAAAATGACCTACTATTATTTATGGTCCGAAGCTTCATGTAAGTACCTGTTTCAAAAGCGAGGTGAGACTAAAAAAAATAATTAATTTCGTTAACAGAATAATGATAATAATCTCGCAACCATTAAGATTTTTGTGAACTTAACAATTTAAATAGTTGGGGCTTGATGCGTAATATGCGCTCATCGATACCGGAAGAGAAATCGTACAAAATATCTTACGTAGTTGCCCCTCCCTCATTTTGGTTAGGCCTTTCTTTTGACTAATGTTGTTATGTCAATAATGAATCGAGGACAAACACTCAATTCGGTATAATTTTACGAAAATTACCGAAGAAACTCGAAATCCAAAAAGTTGCACATATCAGATCTATTAGTTTCACAAATAATTCACGAGGGGGCGGCCTCTTCAAAGGCATTTAAAAAATCGAATAATGTAGTCAGGTACCTACCGATTGCAATTTTTGTAAAGTTAAGTAGTTACGAAATTTAGAACACTGTTTAAATTTTGTTCACTGTCGTAATAAATTGAAGAGATACTCGAAATCCAGAAAGTTCACTACTTTATTTTTCGGTTTCACAAATTAATAGTGTATATAAACCGTGTTTCATACCGCGAAACTTTGGGGGTGGTTATTCATTGATAATCTAAGAAAAAATCCTAGCATAGTTTTTTCAAAAAGCTATTATAATTACCTAAAAATATGTTATAAAAATTGTCCAGTGTAATCCTAGCTTTAACTTTTTTTAACAAAATGGCCACCCTCATATTTTTTTATTTTTTATTTATTTAATATTTGTATGTTTTTTACAATAAATATACAATTTATACAGTGTTATAAAGGTAAATAATAATAGCTTTTCCTCACCATAAAGAGACAAGGTTCTTGTGTTTGGTGAGTGAATCCTAGCTCAATTATATGGAATCATGTAAGTAAGTAAATAATATATTTGCAAAACCAAAGGGATAAGTAAGAAATAGGCAAGATTTATCAATAATACAGTTTCAAGATTTGAAGGAAATAATAATAAGAGTAAGATATGGATTTTTATAGTAGTTTTAGGTAATTTTTTAATTTTATTTTAAATTCCTGAATATCTTCAATATTTTTTAGATATAATGGAAGGATGTTAAAATATGTTATACCTAGATAGAGATAGGTATTTTGTGTGTGCTTTGTATTAAGTTTTGGGATTTTGATAGTTTTTTGATATCTTGCTGATGAATTGAATTGTAAGTTATTTAACTGTATTTCTTTATAAATTTGTAGAATTGAATATTTTTTATATATATTGTCTATTGTGGGTACATTGATTTGGTACATTTCAAATCTTAAATAGAACAGCTGACCCAGTGGTAACAAATAATAATTATAAAGGTCTGTTTATAGGACCGCTTTGTAAACCACAGAAAACAAGAAATTCATAAAAACTTTTTCAAATCGGGCATTAACGAAAAAACAAGGTCTTCATTTTTTGTTTAGTTTTTCATGAATAACCTTCCAAAATTTGGCGGCATGTGCGTGGAACGTGCAAATGTATGTAAAATATGAATAACTTTTTAAATATGTTTTCTGTAGTTACTTATTATTCCTCCAAGGGTATATATAGCTGCAAGACTTATACACTTATACAAGACTTATGTCAAATCAACACTGAGGATGGGTTGTTTCGCAGAATTTGAACAATTCATCAAATTTCAACGTTTATTTACAGGTTCTGAGAAGTTCCTATTCAAGTTCTGTTATTATATCATTATAGGCTAGTAGCTTGACAGAACTAAAATAATAACAGAACTTGAAAACATCTTTCACAGAACTTCAAAATTAACTTTGAAATTTGAAGAATTGTTCAAATTATCTGGAACAACCCGTCCTTTCACGTTGTGTTATAATCAATAATTACACCATAAAAAATCACAACTCATTAGAAAATCCCATAACAATGAAATTCCACTCAAAAATCTTTTGAGATCAGGATTAAAATGGTGAAAAACTCATTTGTGGGAAAATTCTAACTGATTAACTTAGAAAACTTAGAAGTTCTCGTCTAGGAAAGCTACGGTAGCTGTAATCGTGTTATATTTTACAAGTTACAAACATATTTAGCTTTAGATGTTACTTTGCACAAGTTAGATAATAATAATAATAGGATAATTTGAATAGTGCCTTTTTTGACCACGTACCGAATTCGCAGACGACTAAAATATGTACATTTTTGAATGCTATCTTTCGAAAAATTCTCAATAATAAATAAAAAAATGATTATTTTTACATAAAAGCTTTCGGACTGAGTGAGATTGCGCAATTTATAATAAGTACCTACGTGCCGGAAAACAACAAAACATAATGGTGAATTTATTTAACTTATAATGTTAAAAAGATAATGTTTTAACTGAATAAATGTATTTAACTTTGTGAAAAATATAATGCTTTCGAATTAGAATTCGAATAAAAACGCACATTTGAGTATAAATTTTAGGTTTTCTAGGAAAATAGTTTTTCCATCAGATTAAAAACTAAAAACCTTGAAGAGGCATGTGTTAGTAGATTCCATTCAACTTCTCTGGCAAGTGATAAGCCTAGCGTTTAGCCAACCAGGTGTCAAGTAATGCAGTACTACAGAAGCATGTGGAACGAAGAAATGTGAAACGTCTGCGAGTAAAAGTTGAAATTGTAATAATAATTGAATAGTTTCGCTAACCGAGTTGCTCGTGTAGTCCAGTTATAATGCCTGGCCGATTAAAGAGCGCTATAGCATTGCTTTTTCGACAGATTTCACTTTCGTTCGAGAGAGGCAATGTAACGTCACAAACGGATATTATTTTAATTTTGAGATACACACCAACACCATAGTCAACTTTCTATGACACCAACTTCGTCATCACACATCAGTGAGCTATGATAGCAAAAGGAAAAAAGGCACTCACAATCGTTAAAAAATACTTATTATGTATCCGTATCCATTAGGGTGTATCGATTTTAAACTTTTTTTTTGTTTTCAAATTCCAAGTTGAGAAAAAGTTGCTACTAGGTACCACAACTTACCACAAAAAGTTTTGGATTTTTAAAAAAATGTTTAGGTCTCCCGCACAAGGCTTAAAGTTTTAATTTTTTTCAAAAAATATAAAAAAAAATTTAAATTAAAAAAAATAAAATCGTAACTTTTGTGTTCTGAACTCATTTTACGCCTTCTGTAAGAAAATTAAAATTAATTCCGGTGGTTTAAACTTTAAAAAAAACATGGTTCATATATGTACACAAAATTACAAAATTTCATCAAAATTAACAAACTTTAGGGCTTGTGCGGGAGACCTAAAATCCATTTTTTATTAAAAAAATCATTTCTTACTTATTTTTATGCCCTAATATTACTGTTTTTTAACTTGGAATAAACACAAAAGTTACGATTTTATTTTTTTAAATTTAAAAAAAATTGGATATTTTTTGAATAAAATTAAAACTTTAGGCCTTGTGCGGGAGACCTAAACATTTTTTTAAAAATCCAAAACTTTTTGTGGTAAGTTGTGGTACCTAGTAGCAACTTTTTCTCAACTTGGAATTTGAAAACAAAAAAAAAGTTAAAAATCGATACACCCTAGTATCCATACATTCAATATAACGTTTATGTAATCAATGTGAAGACAGTTCGTGACGAGAATATAGCCAATTACAATCAAACTGATGAGAGAAACATTGATCAATTTTCACCCAGTATGCAGAAATACAATTCATCGAACGTTTTCATAACTCCAGAACGCGGGAAATTTGTAAAAATGAAAATCTAACCTGACAGCTTTGCACCAGGCTCCTCGACAATTGAAATCCGTGAGGTTTGATTTTCACAAGTGTGGCAGCTTTTCTCCTAAGCGGTATTGCTTGAGTAAACTGACACAAAATTTTCTCTTGAACACGGGCACAAAGCCTACTAGACCCTAAACACGCCATAGTCAAAACTGTTATGAACTGATCACAAACTATCATTGCGCGGTCCACATTCACATCCCCACTCACAGCTGATCGCGGAGCGCCATTTTCAACGAGCATGTAAAAAATTACGTCAGTTTCAGAATGTTGCCATGGCAAATAATTTCATTCATAATAAGGGATTGATAACAAGTTTTCGGGGTTAGTTAATTCTGTCCTTTTTTTAATTACGAAAACGTAAAATACAACTTATTTATTTTATTGCAATCGCAGCATACAAAATTAATCAGGCAAGCGTATATACTCGATAAAGTTATTTTTTTTAAATATCGTAATAAGTACATCACACTGTATAATAATATTTTTTAATTTTATAGCTTAAGAGAATTTTGGATTTGACGCCAAAATACTTGACCAAAGTGAATATTTCTTTAAATCAAAAGGTGTAGCAAGTATCTTGTGCGGATATGTTGTACTTTATTTATGTGGGTTTCAGATTATAAATTATACATTATACTATACAAATATACTGAAACGTAAAATTTTTAAAATATTTATTATTAAAAAAGCATTTCAACGGTCTTTATTTAAATGACAAACGACCGATTAAAATTGGAACACAAATTTGCCGTAGATATATTTAAAATTTCATTCTTAAAAATGCTATTTTTACGAAGCTGGACAAGATTATTTTTAACAAATAATTATAAGCAATAATTAGTCGCCTGAAATATCCATACAAAATAAAAAATAACAATTATTTTACAAGCAATAATTGTTCGCCTGAAACACTCATCCACATTGAAAAATCTCCTGATAAAAGATACATGACGCCAACGGGACTCGAACCCGTGTCCCTTCGATTTCCGGTCGACAGCTCTGACCACTGAGCTATGGCGGCTTATCTCTTACCCGCGAAATTATTCAATATATACTAGTGTTTCATTCAACAATTACTGCTTGTTACATTTTTCACCTGAAAACAACCAACTTTATTTTATAAATGTAACAAGCAGTAATTGTTGAATGAAACACTAGTATATATTGAATAATTTCGCGGGTAAGAGATAAGCCGCCATAGCTCAGTGGTCAGAGCTGTCGACCGGAAATCGAAGGGACACGGGTTCGAGTCCCGTTGGCGTCATGTATCTTTTATCAGGAGATTTTTCAATGTGGATGAGTGTTTCAGGCGAACAATTATTGCTTGTAAAATAATTGTTACCCTTTGTGCTATGCATAAAAAATCTTGTCTTAAAAACATTAGTTTACCAAAAAATAATAAAATAAAAAATCTTCTGATCATCAGAAGGAACGGGTTCAATTCCCGTTGGCGGCATTTATTTTTACTCAAGAGATATTATCAATTTGTATTGATATTTAATTATGTGTTATCCTTTATGCTATGCATAAAACCTTTTCTTATAAACATTAGTTTATCATTGAAAGATAATAAGATTATTTTTATAATATTGATTGCATATAAAGTTGCATCTTAAAGCAAGAAAAAATATTTCTTAATTGGCCAGTATTTTATAAATTAAAACAAATTATACAAAGTAACACACATCCCTACTAGATACTCGCTTTAACTTGTGATGTACCTGTAAGATGGAGATCCGAAAGAGTTTTAATAGTTTACAGAAAGAAGAGGGGATACTAAACTTTACAAAAATTAATGGTATGTGCTTCTCAGATACATGTTATTTTCATAGTAAATACCAATATACTTACAATATAGTTCGTTGCGTATTGAAAATAATAATCTATGAATTTGACTCTAATTCAGAAGGTTGACAAGTTGATTTCCACGCAGCGGTAGTGGAAAAATGTAAAAGAAAATTTTAAGCTCAGCCTTTTTAAAAACCTTACAAAGTTACAAGAGTTCTTCTAATTTCAGGAACACTGAAAAATGAACTCTTGAAATATAATAATCTTTCTGAAAATTGTTAGTCAATGCTTTAATCATTTTTCTCGTTTTTATGATTGTTGGTGGGCTGGCGCGGCGCCAAGATCCCGTGTGTGTATAAAAACCGGGTTGACCGGCCAACGTTGGCGGCCAATCCGTGCAACGACCAAGTCTACCTGTACACGTTGGGCCAACGTATACCAGAAACATTAAAATATGTCTTTCATGTTACGGCAACACTCAAAAGAAAACTTCAAAATAAAATACGGAAAATGGCCGCATCAATCTTAAATAGGTTATCTTTCGCAATTCAAAATGCTGAAAGAACGTTTATGTTCACATTTTTCGGACGTCACTTTCCACCACCGGGTAAATTAGTTATACAAGTTGTATTTTGTTTGAAACGGGATCTTTTATTACGGAAAATTAACAATATTACGAACTTTATAACCTAAAAATGATGGTTGATATCCCTATTCCATTTAAACCGAATCCAAACAAACACTTGACTTTAACAAATATTGGGTAGTCATAAAAACTAGCAGAATGTGTTTTACTTCTTAATCTTATTCTTTTCAAGTGTTATAGCGTCCCCCTGAGGAGCTGCCCGCGTACTTTTGGAATCACTACGTTAACAGAACAAATTTGTTTAATTTTAATTATTTATTATATTCCAGAAGCTCTTTGGATTTCTGCATCACACGGAGTGACAAGCCACAACGAGGGAGCAGGGAAACCCTTTTCACTCAAAGACATTATCGGTGATGGAATTTTGTATGCCGTTCCCAAGTTTCGTCGAACAGTTGAGAGGAGGTGGAAGAGGAAGTACGGTGACCCCAAGTATGTGTGGAAGCCCCTGGTGCCCAAGGAAAACCTCCGCGCCTGCCCGGGCTGCGGGCATCATCATGAAGTGGGGGTTATCTGCGGTAAGTATTATTTCTTGTGCAGTGTAGGCTGAAGAGTCGTATATTCGAGTTTAGTAGATGTTCGTTCCCGCTTTAAGATGGAGGATTAGTCTGAAAAAGCAGTCATTGGCCTCTGATAAATCTCAAAGTTAAACTCTTGTTTTTTGACTCTTGTTTATTGACAACGATTCACTACTAATAACGAGTGAGGTTCAAACACGTCTTTTGACGCAGTCTAATGACTAGTAGACTCAGAAGTTACAATCATAATAGCCTCAAATTTGTATTATTCAATTTAGTGATCTTTAACTTTTACTCTAAAATCAATTCTGAAGTATTCTTACATAAAATAATGCCCATAGTTAAGTTACATTTTAACAATTAGTTAACACATAGTTTAAACAACACACATTACAGCTAAGTAATTAATATTAGTCAAAACATGCAAAAAAAATTGGGAGAGAAATGATAATATTTAAATAGAATGTAAAATGATTTTTTTTTATTTTTTATTAACCTGTTGAAGGCTGGAGCATAAAACAGAAAAACACTAGTGGAACCTAAAGTTTTATTAGCCCAAACAATGCTGATTTTGTTTTTCTTACATTTTTCAAAGCATGGACTGGTTGTTTCGGAGAATTTGAACAATTCATCAAATTTCAACGTTCATTTCCGGGTTCTGTGAAAGTCCTATTCAAATTCTGTTATTATATCATTATGGGCTAGTTCCTTGACAAAACTGAAATTAAAACAGAACTTGAAAAAATCTTTCACAGAACTGGAAAATGAACGTTGAAATTTTATGAATTGTTCAAATTCTCCGAAACAATCCGTCCTAAGAAAATTATTCTAAAAAGGATAATATTAGAATGCTGTCATGTTCTCCAGAGACCCATCGGCGTTCCACAGGTTAATGACTATTTTTTAAATACAAAGTAAAGTAGTTTGTTAACGTTCCTCATTATCACTATTCCTGTTCCGATACAGACTGTAGGTTGTTACGTTGTGTGGATGTTACTTCATAATTTTAATGATTTCCTCATCTTCATGCTTAGTTAGCCATATTTTGATGACGTTTTCAAACTTTTTAATCTCCATGGTGTTTTTAATTTCTTTTGGTTGGAAATTATGGTTTTTCTGGCCAAAAATATATTTAATTTTAAGATGTTCAGTAGATTTGAAGTTTTTGTCCTTGTGCTGGTGTTGGTCAGTAGGGTGCTCATTTTTTCCTTTAAATTTGAGTAGAGCTTTTAATAATAACGCCTATGTTGGGTTATGATAAATTTATTTAGCCTTGAAGTAGTTGATTGAAAGTAGAGTCAATCAAGAATCCCGTCCCGGTGACTTTAACCATTCCAGCAATGTCTACCCAAATTTAGGATGATGTTGAATTATAAATTTCTACTTAAAAATATGGGATAAATGGTGAAATCTAGATGGAATCATCGGTTTTAAACCACAGTAAGCAGTTCATGTATCAGTATTAATATTTGGAGGTATGATATTAATTAAATCGAATGCCTGCATCAAAAACTGAACACCCGGAAATCTCCATCGCTCGAATGGTTAAAAGTAACTGGATAAAGAACCCGTTCCATATAGATTTCTGGTAACTGGAACCGCAGTGACAACCTATTTCAGACATCAACCATCTCTAATTGAAAGTCATATATTTGCCGTTCTCATTCTTGCTTGTATTGTAATAAACATTTGCAACTCGTTGATTTTCAGCTCATTGTTACGAGAAGATAAGATTGGAAACGAAGGAAATGCAGGATGCCATTCAGAACGAATTGGGCTTAAAGGCTGTAGAAGAGGATGTCGTTGTACTTTACGAAGGAGAAAAACTAGACAAGGTAACTTACTATACAGCAAAATTATCATTTTAAATAACAACAAATTATCGGCAGGTTCAACCAAAAGAGGGCATGTATAACTGAATTTTATTATAATGTGAAAAAGAATGTCTTGACTGTCCTATTCGTCTATCCACCTCTTCCTCTGGGTTTCTTCCACCAGAGCACCAACTTGGTCACAATAATTTTCAGTGTCCTGTCATCTGACATTCTTTCTATATGTCCAGCCCATCGCAGTCTTTGGGATCTGCTGAATTGTTTGATTGTCTCATGCTTGATGAGAATTTCGAGTTCATGGTTCATTTAAATTATGTACGATCCATTTTGTAGTGTAAATTCAAAGATTAAGATAGTAATTAGCAAATGGCATATAAAATAATATAATATGTGTTTGTGTAGAGATAACATTAATAAAGATAGTTCTTTAGAAAACTCTCACATCCCTATAAATGATGCATGTAAGAGAATGAGAGGAGTTTACAATGTAATTTCAACGACAGGACCGCAGCATATCGAATATACAGACTTAAAATAAAATATATTAATTGAAAAAACACACTTTGTAAGACACCACTTTTTATCAAGTGGTGTCTTACAAAGTGTGTTTTCAATTCCCCAAAGTGTTTGCTTCCTTCGAAAATATAAAATAAAATAATAAAAGGGTTAACAATAATACAGTAATACAGTACTCTCTCACTAATCCGTCACCCCAAAAACCAGGTAAGGGCGCCCGCAGATGAAAGACTTTCGTCGCGGCAACAGTTTGAAAACTATTCCAAAATTCAAAGTCTCCAAACTAAAAAACATCTCATGTGCGCCCTCCATATACCATAATGGATTTTTATTCCCACAACAGTTGCAATACAACTGCCTCCACAACTAAATTTTCTCTCCTGCGGGCGCCACAAGAAAACAGCGGGATTATAGTGCACAGATACAAAATATGCTAAAAATAACAGATATTGCATAAAAACAAACATTTCTATCGATCTTTCATGAAAATTTTATTGTTTTGTTTAAAGTTGAGGTGTTATGTTTTTGTCTGTGGGAAGACTCCATTTTGTAAACTCATTCGAACAAAAAACGTGGCAGAATGAAACAAACAGAAACACAAAGGACAGTTGCAATAATACACAGAAGACTAACCGAAACGTCCTAAAACAACAAATAACCCTGGTGACAATACCTGGTAAAATTGTGAATGATAGTGGGCTAAATGGCGGTATAGAACTGAGTGTTCAAGAGTAAGATAACTCAAGCCGTCAGTGTACAAAGCTTGGCGGTCGAACCTAGGCATGCGGCAGACTACTAAATTTGACCTAAAATCAATGAAATCCTGGTTTAACATGGACTACTCGAGCGTTTTGCATTTTGTCTTTCTGTAAATTTGTCTGTTACGTTCTTGTTAAAGATGGTGGCCGAATTAACCTGTCGTGTGCCGCGGTAGCCGATAGCACCGAACAAAAAAAATCGTTTCTCTGCATATAAGTAGCTATTCTGGGAAAATACTCATGACGTAAGACGGTAAATTTACTAATACATAATTTTGCAAAAACAAGAAAGTTCTTATGAAACTAAAATCAGCTGACGCACGGTGAAAATTTTTCATCAGCACACAACGGATTAATGGTTCAGTAAAAATTCCTATTTCAAATGTTATTGATCGTCGAATTGTTGTTTATTAACTAGCCTCTTACTAATAAACATGTTTTTAATTTTCTGCAACTGATTCAAGGTTAAATGTAACACTCGTTATAATCTACGCTTTCATAGATGACGTTAATTTAATTATTTTAATAATAAACACTCCTTGCAAGTAATGTTTTAAAATATTAAGATGAATTATTTGTTTGCTCCTGTACATACACAATATGGACAGGAGCTATAAACTCAATTCTTTCAAGAAAGGCATACAGAGACAATACTGTATTGATGATTATTACTTAAATAATTAAATTAGCACAATCCATGGAAAGAGCAGATTATGAATTCTTTTATGTTTACCCATTAGTATGTAAGTATCTATTTATAAATCTTATGATTTCAGAGGAAATTTTGGTTTTGATTTATTAAATAAGAGAAAATTAGAAACATACATTTTTAATGTGAGATCCACTAACTGTTCACAGAACTACTAGTAGTAGTTGTCGGACAATTGAGCCGCGGATTACTGAGAGAGTACTGTACTAGCGATGGGTCATGACTCATTTTATTAAGAGCGAGTCACGGGACCAACTCTATACTTTCGTACAACTCAAAGAGTCGACTCAATTGAACGGGGCCCGTATGAGCAATGAGCGTCAACGTCTCTGAGTATGTAATAACAAATAATAATGGAAAATTTAAATGGTGCTACTTTTCTTAAATATCTCTTGGAACGTAACCATTCAATTGAGCCATGGTACGATTTACCGGGAGTCATACAAATCTGGCCCATCAAAAAGAGCTAGCTCAATTGTACGGTTCGTTCATGAATTACTCATCGCTATTCTGTACTTCGTAATTTTATTGATTTAGTATGTTTATGTCGGTTAGATAGAATGATAATCATTGCACCGCACACAGATCAAAAAGTGTTGTTTTTCAGCCTGAAGAATTCTGGAAGGGCAAGCGAGTGGTTGAAATGGCGAAAGCTCGTCCGGCCTGGTTCAGCAAGAACCTCCTCCAGCGCACCACCCAGCAACCCGCTACCTCCACCGACGTCAAACCCACTGGCCTTGCCTAATCACACTAATCATTTACACCTTTTATAATAGTTTAACATAGGTAGATTTAAATAAAATTCAATATTATTATAAATTCAATGGTGTTTTATTATAAATGGTTTTCAAAAACATAACTCATTACAAATAACTCTTCAAATCTTTTATTTATCCTACTCGAAATAGTGCCTTTGCCGTTTTAATTTCAAATAATTTAATGTCTGAATTGTTTTTCTATTTTCTTGCTAATAAGGTGCCCTTGGTAGATGTTAAGAAGTTATACACAATAGTTCCTACAATTCTCGTTGAGTTGAATATTAGGTCATACAATATTTCCGACTGCAAAACCTGCATAAAACATGGATTTAATACCATAATAACCTAAATAATCTTTTTTAAAGAATATTAAAAATTATTTTTCTAATACATAATAATATTATTAAACACTTCCAGCGGGAAGAGTAGTTCTTCCTTTTATGCCAGTCAGACTTGATTGACAGAAAAGGCATTGCTGTCCAATAATTTTATATCAATCTCTTTGTAAGGGTCCCAACTATCTGTATTTAAAAATGTGAACAAATTCTTGTATTTTGTGTGGAAGAATATTTTATTAAAAGGAAACTGTATTCAAACCTGCAGAACAGGTAATAATATATCATTACACAACGCACGTGAGATGCGAAAGTGTTATGTTTTTTGTTGCAATGATTTGTACAAAAATGAAAAAAATTGTAATGTAATAAAATATATACATTTTTTTCACATAAAACATCACTAAATTGCCCAACACAGACATTAACCTCAGTTCATGGAGTCGTACAGGGTGGGGCAAAAGTAATGACCCGGTTTTGAGGGGGTATTAAAAAAAAACTAACAAACTTGCAGACTTAAAACTTTTTTATTATGATCTGTATATAATCTCTTTTTTTAACAAGATTGTGGCCTTCAGCAGCAATACACTGTAGTCTATTTCTGAAGTTTTGGGCTGCTTTTCCGCACATTTTGTGGGGTATGGTGGATGTTTCCTCAACAATTCGGGGTTTTAGCTCTTCTGAAGTGTGGGGCGATGTTTGAAAACTTTCTCCTTCAAATAACCCCACAGAAAAAAGTCGAACATACTTAAATCTGGTGAGTGTGCTGGCCATCTCACGTCACCCCTCAGAGACACAAGTCGAGCAGGGAACGTTCGTCTCAATTTGACCATAAAAATCCGAGCTGTGTGTGCTGCAGCCTTATCTTGTTAGAACCACAGATCTCCGAGATTAGTTTCACCATTCAATTGTTGTAATTTGTTGCTGCAAGAAAAGCAGCCCAAACTTTAGAAGAGCTGAAGATCCAAAACATCCGCCATACCCCATGAAATGTGCAGAAAAGCAGCCCAAAACTTCAGAAATAGACTACAGTGTATTGCTGCGGAAGTGGTATTTAAAACTTAATGAAATAAATGGATATATAGATCATAAAAACAACATTTTAAGTCTCTAACTTCATTAGTTTTTATTATTACCGCCTCAAAATCGGGTCATTACTTCTGCCCCACCTGTTTTACAAAAGTAGGCTTTAATTTCAGACAATAATTTATACTTGGGGTGTGGTGAGTACTATGTGAAAAATTAATAAATAAATAAATATTATTTTCCAAGATATAGCTGTTTACCACTCGAGCGATCGGTGTCATATATATATGTATATAAAGACAAACATTCCCGGGTTACGAATAACCTGACAATATTTGAAAATCTCCTACTACCACCACAGTAAGCTGAAAATGTTGCTTGTGTTGTGATGGAGGACTTAGCCAGCCGAGGAATTGAACACACTACGCCCGAGTGGGATCCAAGCGCGATGTCAACTCGGCCACCGACCGGTATGGTGTATTACTTTACCATATTATGTATTTAATTAATGTCATTCCTCAAAATATTAATATGGAAACATATCAAACTACTTGCTGCAGTTTAAAGCCATTGAATCCGTCGAGATTTCATCGTTCATCCAATAAATTTAGGTTCTATAAATTTGACACATGTCAAGCGATCGCTCAAAACGTATTTGCAAAAAATAGCGTGATAGAGTGGTTAAAAAAAAATCTTCTTTCTCGAATTCAAATTCTGTTATTATAACATTATTGGCCAGTTTAACATAACTGACATAATAACAGATTTTGACAATTTACTTCAAAATTTGATGAATCGTTCAAATTGCATAAAATAACTAGCCCTAAATATTGCATTTTCAATTTCAAAAAACATAATCGATACAGCCTGGAATAAAAATTATTACATATTTTTTATGAATTAATCAGAATTTTTCATTATTAGTTGATAATAACTCTGTGGCTTATTTCTAAAAGTACCAATAGTCAAAGTTTATACTGATATCTCCAATATTGTCAATAATAAGGCACTAAGAATCTCAACATTGTCATATGTTTTGTTGAAATACCGATGTAAACGAAAGGCACGAAGATAAATATAAAAAGAAGACTTGTATTACGATGTGATAATTATGTACATATAGTTGGGACCTTTACAAAGAGATTGGTATATAAAAACATTGAATAATTCCGTCTTTTCTGCCATTGAAATGAGGCCAGCGCAAAAGGTAGAACTACCCTTAGGCATTAAGCATCAATCGACCGAACGGGTAGAACCACCTTTCCCGGCCGAAGTGTGTTAATAAGAACTGGAAAAAATAAATTTGGTACTTTTAGTTTTAGTACTACAAATATTTCCACTGAATGCGATATGAAATTTTTGACATTACATTTTGGTACAGGAAATGTAATGTTGCATATTCTTTATTAAATATTCAATATGCACTTTCAGCGATAATCCTAACCCGATGGACTCCAATGTCGTATCTGTGATCCATGAAGTTTCACTAAAATACATTATGTCACGTGATGAGATAGATTAAGTTAAGAAGGTTAGCGTTGTAAAGGTTTACGCCTTAGTCTTTATAAAACTAGCAGAAAAATCAATTCTTAAAATCAGGACTTTAGAGCTGAGTCCGAAGACATAACAATTTATTAGGGAATAGGATTTTACCCGGAACTCGAGAGAAGTGAGACATGGAAAATTTAGTCTTACAAAAGCAAAGAAAAATGTAATCATTAAATGACAGAAGACGAGTGATAGTTTTCTTGCTTTCCACAATAACTACTGTTTTACAAAATGTATCATATTTTTCAAAATGGTACTCCTTACTTTCGTTTTTTACTAAAGACATGAAACAGAACAATAAACAAATTGATTTGCTCCGAATCCCTGTTGAGATTGCTTATCTCAATTATTTAATCACTTGATTTAATATTGTGGTTTGTATAAAATGTGTTGGAGGCCACTAAAATATTATGTTACTTATTACGATAGCACTTATTCACAAATATTTAATTGAAGTTATTTCCGATGGAAGCGTTTAAGACTTCAAAGTTCTCCACAACTGAATCATAGTCTTCATCTCCAACAAAATGCTCTTCAACGTGCAGGGAAAATGTTTCAAATTCAACGGAACTATTGAAATGTTCACCACACAATGGACATATACGATCTTGATTGATTTTTATTTCCTTCAGTTTGGCAGAAAGCAGAGAATTAGAATGGTCTGTGTTTTTGTCGTTGTTGATGGTGGCCTGAACATTGTTGTGACTTATTTTGCTGGTGTTATTACTGAATGCGGACGCGTCTTCCATGTTGTCTTGGTAGGATGTGGAGTTGGCGGGGGTGACCCACCGGGTAGAGCTGTCGAGGTTTTCTGTCTCCGAGGTGTCCTGGCATTCTGATTTGCTGCCCAGTTTGAAAGCTTCTGCAGGCTTATTGTGGTTGAATGTTGGAGGACCATCTTCTGAAATTGAATTATTGAATATTAAATAATGAAAAGATCTTTAAAAAACAGGTGAAAATATTGCCTTAAGCCGTATTCAGGAAAATGACACACCAGGAATATACATATCATTGCTTATGATATGTTTTTATAATACTAAGTATTGATGTTTTAAGACAATTTTAAAAAAATACAAGGTCTTACCGGACTTGTGATTAATTGATTCTAGTCTGTTTATGAAGCTCCTCAACTCAATTTGTTGTTGGAAGGCTTGTTTCTTCAGATCCACCAACTTCTTCGTGTTTTGTTTAATGTCAGCAAGTGAATCGCAATTGAGGTCATCCAGGTAGGTGAAACCCAGGGATTTATAGTTAAAATCTTTATCGTTGGTCATCTGCAGTTCTACCATTTGTTCATACTGCTGAACTAATTCACTTTTCTCTGCCAAAAAACTATTGATCACCTTCAGAGATATTTCTTCAAGGCTGGCTTCAATATTGTCACCACATTCTTCTATTCTAGCCCTCAGTTTTGGGTTAGGAGCTGTTGTAAAGGTTTGGGATCTGATCAAATGTGGAATGGTGAAGTTGCTGTCTTTTGTCGGCGATAAATCATTTTTAAGAGCAGTTTTTTTACTTGCATTTTCAGAATTTTCGTATTGACTGTTTGATTTGGAAAAAGTGACCAGCCGTGACCATAATTTCTTATTTTCACAGGCAACCATGTATACATGATGGGCTAGCTGTGATTTTTCTTTAGTAAGCTGGGCAATTTTCTCATTCAATACATTGACATCTTCAGATATGTGATTAGAACTTGATTTACTGCACTGCAAGGCTAGTTGTATGTTTTCTTGTTCAACAGACTTCAGCCTTTGCTGCAAAAGATAACATCGTTCTTTCAATGTAAGAATGATAATATTTGTGCCATTCTGCCCTTCTAGATCGGTAGTCGTCACATTATCACTGGATTCTGTATCCATATTGATAACTGCAGACAAAGTCATGAAGTTTTAATTGTTGTCAAATTTCAGAGTTTGGCGGAAATCATATATATTCAGGTCTTGTCAGGAACAACCGAAATTTTTAAAATCATTAGTATTACCAAACTAAATAAATTATTGAAGACTAGACGATAATATTATTAACTGTCAAAATATGTGATCATTGTATTTGTATGACACACATAAACCCAGAAGTAAACCACTCTCTAGATCGATATCTCCGGGCTTTTTGTATCCAAAAAATTTATACAGTACTTAACCACAGATATACAAGCAGTACTTGACATACGGGGCGGAGCGGTAGACAAGGTAGAAAAACTCAAGGCCATTTAAAAAAAGGTGCAACCATAGACAATATAATTGAACTGAGCAATTCATTATATCGCCCAAAAAACTATTTTAAAAATAAAAATGCCCTTGAAGCAGAAAAATGTCTAAATGTTTTCCGAGGGCAAGGTCCATCTGACTAAGAAAATGAACTTTTGAAGTATATTTTCTTAAGATGAAACTTGTTAATCTGAGAAGAAAAAACCCAAAATTACAAGAAATTTGCAAAAACACTGAAAAAAATTTCCAAAACATGATTGTCCGACAGTACAACGATGAATTCCGACATTTTTCTGCCTATTTTTAACTCATGGTTACATTTGTTTAAAAACTTTTAATTTCACCCAAACAATAAGATATTACAGGATAACACTAATCAATAACATAAATAAGTTGGTCGATATAATAAATAACATTTATACGTTGTGGAGGAAGACATATTATGCCAAGTATGAAGAATTTTTTAACAAATGAAACATGAAACGTGGGAATAACTTAAAAACTGTAAATTCACTATAAACTTGAACTTTCGTAGGTAGGTTGAATATATGTTTGTAACTCGCTAACACTACTATGGCTTTTTATTTTTATCACGAAGAACTTTAACAAGAACATTTTCGACGCGAAATGATGGTATTTCGACAACAAATGACAACCCGCGTGCATAAATACACCACTCTCATTTTGTTTGAATGATTTGAAATTTGAAAACAGTCAAACGACAAGATTCCGTCCTCTCTCTTTGTTACACGAGTCACTACGGTAGAGAGCGAGGGGAGTCGCTATATGCACAGCGACTAATCGACAGGGGGCGTGGCCAAAATTTCCGAGCATACCCGAAGTGAAGTGTTTCGGCGCTTTATTTGAAATTGGTTCTCCGTTCAGATTTTTTTTGTGACGTCACGGCCGAGCATTTCCGAATATTGCCGAGCAGCCGATAGCTAATTTTCATCTTTCATTTCATACGATTCTTGCACCTTGATTTCATTTGGTTAGATTATATTACTATAGGGCCAATATCATAAAGTCGATTCCAAAGCCTTAATAAAGACTGTTTGGTATGGCAACCACATTCTAATTCCTACAAATATAATTAACTTTTGGACAATAAAAGACTTGTGGTAGGTCCTATGTTCAACTTTTGTACAGATTCGTATTAGGCCTATATATACTCAAAGTATCTAATCTTTTTACATTACAAAACAGTACACCTATGGGAAAGTAAAACTAGCATTATTTGGAGTCAATGTGAAAATTTGGATGCCATATAGCATGTTGAAGGATAAGTGAGCAATGAAGGAAGTTGGGCAATTCATTGATACATTTATTTATTGGACAATTTGTATAGCGCCGCTTTTGTGAGATATCACCTCAGGGGCGCTTTACAGTTGATGCAGGTATTACAAAAATATAAATATTACAAAAAAACTGAATTTAAGTTGATACATATAAGCTGCATATTTGATATTATTTTATGAATGGAAAATAATACATTACACCACACAAAGGAAATATAAACATTGAGGGAACCAACCCCTTTAAAAACATGACAGATAAACCCTGAATTGAGCCGATCAGGTTCTGCCTCATCCTGAAATTTATGTTTAATAAATTGCTCCAACAATAGACACATCTCGTACTGAGGAAACTCCAGCTTCAACAAGCCTGAATTTCTTTTGAATCACAAACCATGTTACACAAACCTAGCGTAGCCGCTAAACTATTTGGAAACTGGGATGTTTTTCTTGCCTTGACGCGAGCAGGCGGTACAAAAGGGACACTTTCTTTTGAATCACAAACCATGTTACACAAACCTAGCGTAGCCGCTAAACTAATTGAAAACTGGGATGTTTTTCTTGCCTTGACGCCAGAAGGCGGTATAAAGGGGGCATTTTCTTTTTCATCATAAACTATGTTACACAAACTTAGCGTAGCCGCTCAACATCGCAGAAATAGTTAACTTAAATAAAATTTGAACGTAAAAAAATAAAATCCAGCTAATAAATTTCAATCACAACGCACACAATGCATGCATATTAGGTAAATACTAATTTGACGGAATTTAACATTAAAAAAAATTCGGAACAGCTCGGGTATGCTCGGATATGTTGGCCACGCCCCCTGTCGACTAGTCGCTGTGCATATAGCGACTCCCGAGAGCGAGAGATCAAACTAATCATTCTGCTCTAACCAATGAGATCTGAGCTTTTAGCCACACTATTCTTTTCTATAAGAATACGGAGGTGGGCGTGGCGCTTTTAAATGGGTTTCAAGGCCAGAGCTGAGTTAAATGCCTAAACCGCATAAATTTTAAACACACGAAAACAACCACCATAAATAAACCAATCACACAACCACAAACAATATAGATAATAAATAAAAATGATATAGATCATGTTCGATAAACGACGTACAGAATAATCGGTAATTATTTGGGATCTGACCATGGTAAAAGGATTTTTTTTAAACAAAATCTTTTGATTCGCCTTAATTACTATATAAGGAAACTATTTACTTTTTGGAAATTTTTAATTTTAACATTCTAATTTTAAATTAGGTACGTTAAATGAAATTTATTTACTTATTTATTTTAATATCGACGGTATAAAATATACCATATACAGTAAATTATAAACAGTGACATCAGAAAATATACAATTAACAGACATTCTAGATGGATATAAAAAGTTAGTTTTATATACTTATATGAGATGACAACTATTTCTAATAATTTCAATATTTTCATAAGTTGGTATTCCCGATACTACAGGCGGGGATAGAAGAAACGTTAGTACCATTTAATTCATGCATATTAGGTATGCACTATTTTGCCGAAACACTGGAAATAACATTAAATGAAATTAAGGTATTAAGGCAAGTATTTTAACAACTTTTCAATAAACTATTAGTATTATCAGCCTTGGAATTTCAGGATTGATTCTCAGTTGTTGTTATTGTTCTGTTGCATGTTTCGTTTAAATTAATTTCCAAGTATTATATTCTACTTCAATGATAAATCAATTCTCAAAACGTCGCGACGTGTCACCGACGCGTTGGTGGTACTGACACTGTGCTTGTGATATTACCATTGTATTTTGAAAATAAAAAAAATATTTTAACAGCTGTGAGTTTTTCGTTTTGTGTTTCTAAATTCCGATATTTTTTAATATTTTATGGGGCTAATGAAAGAACGATGTTGGCTGAGTGCAATTATATTGGTAATGGTCGCACTTTTTTTAACGACCGGTGTTTTGTCTATCCTCGTCTATGGTCAACCGTGAGCGATTTTAGTCAGAGAGTGGTTTATTTATGATTTTAGTTGAACGACAAAAATTGAACAAGATGTCGTTCGGACGTTTCAATTTAACTCGAACCGACTTCATTAGTCAAGATGGCGTCAAGTGAAGTTGTCGCTGCGTGCGTCCCTATGAATTCGGACCTTTTACGGAACGAACTTTAGAATATGAAAAGCACAAAAAACTTCGCATGTGGGCTAAAAAATGGATTATAAGGATACAATTATAAGATGTTAGAGAAGATACCGAAGGCAATCGCAATCATTTGCGAATTTTGGAAGAACAATTTGATGTACTGTAAAAAAATCAAGAAAAAATCCGAAAACAGACAGAGATTTCAGACAGAGCGATTTTAGTTGAACGATTTTTATTGAACGACAAAAATTGAACAAGATATCGTTCAGACGTTTCAATTTAACTCGAACCGATTTTGCTAATCAAGACCTTTTACGGAACGAACCTTAGAATATGAAAAAGCGCAAAAAACGTTATGTGGGCCAGAAAATGGATTATAAGGAGAAACAAATTGGGTAGGTACTTCTAACCCTATATTGAGAGATGGCGTTAGAAGATACCGAAGGCTATCGCAATCATTTGCGAATTTCGGAAAAAGTACTGTTGTCTAAAATTTGAAAAGAATCCATAAAAGGACACAGTTATGCGCGCGGCTGTCCCAGCAAAAACTAAGTTTCAAATTACGCTAAGATACATGGCAACGGGAGATTCTTCTTCAAGTCTGACTTATATGCACAGAGTTCCAAAAAATACGATATCATTGTTTATAAAATAAGTGTTTTTTTTTTTTTTTTTTTTTTTATATTAACTCCACACAGGAGGCCCTGAAGAAAATAATTTCCCTCAAGGCCTATGTCATCTTTGGGGATGCTGTGTGGAGGGTCTTTTTGTGGAGAGGAAGGAGTGAACATGGGTCTTGAAGAGTCCCATGTTGTAGGAGGGAGGAAACACAGAGGCCGGCAGTTCGTTCCACAGCCGAGCTGTTGAACTTAAGAACGAATCGTAGAAGCGACCCGTTCTCATGTGACAAATGTCAACTGTGTACAAATGTTGGGCGCGCGTTTGGCGTCTATCCCGACTACGCACCGGTGCCGAAGGGATCAATGACGCTAGTTCCTCAGAGCATCTTCCATTGTAATACCGATAGAACAAGGACAGCATACCTACCTGACGCCTGTGCTCTAAAGATTGCAGTCCGTTTGTTAAGATTGGGGAATCTATCAAACGGACCGCCCGTTTTTGCACAGAGTCTAGGGTTTTTTTCAGGTATTTAGGGGCTCCGGACCAGAGATGGCTCATGGCGAGTTTCACTGCAATATAAATTAGGTGTATACCTTCAGAATATTCCTTCAAATGAGGATTCCACACTGTTGAAGCGTACTGTAGGTGACTTATATCTTATAAATATTAGAAAAGTAACAAATTTAAGTGTTAATTATTATTGCCACAGCACTAGAAGTTATTCAAATTCTCCTGCAAGGGTTTCATATAATTTCCACAGCTTTGTCGTCAGCAAACATCATGGAAAATGCTGGTTAAATCTGAATACTTACATGATGCAATTCTGAAGAGGTTTAAATGACCTTGTTTGATGTAATCGTGGCTTTTTTTAGCAGTTTTAGCATCCTAATACGTGGTATAGTATCGCGTCGGAATACGGATAGGTCTGAAAAGGAAAATTAATTAAATTATTAGCCAATGAAGTACATTCAGGAATCAGGAACATAGTATCAAAGAACGAGAGGTTAGTACCTGTATTTAACAACGGGTTCGGGTCCTTCTTTCAGTTGGTGGAGATAGACAGAATATTATATGATGACTGGAAGATTAAGCGTTGCCAAGCATTCTTTTTTAAGGCCGAGTGTAGACCTGTCAAAATCAACTATTTTCGACACACAAGAACTCTCTTGTTCATTTCCAAAACAATATTTTTTCTAACTAGAATTTATTTTAAAAACGTTTGCCTGAAAACAGTAAGATGGCGGTAATGTAAATCTTCGTTATCATCGTTATAAAAGTTATGAATTTCAGTTACCAGATGGCACTATTTTTTTGTATTATTACGCATTGTAAAAAATATACCTACATTCCTCTTCCTAGCATCCCATGTTTGTATTGACATAAAAAAGATAGTACTATGTATTTGTCTTTGAGAAAGGAATGAAGCAACCGCAAACAACGCATAACGCTGCTTGCGGTTGCTTCTTTCCTTTCGTTTCAATGTGTTTATAAATTAATACTGTCACTTTTTCATACAACATTTTACATTTTATCTTTGGTGACACCTATAGCGGAGCGGGTGGGACTTCAACACTTCTCATTTTAAGCAGCCATATAATGTTGGAGATTTATTGCTTTCCCTACTTGAGATAGACAATAGATAAGCCGCCACCATTCTCGCCTTCACCGCCGCCGTTATAGACATCTGTGGGCCATATAGCCTGTCCGTGTTTCCGTCACTGAATCGCCAAAGACCATCGCCCTTACAAGAGAATCATCTGGCGATTCCTGCAACCCCGCTGCACAACCCCCGCGTCCCTACGCCCTTGGAAGTAAGAAATCCAACTGAAGCCGCGCCCTTTGTCTTCTGTCGATACGCAGTAATATTTTCAACAGTGAAATGACGATGAAATTAAAAACCGATTTACTTAGAAAATCATCGAGTGAAGAGTGCCTCACCATGAGTACCGTTAATTTACACCCCCCCCCTTCCTTTAATCATAGCTGGTTGATTTTAATTTCTTTGTAATATACAATTACATTTTTACAGCATAACATCCCTTTACTACTTTGTTTTCTTGCAAATCATCGATCTTTTACCATGTTCACCAATTCATTACTACGCGGATGACAAAACAGTTCTTGATAGATTTTTGTTTGACGAGCCCCCGAAGGGCACGAGGGAAGAGTTTTTTTTATTAAATCTATTTTTTTAATTGTTTTATCTACCTATTCTTAATCAAGGTGTCAGATGTTTGTTTAAATAAGCAGAGCTTGGTATGTTTATTTAATTTTTAAATTTGTTTTAAACACTCGAGAATTTTTTGGCATACAAATATGGCGTGTTTGCAAAACATCTTAGTAGTACTACTAGGTACTACCTAGAGTACTTATAGAACCTGAAAATATAGACGAGCCAATTTTGTAGAAAAAACTCCAAGTTAGGACAAATAACGGTAAAAGGTCTGTGAATGTTTTTTTTTCATGACCAGATTTTTTCATTATTACTTCGACGGTCTCCGTGGTCGAGGGGTAAGGCTCTCGACAAGCAATCCGAAGGACGCGGGTTCAAATTCCGGCATGTGCAAATAAATTTTATTTGATTATTTGGTGTTATTTCACAATTTAATTAAATATAATATATAGAATATTTGCGGCACGTTCCATAGTGCAAGATACTCTCAGTATCGCCCTGGTGTAACACCACCATTCAGAATATTAAGCTAGCTTGGAATGGCTTTAGCCGTGTTTGGTGACCAGAACTGAATATCCTGGTACTTCCCCACCTTCCTCTTCCTCGTCTCATTCCCCTCACCTACCTTCAGTCTCGCAACATTCTCCAATTGGGGATAGGCCATAGTCTCACTGACTCCAGACGGGAGCGATTGAGACTCTTGTGTGGTATTCAATTCAAAAATGTACTGCTAGACGTAAAAAGTAGAAGAAAAAAATAATATAACTGTAAGTGGGTGTACAAGCGTGTCTCCTGGGCCACGGAAAAATATCATTGTGGTCCTGCCCCATGGTTGACCTTGGTTAATCTCGGTAAACCATGGTTATCGTAATAAATATTTAGAAAAAAAAATCTACTTATTTAGCCCTGAGGGGTTTTACATGTAGGTAGTACAATTTTAACATCATTATTTAAATTTAGACCGCAGAACGGGTATTATTTATTGAATAAGTGAATCTACCTGGCTATTCAGATTTGGTCACCAAACACGGCTAAAGCCATTTCAAGCAACGTTTCAACGAAAGATCTGTTTTTGAAAAAATAATAAAATACACAGATTTGGGAAATGATTTCAAAAGAATTTGGCATTCTCACTATAAAAATATTACCATTTGTAATTTCGGCTACTGGCATTATACCTAGCTCTCTTATAAAAAATTTAGGCGTATTAGATCTATCAAAAAATTTATATATAAAAATGCAAAAGTCAGTCATTTTAAATACATGTAGGATTACAAAATATTATCATATTATTAATATTTAATTTTTTAAAATATGGTATAATATCATATAATTTAATAATAATAATATTTTAATTATAATATATATTTTAATAATTATCATATAATTTAATAAATAATAACTTAATAATATAATCGGTTTGAAAAATAAACAATAACCAAGACTCCGACCATGATAGCGCCATCTGTTGGGATATTTAAAAGAAGCTTTTAGTTCGATGTTCTACCGTATTAAAATTTTCAAATAGGCGCCACTAGACGGCCTATTTTAAAAGTAATTTTAAAATCTAAGTGTTCTTTCTTAAATTATAGTATAAAAAATATTAAATTAACTTTAAAAAATGGAAAAATATAATACCAATAATTTATCGTTTAGTTTTGTTAAATAAACGTATCCAAAGTTTTATAATCTGCATTTTAAAAACAAGAACAATTAGTGTTTATGAAAAAATTAAACTACGCACCTATTTTATTTATTTTTTAGTTTTTTTTTTCGTACGTTTGAAGAAAACCCCTTCAGGTATTTTTTTGACGATATTCAGCCTTTAATAGTATTTTTTAAAACGCACGTATTACGGTCTGAAAAAGGTCATATTTTCGATTTGATTTTGATAATTACTAAGCCTATGTTAATTTTAAAAATGTATAAAAAAAATTTTACTTGTTGAAAACACTATCATTATCGATTTGCTTAATAATATTATCACTTTAATGTAAGAAGTTTAAAAGGTAAAATTGAAGATATAGAATGTCTACTTAAATCCACAAATTCCAGTTTCAATATTATTCTGATGAGTGAGACATGGCTGAAAGAAGGGGAAGTAAAGTACGTAAATCTAGAAGGTTACCGGCATGAAGCATCCTGCCGCCCACAAGGAGCTGGAGGTGGAGTGTCAATATTTATCAAAGATACCATGGACTTTAATGTAATCAACAACGTGTACGACTCTGACAACAACTTCCTGTGGATACATATAAACAAACTTAATTTAAACATAGGTGTAGTGTATAAAAAGCCTAGTACTAATTATCAAGACTTTTTGGATAAACTTAGCCCCCAACTTGAAGCACACAAAAGATGTATTATTTTTGGAGATTTTAATATAAATCTACTTGACTCAACAAATACTCAATCACGTAAGTACACAGACACAATTAGATTAAATAATTATAGCATCCTGAACAAAATAAACAACAAATACGCGACACGCATTACAGATAATACTAACACAATCATAGATCATGTACTTTCCGACATCACACTTTCGTACTCACTAACAAACTGCAATAATGCAATATCCGATCATAATATACTACTCCTGGATGTCCTTCACACATACAGTAACACTTCATCCAAAACGTCTTCGTATGAATATAAACGTATTAACTTAGATAACCTAAAAAAGGATATACTTCAGAATCCCTTTCACTTCAACGTAAATGAGGATTCGATATCAAATTTTAACAACTTTGTAAACTACCTCAAAAATAAAATAAACTCCAATAGTACACAAAAAAAAAACAAAAAATAATTGTCACCCGGATTGGATAACCAAAGACCTTTTAAAACTAATTAATAAAAGAAATAAATTACACCTTAAACTAAAAAAACAACCGGGAAGCGTACCATTAAAAACAGAATTCATAAATATACGTAATAATATTACTAAAAAAAAAAAACTTTAAAACAAAAACACTACACCACCCTCTTTAAAAATTGCGAAAATGATTCGAAGAAAACATGGAATCTAATTAATACCATACTAACAAACAAGTCAAAAACTCTCAACAAATCTTGTAACAAGATAATAATCAATAATGAAATAATCTCAAATAAAAATGATATATGTAAACATTTTAACGACTACTTTTGCAACATTGGGTCCTCATTAGCTGATAACATAAAAAATAAGCCCGCACACAATACAGCTAACGAAATAACGTTAGAGCATAATAGTAATCAATCACTATATCTTCAACCTACCACGGAGGTTGAAATAAACAGAATTATTAAATCACTTAAACCAAATGCAAGTGCTGGCTATGACACAATAAAATGTAAAACAATACTTAATCTGTCCGAACTATTGGCTCCCCCTATTTCAAAACTAATTAACCAATGCATTACAGAGGGGACTTTTCCAGATTGCTTTAAAATTGCGAAGGTAATACCAATATACAAATCTGGATCAAAAACGGATACGTCAAATTATCGGCCAATCTCAATTTTACCAATTCTATCAAAAATTTTCGAACATGTAATTTATGAAAGATTAAACAAATTTCTACTAAACAAATCACTGCTATATAATAAACAATACGGTTTCAGAAAAAAATCAAATACTCTTTCGGCAACTAATGATCTAATAAACAAACTAAGAACCAGCATAGACAATGGAAATTACGCTATAGCAATCCTCGTAGATCTCCAAAAAGCATTCGATACCGTGAGTCATGTGATACTACTAAAAAAAATTGAAAAAATAGGTGTAACCGGCCCTGCTCTCCAACTCATTAAATCGTATTTAAATAACAGAATGCAATATGTCAGCTTAGATAACAAAAACAGTCAACACAATAATATAAATTATGGTGTACCTCAAGGATCCATATTAGGGCCTCTCTTGTTTCAAATATATATTAACGATATCTGTCAGTTAAACTTAAATGGGGAAATTTTTTTATACGCGGATGATACTGCTATATTTTACTTTGGTAAAAACTTAGAAAACTTACTTGAAAAAGCCCAACTGGATCTTAATAAATTAAATAACTGGCTAATTAAAAATATATTAACTATTAACACTAAAAAAACAAATTACATGATCTTAAGTTCACAAAAAAGAAAAACGCCGTCTCATAAACCTTTGCAAATAGAAGGAAAAAACCTACAAATTTCAGATAGTGAAAAATACCTGGGACTTCATATCGATAAACACTTATCTTTTAAACACCACATACAAAAAGTAAAAGAAAAAATTATCCCACTAATTGGTGTATTTGGTAGAATAGCCCATCTTCTACCAATACAAGTAAAGAGGGGATTATACTTTAGTTTAATTCAATCCCACCTAAATTATCTCATAGAAATATGGGGAAACACAAACATCACATATCTAAACGAAATTCAAATAATACAAAACAAAGTTATAAAAAAAACTTTTTAACTATAGACCAGATACCCCCACCAAAAGAGTATACCAAGAAACTAACTTACTTAAAATTAGAAAACTGTACGAATACAACATATGCCTATTAATTCACAAAATCCAAAATGGCCTTATACACACAAATACTTCATTTATGAAAACATCACAAGTACATGACCACCACACAAGACAACACAATAAATTATACACAAATTCAGCAAAGACAGAGTGTGGTAAAAGAAACATAGGCCATGAGGGTGTACACATATATAATCTCCTTCCTGATAGCCTGACAACCGTAAATAGAATAAATATATTTAAGAAAAAACTGTTTGCCCTCAAGATCAATGAGCAAAACCAAAATGCTCTTACTTAAGAAAAATATGTTACTTAGGTAGTAAACCATAATTATTTATATAAATATTATTTTTGTTTTTAATCAATGTACACTTAAGTTAACAAAGCGAAATATGTATTTCTTTTAACTTAATAAATAACTAAAAAAAAAATCATTATTTTAAATTAATAAAAAACTACACTCGGCCTTAATCCCAAAAGTACCGTATTTTTGCTTTCAATTGCGAAATGACACCCACAAACAAACGTATTTCTTGCTGCTTCTTGCTAGCACCGGATTATCGAATCCGTCTGAGCAACCTTTAACACAACACGGCATTAATTTATCACCTTGAAGACTTCTAGCCCGAAACATTATTTTTAGATGGGTTAGACGATTTTCAAAATTCAAAATATTTACGCTAAAAACTTCAACTGACTTTAACTTTCGAAATGGCGTCTTGGAAATTACCGTTAATTTTTATCGCAGCATAACACATGCTTAGCTTCTCTTTCTGTTACACAAGTCGCTATGGTAGAGAGCGAGAGGGCAAACTACAATTTTTGGTCTGAGCCAATGAGATCTGAGCTTTCAGCCACAACAGCTTTGTCTATAAGAATTTGGGTTGGGAATAACTCCTCCCATCAGGGTTACAAGGTCAGATGGGAGTTGTACGCCCCTGCTTGTCGTCCAACTCCGACTTGATCAACTAAAATCGCTCTGTGTCTTCTTCGGGTATGGACCGTTTTGTCTGTGGTTAAGTTGAAGACAAACGGGGGTATAACTAGTGATGGGCAGGATCGAAATATTTTGATCGGTACATCAAAAGAATCGAGTGAGAAATCGATTTGATCGCTCGGAGTTCAGCGGGTTTTTCTTAACCTGGACACTAAACGAAAACCAAAAAAAATATATATATCGGGCTTATTGGGTTTTTATCAACAACTACACATATAGTTTTTTTAAGGTTTTTCACAAAAACGGAGCTATAAAAAAATATCAATTTATTTTTGTTAACCTTCCCAACTTATTAAAAGTTAGAATGCCAGAATTTTTTACACTCACTAAATGTACGGGCGTCGTAAATCACAAAGTAAAATATAAATTCGGACCAATGACGTGACTGATTTTTATATCGATAAATTCTGACAAATGACGTGACGGCTGTGGTTGAAAATTATTATCAAAACGATTCTCAGACTGTGTGATGATTTTTGGCAGAATTGATTCCTTGTTCGATGACGTTTCAAAACGATTGTCTTGGACTGTGTGATGGTTTTTGACAGAACCTATTTGTCCATGATAATTAATCGAAATAATTCTATGAACAAAAGATCTAGTATATCATCGATTGTGCCCATCGCTTCCATAAATATATCTCTCACTAGGTCGATATATTTGGAGTTTTTCCACTATTTAACCATAGATCTGTCAATATTTTGACAGATTTTAGAAATTAGGTTTATAAATGTAGATGCCCTGTCATATATGACCCTAAAACGCCGAAAGGGTTAACTTTATCGGGAGGCATTTTCACACAGCAGATAATTCGAAAATATTTTCGTTCATGAAACAAGTTTGGACTACAATCAAAACAATGACGAACTTTAGCACTTTAATGGCAATGGCGCTGGCGTCATTTCCGGGGATGTGAATCGGATAGCCACTCTTTATGTTACTATTAATTTTATGAATTATCTGCTTATGTGAAAATGTCTCCCGATAAAGTTAACCCCTCCAGGGTTTTAGGATTAAAATTATCACTTTGCACCATGAAAGAACAATATGTCACAACCAGCTCTCAAGAGAGTAGAATTTTGAATGGTCGAATCATCACATTGTGATTAAAAAAAACTGTATCTTGCGATAACAATAAACAGGCGAAACTCGTGGTACTAAAATCGACAAAAAACTGGACTAGCAGTGCCATCTCTCGGAAAACAACATCATTCAAATAAATCCTGCTGTCTAAATGCACACAGGTAGCTAAGCTTCATTGACACGCCCCCTGCAGAGCTGAATCTATGCAAAGATGACCAGCGATGTCTGAACTATCCACTGTTTTTAATTTTAAATTAAAAATGTTGTTACACAAAAAATAAATAAATTAATTAACATCATCCTACTACAAGAAGTGTATCACTTCTCCAAAGATAAATCATATTTTTTTCCAGTTTGCCTTAAATATTTACATTGGATGTCATTAATAAAAAAACATGAATGAATAATTCATATTTCACGCTGCCATTATAACAATCGGTTTAACTTTAAACATTATTTTTTATCATATGAACGAATTTAGTTAAAAGTGAATTTACAGTTTTTTTACAAATTCCCCAGACAAATCGAATGTGTTTTCGAAATATCGAGTTCTCTCAATTTTTCTACGATTGGTGTAAAAAAATTAAGCAAAAATGTGGTTAACGTTTTTGACAACATTTTTCCCATATGATATTAAAATGGTATTCTTTAGAAAAATTTTGTAATGTTTATTTTAAATGCGGACACCGGAAAGATGATTTTATAGAGTTTCTAAAACCGTATTTGTTTTTAAGGAACATTAAAAAAATAAGACTATACTATAGGGCATTTGAAATACTCGGAATACATTGCAAATTGAACAAATGTGTTAAAATTACTGGATGCATGCAATTTATGTGAAATTTACAATTGGCCCGATATATAAATATTATATTTGGTATCTTTTTAGGGTCCAGGTTTTTATGTACGTTGGAAATTAAATATTTTCATTATTTCTTCTATTGAAGCATACTATACTGCATACTAGAAATAATGAGAAACTAGGAATAATAAGATATGTGATGAAATCTCAAACCTCCAGTATGATTATTCATGTATACAGTATTTCCTTTTAATTTTTTTTTTTTTTTTTTTTTTTTTTTTTTTTTTTTTTTTTTATTTTTTTATTATTTTAATATACATCATATGGGTTACATTAATACATACATATTTTGCAAAATATAATATTAAGGTTCATAATTGGTCATGTATACCTTATCAGAAAAGAGGAGCTCTTGTGCCTGATAAGGGAGCCACGATTCTTACTTAGATTCATAATTCATAATGTGATATAGTAATAATAATATAATAATATATATTATAATAATATATATATATATTTTAATTTTTGTTTAATATAAGTTTTTTTGGAAAAAAAGTTTGATTTTATTTATTTGTTCTTGTTGGTTCATAATACGGCGCAATTCGGAAGGGAGATTATTGTAGTTTTTTATGGCTTGGTAAATATAATGGTTTTGCATTTGAGTTGTTTTAAAGATTGGCGTAATAAATTGATTTCCATTTCTCATGAGTTTGTAAAATTCTTGATATTCTGTGTTATTTTTTTCTTTACACATTTTTATAATGGAAGTTTGCTTAAATATATCATCAATATTTGGTACTGGAAACAATTTAAAAAGCAATTTTGTTGGGAAAGTAGAGTTTTTTTTAAGTATTACTTTTATAATAATTTTTTGCGAGACTTTTACTGAGTTTAGGTTGTTTTTATAAGATCCTCCCCAACCTATGTATGTAATTGGAAGTAGTGTATTATTTATTCAGTTTAAATGAAGACATTATAAATTTAACGCCATATGAAACGCGTTCAAATTCGTAGTCATTCACATCATTAAAATAATATTACGATCATTACGTTGATATCTGCAAGTAAACAATAAACATCATTGTCAGTATGAAAAAACTGGTTTTGCCCATTTTTTGGAAATACAAGTACCTACCATAATGTTGCCATACCAATGTACCATACTTCGTCTTTTGATATTTCGATAATATTTCGATCATGTTAATCTTTCGATCCTGCCCATCACCAGGGGGGTATAACTCCGCTTAAAAACGTCAACACAAATTATAGACATGGTAAAAATCTATGTTTGTGACGTAGGCGATGCGTATTTTTTTTGTTTCTCGCTCACTTTACCATAAGACTCGTGCGCCAGAAAGAGAGGGTTCGCAAACGGTGTAATGCGTGTTCTCGCCGCTAGGTGGCCGACTCATGCTTCCCGCCATTTCACTTCCTCTAAAAAACTGTAAGAAAAGTTTGACAGACGCCGTTGTTTGTCATCATAAAATTGTCAAATATCTGGTTGTGTGAAACAGTTGATTTATGTGTGATAAATAACATTTATGTGCCTACCGATAAAGTCCTTAAAACGTATTGTGTGAAAGGATGTACGGACAGAGACTATTCGACACAAGTTTCCAACCATAACCTCTGAGAGTCCATTTCGAGAATGGTGTTCAGCACGTATCATGACTACATCCTAAAAGGTATTCTATACTGCATCAGCCTATAATAATAATAATATGTTTTGTTAATTCGGTTAATCTAATAATTATATTTATTTCAGAGCGTAACATCTCAACCAGCAGCGTACCCGTTGCTGCACAGGGGATGCTAGTAGAAAATGAAGGTACCTACATATCTGTTTTATATTACTTAAAAGGGAATAGTTTTGTTCGTCTAATATGTCAATCTTTACTTCAATTTCTCAAGAACTATGATATATTTTTTTCCAGAAATGAGTGCAGGACCCAGTCATGTCTTCTCTGCAACCAGCAGCGTTGCCCTTGCTGCACAGGGGATGGCAGAACATAGATGTAAAATATCTTGCATAGGTGACCCATATGATCCCACTAAGAAATTTTGCTATCAACGCTCTTGAAATTAAATATGATTTAAGATTTTCACGGCCAAAAGTATTTTTGTTATTTGTTTTTGGGGTGTTATGCCGTGTTGCGCTAACTCCTTCTTTAGCTAAAGAAGGAGTTAGCGCAACACGGCATAACACCCCAAAAACAAATAACAAAAAGCTCTTGAAATTCATTATGTCGTCGAGTATGTACTGAATTATAATTGCGAAAATTTATATCTTGTGCCTGTTATTGAAGAAACCATTGCCAAATATATATGTTTTGATTGGCTTAATTGTAACGAACATAAAATTTTTTTATTCAATTCATTATCAAAATTACTGTACCATTTATAATCAATGCATGGTGTACCGATGTCAATAGAAAATTAATTGGCAAGGATACACTACCATACAATGGACCTGACTCCATGAAGAAAATGGCAGTACTGCAACATTTAAAATATGCTAAATATAGGAAGAAATGGTTGTCATAACTAATTTATTTTAATAAGTTAAAACCAATTAGGACCACAATTTGTTCCTATAAGCGTCTTTTAAATATCGTAGTACTGCCATGCTCCTCATTAAATCAGGTCCATTGTATGGTTGTGGTGTATCCTTGCCAATTCATTTTCTATTGACATCTCTATATGAGTAGTAGAATAATAACGAAAAAATAAATATACAAGTCAAATATTGTTATCGTTTGTAATTTTAAGCCAAATATTCTCTGATGCGGAGTTTACATTATTCAGTTTGGCTGTATTAGTCTGCAGCCCATTTTCAGTCACCGACTAGTGTTAATAAAAAAATAGTCGAATTAGTTTATTTCATATGTCTAGTTTATATATAGTTCTACTTTTTTATTACATACTTGACATCATAATGAATATTCTCTCAACACCTTCTTTAAATTTTACTCTTGTATTTGGTGTTTTTATTTGTTATTATTATACCCTATTTATTTATCAGGTGCCAATATGTATTGTTAAAACAATAACCTATTGTTAAATTTACTTTTCTGTTTACACTGTTACATTCTTTATGTTGTGTACTATTCCTAAGTTAAAAATATCTAAAAGGCATATAAAGTTTTTTAAACTAAAAAGTATTATATACTTACTATTTATATATGAAAGGTATAAATATTTAAGTAATAAGATAAGTAGGAGGGAAACAAAAATAATAATAATGTAATTAGACGCTAAAACAGTAGGTTGAATCGTTGACTGCCTTATTGACAATATTTTTTTCAATTGCCGTTGGATGTTGAAAGAAAATAACTATCATTTCCAACTGCTAGTTTTATATTGATACAGTAATTTCACCTTTTAAATGTGTTTTGTGCTTATATTATTGTATTTCATGTTTATATTTAAAAAATAAAATTATTGTACATGTAATTATGAGTTTGCTTTTCAGCTTCCTTCTGATAAAACGCTGTCCTGAGAAAATGAGCTGTAAAGGAAGTTGCTTTAAAGGTCATTTCTTTCTTAGGACAGGGCTTTGTCAGATGGGACCTTGTGGTCTTGGGTGACATTTTACTTATGTTTTAGGCTAATGAATTGGGTTTTAGGTAGGTTCCGAAGCAGAATTAAATTGTCTATGGTTGCGCCTTTTTTTAAAATTTCCTCTATCCTTTGTCGATGGTGTGCTGTGACGTCGGCGATGCGTGGTGTATTCAAATTTGCCAGATCTATGGTTAAAACTTGACGAAAGCAAACGTATGGAAAGAGGGCGGAGTTATCAATCTATAGATAGTTGATTTATGCCCATCACTTATCTATGGTCATGACGTTGACAGTAGCGTCATTGTTTGCATTTGTTTGTAATTATCTGTGTTTGAGTTTGTGATTGTTTCGCTTGGTTTATGTTGTTTTACAGCATTATTTTACGTTATAGTTATAATAGTTGTTATCTTTCATCAAATATCTTGAATCTAAGATTTTAAGACAGCGAAGAAGGTTAGTATTGTTTTTATTCCATCCTTGTTTAGTGTATAAATAACAGCTTTGCCCAATGTTACATCAACTTCAATCGTCATTTTCAATGGGCAAATAGGTCACTTGAATATTTTTGGATTTGGTTATTCGCTGACCATTCAATAATTGAATAAAATACTCGTAGTGTTAGCATTTGTTTATTGCTTTAGAATGGTTGCAACCGTGACACTGATGATGAAATTGTACAATTTTGACGACATTGTTCGTAATGTTTGACAATGTTATTTTTCTCTGAATTATTCTTAATGATCTTGTATTCTTAAATTCATCTTTCTGTAAAACTACTTGTTGATTGTACTTATCCTAATTACAGTTGTGTGAACTCATTTAAAAATGAATTTTCCACCAAAGTTTGTTCATGACTAGTAAGTATCATTACATATTTTTGTTGGGGTCTGATAAAATGGGCCTTTACACTGATTGTGTACTAAGAATATAATAAAATATACCTAATTACCCAGAAAACTTAATTTATTATCACTGTTTGTAAAAAAACATCAACTCTCACGATTTCAAACAATTATAACTATTTAAATTTTTTTTTAAAGTTAGGAAAAAAGAGTTTAAAATTGTCTCAATAAAATGATAGAATTCCACCACGAATTGTCAGTATCAAAAATAGAATTATAGAAGGATTGTTGGTCATTGTTGCATAGGTAATTTATTTATTGTCTTCTGTGAATAAATATTTTTCTTTTAACACTAAGGACGGGTTGTTTCGGAGAATTTGAACAATTCATCAAATTTCAACGTTCATTTCTGGGATCTGTGAAAGTCCAATTCAAGTTCTGTTATTATATCAGTATAGGCTAGTTGCTTGACAAAACTGAAATAAAAACAAAACTTGAAAAAATCTTTCACAGAACTTGAAAATGAACGTTGAAATTTGATGAATTGTTCAAATACTCCGAAACAACCCGTCCTAAGGAAGGGTTTTTCACAGAATTTGAACAATTCATCAAATTTCAAAGATTTTTAAGAAAAATGTAACTTTTATCTTGTACATATAATAAAAAAAATAAGAAATAATTTTTAATTAAACCGATTGTTACAAAAACGACGCGAAATATGAATTATTCATTTTGGCCATTTTTAGGATTTTATTAATGGCATTCAGTATTAATGTCTTAGGCAAACTAGAAAGAATTATTATTTATCTTTCTAAGGTCCAAAAAATTACGTATTTGGGCATGATAGAAAAAAATTTAAAATTATTTTATAAAATATGGACGCACGGTCGTACATGACCCTAAAACGCTGGAGGGGTTAAGTTTATCTGGGGGCCTACTCTGTATCTTTCGAAACTTTCCTGCCATGCCGCCGGTTTAGCCACGTCACACACCCGTATTAACCCTTCCTTTACGATGTTCAAAAATTCCTCGTCCTCTGGTGCTATTATACACTCGGTAAATATTTATATATTGTAATTACTTAATACAATAAATAAATGTATTGCGGAGGAATACCTAAAATTTAAAATCTGTGTTTAGTATGTTTATAGAGATATTTTAGTATTTAGATACGATGTTCACTCAGTTGACAGCACCGGCAAGGGAAGGTTAAACCACGAACTTACTGGTTTGTTAACCCGAAATATACAGAGAAGCCCCTCAGGTGTAACTATCTACACATACAGGGTTTTCCAATAAGAGGTGTTATTTTGAATAGCCCGCTATTTCGGTAGATGTTACTTTTGATGCTGTCATTTTTTAACATTTGAGAAGTAGAAACTATGCCATTAATAAAAATGGATACACGCTTCAACAACGCATTGAAATTATTAAAATTCACTTGCAAATCATCTTGAGTGATGAGGCCCATTTCCACCTCGGTGGCTTCGTCAACAAGCAAAATTGTCGCATCTGGGGCTCGGAAAACCCAAGAGTTATTTTTGAAAAGCCTCTCTATCCTCAACGTGTGACTGTTTGGTGCGGTTTATGGTCCGGCGGAGTCATTGGACCTTACTTTTTCGAAAATGAGGCTGGAGCAACAGTTACGATGAATGGATTGCGCTATCGAGAGATGATTAATGATTTTTTATGGCCGGAATTGGATGGTATTGATCTGGACAACGTTTACTTTCAACAAGACGGCGCTACGTGCCACACAAGCAACGAAACCATTGATCTTTTACGATAGTATATTAAAATAACACCTCTTATTGGAAAACCCTGTAGGTAAGATCAAGTCGAATTAGTCAAGTGTAGATTTAATAAACTACTTTTTTTTTTTGCAAATGGCCGGGTGGCCAACAAGATTCTCAGGAACTACCGTGGCTCTGAATTAGGCCTTCAGCGTCTTTTTTTCAAAATAAATGTTATTTTTAAACCCTTTGAAAGATACATTTTCGAATTATTGTGAACAGTGTGTATTTATAAGTGTTTTTAAAATATGTTTATTGCACAGAAGTTATAATTGCTCAATGGGACTATGATATCTCAAATTTTTGGGGGGTGTTGTTGGGCTGAAGCGAGTGGAAAGTGGAAGTAGTTGAGTAAGAGAAAGGTTGGGAAGTTCCTAGCTATTCAGATGCGGCCACTAAACACATACACACACAAGCGTACACATATACACACTCCATAAAAAATCGTTTAACTATGTACTAGCCCCGTCCATTAAAATGTATAAAACTGTTTACCACTAATTTTATGCATAGAGTGTGCTGTTTGTTTCTAAAATATTAAGTTATTTAAGAAGAAAAATAGTTACGCCGAATAAGGTTAGTAATTATTGCTGGTCATGTGAGGTGATTTTTTACAGTTAGTTAAAGATTTGACGGCCTCCGTGGTCGAGGGGTAAGGCTCTCGACTAGCAATCTGAAGGTCGTGGATTCTAATCCCGGCATGCGCAAGTTTATTTTTTTAATGAATTTTTGTTATATTTCACAATTTTTTAATTAAAAATAATATATAGTATACCTGCGGCACGTTCAAGGGTGGAAGATACTCTCAGTATCGCCCTGGTGTTAGACCACAATTCAGAATTGAAACGTTGCTTGAAATGGTGACCAGATCTGAATAGCCAAGTACTCCCCCACCTTTTCTCTTCCCCATCTCCTTCCCCTCCCGAACACCTTCAACCTCACAACATACACCTATGGGGATGCCATAGTCTCACTGGCTTGGGAGCAGTTGGGACTCTTGTCCGGGTCACATAAAAAATATTATTTTAGGTAAAGTCAGTTTAAATATATGTCTTAAAACATTCACTTTTTAATATTAATATTTCGCTTATTTAAATATTCGTAAAATTGAACTCTTTCTGTTAATATATAATGTAATAAAGCTAATTTTATAAATTTAAATGTTCGTCATTGTGTTGTGTACGTCTGTGAGACGTGAGTGATCGAGTTTATTGAATGCACATGGCCCGGTTAATCTCCGATTGCAATTTTGCAGGATTAATGCTACTGTATTATTGTATTAATGCAGATATTGAACCGCTTCTCTTAAGTGCACCGAGATGTAGAGACAGGGTTACCAAAACATGCATAATATTAATTATACTATTGAAACATTAAAACAAGTCAAATCGACGTTTTGATTTACGTAATATGCAGCCAGTTTGAGTTAATAATATATTATTTTCGAAGGAAGCAAATACTTTGGGGTGTGACATATTGAATGAAAAAACATACACTTAGTAAGACACCACTTTATTTTTGAATCAATAACGATAGCCAACCGGGTTTCGCTTGTCCCAAGCTTCATCAGTTGATATTTAGCCCTGATGAAGCTTGGGACAAGCGAAACCCGGTTGGCTATCGTTATTGATTCAAAAATAAAGTGGTGTCTTACTAAGTGTATGTTTTTTCATTTAATAATATATTATTTAAATAGTTAAAGTTGACATCGATTGTCGATGGGTTGAGTCCCTAAAAATCCAACAAAAGTGTTTTTTTTAAGTAACAAAAATCGAAACTAATATTAGTTTCTTAAAATTAAATTAATTACATTGTTTAAAAATCATATTCTTCCAATTTTTCATGAGCCTTATGGCGGCCACCTTTGGGTATGGACATAAGTCTCCCTCATTTTTTTTCTTCTTCATATTTTTCGATTCTTGGCAAATCTCACCACTCTAAGCGATAGAGATTTCCGGATGTTCTGTTTTCGATTTGGCCGCTCTTATTACATAAATTATACCTCGAAATATTAATATCGAAACATGAACGGTTTAAAGCCGACGAATCCACCTAGATTTCATCGTTTATCCTATATTTTTAGGTTTTATAAAAAAATCGTTTAATTCATAATTAATTTTATTTCTTAACCAAATTTGGGTAGCGAGTGGCTCATTCAATCCGGAGCACGCAGTTCTCTTCGAATCATCAGTCCATCTCATCTGTGTCTTTCTCATAAGACTTTCCCAACCATTCTCAAATCACGCAGTATGATATATATCTTTATCTCTTTCATGCATCGTTTACGAGAAAGAAAGATTCATGTGATTATATATATAACCATAAATATAGTGGTTCCCAAAGTCTTACTAGTCGCGACCCCATTTTTTAGAAGCCATATTTTCCCTGGTTTTACGATATTTGTTATTTGTTAACATATTCTTGTTCTAAGATTCTGATTCAACGATTAATAATTTAATGCCACGAGTTACCCGAAATGAAAATAAATTTATGAAAATTCATGGTGCAATTTTTCATTGGATTGGATTTTGATTTTTTTTTGTACTGGTTTGGGACACGACGTACGACGGCGGACCAAAAATCAGTCCTGTACTGCTAAAACCCGTACGCCTTAATTTCATCGAAATTCCATTTCACGTAAACGATCCATTACCGTGACAATATTTTATAATAGGGTAAAGAAAACACACCGATAATATATTTTCAATAAAGGTACCTAATATAATTTAACTTTAATATCTGTTTTAAACATAAATATAATACTTTTTTATACTCCACATAAACCCTTCGCGACCCCATTTGGTTCGCGACCAACAGATTGGGAACTCGTTCCATAAATCTGTTGGTTATAGTGATTATTTGTTATTATAAATAATTTAATCTGCAAGCCATGTATGTTGTACAATGTATTCAAATTCTATACCAAATATATGCAACCTTGATGTTTATTTTATGAAATCCATGAGTGACTATTCGGAGTGAATCACGAAATGATTCTCCGATGGGCAGCCCTGGCTGTGACGCTGCAGCGGTGTGACGCATCGGGGTCTTGCCTCACCATTCCCCCGTCACCGTCAACAGTCGGCCAGTCTCACCACAGCACATAGGCAGAGTATTTACTCGGATTTTAGAATGGGAAAATTCAACAACTTGTTGGGTACCAAGTCTCCAATAGTAGATTGTTGAGTATAGAACTGTAATTGTTTTGCAAGACAAAATTGTTTACACAACGCCTTTAAAAAATAATGCTCTATAAACCTCAATCGGTCAATTTTTTTTTTCAATGTTAACCTCAACACAATAATATTGTGCTGTGTATATATTTTTATTACTGTTTATTTAACTACATTTTTACCACAACTTTTTTACTCTGCATTTATATTTTTTGTTTAGTTAATTTAACATTTTATGTCTAGTGTACATCTATTCATAAACTACTATAAAATATTGTATTTGTATAAATCTACGTACTAATATCTGGAGTTTACAACATTGAGACATAACCTAACATTTATGTGTAATCTTTGTAATAAATATTTCACTTTGCAGTGATTAGAATATTGAAGTTGTACTCAAAGTTGGAAAAACGGTCAAATTTTTAGCTTTTTTCGAAGTATTCCATAAAAAACCGGAAGAAGTCAAAATCAAAGAATTAAAAAAAATATGTATCTCTATTTATCCAACAAGCTATTTATTCCACGCATCGAAAGGAAATTATTCTTGATTTTAAAGGTTTTCCGTTTGCCATTCTTTTTTTAAGTGCAACGGCAGTCTTTTGTTAATTTTAACTTTCCATCTGAAATAAGTGGTTTCACAGAAATTGCAGAAACTGCAGAAATTTTTTAAGCAGTTTTCAAAATCCTATGAGATTCTTAGTGTATTTCTCGCAACGGACGGTACCAATTCAATTAAATCGGTTAATTTGTGAAACCCTTTACCAATCAACATGACCACGTCCTGTAGTTTTTCGTCTTTGCCGAAGGAAACCTCCCAGCTAAGCGATTTAGCAGTCGCAGCACAAAGGTTCGAATTGCAACTTTAACTGGCCAAAAGTATTTTTTAAAAAACTAACGAAAAATGTAATTATGTGTTTTTGGTTTTCAGCCAAATTTATATATATATATATATATATATTTACTCCCCAATTTTTACTCCACATTAGTTTTTTCGTATCAATATTCTTTGGAATTAATTTTTAACGTAAAAAATTTCTGTTAGCAAATAGTTTTAATCTGCTTAATTTAGTCGGCGTAAACTTTTTTTTTCTTGAGGCTGTGCTAGCCCCCCTGGTCTCAAAAAACACTAAAAATCGTTTTGGTGCAAAAGGATTTGGGTCTGAAATCGATTGAATAGAGCACAATGTGCAATAATTATAACTCGGACAAAAAAACATATTGTAAATGTGTACTAATTTTAATAAAATAGTTTTATGACTAAACTCCGATATATTTTTTTAAATACCTAATCATAGTAAATGTGTGTTTTTTTCTTGCGCACTCTTGGAAATTTTAAATTCAAGAAAATACCTTGAAAATAGGGTAAACATATTATTTATTATGCACACTCTTACAGTAATTTGGTTGAAACGAAGTATTGTTTATGGTAATAATGCGTATTACGAGTTTACCCGAATAGTAAATCTTTAACGAAAATAGATATACCTACACGGGAATAGGTCTCACTAGCCAAAATTGCGGTTTTTTCAGATGCATAAAATAATGCGATAAGTAGTGTGTTTGCCATATACCATTTCTGGTTACGCGGTGTTTTCATTTTCAAATAACCGTATTATTTGTGGTGTTTCACCTGTTTTATACTTTTATCAAGATATGTAATGATTTTAACAAGATTTCACAACGGTCATAAAAGTATTTCTGGCCAGGTAATGTTTCGATTCCGACCTCTGTGCGCAGCCGTGAGTGGTTCGCCTTGTCACACTCAAACCACAACAACCGAACGACAAACGTTTTGCAGTCGACAGTGTTGCCAACTCAAAACTCAAGTGTCGATTTTATCAAGGGGGGGGGGGGAGCTGCTGAAAACTTTCGGAGAAAATTTATTGCCCAAATTATTTTGAAATCCACGGGGGGGGGGAATAATTCCCCACCAAAGTTCCCAATATTTTCTCAAAATTTTCACAGAATATCGCCTAATTTCGTTAACGTTTTTATGCTTTTCCCCTTTTCCTAAAAATATTTATCTACCCTATTTTGTATTAAATAAGGAGCCAGATTATCTGAAAAAAACGAGCTAATAAGCTAAACCGCTTTTTTTTAAGCTGACGGCCTCAATTTAAAGCTAAATCTAGCTCTAAAGGAGCTGAGTTGGCAACATTGACAGTCGAATCGTGAATCGCACCACGGCGACGGCACCATTCACGCGACAACACAAGTCGCCAGTGGAACCAGTGAACTCATCGGGTGCCGCGATCGTTTGGGACCATTTGACTTTCGATATACGCCTTGCGATATTTTATTTTATTTTCGATTCGCGTGGGCCTAAGATATTTACATACCTCGACATCTATGCTGTTTTTGATTGCAGCGCAATAGTGGAAAATAATTATACATCCTTGTAGATTTTCGCGTGTTTATGTGTCGATATTATAATTGTTTTATCATAGAGCTAAACAGACATATATGTGTTGTCTTCTCTTTTCCTAGTGACTAGTAACCAGTGAATCGTGTTTGAACGTTCTCCTTGAATGCTTGGGAGTAAATACGCGATAATAATAGTAATAAACTCCAATGCTAACTCGGAACGACATTAACGTTGTTGTTTTTATTGTATGTAGTTCTTTGTGAAAACTGTTTATGTGAATTTTCGTGATTTTCATCTAATTTGCATACTTCTGTAAAAGTAGGTAAGTAAATTAAATTTATATGTTTTATTGGATTTTTTATAAATGTGATGTAAAAGAGTTTCAGAAATTGCGACTAGGACAACATTCAGGATAGCGGTAGTAATTCTTACTCATGGAATAGTAATATTTGATTCTGAATTGGACGCATACATCCATTATAAATTTATATACATAGATTATTATTTATGGGACGGAAATTCTTTAGCTTTCCACAACCCCCCTAGAAAAGGTTTGATGGAATGACAGTTCTACAGCAAAAAAGGTTTTTGTTGTTGGCAACGGTTCCCTATCATTGTCGTGACCCCCGGGACTCTTGAAATCGATTGTTTTGAATAAGTTAGAGAAAAGTTAAACGGCGGCAATTCTTTTTGTATTTTACTAGTCGAAAAATCCATGTGTAAAAAATTTCAAGTTTAAAATACTTGTCATCGCTAGCTGTAGTACTTTAGCTAACTTTAGTAATGCCATGCCGCGGAAATCGGTAGATGTGAGTTGAAAAAATCGGTAGATTGGTGACAAAAATCGGTAGATCGTCAGAATATTAATAGGTGCTGGATTGTGATGTCGCACAGTGGTGGTGTGCCCAAAATTTGTATTTCCCTAGATTTCGGAATGGGTTTGTATGAGGTATTCTCAGTTTGCTCAATTTTCCCAGAAAATTTTAATATTTCGAAATTTTCACAAAATCTATCAAAAATTCAAAAACTTCGGTGCGTTTTTTATGAATATCGGTGGATTTTGACTAAATTCGTAAATTTTCAAAAATATCGATTGATTTTCACAAATTCCCAAACTTCGGTGAATATCGGCAGATCGGTAGATTTTTGCCGAAATCGGTAGATCTACCGAAATTTAGGTAGGAATGGCATCAATTAGTTTTTATTATATTTTCATGACCTCTTTACGAAGGAAAGTTTTGAGTTCTCAACAAGTTAATGCTAATATTATACATTCTCTCTAATGGTCCTGCCGTTGAGAGCTCCGCTTTAACCTCTCTTTCTGCTTCATGCGTTTGTGAGGTGAGAAAGAACTTATAACCGAAAGAACCATAATCGCCTTTATTTATTTATTTAAGGAGAAAACACAGATACAGACAGTAATTAAAAGATAATTTTGTAAAACAATAACTTGAGAATTCGCCTGCATCCTAACTATTTCTCACAGATTGACTGGTAGATAACAATTTTAAATATTTTTTTACATGAAAATAAGGAAAAAGTATGAAAGAAAATTATTTTGTATACAGATAATGCTCAGTGTCAAATAAAAGTGTACAAATATTTTTTTATGCCTTATGTGGTAAACGGAGCGATCAGCTGTTTGGCTGTTCCCACAGGTTACCTACCTGCAATAAAATGTAAATCGTCCCTGAGGAGATTGAATCACTAAAGAAAAAATCGCAAAGTAAAGTCCGAAAATTATTAAAAATACGTTTTGTTCTTTTATTTAACATGTTATAGGCATGAAAAAATTCACAATGTATCTTAAAAACAAAATCAACTAAAACATTTTTCGAGAGATTTTTGCTCTATTTCAAACGAGTTGTGTTTTATTAAATATTTTTGCTTAATTATTATTCTTTTTAATATTAACGCGCTCCCTCTAACATTCGTATTTACATATCTCCCTTTCAAACCATCTTTCAACGCCTAATACGGGGCCTTAAGATAGTTATAAGGTAAACAAGTTGAATTGTTTGTGTGGAAAAATAAATATTCTTCCATGAAAAAATATTTCGAAAAAAGTTATTTATCCCTGGTAAATCCGTATTTATACTGGGAAGTCCCCGTTTCGGGACTCGGTTTCAGTTTTCATTCTGTTGTGTGGTGCGTTTGCGTTGCTTAGCTGATAAGAATGAAGCCATCTGGTCGGCAATTTGGGATGAGTTGATAAACATTCGTAACAATATTTCTTCGTCGAAAATAAGCGATGAACTTTGACTCCTGTCGAAGGAACGACGAAAGGACGAAAACCTCATACAGATATCGATTTATTGTCTACTCATTTTTACATTGTTTTTTCTCGATTTTTAATAAATTATGTTCCCCAATATTACGCCCGTAAATTTTAGTCATATTTAAAAATACTATTTTAGGTATGTATGATTTAATAGGCCCCGTAGTAAGCGTTAAAAGTTGGTTGAAAGGGAGATAGTAGGGATCGAGTATTTGCGAATGTTAGAGGGAGCGCGTTCATATTAAAAAAAACGATAATATTTAATAAAACACGACTCGTTTGAAATAGGGCCAAAATCTGTCGATGAATTCTTTATTTGCATTTAAAGATACACTGTGAATTTTTTCATGCCTACAACATATTAAATAACAGAACAAAACATGTTTTAAATAATTTTTGGAGCTTTTTGAGATTTTTTTTGTTATCGAGAGAATTTCATTAATTAACGTTTCCGTATAACAAATGATTAGATATTATCTTCAAAAATAACTTTTTTTTTTGGAACTTAAAACTTAAAGAGATAAAGAGCAACTTGTTATAAATTTGTATAATTTATGTTTGTTACCTTTATCTCCTAACTTTAAGAATATTTCTCGCGTCTCCAATTAGATTCTGACAAAAGAATTGGGAACGTTCTTGAACGTCCTATGATAGCTGTTGCGCCGTTTTTGTCGTTTAAATTTATGACTAATACCACAACACCCAGAGTGGAAGATATTTTTATGGCTTGGCGGGAATCGAACCCGCAAGCTCCCGACTAAAAATAAATTATGAAACAACGCTTTGAAAGCGGTCTATACGGTCCCGGCCTTGATTGTTATGGCGACGATTGCTTCTAATAATTATTAGCAATGCATTTCTCAATAATTTTTATTTCATAATAAATATGTTTGCAAAACATTGCGTTGCACTTCCAATATTATTTTACAGATATTAATAGACAGGCACAACACAAGTCTCCATGTAAAACCTTGTCGCTACCAATACATTGGTTTCTATCGCACAGTTAACATTGCAAAGATCCAATAATTACTGTTCGCAGAACTGTTTACGTCAGTATAACATATTTCTTCAGTGGAGATATTGTTTAAACTTATCGATTCAGTATTGGTTAGATATGCATTAGTAAATATCAAATGACGGCTATAAATAAAACTAGGTGTACCTGCCTACATAAATTTGTCTGTGAGAGTTCTTGATTCTGTCACATAGTTTGATCTGATGTGCCCATGTTTTATGCTCATGAACATAATTGGTATTTCCGCTAGGCATCGTCCATATTATTATTACGATGGAGCTTTCAGACATAAAGGCCATTGTCAATCAACATTCTTCAGCATCCAATTTAATAACATACACATCTTATTGAAGTTTGATAGAGCAGTATTCGTACTTGTGGTAAAGGTTACTTGAAAGCCTATTAAAATAACTACTAAGTGCGACGCGATTATTGCTGTCCTTCTTTTGTATGGAATCTGTCTGAAGTACTCAAAATCCGCTATAAAATCGTAAGCGTCGTGCATTTTCAAAATGTAAACATGACTGCTTGCAGCAAAAAGTTCACGAGAATGGCCCAGCGCCAACTCCCACGTTAAAAAGTTTCGGCGAGGAACGATTTTACTCTATTGAAATACAATAATATATATTTTGGAATTTTACTCACTTTTGTTCTTCATACTCAAAGCTACAAGCTTTGCCACCTACTTCCTAGTTTCCCAACTCTCCTTCGTCCCGCAAGCGTATTGTTTAGCCACCTAGATTTTGATGTCCCAACGCTCCTCCGTCCTGCAAGCGCATTGTTTAGCCACCTGGGTTTAGAAGTTCCAACTCTACTCCGTCCTGCAAGCGTATTGTTTAGCCATCTGGGTTTAGGAGTTCCAACTCTACTCCGTCCTGCAAGCGTATTGTTTAAACACCTAGATTTAGGTGTCCCAACTCCTCCAACCTGCAAGCGCATTGTTTAGCTACCTGGGTTTAGAAGTTCCAACTCTGCTCCGTCCTGCAAGCGTATTGTTTTGCCACCTGGGTTTAGGTGTTCCAACTCTGCTCCATCCTGCAAGTCTATTGTTTAGCCACCTAGGCTTAGATGTCCCAACTCTACTCCGTCCTTCCAGCGTATTATATCAATTATTATCTCTATACATTACCTAAGTCTGAGAGTATGAATTTATAAAGAAGATTATTGTAGCGGTACAGCTACAATAATCTTCTTTATAAATTCAATTTCCATTTCCAATTTCCATTTTATAAAATATTGCATTTATCAGTCAAAGGAATTTTTTTATCTTATATGATTTGATTATTTATTAGTTGATTAGGGATTTGCATTTAAAAATGGTTTTATATTTCTTTTATCTCAGAGCCATCCTCGTGGCGACTACGCTAATATGCTGAGAGATCATCTTTAGTAATAAGAGTGCACCCTATCTGCACCTCTTGTGCAAAACGAAATAACAATAGCATTTCATGTGTCCAAAATTATCTTGCCCAAAGTGGTAAGGTGAGCACTGTGCAATGTGAAGTGGAGTGTGCTAGACCTTAGTATGTAAATATTGTACATGGTGTCTCATGTGGGAAGCCAACCGTTGAATCCTAGTTGCTTCCTGTTCTATGAGGTTCGTCATCAGCACAGCAGTATTTCAATATCAATTCATTTGAACTGTCAATTTGCTACCGTGAATTATTACACCCTACTCAACTTCTGTCCCCCTAATACAAACTTTGCGTGTTGTCCTAGAACCGGGCAATTAGTTCCTTTAGTCTATCCCGTCTAACCCGCATGCGCTTACATCCAACTTCACCTAGTAGATACAAGCACACTTATGCAATACTTTCTCAGAAATAATAGATGTGTTCAACTGCACGGAATCTAGTTACAAGAAGGGTATAATAACATTCCTCAAAAATAAAATTTTATATTATTTTTTAAATTATTTTGCTTATATGATTAATACACTTGAATTATTTATTTATATATTCTACGCCCATACGGGCTTTTACAAACATTTGATATACATAATTTTAATAACATACACGTGCAACAATAATCAAGAAATAAAAATTTGCTTTTAGTTAAATAGAAATTCAATGCAGAAGAATGGTATTATGCTTAGCTTAGTTATTAATATTATTGAGGTATATTACAATAGCCTTCTTGTAACTATATTCCGTGCAGTTGAACACTTTCTTACAATTTCTGCGAAATTATTTCCAACTGCATTTTATCTAAGTATAAGTGAGTATCTAAATGACTGTCCTGATATTGTTGTTGCAATTAAAAATATTTTTTATTATAGAGTTATAGTAATGTTGAAGGTGATTAGGCTCAATAAATCAGGGATGTCTATAATTCCATTAATAATTTTAAAAATAAAAGTCATGTCGGAAACGAGTCTTCTGTCTTTTTTAGAGTTTTAATATATATTTTTTAACGCAATTGACTGATTACACAAAATAATTCATAGCCATCTTGATACTACATTTAGTCGTATCAAGATGGCCATGGCGTATGTGTCGTTTGATACAATGTTGAAATAGATGTTCCCAATTTCCGTTGTTTAAGACGCCATAGTATGTTTCACCTGAATACATTTAAAAATAATATCGCCTATTTTAGCCCTCTGACCCAAATGTGTCGACTATATAATAAGATGGAGTGTGCTGATGTAGACATTTGCGTCGATAATTTATACGAATTCAGCTGTTGCAAAAAAGTAATGTTGCGCTAATTACATTATATTTTACCAATGTCTTTATTTGTGTATCTTTTGTCTCTTGTCCCTCTTTGTGTTATTTGACATTTAAGTGAATTTTACATAATTTTTTATTTTTGTATTATATAACTGGTATATTTGGTAATATGCATGAGTATTTTTGTGATTATATGTAACTATTTGTATATTAACTGAGCTTTTATAACTGGATTGTTAAATAAATAAATGTGTTCTATTTTATAATTTCTTAAATAAATTTTACTCTTTATGTTTTACTAAATTATTCCATATATCACATGTTTATTAAAGCCCTTATGAGAGTATAATATAAATAAATAAATAGTGTCAATATCTTCTTTGAAGAGAAATAAGATGATCGAAAATTGCGTTTGAGATGGCCAACATGTCACCCCTGTCAATCAATAGTAATTCATCAAAAAATATTAAAATTAAAATGTTGTTTTAAACGATCGATTGTTCTGCCGCCGCCTGCCTGATCTCTAAACACTTTACGGAAATGTTATTACGAGACAGTGTTATTTCAAGTAAAGCAATGTTCCCAGTGTAATGAACGACCATTGTTGAGTGGTAAGTCATTGTGAATATAGAGTTTTAATTTAACGCGTGGGCATACCATTGTTATTTGCTATTTTATTACACCTTCCTGGCTCTGACATGCCACAGAAATATCAGTTGACCCCGGTCGGATCCTACAAATATCACGACCGCCAAATTGGTCGTTTTTACAGCAACTTATTGGGTGTTACTTTGTTTGGAATAGAGTTTTGACGTAAAATTTCGCTGATAATTTTCCTTACATTTTTGTAATATAAATATTAGATTAATGGGAGATAATTCAGTAGCTTGTTTAGAGCTAAAACGGGATCTGTAATCCCGTTTTAACACTACTGCATTCGGAATTATGAACCCGCATGTTATGCGTTAGTTGATGATGTGGGCTTTGTGATATTATAAGAACCGGCTTTCATGAGCAGTGCAACATTTACCAATTCGGCTTAATGTTCCTACTTCGAGAGTGCAAATGATTAGTGGGAGTCAAAAGCTCCCGGCTTCGTTTTATTGCCAAACGTGCTCAGCAGAGACAAAATCTGCTCGGCACTATTTGCGTCAGGTCATACTGAATTATAAAGACTATTTTTTAAGAAATTTGTAAAGATAGAAAAAGATTCAGACGCACCTAGGAATCGAAACCAGGACTTGTTCCTTGACGGGAAGTGCTCTAATCACTGAGCACATTCGACCATATCAACTTGGTCATTTTTAACTGTATTAAAACTAGCTACCAACATTATCTTCATTTTCTTCACGCATATTTTTGACTGCTATATATATGTATGATCGCAAAATTCTACCCGATCTAAATGCAATCTAGATTGTGTCTTGGATAAATATATCCATTTTAAATTTAATGTGCGACATCTAAAATTAAATATGTTTTTATACTTTCGTCCCGAACAATGGAAATTAATCTGAACTCGATGCTGATTGATAAAGTTCGTGACAATTGAAAACCCTTTATGACCATGTCCGTGCACATTCACGCAAAATATTGCCATTTTATTCGCTGGACTCGTCGAACTTAAACATAATACATAATCGTGTTCATTTATGGACATAAATGACGCGCAGGAAGCCAAAGTCCTAATACTAAAGATTACCAAACGATAATCGTTTTGCTATTGCAGCTTAAGCAAAATTATGAACCTATCGTGCTTCAAATAAATTTTCGATCTACAATATACATATATATTATTCCTCGGTTGCTATACTTATCGATCTCATCGTATTATATCATTTCAGCTGATAAATATTTGCATTACACTTTACAATGTTTTAAAGTGGGCACAGCATTCTTGGAATTGGAACGGTTTTTGAAATACTTAATTCTCTTTTTAGGTTGATCGATAGCTTTACAAGGGTTCCATGCTAACTCAACACAGTGACTATTCAACACACCTTTAAAAAGTGATATAAAGTCAAAACGATGAAAAATTTAACATAACCTACTTAACCCAGTTAATAAAGTTTTTGTTTCATCACTTTCCATGACTTTATATAACTTTTTAAAGATGTGATGAATTAGCATTTTGATGATTTTTCCGGTCACCCTTTACAAGCAATAAGTACACTAAGGACGGGTTATTTCGGAGAATTTGAACAATTCTTCAAATCTCAACGTTCATTTTCAAGTTATGTGAAAGATTTTTTCAAGTTTCTTTTTATTTCAGTTCTGTCAAGCAACTAGCCTAGATTCAAGTTCTGTTATTATAATGATATAATAACAGAACTTGAATAGGACTTTAAAAGAACCCGAAAACGAACGTTGACATTTGATAAATTGTTCAAATTCTCCGAAACAACCTGTCCCAAGAGACCTTTAATAAAATCAAAAAAGCAATATTTTTTTAATATGTGAATGAAATATTTTGTTAACACCACTTTTAACCAATAATAATCTACACGTTTCAAAGCCAATGGCTTCTTCGTCAGTGTAATGAAAATTAACGAATTGAAAAATGAATTCATTTTATTTTTAAATTCGTTAATTTTCATTATCCTGACAAAGAAGCCATTGGCTTTGAAACATGTAGATTATTATTAATTAACTAGCTGTAACCCGCCACGCGTTTCTGTGGCTCAGTCTGTCGGTGCAGATAGAGAAACAATAGCGCGTGTCACTTTTACGTCTAGCAGATGACGCTGTTTTTCAGAAAAGCATGTTTGTGCAACAGATGGCGCTGTTTTAAAAAAAACACGTTATTACCTGTCACAGGTGACATCTATATAATATAGATATATAAAAAGATGTCTTTTTAAGATGTCAGCCAGAAAAAATGGCTTTTAAAGCTCGAACCCAAGTCTGAAAGAAGTGCCCATAGGAATGATGAATTTTCCAGATATGCGACTATATGAAGATTTTAAGACTGATTTCGAATTGTACCATGATTCTAATCACGTTTCCAAAAATTTTCAGCGTGTTTGGTACCATACAGCCAGAAAAAATGGCTTTTTAAGTCCTAACCCAAGTCTGAAAACAATGCCCATTGGTTGATGGAATTTCCAGAAATGCAACTTTTTGCAGATTTTGGGAATGATTTCGATTTGGACCATAATTCTAATCACGTTTCCGAAATTTCAGCCACTTTGGTCCCATAGAAACAGAAAAAATGGCTTTTAAAAACTAGTATTTACCTTATTTTTTGTGTTATTTTAAAACTTTTACATATTTCATGATTTAGTTTCTTGTATTGCATCTCTACAGTAACTCTTTTAAAATAACTTAAATTTATATTTGATATTGTATTTCCACTTAAACCATAGACATAAGATAAAATACTTATAATACCCACACTCAGGCTTCGCCTTCGTGGGATTTTTTTTTAATTATGTACATTTATTTCAATATTTTTTATACATTTTTCAATATTTTATGTAACCAAGTATGTATAAAAAAAAAAAAAATTAAAAAAAATTAAAAAAAAACCCAGGCGTATTCGAATGCTACGTTGTGTCAAAATTTCAAAGCAATCAGTGAAGAACTTTCGGAGATTTAGGATTTTGAACAAACGAACATTTACATTTTTATTTATATAGATACTCGTAGATAGTAGTGTAAACAAAGTATTTCATTTACATATAGGTAATCAAAATGATGCTACAAAGCAATTTTACAACTATTGAAGAAGCAGTAATTTTTGTTTGTTATCTCTACTTAGAAATATATAACTTGTTATATTAAAAATGTTTGAATATATGTATATGCCTACTGACCTTTTAATCCATTTCACAAATAATGATGATGACACAGGATTCGGGGGCACAACCAACCGCAATGGACTATCATTGACGTAGGTAATTTACCAGAAACTTATACAAATATTGTGGTGGGCTTTCTTTGAAGTTCGCATCATCTCTCGTCTGTGGCTTTGATGGAAACTACCATTGGAAAGCAGTAAATAGGAATATATTTAACTTGAATAGATTAAATATAAATTGATTTGCTGATTTGGACCGTGAAAAACTTCAATTACTGTGACTAATGATACAAATTACTGTGTTGCTATACCACTCCACTATATTAGACATTAATGTTTGTTTTATAATATGTTTTTATCCGTTATTCAATAATAGTCAATATGTATTCTTACTCTCCCTGATGGATAATTTAGACAAGATAACACATACTCAAAATAATGTACTCGCTCTCTACCTAATATCCTACATAGGCCCAATAATAACTAAATGGTTGATTGGAATGGGTAGAGGAGAATGTGAAAAAATGTTAAAAAACGTCACATAATAAATAGACATAGTATAGACATAGACTAATCACACACTATATATATCTTCCATTATTCTAATTATTGCTCTACACAATTGAAACATACACAACAGCTCAAGTTCGACTCTATCATAAGATTGTAACGATTAAACATCACAAATTAAAACATTAATGAGATATATTATAGCATAGACAAATCACACACTTACTTTCACATATTTTGGTTCCTTGGAACGGGCAATTTGCCTAGTTAGGAACCATTAATTTCGACCTGATAAGGTACAATAATCTATAATCACTAAAAATATTTTAATTATAACTTATATCATTTTGTACTGTGTGTAAATCTAAAGGAATAAATAAATAAATAAAATAATATTGAATAAAACGATATGTCAAACAAACATCCTCAATTATGTCGTCATCATTGGTTTGTGGTTTGATTTCGTATACATTGCGAGGCGAAGACATCCCGAAGCGTGCTACTCCAGGTCCTTTGTCTTGTTAGTTGAGTCCGTTGCAATGCGATAAAAATTCCAAGACACTGTTTATCAGTCAGAAAGGCTTATCTGTAAGTTAGAATACGCACTTTAAACATTATTATGTTTGTGCTTGTTGCAATATGTAGATAATACATGTTTCCAAGTCTTGATATCGTGGGTGTTTATTTTATTCAGTTTTTATGTATCCTCGTCTATACTCTGCTTTCCTGGGATTATGTTTATGGGAAGATACTACGAATCGTAAGTTGATAAACTATCTGCACGCTGATAAGCGCCATTTTACCATTTATTTTGTAACCTCGACAGTACCGACGGTTTGGAGAACTCTGCACAACCGAATCGAAATTATAAATCAACAATTTATATTTATTTAGCGCACCGAATGGTTATGTTTTCTACAGGTCTCCTTTTAGCTTCTAAAATTTTAGTTATTTTGAGAATTATTGTGACAAAAAGTTTGTGATGTATTGAATTGTATTTTTTCTTATTTACTATAATTGTGAGGTTGCACATCTCGACACAGGAATTCCCTAGTGAGATGAGCGGCTTATGTTTTTGTTATTACATACCATTTTGTAATAAATTAATAAATACATTGAACACCGAGAAAGTTCGTGCCTGGGATATAAATAACTGACTATTCAGGAAGCAGGCTCTGCAACACTCAAATGAGAATGTTTGAAATGGGTATCCCAGACAGATCAAATCCGAGTAAATCTGGCTTTTAAAAAGCTGAGCTATTGACCATTTGATGGCTTAGAATTATTAGCAACTCAAAGGTTGTAGGTAATCTATAATGACTAATGATACTTCCGAGTTAACCTAGACAGAGTTCAACGTTTTCATTGTATCCATCTAAATATTATCTATATACTACTTGCTTTTACAGATACATCCACTGTCATCGTGAGTCTTTTCTTTAGCTCCTTACAAATTAGGAGAAAATATAGTCGGCGATTTGTTCTAGCACATTGCAGCCACTAAAAAATGCATTGGTGTCCGCCGTTGTTGTACAACAGAAAAAAGAACTCCGACGTCCAAAAACGCTTGGTGTGAATGAGGTTCAAACTGTCTGAACTCTTGAGAATATTAATTATACGGCCGAAGCACATGGAGCAAAATTGGCTGGCCCACGCAAGCCATCATTACCGCCTTTTTAATTGGCTATATTTGGCTAATTACATACAGGCATAGGCACATGGTGTGTACATTATTATCTAATACCTATATATGCATTTTATCTACCTACCACTACCCACCAACTATGAGTAACAGGCACTATCCCGATATACATTGCCAAAGGAATCAAACATTTACTTTGGTAAATTAATAATAGATTTAAATTGCTAGGAATCTTTTAAAATCTATATGAATAAAAATGTTAATGTTCATTTGTTCAAAATCTTAAATCTCCGAAAGTTCTTCACCGATTGCTTTGAAATTTCGACACAACGTTGCATTCGATTACGCGTGTGTTTTTATATACATATCTTCTTAATATATAAAAATCACGTGTAACTGTGTTCGTACACGCTAATCTCCGAAACCGCACAAACGAACATAATGAAATTTTGTGAATGTGAAATAGATAGACTTGGACGCGATAGGTGGCGCTGTTATCGAAATCTAAAAAAAAACTTTCCTCAACGATTTTTTTTTTTCAGATTTCTCATCCAAAAATACATACAACCACAATTTATAACTTAATACCTTCCCTACATAGAAGGCGGTCTGTGGCAGGACAATGTCTTATTTTATAAAATGCATTCCAAATGGTTGAGCTAAATTCTAACTGGTTTCTAAGCTTAATATTATATAAAGATGTACCCTTCGTATGTTTGTGCTCGCAAAACTCGAAAACTAGTCGACCAATATCCAAAGTTCAATGTTATTAGTGCCAGGGGTGTTTAAATGGTAGAAGATATCGGGGACGCCCGAGGAATACTTTTGGCAATATCGAGTCGGTGTAATGTAGTTTTTAACAATAACATTGTGGTATTAGTAGTGAATGGTGGCAGAAGTCGGAGGCACCCGAGAAAGACATTAGCAATATCGAAGCATTGCGGGAAATCCACTACTATTATACATATGTAACCTGTGACAGGTAAAAACATTATTTTTTGGAAAAAACAGCGCCATCTATTGTTTCTCTATCTTCACAGACTGAGCCACAGCAACGCGTGGCGGAGTATTGCTAGTTTATTAAATAAATTGCTCATTTCCTATTTACCGATTAATCGTACCAAGCTAATAATATAACAGTTTCTTTGGAAAATGTCGTCTCTCTATGTTAATGATTGCAATGTGAATTTTTTAGTGTGATATTATTTGGGCGACGATGTTGGTGGTGAATTTTAATCATCGTTCGATTATTTCAATGGAATCGTATGCTTACATTGGTGACCGGACAACACAACACCGTGACATATCGACACTTATGAAAAGTGACACAAAGTGATGAAAAAACTAGATTAAGTTTATAATACGTTTCCTTTTTCATCGCTTAAATCGACTTTATATCACTTTTATGAGGTTTATTGATTTGTCTCTGTATAGAGTTGTCATGGGACCCTAAATTGCATCACAGAACGCTGAATAGCCCTGCTATTTATCACGGTCCGAAATAAAACTAGAACGGTATGTCTTCAACCTGCACGAAACTGAAATACAGACTTCGTGTTCGTTGACGGCCTCCGTGGTCGAGGGGTAAGGCTCTCGACTAGCAATACGAATGTCGCGGGTTCAAATCCCGGCGTGCGCAAGTAAATTTTATTCGTTGAATTTCACAATTAATTCATTAAAAATAATGTATAGAATACTTGCTGCACGTTCCAGAGTGAAAGATACTGACAATGTGATATAAGCCCTCGTGTAAGACCGCCATTCAGAATTGAAACTTTGACTCAATCTCAATAGCCAGGTTATCCATTACCTTCAGCCTCACAATATACATCAATTATTGAGGATCTTATAGTCTCACTGGCTCCAGAGGGTTGGAAGCCATCGACCAACTTGAATGAACTATTAAACTTGTCACGCTCGTTTATGAAGCAATTACCCATGGAAGAATATAATTGCTACAAGATCTGTTTGAAATTAATTATTAATGGTTTAGGACTTGCTTCTTTGTAATCTTTGTATGCACATAATCGCCCGTGACTGCTAGCGAGTGGCGACACAGTCCAGTATGAGGCCAATCACGTTGACACGTCAGATCAGTTGATTACAAGGACCTAGAACAACGTTGATCTCTGCATTAAAACAATTAAATAATATTATTTTTCATATATCGCTTTCTACTACACTCTTGCAAAACTAACTACAATTAGTACAAAATTCTATGATTAAATTACTAGTTCCAAAACATATTTTCACAGAGGCGAAACATATCATTATCGTATCAGAACTTGACTGTCTTACCGGTACAGGCCTTATTATGGCACAAAATATTGATTCAGCATATATCTGACTCTGAATATAAGAGGAAAGTCGAACATGAACATAATACTAGGTTCACAAAAAATGAAGGAATGCTTGTACCAAAACATAACAATAAATACGGACAGCGAACCCTGGAATACAACGTGCCCAAAATATTCAACAAGTTACCAAGCAATATAAAAAATGCGAATTACCTCAGAGATTCAGATATATGCTGAAAACATGGCTACTAAGCAGAGATACTCTGTATTAGTAATACTTTTGAATATGGCAGTGGTTGGTGATAAACATGATGTATAAGTTGTATTGTAATAAGTAATAATATTATGAAAATATGTTACATTGTAATTGAACATGAACATCCTGTTGACAAACTGCTTAATTGCGGTTTAATGGGATTGTACTTTGAAGAACAATAAATAAATAAATAATCGTTTTGAGTTTAGTGTGTAATTTGTTCTGAAAAGGTAGGTTGTTCTTGGTCTGAACATTGCACACGGTAATATTGTTTTTTTTAATGATGGTATAATTTATGAAGAGCTCAGATGAAAAGCCTTTTCACAGCGTGATTCTATAAGTACCATTCTTGTTATTGTTTATTTGAAACGAAGCAAAATATCAACATTTTAATGTATTTTTTAAAAATTAAGATGTTAATAAAATTCACCAACATGGTAAAAAAAACGGAAAAATCTTTTGTATGTATTAGCGTCTTCAATAATTTCAAATTAACTTTTTGGCATCATTTTTAAATAAATAATAATAAAACACTCTTTTAACCACTGTTTTATTAAAAAAGTCATATCAACATGATTTTGAACCAATGGTTCCTTTTACGGCTGCTTTTACTTATACTTTTTATCCTTTATAGTTGTGTCACACGGCGCCATAATACTCTCAGAGCGTTTTTCGGGCGTGACCTATACAGATTATTTATGTTGTAGCTATAATATTGCTCTCACACCCCTTGGCATAACAGGTGAGTGGGAGAGCACGGAATATAATTTCTTTTTACGGAATCTGTCACTTGGACAACTGACATCCGCGTGACCATGGCATCTCCCTAATTCATCAGACCCCCTGAGGGGGTAGCACTATTTTAAAATATCGCTCGGCTAGCAGATCACGCCACAACATCTAGGCCACGCCCACACGTATAACATATTGCCTGTTTCTTGTGACAAGTCTGTGTATGATTGTATGGCGAGCTATATGGTGATATAGGCCACGACCAAAAACCGCTTTGAGAGTATAGCGTCCTGTGACTAGTTATGTATAAATTCCCGGGAATTTATTTCTGGGGAATATACCCGGGAATATTCCCCTGCACGGGGAATTTTGATTTTAACAACATAATACCTCAAAAAGAATAATATTTATTAAATAAAATATACACACATATGGTACACATAGAGCAGGATAGATCCATAAAAACTATTCCCATATATATAGGAATAGGATCCAGAAGAAAAATAACAAAAAAAAACCGATCAAAATTATTTTAAAGTGAGTAGTATCTCTATATAATTGTATACTGTACAGTATTAGTAGCCTATATACACTTTATGCTAGTAAACGGTACATATAAAAAATCAATCGTAAAACTGTAAAAATGACACAACTTCACAGATCGTTACTGTTCATCTGATGATACCGATTGGACACTGACACTATCAACTTCGCTTCCACTTTCACCTTCATATTATTATTCTTCTTCTTCTTCTTCTTCTTCTTCATCCGACCCGGACGAAGTTGTTGCCGACTCAGGATTATCTACGTTTTCTTCTTCCTCAGCACAGTCAATTGGATGTTTGCGTTTGCGAGTACCAGATAGGTTTGAAACGTTATGATGCGAAGCAATCTGCTCATCCGTGGAAGAAAGGGTTTTCTTGGGAGCAACTTGAGAGCCTCTTTCAGAGGAAAGAAGTTTCCAATTGTGTGCCACAAATGTTTTTTTCCCTGCTCTTTGAGTTGTTAGACGATTCCTCCGTGTTGTATGAATGCGACTAAACGTGCTAAAAGATCTCTCAGTGGCTGCTGAAGTAATGGGAGCAGTCAATATTCTTATGGCAACCTGTGACAAATCAGAACATCCGCACATCCCCTTCCACCAGGGTCTCTATTCCCGAACAAAGAACAATAGTTACTCGTTATGCTCCTCGCAGCGACCAAAAATTACTCGTCGTCGCGACCAACTTTGTCGAATCCTTCAATTTTACGTATTCTTGAACGTCGAACGATCGAAGAGATGATTATATTGGCAGCCCTGTGAATATTGTCTATGTTCTTGATGTTATTCAGATTTCTATGGTGTGACTGTCAAACTGTCAAACAGTGAAACCAAACAAACAGATATGGCCGCGGGTTACGTTACTAATAATCAAAAACAATTACTAATTCAATTGGTAAGTTCAGATATTGAACTAATGCGTGGCAAATTTTCGTCATCTTTTACCTTTGCGGAATCCCGACGGAGATGGCAGGTGATTGCCGAACAATTGAATGCCATGGCAGGGGCAAATAAAGATTTCAAACACTGGAGAAAGGTTTGTTTTATTTCCATTAATTTGTGTGTATTGTACACTTAAAATGTTTATTTGTTACCCTCATACTTCGTTCAAATGAAGCTCTGCCTATGACAAATTTCTATTCAACAAAACGAGCACCGTGCTCACATCTAACATGGATTCCATGCCGAATCAAGTCCTCTTTGAAAAGTCAAAGCTATGAAAAAAATAATTCTAAAATAGCCCCCCTAACCTAACCTATTTTTTATCATCACTTTTCTGAAGAGGTTCCGAGTTGTCCAGTCACCGCTCACATAGTGTTTCGTTTAGCCTGATTTCTATGTTAAAATCATGATATTGAAATTAATGATGATGGAGCTACGCTACATCAAAGCCGATTGCTTCAAAATTCAAGTAAAATTGTGTGATCTTGACGTTGTCCCTCTTTTTGAATATTTTAAGTTCTTATAAAGTCTCTTTCCACTAATATTTTGTGCAAATAATTAATATAATTCCAAAATATTTTCAGACATGGCAAGACTTAAGGTCGAAGGCCAAACTCAAGAATGCCTCCTTGAGGCGGCATGCGGCCGGGACGGGAGGCGGACCACCAGCGCCAGCAGTCAGCCTCAACGCTACTGACGAGCTCATTCTCCAAGTGATCAACCCAGTGTTGATTACGGGACACACGGAAGTTGAAGGGTCGGAGGTCAACTTCGATTTTTCATCTCTCGAAGGCCCTCAGCCTGTTGCTGGCTGCAGCAGCTGGCAGTCTGTTGAGGTGCCACTGCTCTCGGAGGCCACACCTCCCCTTGTGGAACTTCCTACCCATGAGCCTCCACCCGCACAGACTCCGAGGCGTACTGCGGCATCTCGGAGGTTCACAGATTCCCAGAATCTATCCTCTACACTCGTCGAGGAGGGGGAGAGGCGTTTGACGAATTCCACAAATTTTTCAAATGGAATGTTGACTGCAATGACTAGGCTGACAGATGCAGTTGAATCTGTTAGTTCTCTGTTAATTATGGTGGTTCAACTATTGGAAGAAATAAAGGCCAAATCTAACCCTTGACAATTTGATGTCTTATTTCTTCCAATAGTTAAACCACCAAATTGCAGCCAAAAGTCCATTAAATTTTTTTGTTTTATTAAGCAAACTCCTCTCCTGTTGCGGCCAGCACTGGCTGGAGAGAGGAAAAGTCGAAGTTAACCTCCGACTCTTCAACTCCCGTGTGGCCCTTAAGGTTAAACGTCACATACGTTACAATCAGATGATAATAATTTAATTGGCGCCATCTGTGAATGCGTCGATTATAACTTACGTGACATTTCACCTTAATCAACACTGGGTTGATAAATAAAACTAAATGTGGTGGTTAACTTGTATTCAAAATATGTATCATTTTTTGTCAACATCGTTTTCTGTATAAATTGAAATTGTAACGTTTTCTGCGTTATATGATAAAATTGTGATACTACATATTCAGTAGCATTTTAGTCTGAAACTGAAATGTTTTCTGCGTTATATGATAAAATTGTGATACTACATATTCAGTAGCATTTTAGTCTGAAACTGAAATGTTTTCTGTGTTATATGATAAAAATTGTGATACCATTTAGTAGCATTTTAGTCTGAAACTGAAATGTTTTCTGCGTTATATGATAAAAAATGTGATACTATTTAGTAGCACTTTAGTCTTATTGCAAAATGTTTTTTCTTTAAAATTAACCAAAGGTAGTTTTTTTTTATTTAGTAACTATATGTATATATAATATTTTTTACATTTTTATATGAAACTTTAATATATACATTAGTATACAATATCAGCGCAATGAGTGCGAGTTTTATTTTTATCATGGATAATTAAAATGTTTTTCTGATTACCACCAGAGTTGTAATTGTAATAGAAAATATCAGACTTGGTTAGTTCCATCAGTGTACTAATTGTTTAGTTTTAGCTTGTAATATAACATACGTTGAAATAATTAAAATTGTAATTGAAAAAGTGAAATTATCCAAAGATGGTTAGCATACAATATATTGTGATACTATTTAGTAGCATTTTAGTCTTATCGGACAATGTTTTTTATTTTAAATTATCCAAAGATGGTTAGCATACAATATATTGTGATACTATTAAGTAGCATTTTAATCTTATCGGACAATGTTTTTTCTTTAACATTAACTAAAGATGGTTAGTATACAATATCAGCGTAATGAAAGCGTTGTAATTAAACAACTGAAAGTGTAATGTTTCCTGCGTTATATAAATTGTGATACTATTTGGTAGCATTTAGTTTTATCGGAGATAAATATAATGTTTTTTCTTTAAAATTATTCAAAGATATTTAGTAGACAATATCAATATCAGCATAATGAATGCGATTTTTATCATGGATAATTATAATGTTTAACTAATTAACACCAGAGTTGTAATTTATTAGAAAAATATCAGACTTGATTAGTTCTATCAGGGTACTAATTATTTATTTTTAGTTTTTATTACAAAATATATTGTCATTGTATATTGAAAACTGTGTTGTTTCTGTATTATTTGATTAAAAAAATTATGATATTCTTAATGTTAAATACATTTTTTTATGATCACACCATTGTTTTCTTACATTTTACATTACTATATTATCAGAAAATATATAAAACTTAACAAAATATACAATACTGAACGTGGGGCGAGACCCACCCAAAAGAGATGGGGCTTATTATTTTTTACAGCAACTGGATTCAAAATAATGTTTAAAATGTCTAGTTTCCAACATAACCTTCTTTGTGTCAGGTAATCAGCCACGGCCAGTGTAAAACATAGATGGTATTATGTCGGCCTTAAATAAATTAGTTGGCTTGCAACCAAAAAATGGTGATGCTTTCAAAATCACTTATTATAATCACGTGTAAATATTGTATTTGAAATGTTTGTTGTAACGCAGCCTCATATAGCCTCACCTCACCACTTAATATTTGTGTGTAAAACGTAAGAGGAAGGTTTATATGTATAATACATGCGTGTAAATATTGTATTATTTTATTCAGTAGAGAAAAGTCGAGAAATTCAAAGATTCAATTCAGGCAGCGGGCGGTGTGAATTTGAAATGTATGCAAATTAACAGATGGCGTTGGTTATAACGGTTGGGTAAGCCACAGCAGCGTGTGGCCGGGTCTGCTAGTTAATAATAATACGATCCAGACACTTGGCAGATAATTAAAATAATTGACAAATAATATACAGTGAACAGAATAATAAAAGGATAAAAAGACTTGTATAAACACAAAGAATTTAAAAATAATTTTGAACTATCGTATTTCGAACAGCTCTACCAGCCGCTAAATCTGAGTTAATTCTGTTAACAGCCCCAGGCTCAAGAGGAGCCATTCCTCCAGCAATCAGCCCTAAATCTAGACTGTGATCAATCAGGTATTCCGGAAGATCAAATTTATCTTCCACGCACATATTGTGAAGCACTATGCATGCATTGATAATTTTGGACGCCTTTTCAGGAGCATAATGAAGAACTCTATTTTACAAAGGCAACGGAATCTCATTTTTAAAACACCGTTACATCTCTCAACAGTAGACCTGATTGATCTTAGTTTTGCATTGAATCGGTCTTCAGGAGATCCAGGTACAGCCCTATCGATTTGGGTCATTAACCATGGCCGCAATGGGTATCCAGAGTCCCCCAGAAGATAATACCCGGATTGACCCCTCCTGTAGAGCTCCTTCAGCACGGGTTCCACAGAACATGACCTCCAGATAAAGGCATCATGAGTGCTCCCAGGGAAACGTGCATCCACATGTAAGATTCGGAGATCCAAGTCACAAATCAGTTGGACATTAATTGAATGATACGCCTTTCTGTTCACATATATATATTCCGGATGTACGGGATCCCTCACCTTTGGCGGGAATATGGCTACGTGAGTGCAGTCGATGCACCCAACAATCCCTGGGAATCTGTATTTATCGAAAAACCAATAGTAAACAAATATTATTGATACAGCCAATCTTAAAATAAGTACAAAATGTGATCTTTAGTAAGTACAGTAATTAATTCATTCTTTAATGAAATATAACAATTTTGGAATAAAAAATATTATATGTGCGTGTAAAAGCTGTATTAAATGTGATATAAACATAATGTTCCTATAATAAACTTACTTCATCCTCATCTGGTTTAGTGCCTGGATATTAGGGGGAAATTTTACCCATAGGTTGAAAATTTCGGGTTTGTTTAGGGCATTTACTACTTCATCCGTGACATGGAGGGTTGCGAAATTGCAACGTGCAGATTACAACCCACGGGCAACTGGTAACTCCCCGTGGCAAAAAAATTTAATGCTGCTAACACCTGCAAAACAAAGTTGCAACAGATTAATTAGCAAGTTAATTTTCGTGTGAAACCATTAAAAGTTTATTTTAAATCATTTTTGTACTCACCTTGGTTTCGACATCTATAGCTGAAGAACGGGATGGGGGTGGAATAAATGGAGACACAAGGACTATCAGCCGACGCACTAAGGCTTTGTTGAGCCTAAAATTTCTTATGAAGGCTTCATCGGTCGTATTGGCGAAGGAATCTACCCTCTGACGAAACGTTCGTGCAGGTCTCAAAGCAGCTGCTTCAGCTTGCTCAACATCGTGAATCACAGCCTACATCGCTGGTAAATCAGCCATTATAAATTGCAAAATGGCTTTACAAAAATAGACGATGTCTTTGCGGGTGCGAAAGTTCGCGCGAGAAAACAATAATGCCAGATTTTGACAGCTAATTGCATAGATACGCTAACAACCTACCGCTCGCTGCCCGTTTCTACTGGTTTACCCCACTCGTTGTTATGTGGAATGACTTTTGACGTTTGGCGTCTAAGAATCTTCCTTCGACCAAGCTCAAGAATAACCAAGTCGACCAACGGACGTACTTTCGACGGCGATTACGAGCGACGACGCTTCCAGAATAGAGCCCCAGGTCGTCTTAGATAACTGCTAACACTCAATAAAGCATCCAAGAGAAGTGTAGAAACCATTTTATTAAAAATAAAATAAATTCCCCGTTTTCGGGAATTTATTTCAGGTCGGGGAATATTCCCGGGTCTACATCACTACCTGTGACACAACCATTAACCCATCGGCATGCTTTTTTTATTTGTGACATCTGTGCATACTTGAGAAGGATTATTACTGTGCAGTATTGTACCCCATATTTCCCCAAATTAAACCCTTTTTATGCTTTTATATAGATTATAATTTTATTGTGAACTATCTAAGTATGTGGGAAAAGTTTTAGTCGCCCCAATGCCAAGTTGGCAATATGCAGATGCGAAAAAAGTGCAGCCCTCCAATATTGGCGGCAGATATGTCGATGGGTTAAATATACTTTGTATCCTGAAAAGGGAACCATTTGTTCCGAAGCATGTTTAAATATTGTAAACTTTGGTATGGAGTAAGTAATTACTGTACCTACATATCCCTGTAATTTCAGTTTTTCAACTTACAACTTGCAAACATTTTTGCATACCTATATGATTTATAAATATTATTTAAGTATTCTGTTTACGAACATACATTTCAACCTTCATACTTTAGTTCCAGATGATAATATGGCCTAGTTATTCAAATAATTATAATTGTAGCTGAGAACGAAATGCTCTATTGATTTGTAACCTCACCACAAAATATATAATACATAATGCAGGTACCTATACAATAATAGATACCTCTTCTCGGTATCAAGTATCACGTTTCAATTCCCCGACACTTCTTGTCACTTCGGTTTTGGAATGTAAACACACTTTCTCTAAACTTGTACTATTCTCTAGACCGAGCTGGGTCAATGGCGTCGGACACATTAGGCATCGTCGCCCTCGTTAATCAAATTGCTTTTCAATTCCGATTTCCTGATAAACCATCCTGCAACCAACCTGTGTTGCATTACTCATTTGATGTGCCCAACTAAATGGTCAAAGCTCGTGCTCCGTAGGCAGCTGGAGACTCATTCGTCTCAATTGATCGACTCAATTTGGAGACAATTGAATCGTCGGATCCCTTTATGTTGTGAAACAACATGAAACACTTTAGCTCGTGATGAAGGGAAAATACGCGACAAAATGAGGGTTTGCGAAAGACGAACCTCGTTTCTGAAGGATTAGGAATGATGAGGTTTGAGTAGGTACTTTCTGGAGAAAATTATGTAGTTATTAGTACTAACCTATCAGAAGATTGTCGCTTGTAACTCGAGTTTAGATGAGTTCATCTTTATCCTTGCATACATTTTGTTTATTTTTTTATATATGCACAGGGACAGTTAGCGGGTCAAACTCACTATGGGAGAATTTCATTTCCCCCGATTTGCTAATGTGGGACGTCTCACTGCATCCTTATGTGGTGAACCCTAATTATTAAAATATTATCCCCCTCGTGGTGATGAACATTGGCCCGGTATTTCAGTTGATTTTAAGCTCGGCTCGGTCTATGATTTTAACAGAGGAACACTAAAGTGCTTCTTTTTCTTTGTAAAACCAAACTACTGTCTACGAAATGGTATCTGTGCTGTCTAATGCCATCTTTCAAAATGTCAACGTTGAGGCGGGTTTAATTTACGAGTCGATTTTTGATAAAGTTCCCCACTTCAATCAGCATGGTACTTACTGTATACGAGGATACTAGTTTTAAATACTATTTGTTTTGCTGGAGTCAATATCAATTACTTAGCTTATCAATTACTAATATCAATATTCCTCATCGCTCGATGAATAAAATAGTCAATACTGACAAAATTACGCAGCTTACGTAAATATCGGTGAGATGGGAGTATGTAATTATTATTTACGTAAACATCAAATTCAACATGTGTTATTGCTAGCGCCTCGGCGTCTAAAAAAGTAACTATTATGCGGCTTATCAAGTCTTGAACGGCCGATTTAGCCCACTCAAATTTGAGCGAGGATACGAACTGACTGATATACCGGGCCATACTCTTATAATAAACAGGGTTAACCCTGTCACATGTGCTTGTAGGGGATGCGGACGTTGGGGTGATGGGTGGGTCATGTGAAAAACCCCAGCGATCCTGTTTTGACTCGGTTGTAAACTTTTATTCGTTATTCTAATGTATGCATTCAAATATCTATTAAATATTTCATTCTGCGATGATAAATATTATCATCATAATATCAAAATATTACGTCATCGTTTTTTTTTTCTGTCTCAAAGACGGTTTTGCGTAAGCAGTTTTTGTAGGCCGAGCCGTTTCTTTTTAAATACATATTAGTACAGTCTGTTCTGCAATATGCCATTATCTGTTGGAGAGCAGCTTACAAAACTAGCCTGACTGCCATAGAAATTGTTCAAAAAATCATAATAAAAATAATACTTAAAAAACCTCCAGACTTCCCCATTGAACGCGTATTCGAAAAATTGAAAGTTCCTACATTTTAACACTTATTTATGAAAAATTCAAATTATAAAAGAAAAAAATAAATACTCATTCGAGGTGAAACTCGAACCAGACTTAAATATATATTTGCATGCCATAAACTACACACTTCTTTTGCCCAGCACCATTATACCCACCAAGGAAAACATTTCTTTAATAAATTACCAGAAAAAAATAAAAACATTATGATAAAAAACAAATATTGAACAATATAAAAAAATATTTTAGGGAAATCGTTAACAAATAAACTGATTCCCCTAGTTTCACTTGAAAATCTCACAAATTATCCCACTATACTCTATTTATCCTCCATAATATATATTTTTCTTCCTTCCAAATACAATAATTTGTATGGATTTTAATTTTGTAATTTTAATTACTTGGTAAATTACCTAGTATAGTTATAGTACCTAGTTATATTATGTTTTCGCAAATGTACACTCCTCTTCCATCCACAAGCAAATGCTTTTAATGGAAGTGTAGTATAAATTAAAACAGTATGACTTGTAAACATTGTATATTAATTGTAAAAAAACACAAATAATAAACATCCATTTAAATTTAGATTTTGTTGCAAATCCATGCAAATCTTGGAGCGGAAATTAACCCACTTTCCGACATTCGATCGAGCTGAAACTCGGCAGATTGACTCGTCGATGGCAATGCATTTTATCAACATTTGGTGACAATGACGCGGTTGACTCCAGTCCTTAGGGAAGAAGTTCAAAAAACAGTTTAAGAGCCAGTCTCCGGGGAGGATGGTTCAATCCTCAGTCAAATCACAAAAAAAATCTTCTTTGAAATTGACTTCTTGCCAGCCCAAGAGATGGCGCAACCAGGTCGAAAATTGAAAAAAAGATGTATTGTAGTATAAAAAAAACTGCTTTTCACGGGTTGATTTTTTACTACCGCCTGAAAGCGGCTTATGAACTAAGTAGAATAATAATGTTTTTGGACCATGTAAACGTGTAGTTTATTTTTTTTTTGCTGCGTCTTTTGTCTTTCTGTTGATTTATTTATGGAAAAAGTTCGAAGCGTGGCGAGGTTTTCTTTATACCATCTGCCGGTGAATAATTGTTTCTTTTTCTTGGTAACTGCATTACTCACGGAGTCGGTAATATTGTTGGAGGAAGTAATGAAATATTTAGGCATTGCTTCGCTACTTCGACACGCGTTGAACATGTGTTGTGACTGTCAATCACTACTTATGTGATAGGTATATTCATTTCAATAATTTCTTAATTCTCGGTGTTTAACTTTTGATTTTCGCATGGACATAAAAATCCCTGGATAGAGCATTAGTGCGATTTTGACTGAATGATATTGAAGTCGAATCTAGGGTGAGGGGAAATTGTCTAGCAACCATCTTGTATGACAAACTTTTAATTTTGAATGATGTGTATGCAAAGTGTTACATAGTGAATACATTTTGTTTGTATGTTGTTAGTGTAGTTATAACGGAGCATGATTTTTTCGGTATTTGATCAGGTGGGATATGTCATTAAAAAAATACAGTAGTTTTCTAAATTGTTCCCGAATAGTTACGTCCAGGGTTTATTAGGTCCATTCGACATACAATACGGAGTGTTAAGCGACGTACTTGACTTACTTTAACCATCGATTCCTGACATTATTTGGACTAAAAAATGTTGATGAAATTTTGGTCTCCTGTGACTTTTTAATGTTTTTTTTTCTTTTTCAACTTAATACCTAAAAAAATCAGTAAGTATTGGACAGTTAACAAGTCATTTTATACCTTTTTGCTTACAAATCGTTTCAAAAGTTTGTCATACAAGATAGCTGCCAGGCAATTTCCCCGTACCCTAGATTTGACTTCAATGTCATTCAGTCAAAATCGCACTAATGCTCTGTCCAGGGCCTTTTAGGTTAATAATGATAGTACAGTGTCATAACCCTACATATATTGGACCTAACCTAGCCTTATCTAATCTACCCCACCAGAGGACCCCAGGCTATACTGTATAGTGACTATACAGTATAAAATTGTACACATACTGTAAAGATAAAGCCAGGGGACCCGGAGTCGGTTGGGACGTTGTGAGACGTCGACGGACTACACGGAGAGAAATTTTTGCCCGCACGACAAATCAACAGGCCTTAAAATTAAACATCAATTTAAGAATGTTTTATCGATTTGCGTTCATAATATTTTTTTTTAAATACTTCAAACTATGCACATGCCCGTATCATGGTGGTAACATAGAACAAATAAGAACATATACAATAATGTATGCATATATTTAGTAAAACTAATAATATAAAAAAAAAAAATAATATAAAAACAAAAATAACGGATTTGGGTGCTTTGGTGTTGATAGGCAAATCCGGAGACGTCGTCGTGCATAACAGCAGACTCTAAATCTGCTTCTCCAGTCCTCGAGTCCAGTCCTATCCAGTCCAGTCATCATCAGTCCAGTGCAGTCTAGTTTTCAATTCAGTCAGACCGTGATTGGTCACATCATGATGGTACAAAGATTTTTTCTTTGTAATGCAAAAATATGGGGATTCCGACGTCATGATGATATATGCGTAATTTACTAAAAGTTTATCAGGAAACCTGTTAATTCGTTCGTAAGGCCCGCAATCCCGCTTTTAATCGGAATTAACAATAGTTTTAAGAGATTCTTAATAAATTAGCAAAGCTCATTGCGATGCCGGAAATATTCGGGTTATGCAAAAAATCCGTTGAACCCTCGAGATTTTTAATTTTATTACTCTCGAAAGTAGAAAATAGTAAGTAGCATTTGTAGTGAAGACAGTCCCTCGATGTCATAATGTAGATTTCTTTTATTACATGTATTTCTGTAATTTCCTTTTGAAATGTGGTTACTTATTGATAATAAGCGCGTGTCTACACACTATCCGGTATCATTTATGATTATCTATTTTCATGTCATGAGAGAATTAATTTAACGACCTTTTACCTACTAAAGTCTATTTGTAACTCTTTCCTTTATACATTATGGCAACCACTTATTGTTTGTGAAACCTTTGATTGTGACGGACGGTGAAATTGCATGAGAAAAAATGTTTGAAAGTGAAATTTTGTCGACGTCAGTTGATGCGAATTTAATGCTACTTAATGCGATGTAATATTTCTTTTTGAGTAAAGATATGCTATTATTAAATGTTACATAACTCTGTGTATAATGCATATTTCCCTTCTGCATTCCCACATTTCAATATTTTCGCTTTGTGCTTGATTGAAGCTTATTCTTCCTAGTGTATTATGTGTTTATTTTGTCAGTGGTCTTCAACCATGGAATGCATGGATCCATGACCTGATGTTATTCTTCAAGGAAACCTTATCTGGTTGGCTCTGTGGGAATTTGTAATTTTATTTAGGGCCCACCGTTTTCCCGCCCTGCTATAAATAACCGATGGTTATTCCTTCGGGTCGCTCACAAGGAATTTTTTTTTGTATATGAAGCTACTCATAATATAACTACTTTATACCCTTAGTATCCCTGCACAGCATAAATTAGTTTAAGGGTGGTGAGATAGCTAAATTTACTTATTATGAAAATGGTGATAAAACTAACAAAGAAAAGCTAATCTGATAAATGAAGAAAACAAAATGAAAAAACGAGTATTTGCTAATCAAAACAAAATAATAGTTGAATGGGGTAAAAAATAGTAAGAATAAAAATACCTGGTCTTTTGCAGGGAAAGGTCTAACTACCCCCAAAGAGGGGAGTGTGAATTTATACTGTTTGTATGTGATATCAATGATTAAAAACTTTCACGTAACCCAGGTCGACGAACGACTTTTTATGAGATGACCCCATTCTCCAAAGCCATCAGTAAACAATGGTGGCGTAGTCAACTATTGTGCGAAATTAATAATTATAGTCATTCAATGAACTTGTAAAATGTATTCTTCATTAATAAATCTTCTTCATTGGTTCGCGGCAAGCTTGCGAATCGATCCTCCACTCCGTTTGTCACAATATTATCTACATTAATCATATTATATTTTTGGTTATTCGAATAACATATTGATTATATAGCCTAGTGGTCGGCAAAGTGCGGCTCCGGAGCTGCATGCGGCTCTTTGGCTCCATGAGTGCGGCTCTGGCTCAAATATCCACGGCCAGCAGGTATCAGCAGGTTTCAGGAGTTAAAAACAGCAGAGCGACCTTAGCATTCGTCAAAAATCCTCTTAATGCTACGATAACTGAGTTGACATTTTTCCTTTTGGCATTGACATTGGTAACTTTGAAATACAATTGCAGAATTTAAAAAACAATGAAATATGGAGCTCTAAATTTCAACGTCTTTGTATTGGTTTTGAAATATTGGAGAAAAACAAATGTGATCTTAGTTCATAACACAAGTGGTCTGCTTTGAAAGACCTGGAGAAGGAAGACATGATCAATTTCAACGTCTGGAATCAATCTCACGATTAGCTGAAAAAGCTCGCGTTTGCTTTTCTTTCCCTTTTTGGTTCTACATATTCATGCGAACAATCTCTTTCAAGCATGAACTTTATCAAGAGTAAGCTGAGAAGTCGTCTTATTGATGAGAACCTGTAATCATGCCTAAAATTAAAAACAACAACATACAAACCTGACTTACTGAAAATTTCCAAGGAGATGCAATGACATTGTTCGCATTAAGTGTTTGTCAGTCATTGTCATGATTTAAATTTATGGATACCTTACTTTCATATTATTGTTTATCAACGAATAAATTTTTATTAAGTGTGAAATCAAGTTTTTTTCCGTGTACCCGTAATTTAAGGGTAGGTCTAAAATTATAATAAAGGTTTACTAGATTAAAAAACAGATTTGGCTCTCATAATTTTTTTTAAACGTTGTAATAAACATATTTGGCTCTTTGGCCAATAAGTTTGCCGACCACTGAATTATAGCCTATCAAATACTTATTTTCATACTTGGTGATCGCATCTCTTCCGCTAACCAGTTTTTATAAGAAAATGGGTACATTTTGCGACACCGGTTTGTATTTTTTTAATAACTTTGTAGGCGCGTCCGTATCTGTCAATAAATGCCTGGGTATCTGGTAAGCATAAATAAAAAAAATCACCTGGTAAGTCACCGCGTCACCGTGTGACTTACCGGATACCAGAATTCTGCCATACTATTCAGAATACAGCTTGTAATATACAGTTAACGTGCTGAATAAGTCGGGTTTCTTTCGTTAAAATCGGTGTTGCTATGAATAAGTCAGTGGAATGTTTCATTTTAATATCTGTGGACAATTTGCACATTGGTTAGTTTGAACAATGATTTGCCTGCAAGTCGCAGGTGCACTTGTTGTGAATTTCCTGGTATTTGTTCAGCTGGATAAAGAGTATTGCTGGTTGTTAACGCTCAGGTCATTAAAAATGCACGATTAAAGAACAGTCGTCATAATTATTCTCAACTGATTATTTATATCTATTGATAGTTACTTGGTTGACGTAGGAATAAAAACTTCTAACAATTTCTGCTTTTTAAATTAATTTGTTCATCTGGTTTTTTTTCTGCTCTTCTTAATGTGGCTGTGGTCCAGACACTCTGAATACCCGGCTTAACCTTTTCGTTTCTCATCCTCTTTAACGCCCTACTCGACCCCAATTATTTACTTTAAGATAATCTTCAAATGTGTCATTATTTAAAACAACAACTAAATTAATGTGAACGCTGATAAAATCGAGCTCTAGTATAAGAAATAATAACAAACAATGGTATGCCGCAAATGTTAAACACAACAATGAGTCACAGATTAAACAATGGCAAATTACCGCAATTAACGTTATAAACACAGCAGTGGACGTTGACAGTCAGCGGTAATCACGAAGCCGCATTCAGACGGGAGTCAAAAAAACACCCAGGAGTCCTTTTTTAGTCAATGACAACCCCACTAAAAACTGGCGTGGCTATAATGGCTACCTTAAATAGATGAAGATTTCCGGGTGTTTTTTTGTTGTTGTTATTTTTTTAAATACAAAGAATTCAAGTTGTTCGACAATGAAATGTGTCAATTGTTCGACCATGATTTTCGACTTGAATAAGTATCTAATTATTATGTTATTTTGCGTGTTATAGCCGAGACGGTCATGTTATATTTTTTTATTCAACGATCGACAGTCGCAGTATGGAATACGATGTATGAATTGTATTGAGTTGTGCACATTGATAAAATACGTACCTATGTACCTATATAATTTTAATTTTTTCATATATACCGCACAACGTGTGCCATCAACAAAACTAAGAATAGAAGTACAAAAACTCAAACAAAAGAATTAAGTAACAAAAATAAAATGTAAGAGTTCAACAACTTAAAGAAAAGTATAAAATGTAAAAGTACAGCAACTCAAAAAAGGTATAAAGTAACAAGTATAAGATGTAAAAATACAACAACTCAAAGAAAAGTATAAAATGTAAAAGTACAACAACTGAAAGAAAAGTATAAAATAACAAGTATAAAATGTAAAAGTACAACAACTCGAAGAAAAGTATAAAGTAACAAGTATAAAACGTAAATGTACATCAACTCAAAGAAAAGTATAAAATGTAAAAGTACAACAACTCAAATAAAAGTATAAAGTAACAAGTAAAAATGTTCAAATAATAAAATATCTAAAAGTATAAAATGTACAAAAAATATTATTTATTTTAAAAGGTTTTAAAATGTGAGTACAGCTAAGTATGAGCAATGAAGAATATAGTCATAATTCCCTCGTTTTCCCCGGTGTTGCCCGGGACAGAGTTTTTCGAATTCAGATGTAGACAGCAATTTTCCTTTTGTTTTGAAGGTCAAGCGTGCATAATTTCATAATTCTAGAATAAAACTAGATTTGTATAAAAATCGAATCCACGCCGCCCGCAACAGACACTTTTCTTTATATAAATACATTCACGGAATATTCTTTTGACGAGTGCTGATTAAAGCCGTGCTGAATCAAGTGACTCCCGATGTTATTGACTTGTTGATTAACCTCGGCATCCCACTATGACCTATAATGATATACTATAATATATTTTGTGATTTTGAGGGCAAAATTATTGAAATATACGAATAATCGAATGATGATAATAAGTTATCGAATAATGATAATAATAAATAATCGGAACAGTTTTAATAAATAATTGAATAAAGTTAGTAAATAATCGAATAAAGTTAATTAATAATCGAAAGATAATAATAAATAATTGAATAATGATAATAAATAATCTAATATTCTGAAAGTCCCCGTGGGAAGTAGCAATGATGAAAATATTCGACAATCTTCACAACGCGTCAATTAAACAAATTACAAAAAAAAATAGTAAAAAGATAATAAAAACATTTATTAATATTAATGTTTTGAACTAATTACTCGAATTTCGTTGACGCCTCATCCCATACCTATGAAGAGGAATGAACAAAAAAACATCCAAGATTCGGATCTCCCCCCTGAAATGAAAATCGATAGGATGCGTTCTAGTGAGTTTGATCGTTTCGAGATGGTTATCTAGATGCATTTCGTTATGTTATTCTCCGATGTCAATCTCATATTATTCTGTGTCATCGGAGATACAGTTTCTTTACTGAAAACCAAAGTCCACCGCGGTACGTCGTTCCATCGCGGAAATGCTCGCCGCATATCACACCGCGCAAATCACAAACATTTCACCGACCTAAGTAGGGCAATAATACATGCTATCTGTACAGTTATATAAATCTTTTATTTTACTGTCTTCAATAAGCGTTTAATTTTCTCATTCAATCTTTTTTCTTCGAATGACATTTTAATTTATTTTCAATATAAATCTTTGCGAAATCGCCCAGCATTACTCAAAGCAACAATGACATACGATACACACGTATACATTTTAGAGGTTTATCACGGCTAATACCCTACGTCAAACATAATAGGTACATCTATCTTCTATATATTTACATAAAGACTAGCTGACGTGCACCCGGCGTTGCTAGACTTTTCTTTAATTTCTGTAAATATAATATGCATATAATATGTAGGTACTCGTATATACCTTTCGGATGAAATTCTCTAAATGATAAGAAATTCCTATCAAAATCCGATAAATAGAAGAACTAAGCGCACAAACAGACAGACGCGGATAACCACTTTGTTTTATACTATTTAGAGAAGTATCTGTGGCGGGCCGGCGGCGTGAAAATGATTTTTATACAAATCTACAGTTTTATTCCGAGATTGATGAAATTTTGCACACTTGACTTACTAAAAATCAGGAGAAAGATGTCTCTACACGAGACATCTAGATTTCGAAAAACCACACTAACACCTTGAAAGCAGAATTTGATGAAATTTTGAACACTTAACGTTTAAGATTCCGACTTTATTTAAGCGGCGGGCGATGGGCATTTTACCTCTAGCAGTCTAAAGAGTATAAAGTCGCGGGAGTCGGCATTCCAAGGGTTAACGACGTAAGTGAAGAAGACATGCACAAAAATATGCGACGCACGGTCCTGTGTATTGGACAGAATTTCCCCTATAAAATAATGTGGGATTCTTAACGACGTAAGTGATGAAGTCGTGTAAAACCAATATTCGGCGCGCGGCCTGGCGTATTGGACGGACCTACGGTCGAATTTTCCCTAGCAGGCCTAGAAAATTTATGTTTTCGTGGGGTTTATTATTTCTGATTAACGTATTACTAAAATCCGTTTTATAAAATGTTTCTAACTATCTCTCGGTAAGTTAGTAAATTCATCGTCTAGAAAAATAAAAACTGACCCTTACGCTAAATTTTATAGTTAGAAAACGTTGTATAAAATTTTCAAACCGTTTTACTTAAAATATTTTAATGTTGAGGTACTTTTTTATTAATTTTAAATATTAATAAATTACATCCGTAGGAATCGTACAAGAAAAAAATATTATCGTTACGAATTTGTCTGAATTAATTAAAATGTGAGCCACAAGCCAACTACCGTTATTGAGTCTTGTCGCCTTAATAGCTTACTTTTTTTTTTTGCATAATTATGTTTTTTTTACCAATTTTACCGTCTTACCAGATAATATTTTTATATATTTATTAAAAAATATACAGGGTGTTGGGGACGTTCTTGACTTACTTTAACCAGCCAATATTATGATACTTTATTTCCTTAAATACAATAAAACCCAAGGTGACTTCGTCGGCACACAACGGGTACAAACATCAGAAATCCGCAGTGGATTTCTCGGCACATTAAGGGCCTATATCATAATTTAAAACACAAATAAATAATGGCACATTTTTTTATATAAAATTTTTTTAATTTAATTTTTTTTTTTAAGAAAGACAAACATTCCCGGTTTACGAATAAGCTGACTATATTTGAAAATCTCCTACTACCACCACAGTGAACGGAAAATTTTGCTTCTGTTGTTACGAAGAATTGAACACACTACACCTGGGTGGGACCCAAACGCGATATCAACGTAGCCACCGACCGGTCAATATTCGTAGATAGATATTTGCTATACATATTGATAAAAAAATAATTATCCCGTTTGGTTGGGTATTTTGGCCTCAAATTCAAATTTAAGTTTTGTATGAGAAAAGGCTGCGCAGCCATTCCTCTTAACGATATCCAGTGATTCTGGACTTATCCTTTTCTTTTATCTTACAATATTATATTTTGAATTATTTTTTTAATCATACCTTCACGTTTTGAGTTAGAGAAAGATCGACAATATCATTACATTGTTTATTGAACTTGTGGTCTCCTCGAGATCAGCTACCCGGTGTCTAAAGAGGGAGGCGAAGCAGTGGATGCTGTATTTGGCAAATATCCTCGAAGCGCAGCAGTAGCGCGATCGCCCAAATAGTTGTTGGTTATTGATAACTCGTAGTCAGTTACATGTAGCTGACCTATATGTAGACCAGAGGTTCCCAAACTTTTTTGCCCCGTAGACCACTTGCCAAATATTTTTTTTTCCGTAGACCCCCTGCCTGCCGAATATTGAATTTTCCTAAAACTATTAACGTCCCGTGTGATAATCATTTTTTTTCGTAAAAAGATTCCCTTCCCTTGCCTGCCCTACAACCGGGTGGCGATATAGTTCCTCTGTTTTTGCATTGTGTAGACAGGGGCGCCCTTGTGAGGTATTACACCAAATGAAAATGGAGCAGGATAAGCAACGGGAATTTCTTTCAGTAGCTGGCCCTACAGAACTGACCCTTAAGTTATTTGTTAGCGCTTATTCCGATCTGTTCTTCTTGTCATATGATATCCGATTCTTCAACATTCCATTTCCACAGTCAAAATGTCCTCATACTTAGTTTTGAAGTCTGTGTGAAGTACATCTAAATTTTGAACGTCATTATTACCCTGGAGGTTTTTCAAAAACAAGTTGGGGAACTAGGAAAATTCGCGGCTTCCAATGTGTAATGTTTTGGTTCAATATATTGATTCTGACGAGAAAAGGACCGTAGATTCTATTTATATACCTCAATAAACAACTTTACGATATATAAATATACAAATATCAAATAAGTAATTTCTCAGTCTATTATCAGTATTAGGGCCCGTTCCCACTTCCGTTTTCAAATCGGAGGCGGGTCCCGTTTTAAAAACGGATGGCCAATGGCCCTGTTCACACTTCCGTTTTAAAAACGGATCCGTTTTAAAAACAGACCATACTCTACGAAAAAAAATAATTGTCGATTCAACAAAAACATGTTATTTGCTCATTCTTCAGTAATGGTGCGCAATGGACGACGATGAAGCTCTTGTTGTCATGTTGTACTTATTAAAAAGAAGGAAAAAAGTGAAAAGAAAATTTTGGGTACACCCAAAAGCCATCATAGCCGAATGATTTTCTGTAGGAATTTTCCAAGTGTTAATTGGTGAGTTGAGAAGTGATGAACTAAAATTCTTTGATTATTTTAGAATAATAATGATTGGATTATTTATATAGCGCCGTTTTCACCATGAAAAATCACCTCAAGGGCGCTTAATGGCTTAAGAGAATGTCTATCACTTCCTTTAACCATCTACTGTAATGAGTTTCAGAGAGCTTAACATATCAAAATACAAAATTGAGAAAGTGCATTTGTCCTGAAGAAAGGCTATCTATATTTTAAAGTAAGAAAACAATAAACACTAAAATATTTTTTATTATGTGTTTATTTAACTAATACGCTCTTCCGTGCATCTCATTAAAGCTTTAAAATTTAAAAAAAGTAAACTTAAAAAAATTAAAATTAAAATTTTGATGTACAAAAGTTGTGTACACCAAGTGTTTTGTTTTTATTTAGTTAAAGATAAAATATTACCATACTCTTTCTTCGACCAGTGGTATTAAATTTTCGGGATTTATTTCCTTATCCATTATTGTGGTTTTGATTTATTTACTTAACAAAATAACCAAATACAAGCACGCAGCGTGCCTGCTTCCTTGCGACAGGGAGCGGGCGGGGAGGGGTCGGGGTTTGGCGGGGACTCTGCCGGAACGACTGGACGACAAGTGTGAACAGCTCCATACAACACTATGAGCGAGCGTGTTCCGACACGATTTGAAAACGGACGCGCTGCGTAGGCGAGGCATCCGACAAAAAATGTCGGATCCGTTTTCAAATCGTGTCGGACAAGTGTGAACAGCTCCATACATCCACTACAGCCACTAGGGCATCCGTTTTTAAATCGGGACCCGCCTCCGATTTGAAAACGGAAGTGGGAACGGGCCCTTACGTTAACTGTGTTATTTGTGTTAGGTGTATTGTGTCATTTACGGAACTCCTAAATATTGAGTTGAGGTAAATGGAGGTCCGCTCGTATGTACCCCCATTTGAATCTCGTGGACCCCCAATTTTTTTTCTCGCTGACATAGATCCCCAGCAAGCCGATATCTACCTCTGGGGGTCCATATAGACCACTTTGGGAACCTCTGATGTAAACCGTGCATTTTGAATCTATAATTTTTGTAATTTAAATAGAGGTCATAACCTTCATTGAGCTTCGAACTTGTTGTCTATAAACATACTAATTTTACTTGAGAATAATCGTGCATTACGATTATACAGAGTGTCCGGAAATTCGTGGTACAAGACTAATGAATCTGCATCACATAAAAAACCTAAAACACTTTTTTTTCAATCTGAGCAATTCGATTTTTTTAAAAACTTTTTTCAATTTTTTTCGGGAACTTTTTTTTTTTTTTTTTTTTTTTTTATAGTGAATACCTCACAAGAGTCCCAACTGCTCCCGTCTGGAGCCAGTGAGACTATGGCATCCCCAATCGGGGGATGTTGTGAGGCTGAAGGTAAGTGGGGAAGGGAAAGAGGAAGGTGGGGAAGTACCTGGCTATTCAGATCTAGTCACTAAACACGGCTAAAGCCATTTGGAGCAACGTTTCAATTCTGAATGGTGGTCTTACACCAGGGCGATACTGGTAGTATCTTCCACTCTGGAGGTAGTATCTTATGGCGATATAGCGATAACTAAAGGGTTCTGTCCTACACTAGTGGACCCCGCTATGGTTCGCTACTGTTAATGTCTTTCCCAGGCGTCTCCGACTTCTTTCATCATTAATTACTGTACAAAACTACATTACATCGACTTTAAATTAACTTGAAATTTTCAGCGATATCGGCCGATTACTTTTCGAGTTTTGCGAGCACAAACATAAGCATGCTAAATATTATATGTAAAAAAATTCGGAAAACCTCCCATTTCGCTGTCGTCATGCTAAAGTCTTGTTTTATGATATGTTTGTTTCTTTCAAGTAAGAAAATGCAAATAAGTGGCACGTTGTCTTATAGGTTTATTTTCATTGGTACGAAATCGATTCATTTCAGAACATAAATTTTACACGGCCAAAGCCACGAGTCGTGGACTTGTATGTGTATTGTAATATCTTAAAGGATCTTTGGTTATTTGAGGGCATAATCCGGAAATGTAACCAAAGACCTTGCACGAAAAAAAGGAAATTTATGTTGGTTTAATGTTGCGTCATTTTAGACAGGAATTACGCGGTAAAAAATTACATATTTAATTATTTACAAAAGTATAGTCGTTCTCGATAAAATGACAAATTTTTAAAGCATTTGGTTATTGTCTGAACATAGCGAAGTACTGTTTTGACTCGATCTCTTGGCATTTCGTGGGTCTGTAAATTTGTTTTTGTGTTCCGTGTCCGGTGAATCCTGCCAAGATGGTAGCCGTGTTTTATAGTACCTTTTCATTCCGCCAGAGCGCGTGATTCATGTGCGACCTTAGATAATAGTTTAATTATGTGATCTAAGGTTGCGACTGTTGCGAGCTGTTAATTTGAAGTTATCAACATTAAGCGAATTCTACTGTTCACATAACTATTAGTTTTTTTGCATTAAACACCGCAAAAACTAAGTACATAACATAGTATTAATATCGTCGGCCGATATAATTAAGACCTTAAATTAAAGAACATAACACTTGATGATGGATACTGTCAATGTACTTGCCTATATCGAATGAACCACGTTAAATACCTTGGTGTTACGTTTATGCCCATCTTAGATGGAATAATCACACTCACTACTTATCACAAAAAAATTTAGAAAACATTTATTTATTTTAAAATATTAGAAACATACTCGCCTTAACTATCCCGCAGCCAAGTGGGGGAGTATGTAGTACCCAAAAGTACTATCCTCCTTAATTAGCTTAAATACTTGACATATCATTTTAGTATTTTACGTATTTCTGCGCAAATACATAAGTTACCATTAATAATTGACTGAATAGTTGAGATTTCTAAAGTTTAAAAGCCCATAAGACCAAGAAAAAATGTATGGGGTCGTCGGAAGACCCACTTGGTTACAGACATTTTGTTTGACGTCTTGGACTGTCAAGAGTTAAAATGTACGTACGTAACATTTTTAACAGTGTTAATTTTGCATATGTTTATCATTTTTTTAGATTGAACGAGTAGCACAGTATCGTCTGCAAACTTACGGTTTTTCCATCAATAATTTGATTAAAGAGATCATTAATGTATAAGAAATATAATGTAGGGCCTAGGACACTTCCTTGGGAACTCCAAAGGTGAGAGAGTGGTTGGCTGATTTTACTTTGAATTTTTACGTTTTGGCTTCTTTTCGTCTTATTCCAATGGCACTAAGTTTATTTATAAGAATGTCAGGGGAGTTAGTATCAAATGCTTTTGAGAGGTCTAAGAAGATAGAAATGCATTTTTAACCTTATCTTAATTGGAAACAAGAAAGTCTTTGACAGCAGTAATAGAATTGGCAGTACTTTTATTAGACCGAAAACCAAATTGGTTTTCAGAGAGTAGCTGTTTCCTTTCGAGGAATTTAATAAGCTGTTTTTTCTAACTAATGGAACGTCAAATCTGTAAATGCATTTATCTACATCAGGAAAATTCTGTATTTATGATATGTACAACATTCCATTACGGTTATTTTATTGACTTAACTGTTATTATTCCAGCAAGTTGGGTTCATTATTCTCTTATGAATATGGTGGGATTTATTATCTGCACTATTTACCCCTTCATTAACATAAACAACTTTTCTTATCTTAGATAAACAAGAATGATTTTTGACTCATTCTTGTTTATCTAAGTATAGATACCTAGTAAATAAGATTATTTCAGTATATAAATAATACATTTATTTATTCACCGTGCACCCATGATGAAAAGTATATCGTCTTATGTCTTGTGGTTTTAGAATATTATTGTACATATTTGTGTCATGATTATTTAAACATTTTCTCGTTTTTATTTTGCAGTTAAAAGCCATAAGAATATTATTAAGAATATTTATGTTTTATTGGGAACCTTTGAGGGTCCATGTTTTAAAATTGATTCCGTTTTTGGGCAATAGTCGTAATTTTTATTCATGAACACTTTTTATTTTTTAAAGAAAATTAATAATTTTTTACTTGTGATTGTTAATTTTTTTTGTTGTTTTTTTTTCTTCTTTTTTATATGTTTTTATTTAGTTATAAAATTACATTTTATATCTAGTATAAACCTTTTAATTTATTTGTATTACATTAAGGACACTTTACAATATATTTTTAGACCATAATAACAATGAACTCCATCCCACTCAACTGCTGTATGCCGGCTGACACTAGTTTTGTAATAACTTCCTTGTTTTTTTGCAAAATTAAGTTTTGTAAATTGTGCCTTCTTACTAGATAATTTGTTTGTATATATTTATCCTGAGTAGTTTCACCAGGATAGCTACTTATATTAAGAGAAATGTTTTTTTTTTTTGCTTTTCTGTAAATAAATACTGTAATATGATTTGAAAATCGGATTTATGACATATAACATCGAATTTTGCGACACGATTTTTCACAGATATAATAAACATGTTTGCAAGTGACGAAATGACAAGCTAGAACAATATTAAGATACATTATTTCCTTGCCAAGCGAATAAAATATATTTTAGTTTGTCAGGAGCATTTTAAGGGTCAAAATATCATAAAATCGAGGCAAGTGCGGTGAACTACTAGCAAATCTTCGGTGAATTTCTTGGAACAGTGTATGAATCTCATGACAACTTTCTATATATAATCTGACTCAGACTGTGCCTTAAATCTAATGCTACCTATACGTACGCGAGCCGAACTGCCGAACCGAACCTCAACTTATGGGAAAGGAACGAAGAAACCCCGAAAACCGCGAAACGCCGTTTGCAGTTGCTACGTTCGTTTACCGTAATTCATGGCTCGGTTTGCGTTTCGGTTCACAAATGTATACGTACCATAACACAAGCAATAAGCCATGAATCTACTGTATTGGGGGTTCCTTTTAAGCTTGGAAAGCTTAATAGTCTAATAATTTTTGGAAAAAGAATTACACATGTGGAAAATAAGCTACAAAAAATCTTTGTGTTGTCTTTGTCTTAAAATTTATTTTAACAATTTTTTATGTACCTAACGATAAATTCACAAAAATTAAGATTGTGTTTGTCAAGCTTTAATATTTTTTTAATGTAGTAAATATGAATTCTCTGAAAAGATGATGATATTATTTTTTCCATCTGGGAAGATTAGTAGGAAAGTAAGTTATTAATAATAATGTGTAAATAATATGATAGCCAGATGGTAGTAAATGACACAGATCATGTCTAGTCGACTAGCGATAGTCAACACTGAGTCTGAGCCCACTTGAGCAATTTAATAATATTATTTACATTCTGTGTTTATTTAGCTTGTTTCTTTCCACATTCTTTGTTGATGACTACTAAGGACGGGTTGTTTCACAGAATTTGAACAATTTGTCAAATTTCAGTTCTGCAAAGGTTCTATTCAAGTCTGGCGTTAGAGCGTTGGAGGCCAAACCGGACTAATTGAAAGTAACAAAGTATAACTTATCATTTTGCTCCATGTCTCGTCTAAATAATATAATCATTACATCAATGATCTGACTATGTTTTTGTCTTTTGTTCCCAGTTGGAAGAGTTGACAACTCAGGAGGATGTTTACCTGTTGGAAATAGACACAGTTCTAGAACAGAATGTCAACAGATAGACTGCAATAAGAAGGACGTATTGAATAGACTTATTACTATTGTGGCACTATGGAGGGTGCGAATTTAAAGATGATGTTGGCAGCATCCGTGTTTCTCTTGGTCCTTGTAAGCGTGACTGGACTGGAAGGACCCAATGTTTGCACAAGACAGGAATCGTAAGTTCCATTATATTTTGTTTACTGTTTATTTTGATTGCAAACCCTTTTACTAGCCAGTTAAAGTCCTAGTTACCGTTTTGCATTTCGTCTTTCTGTAATTTTTTTTGTACAATCCGTTTCCGTTTTCGATAATCTGCAATCAAGCAAGCCTTACTTTGACTAGGTGGCTAAGTTTGACCAGTAAAGTTCAAAGGTTCAATAAAGATTTTTTTTTCAAATGTGAAATCGTCCTGTTTATTTGGACTTTCTCATTCGCATTTTTTCAATACAAGTGTCCCAATAACTGTATACACACTTTGCATGATTATAAAAAACAGTATTTATTGAGATGTACTACAGATGATTGTAAGTGCAAATTTAAGAAGATAGTTGAAAAAACAAGACAGTGCAAGAAGAAGAAGAAATTTTATAGTCAGCGCAAATGTTCAAATTGATGCCCATTTTTATCCAAACATTGCTGATAACGTGAAGCAACGGAATTGCAAACGTGGTGAATCATCTCATTGGGGATTTCGTTGTATTCTCTATCAATTTACGCCTTCAATTGATGGACTGTTGCCGGTTTTGACAGATAAGCTTTGATTTTCATGAAGTTAAGCTCTCACATCACGATGATGGTGGGGAGGTGCTTCATCTTGCCGAAAATACATTGAAAAAAAAAACATTAGAAAGAAAGAGGTTTTAAAGAGTGCATTAATTTTTTGGGACACCCTGCATTATAGTAACAACCATCCAGAAGAAAGTTTGCAAAAAGATTTGTCATTTCTTTGGGCAAATTGTCTAATTCCTTATTTGAAATTTATTTTAAAGTTACATAAAACGTACAAGGTTTATAATAATTTAAGCATGTGGGTAATTAACTCATGGTGTGACGATGCTAAATTTTCGTCAATTTCCGCCAGCTTATTCTATCTTCGTAATAACTTATTTGTTTTTTGCAAAATTATGTTTTTGTGATGTCTTACCAGATACCTAATAATCTACCATGAATAGTTTCCCCAGAATACCTCAGAGAAATGCTTTTTTTATTGCTAAGATGTTAAGTAGCTAAATACTAACAAATCTTAGGATTTTTTTATTTTTTATTTTGGTACAATATTTTTTACATTTCATAGTTATCCAGTAATGTTGGCCTCACTGATTTATTAAATAAGAGAGAATTAGAAAGATACTTGTACGTGGAGAAGATAATACAGACCTGCTGGATGAATTCGCTTTGAGGGCGATTAGTCGACTATTAGTCTCTCATGTTGATATATGTACATACAATTTAATTATTCTGTTCCAGCTACACGACAACGGTGCGAGTGACTGAGCAAAAGCCGTACCAGGTGAAAGAATACGTCTGGTGCTTCAGTATCCCCCCGCGTTGCTCCAAGTACCGGATCAACTACCGCACGGAGATTAAGACCCACACCATTGTGAAGACGCGGCCAGTTGAAGAGTGCTGCAAGAGCTACACCCTCACTATGGACGGCAATGCATGCATCCCCGTGTGCAAAGAGGCGTGCGTGCACGGTGTGTGTGACGCACCCGATAGTTGCAAGTGTGAGAGTGGCTATGGCGGGCCCAAGTGCGATATTTGTAAGTGGCTAACTAACTAACTAACTAACCATCACGCCGTTTACCGCAGGGGTAGGCAGAGAGGACTGACCGCCAAACAATTCGGTCTTGGCACACACTCCTTTCCTCATTCACATTCATACATACTCTTCTATTGTTCTGGCTCTTGACATGGCCCGACTCAAGTATGTGATTCATTTGGTCGTGCCATGTCTTCCTCGGGTGTCCCCGACTTCTGCTACAATTCACATTTGCATTGTATATTTTCCTTACACTCCTTTCTTCGCTCATTCGCTCTACATGCCCAAACCATCTAAGCGTCCCTTTCTTGATCTTACTCATTACGCTTACATCCGTCTTGCCCTCTCTGCGGATCTCCACATTCCTCACACGATCATACATGGTTTTACCACACATACGCCTCAGGGATCTCATTTCAACAGCATTCAATCTACTTTCATCCTTTCTTTGCCAGTTCCATGCCTCACTTCCATACATAAGGGTAGGTACCAGCACTCCATTGTGGACTGCTGACTTCGCTTCTTTGGACAATTTTTTGTTAGCGCCAACTGCGTTCAGTCCTCCATTAATGGAGTTACCTGCATTTACTCTTCTTTCAATATCTCTGTCAGCCTTCCCATCTCTCGTAAACATGCTTCCTAAATACACAAACTCATCCACCTGCTCCAAGTATTCCTCATTTACAGCTATATTGCACACTGTTTTCGTACTCTCTATTTCAAACTATAATGAAAATCAATCATTTTATTTGTGCAATCGGTTTCTTATACAAGTTATTTATTATTAAGTCATCACACTGCATCCCAACACCCTCTCCCTATCGGAAGTATGGCTGCGGTTTATAGTCAAAATGAATAATTGATTTCAATTTTACAACTTTTTAATTAAAAAATAAAATGCTGCTTTTAAAGACTACTGATAGTGTTGAAAGTAGTTACAAATAAGAACTTGAAATTAAAGAAGATAAAATGTAAATATTATTTTGTCAGCAGCAATAGTGCTTGTCATTGGAAAACAGCTTCAGGGATTTTAAATAATATGTCCACTTCCAAAGTGATCTAGCTTCGACAAGATCACGTTCCCCACCGTCATGACCATTGGGAGATAAAACAGATTATTATGTAGTCGAAGAAACACCAGGAACATAGAAATGAACGCTTTCCATTATAGCTAAGTTTTCAAACCATCCATGAATCAATCAAAAGATTTGTGTAGCAATGTACACATCCTTTCTGACCAGTATATACCAAGCACACCCCGATGGTGGTAACTATTAATATTATTAACCCAATGTTATTGGCTGCAGCTTGCCCTTCCGGCTACTGGGGCCGCGCCTGCGGGAAAACGTGCACGTGCGAGAACGAGGCGGCGTGTGACCCGCTGACGGGCAACTGCACCTGCACACGTGGCTGGACAGGCCGCGATTGCTCGCAGCCGTGCCCGCGCGGTTCCTTCGGCACCGACTGCTCCGAGAAGTGCCGCTGCAAGAAGGCCGGCATGTGCGACCACATCAGCGGCGAGTGCCGCTGCGCTATAGGCTGGGCGGGACCACTGTAAGTATCCAATCAACAGTTGCATGACTAAAAAGAACAGTGGTAAAACACGGTTGAAGAAAAGAAAACCCAAAACAACAAACCTAACGTATTCTTTTATCATTTGTCTATCTGTTTTGTCTCTCTTTTATCCGGTTACCTAATTCAATACATTTGTGCCTCATGTCAATGAGGTTGTCTCTTAATTTTTTTTATTTTTAAGAAAATGTATTCTATTTAAACTGTTAATAACGATGGCATAATTAGTTTTTTCTAAAAATGACGATGTTATTAGCTTTCAAAGTGAACTTCGGTAAAACATATATGCAAAGCGTTTTGTGACGTCACACGAGACACTATGATTCACTACAATTCCTAATTCAAATCTCATTGCATCAGTACCACTACGCATGTGCCATGATGTCAACATTTTGACAGCTTATAATAATGTATCTCGCTACTGCATATTCAATACTCGATATAATACATATATCTTCACTACTAATCGATAGTTTCCAAAGGTTCTGCCTAATTAATAAGATACATTTGTAAAAAACTACTACTAGGAAAGTACTAGGAAATAATTTCATCAAACACTAATCTTGCAATAGAACAGGCACACAGTGGTCCCAAATCCCGATCTAGCTAGACAAAAATATTTTTTCATGGCATTTGATGCAAAAGGGTCACAATGTAATAAAAAAAATATACATTTATTTTAGCCATTGTTACAGATTTTTTAAAATAAAATTAAAAACTAATAAAATGCCTATAGTATAATGGTTCGGTTAAGTCGTAACGAAGTACTTATTTTAAGTTATTAGTTGAAAATATTTTTTTAACATAATATAAGAACAAAACCGAATGACATTTTTTGTTTATGAATTACTGGCCGAGTCGCTATCGTCACTATTATTAAATGCTAATGTTCCAACATTGGCTTTGTTAACAGACTTCTGTATTTTCTTCGCTAGAACTTCTGGAATGATAATAATTTTAAGACACCACTAGGTAAGACATCGCAATGTGTTGTTGATATTTTGGCAGCATCCCGTTTTCTATGTGACCTCAAGCTGATTTGAGTAGTAGATATGAGAGAGTTCTTGTGGACTTCGAGAGTTCAGAAGACATTTAATTTTTCTTGTTTTTCTTTTTGACGAGCATAAACAAAATTCTTTTTCTGGTCTACCACGTAGTCCCTCATCACGCGTCTTTACAGGAAGAATAAAAACTGTGTTAAGCCATTGTGCGTGTTTAAACTTCAATTTTAAAGTACTTTTTCCGACTTCAAACCATTTTCAAAATATTAATATAAACGAAGGGATTTTTTTCTTAAGTAAACTATCCTCGAGACTTTTAAAACTGCTTTTCTTCAATAAATATTTTATATGTTCATAAAAACACTGCCGTATTGCAGCACAATTCAACTTTGACGTGCCCTTTACTTCTAGAATCTCCAAAATATCCAAACGATAGATTGTAGGTAGAGGCTCTGCAAAAGACAAAAGAGCAAGTTTGAGCAAACAAATTTTATAAGATATTATACATAAAGAATGGTTTTATATGAAACTAGTTTCGTTTGTTGGTACAAATCGGTACACGATTTCGAAAGTTTAATCAAACTTTGGCAAATAATTGTAAATATTGATACCCTTTTCACGATTTTTAATTAATAATGAAAGTAATGTTGAATAGGCAAATTATAAAATAATTAAAGCAATTTAAAAGAACATACAATATACTTCAATTTCCATCTTTGTGCGATTTCTCTCCGATTTTAAATAACAACACTAACGATCGAACTGCGTGCACACCCGAAAGCGAATGACCGCTGGGTGAACGATTGGCACATCCGAAGTGTCGTGTTTACAACGTTGCCACGTATCGCGTGTATTGTTTTAAATTTTTTATCGATGTGAACATAATACTATGGACATTTTTCAATGTTGTGAGAATATTTTTGTACATAAATAAAAACATCGTTGAAATCTTTTTGTCTAGCTATTTTCCTCTAAGGGGACCATAGTGAGGCAGTGGGAAATTCAAAATTTTATTAATTTGAATTTTCCCAATTTATCCTATGTTCCGTTTAAAAGTTTTTCAATGTATATTAATGCTGACACATATTTAAGTATGCATGACGAAATTATGTACATAAATCTAAATTATGTGTTTCTTTCAAATGGACGTGAATGCTAATTTGTCCTGTCAACACTTTTTGACACAATTGTATTATGTATGAACTATCTTGCCAACAAACGAATTACGTTCGTTTGTTGGCATTTTTTTGAATTTGTTTGAATTTTTTGTGTTTGAAACCAATCAAATTAATGTTTTGATTGAAAATAATTTCAAATTTCAGTTTTTTTCCTTGGTACATTTTCTATATCTTATACTTTCTACATCTCATATTAAATTGCATCATTATGTTACTTGCAATAATATTCAAAATGTGGCTGTTGTGGGAAATGAGCCATGTACCTGTGATGTGATATTGGCAGAGAGAGGGTTCAACATTATTCTTAAAGTGTTTATTGCCATTTTCAAACATCAGCATTTTTACGTACTCCTTATACGGTATGATATTCAGTGAAAACGATATGGATAAAATGCTGATGCAAGCTTAATGAATAAGATAAAAAAAGAGTATACGGAACAGAAGAACAGGGAAAATTCGAAATTGAATGGTTGAAAATGGAACATCTGAGGCACGATCAATTGAATTAAATACTTGTATCGGGTCATTTCAGGGATTTTCAGGAGAGTATGTATAAGACAATGTATGAGTGTGATGAAGCAAGGAGGATGTGCCAAGAAAGGGTTGTACAGAGGTCCATCACTGAGGAAAAATAATGTAACGGTTAGTTAGTGCGTTATTCAATAGCTTCATCCAGACAGCAAGAGTAGTGTGTCGAATGAGCTGAACAAGTGCAAACAAGCGAAAGTGATTTAATGGAAAGGCCCGAATATATTACTATGATCACGATTGATTTTGAAATCTTTATTTTACCATTTTTACTGCAAAATAATTTATTTGGTAGCCGCGAACTGCCGTATTTTATTTCATTTGTAAAGGGAATTCTGCGAAGGAAAAGTTATAAAAGGTGGGTAGAAATGTGGGGTCAGTGTGTCCAGGAGTGAGGGACGTACCTATAAATTCATCCCTCCCTTTACCGTTCAAGGAGATGGGTCCAGAGATCCCATCTGTAAAAGGTAAAAGTGTCTTCTTCAGCCAGCCTATCTTGATCCACAACTCCGATCCAGAAATCCGCAGGCAGACGCTTCGCCGCCAGGACCTGGACAAATCTCACCCTCATGAACCAAACGTTATGAACTACTTAGAATTACCTATGGCAGAGGTGTTGGTTACCCAATGAATGGTTCCCGGGGCGGCGGTACCCATACCCACCTTCCAATTCTTTATACGATAGCCGCATATTGTCTGAATAAAGCTATTGACAACATGATAATAGATGTTTGCGTTTGTCTGTAGGTGCGACCAGCCATGCATCGGCAACGACTGCGAAGAGTGTCGCTGCCAGAACGGGGGCTCGTGCACAGGACCGGGGGGCGCTTGCGTGTGCGCTCGCGGCTGGGTGGGTGCCGCCTGTGCTGAGCGATGCCCGCGAGGCCGCTGGGGAGACCGTTGCGCGCACCGCTGCGACTGCCACAATGGGGCCTCTTGCTCCCCCGAAACAGGAGAGTGCGAGTGCGCCGCTGGATTCACCGGAGACAGGGTAAAGAACACAAATTTAGATGTGATTTTGTGATTTGTGATGTAAGACATCTGCCCTGATGATGAACACTGTAACACTGTCCAATGCATTGGCTAAAGAAGGAGGTAGCGCAACATGACGTAATACCCAAAAATAAATTACCTCAAACATGTATTTATTCTTAGTGGTATTTTCATCTCGACGACAATGGCATGCTAAGGTAATTTGTGTGTAGTTTTTAAAGATCGGGTATGAATTGTAAATTAACTAGTCAACTGGTTTTCAATCACTCGTGAGCGGCTTTTTTTACGTCCATGCTCGGCGTTCGCTCTAATATCATCCAATGTCAACACCCGGCTTATGAAATAATTTGTCTATAAATGTTGAAATTCATTTTTGTTCCACAGAAGCCCAAAAATGAAAATATTGAAATTTCAAAATAGTATAAAGGTCATTATTTCCTTGAAAACACCTTTTGATTATATTTTTTTTTGTACTGGGTATGTATTAAGGTTTATGTAAAAATAATAAAACCTATTTATATGTTATATTTTTTAAATTTTTATTTGAGTTTTTTTAATAACTACTCTGGGGAAATATCTTACGATATAAGTATGAAATGCATATAAACAATAAGATATATTATCTGGTAAATGGAAAACAATCGCAAAAAAAGTCATAGTTTTATCCCAATATTTGAACAAAACTCATCAAGGTAATTTTTGTGCAGTTTCGCAAATTCTCGCCCCAAACTTTCTGATTTTATTTTTATAATTTTTTTTTCTCTTTTCTCTTCTCCGCTGCTCATCTCACTAGGAAATACCTGTGTCGAGATGAGCAGCTTTACAATTATATTCAATCAATTAAGTACATCACATAACACATACACAGATGGATCACATCAAATATATGGGGCTCCTAAGGTGATTCATGACAGAAGCTACGACATGGGCAATCCAAAATCACCACTCTCATCCAGTATGAAATTTCGTAACATTTTCTTGAATAGATTCAACGATACTATAGTTTTTATATTTTCACCGAGCGGAGCTTTTTAAGAAATTTTATTAATACTTATTATTTATTATTTTGACAATTTTTCCTATCCAACCATTAAAAAGGTTAGTTGTGCCCAACTGAATCAAAAAGTTCTTTACCTATTTGTGTATTCTTCTATAATTTTCCTCTCTATTTTCATCTCTATCCATGTACTATTCATTCATAATTTCCCATTTGGTTATGTGAAATGAAGAAAAAAAACAAATCATTAACGTTGGGCTTGGTTGCAGTGTCTGGAGCCGTGCGCCTCTGGCCGCTATGGTCCCAACTGCACGCTGGAGTGCTCCTGCGAGAACGGCGGAGTGTGCGACTCGCTGAGCGGCCACTGCAACTGCACGGAGGGCTGGAAGGGTGCCGACTGCGGCACGCGCGCCTGCCCCAAAGACATGTACGGGCTCAAGTGCGATCAGGTCTGCGAGTGCAAGCCCGTCACCTCTGAACTGTAAGTCTAAAATATGAGTACATACTTATTTTTGTAATTTGGTAATCTTTTAGGATCGCTGGCCACGCTTTACGAATATTTTTTTGAAAATAACATTTCGATTCAACTTAATTAATATAAAAGACAACTATTTACATTTGAGGGGGGTGGAAAATACTGCATTAAAGTTACATTTTTGTCATTCAAAGTTTCAAAATTTCATGCGTTTTGTCATTTTTGTTATTATTTTTGTTCAGTTGCCACCCTTGGACGGGCGCCTGTGAATGCAAGGCCGGCTGGGACGGGCGGTTCTGCAGCCGCCAGTGCCCGCTGCTGACCTACGGCAAGGGCTGCCACAACTCCTGCACCTGCAAGAACAATGCCCTATGCTCTCCAATCAATGGTAAGTCATTCTCATACCTTTTTTAAAAAAACATTAACTCTACACAGTAGGCTCTGAGGAAAATAATTTTAATTAATGACATCTTTGGGGATGCTGTGCAAGGGCTATATATGGGTGAGAATTTAATGGCTTCCATGGTCGAGGGTAAGGCTCTCTACTAGCAAGCCAAAGGTCGCGGGTTCAAATCCCGGCGTGCGCAAATAAATTTTATTTGATTAATTTGTGTTATTTCACAATTTATTCCTTTAAAATAATATATAGTATACTTGCGGCATGTTCCAGAGTGGAAGATATTCTCAGTATCGTCCTGTGTAAGACCACCATTCAGAATTGAAACGTTGCTTGAAACAGCTTTAGCCGTATTTGGTGACCAGATCTGAATAACCAGGCACTCACCCACCTTCCTCCTCCAGGTCTCCTTCCCCTCCCCGCTAACTTCAGCCTCAAAACATACCGCAATTGGGGATGCCATAGTCTCACTGGCTCCAGACGGTTAGGAGCATTTGGGTTTTGGGAAGGTTACATTGTTGTGTAGCATAAAAAGCTGCCTTGTACAAAGTACGGTTTTTTTTGCATGCAAAATGATTATTATTTTGATTGTATTTTAGGTACTTGTATATGCGCCCCTGGCTACCGGGGAGAGAACTGCGAGCTGGAGTGCCCCAAGGGGATGTACGGAGTGGACTGCTCGCAGGAATGTGAGTGTCGCAATGGGGCAGCTTGCTCCACGGAAACTGGCCAGTGCAACTGCTCTGACGGGTAAGAATAAAATAACAATAAATTAATTTATATCATTGGTGTTAGTTCAATACCGTGGATGAACCATTTGTCAAAATGTTCAGGACAGATAAAATACCTTGCAATTTTCTCAATAAAAAGTTAAAAAAAGGATTTAACGGCACTTTATTTTGTGTTTCTGTTTTTTTTTTATTTTTTTTTTTTGTAATATAAGGAATATAGATACATAAATATTTGACAATATTACATTTTAGATCAACGTTGGTTATGTATACCTTATCAGAAAAGAGGAGTTCTTATGCCTGATAAGGGAGCCACGATTCTTACATAAGTTTTATCTAATAATAATATATTTGTGTAGAATATTGATTTTTCAATGTAATGTTTAATTTAAGTTTTCTTACTTTTTTTTTAATTTAATTTATTTGTTCTGATTGGTTGACAATACAGCGCAGTTCAGAAGGTAAATTATTGTAGTTTTTATGGCTTGGTAAATATAATGGTTTTAAAATTATGTGTAATAAATTGATTTCCATTTCTCATTAGTTTGTAAAATTCTTGTTATTCTTTGTTATTTTTTTCTTTGCACATTTTTAAAATGGAAGCTTGCTTAAATATATCACTGACGTTTGATACTGGAAACAATTTAAATAGTGATTCTGTTGAGAAGATAGAATTTTCTTTTAGTATTACTTTTATGATGATTCTTTGTGAAACTTTTACAACGCTTAGATTGCTTTTATAGGGTCCTCCCCAGCCTATGATTCCGTAGATAAGCAAAGAGTGGACAAGAACATAGTACACATTTTTGATTATTTTCACATTTAAAATATTTCTTAACCTAACAAATATAGATACATATATACATTTCCTTATTCTCTTTACTAGCTCTGTAATGTGGCTGTTCGCTTCAGGTTTTGTATGTAAAATATTTTTTAACTATCGTTTGCATTAATACACGATTATTTATATTGTATCCGCTGCATTGGATATAGGGATATGTATATGCAGTCTTGCTTGCTTCATTAGCGGGGATGATTCATTGGCGGTATTGACGTTAACCAAGTAGAAGCAGTCTATTGGTCAATTTCAAAATTTGAATGCGGCTTATACCGTACAGATGATAGTACAGAGTGGAAGATACTACCAGTATCGCCCTGGTGTAAGACCACCATTCAGAATTGAAACGTTGCTCCAAATGGCTTTAGCCGTGTTGAGTGACTAGATCTGAATAGCCAGGTACTTCCCCACCTTCCTCTTTCCCTTCCCCACTTATCTTCAGCCTCACAACATCCCCCAATTGGGGATGCCATAGTCTCACTGGCTCCAGACGGGAGCAGTTGGGACTCTTGTGAGGTATTCACTATAAAAATAAAAAAAAACATCAAAAAAACGTTTTTGAAACTATTGGCTCATACCCGTTATTGAACTTACATAGACGATATTATAAACAGAATTAACCACTCAGAACATTAGAACGTCAAAAGACGTAAATATGATAATAGCGGTCAAGACATTAGAACGTCTTTTCACAAAAAACGCGCGAGATTTTACAAAAATCGATTTATTTCCATCACTAGTATACTGATTGCCATGATTTAAAAAACAGAGTATCGATAATGAATAACGCTACGCGTCTGTATTCAAGAATATCTATGGAACATAGAAGTGCATTATCTAAGCCGATTGAATCTGTCATCTTGTTCGTTCATAATTTATTGCGTTTCTAAATAGTTTATTAAAAATATTTTAGTTTGAACGGTTAATATTTTGAGGTGACTAATAGTTTTTAATTATATTTCTTCAATATATAAAGTGTTATTTCTTTATGATACTCAGAAAAAAGTACATTTTTCACGGCTTTGAAATAATGGTAAGCGATTCTTACATATTTTTGACGTTTTCATAAAATGTATATTTAGAAACGCAAATATTTACGTATAACAACACAATGCAATAGTGGATTTCATAATCTTTCCAAAACATTTTTTAGAATGAATGTTTCCCAAAACGTGAGTTATGAAGCTTTTAGCAAAACTCGTAAATAACACAAAAATTATCACGTTTTGACAGTTCTCAAAGGAACACATAGTAAACAAATGTCTTTGTCTGAGAGGTTAAAACATCAATTTTTTATTTTATATTTTTTCATTTTCAAATAATTTTTTTTTTGTTTATTTTATATAACAGGTCATGAAAACGATATGTTCTGTTTGCAATGTTGATTATTAGTAAATGGCTTCATAGATGATGTCCTAAGGAAGATTGAGAAATCATGAATAAGTATCTATGTAAATGAGTCATATTCATGGTCTAACACCACAGTACAATTTCTGTGTGATTCATATTCAGATTATTTTTTGCCTGACTAGAATATGTAACGAGAATTCAATCATTATGTTTTGGAATATCTACTCACTTAGTAGTTAATTTTAATTTTTTATTATGAATTTAATTGTAAAACATATGGTAGATCTATAAATTTTGCAAAAAATATTAAATTGGGTTGTTTATTATAATCGAAGGTAATTTTTTTGTTGTAATTGATTGTTGGATTGTTTTGTTTAAAGGTGGGGAGGTACAAAGTGCGACAGACCATGCGATGGAAACTTGTACGGCCCCAAATGCAGCTTGAAATGCAATTGCCAAAACAACGGGGCCTGTAACCCTCAGAATGGTAAGTGAAGTGCACTCATTATACATACGCTATCATTTCATACTACCAGATAATATATACAATGCACAACCATTGCATTGCTTTTATGAGAGCGGCCCTCTGCAAAAGTAGCAGTCCGCTTGGCAATGATATTTCACATTACAGCATTCTGCCACATAATCATAAATCCTCGTGATTCTTGTACTAACTAATAATGCTTTATAGAGATTTGTTTTTGGGGTATTTATTTATTTATGTAAAAAAATGTATTTATTTATGTAAAAGCCTGACAGGCGTAAATGCATAAATAAATAAAATTGTATCAAAGTAATACAAATTAATGCGACTGACACCTTTTCACATCATTTCTCGAACCTTGGCTCTGTGTTGGTCATCTTCTAATTTTAGTTTGTTTCTATATATCGTTTTATCGTAACCATGGAAGCAAAGTGCGCCTATTCAAAATCTGATATTTATGAGAAGTGGACACTATTTGACACATAAAAAGGCTGGGGGGTCGCGAGGTTGTGAAATTTTTATTGTTACCAAAACCGCTGGTATCATATAATTAATAAACATTTTATTTGTAGGCACATGCACCTGTGCGTCGGGTTTCATCGGGGAGACGTGTGACAAGAAGTGCGCGCCGGGCACATTTGGGCGTGGCTGCAAGCAAACCTGCAACTGTGTGGCCGAATCCAGTGCCGGCTGCAACCCCATCACCGGGGAGTGTATCTGCAAGGACGACTGGAAAGGTAACTCATTCTATTCTTCCTCTTTATGATACAAACTTAAAGTACAATAATTAGGTAGGCCCTTGCAATAATTCACTATTAACTATTTTACTGTAGGCGACAATTAATAAAGATTGGTAATTTTCACCGTAACATGATACACCTCCAGCTACATAGTTATGCTATTCGAGATGGTGAATTAGTTCATTGGAAACAATTAGTTAATTGTCGCTTTAGGTGTAAACTGTGTTGCTTTTCTGTTTCAAAATGTTTTATCTGCATTTTTATTTTCCTAACTATTTTCTATTTTGAAGTAAAATTGTCCAAATTATCTATTTAAATATTTTATATAAATATTCTCTTAAGCATATTGTAGTCATTGCTTATTATCTTTTGTTGTCTTTTCTAAATAATACAATAAAGTGAAATTACCGACATTCTTGGAGTAGATTAATTCTTCCGTTTGGACGTATTATTTGGTAATTTTTTTATTATTTTTAAATCTTGTGTTTTCTTGTTTTGTTGTAGTTTGAATTGAACTTTATTATATGTACAACGTAGAATCATTTAAAGAGATTCTTGCTTGTGTAGTGGTGTACTGTATCGTAGGTCTGCTGAGGGGGTAAGAGGGGACTGCGGGTGGGTATTTCAAATTAGAACCAGTGCTGAACCAGTACCAACTGCTGTCGATGTGCACAAATGATTTGCTTGTACATAATATTACATATTTTGTACACAAAGAAAACCTGAAAGTAGGGAAGTTAAAATGTTTTGAATGTGTTAAGATGGCCAAATTAGGGTTTCTATTGCTATTTGCAGCTAAAATACCTTCGCTTTATTGCATTGCGTATCTTTATAAAATATTGATTATTCTACTCTGTAGTAGTGTCTTATTCATTTTCTTTTATGTCACTATTTTCCTTTGCTTGATCTGATACACAATATTTTACAATAGTATATTGTATACAGTTTGATTGACATAACACACTAATATATACCTTGATACATTTAACAGTACCAACTCATTAAATATTTTTTATCTTTCATTTATATCTGCACGCATTTGATCTTCTTTAGTAAAGTTACTAGCCGCTATCTTCTCAGTTTTTTCGATTATTTATTACTGTTTGTGTGTGTGAAGTTGTAAAAGTATGTTTGTTTAACCCATGGTTTGCTCAAATTATATCCGTTATCTGCGCAAGCTAATCGCGTCGCCTGTCAATGCTAATGTTGCAGTCTGCAAAAAATATCCATTATCTGCGGAAGTTAATCATGTCGCCGTCGCTAATGTTGCAGTATGCATAAAAATATCCGTTATGTGCGCAATTATGTCGCCCATCGCTAATGTTGCAGGCTGCACAAAAATATCAGTTATCTGCGAATGCTAATTAAGTCGCCTGTCGCTAATGTTGCAGTTTGCATAAAATCGATCAATTTAGTATAGAAACAACTAAGTGGATATGGAGAATGGAAAAAATAAATTTTATTATTTCAAATAATAATAAATCAATTTTATTCTTTGACGGTCAGAAACATTTAAAAGGATAATGACATCATGCAATATTTTGCTAATTTCAGCATTTTTGTAAACACAGAAACTCACTATAGAATGAATATTACAGATTCATACTACACGGAATGAATATTTTTTCTAAAACCCTATTGACAAGTATTTGAAATACATTGTTCAATAAGAACGCTCCATTTGACAGGCCGTATTTCTCAACCAATCATAATTTAGAACGAAATTCCTATTCCAATCAATCAATGAAATCCAAAAGTTCTTACCTAGGAGTCGAATTCGAGTTAGGTTTAGGCACACTACAGAGCAAATTTTGAAGACTCAGATTTGAGTTACGCGCAAACCACGGGTTAAAAGCTATGAATACATTATCTAGGGCACATTTATAATAGAATCTCACATTTACAAAAATGTACTTACATATATTACCCTTTCCTTTCTTTGAGTTGTTACTACAGATAGGGTATGATTAACAATGTCCAAAACATAGAGGAGGTTTGGAAACACATTTTCCCAAGACATGTTTTGACCAAAACCTTTTCTAGCCAAAATCACTGGCTCTCAACTGAGTTTCAATTTTCCACCAGAGCCAGTGGTACTATGGACTTCTCGATTTGGGAATGTTTTATTTTGTCAACTCACAATATTTTAAAGATAAAATTTCTAAAATTTTGACAAAAAGGCTTGGCATAACATATCTTTGGACAAAATGTTTGTCTGAAAAGTGAGGTTAAGTTTAATAGTGTGAGGTATGAGCAGGTGTGCATTGTGAGACGCGCTGCCCCAACGGGCATTACGGATCGGACTGTACCCTGGAGTGCCAGTGCTCGGGGCCCGAGAACTCGTGCGACCAGCTGACGGGCGAATGCACCTGCTCCCGGGGGCTGCAGGGGCCCAACTGCGAGCTGCCTTGCCCACCCACCTACTTTGGACAGGGCTGCATGGAGAAATGTCCCCCCAGTCCTCCTGGTCCGTTTTATTATGATTTTTTTTATCATTTAATCCTTTTTTTAACCCTCTTCACCTTATTTTCATTTTGATAATTTTTTTTCCCCTAAAGAATTTTCGATCAAACCCTATTATTGCACCTTACATAACAATTTAAATTTTTCCATAACTTGTCATCATAGCTTAATTCATCATATTTAAAATATACATTCAAGATTATATTTTTCATAAGCATACTCAGGCAACTAACAGAAAGCATTATTATCAATCATCTGATATGTGGCTGCTGTATGAACATATTATTTTGTCTATTCTCTCATGTATTTAAAACTAATTGTTTAAAAAGCATGCTTAACTAACATAAATCTTTATTCTGATTTATTTTTGGGGTATGATGCTGTGTTGCGCTTTCTCCTTCTTTAGCCACCGTTTTGGACAGCGTTACAGTGTCCATCATCAGGGCAGATGTGTAGATGTGTGTGTTTAGGTACGTAGAAGTGTTACCGTGCTGCACACGTCAATCTTCTTACGGCTGGAATTTCAGTTTAATAATTAGTGAACTTAATGTGGTTTTTGGGTGTTTAGTTTTGGTGTAGCCGTCAAGTACCGGACATCGAGAACTATTAAGCTTAGACCCGTCATCTCTATTAATATTTTTAGGATTTCGATTGCCTCTGTAATTAGGCATGCTCCATGCTTTTTGATGATGTACACTGCATCGCTGTCCTCAACGTTGTCTAAATAAGGAGGAAACGCAACTCAGCATAATACCCCAAAAATAATTCACGATAATACTTTTGGCCGTGAAAATCTTAAATCATATCCAACTTAAACCTTACTTGCTTTAATATTAACAATAGTATTTTTATTTTGTCATTTCTTTATTCATCCACAATTATAATTTGTATCCCTAAGTTCAATCTAGGAATTTCCTCAAATCCAGTCCCACATCCTTCAAATAATCGTTTATAATGTGACTGACAAGATTGACTTAATCATTTCAACACAACCTAATATAAATTTTGCTTTAAGTTTTGTAGGCATTGTAATTTGTGTGCAGTTAGTTATTAGTTAATCTGTAATATATATATAGATATATAGATATGCAACAACTGAACAGTAAGCTTTGAAAAAGCCATGAAGATCACTTGAAAGAAAAATGTAAACAAATGTGCTATTATATCATTGATTCTCCGCCTAAGCCTGATAAATTTGATGAATTCTGCCTCACGCTTGATACGCAAAAAATTTCAAATACCACTTGGATTCAACTTAATTACTACAAGCTGTTTATGTCAGGGGAGATGGTAAAAGATGCATTAAGGTTCCATTTTTTCTCAATCAAAGTTATGTTTGAAGCATGTTTTACATCTCCCCCGACTTAAATAGTTGTTTCCAGTAGTAATTGAGTTGAAATAGAGTATTATTTCTTTCTTAAATTGCGCATGTGAACTAAACTTAATTGGTGTTAGTGAATTTACACATTGTACTGTTCACATTCATACTAATAAAACAACCTTAAATAATCTACGGTGATGGTTCAAATTACCAACATAATATGTATTATATTAATTTAAAAGTGCACTGAACATTGTTTTAATGTGTGCTTAATTGTTATAGATAATGATCCTTGTAACCACATTACGGGAGAGTATAAGTGCCGGGCGGGTTACAAGGGGTTAACCTGTGAACACCCGTGCCCTCAAGGATCTTACGGATTGGATTGCATCAACAAGTGTGCCTGCAGGAATGGCGCCGATTGCCATCACGTCACTGGTAAAAATAACTTAATTAAATAAATTTAAAACTATTTTAACTAGTGTTAACTATGTGGCAGTTCTGATTTGTTGAACTTTGCATTTTTATAGTTAAACATTTCAACTATTTCCCCAAGATTTCACTCAACTTTTATCCATCCTCTAGCCTTGTTTTGTAGTCATTTTCCCACCAATAATCCATCTGTCAGAACAATAGTTTTTTTTTCATTTTTTTCAGTGGGTACTCTTTAAAAATGGAACACATTCAAATGTGAAGGAAAATGTTACAAGAAAGTACTTAGTTACATTATTTCTGTGGTGTTTTGGAAAAGGGAGACGAGTCAATAATAGTCAATTTTACAGGGGAGCCAATTTTGTATTCTCGATTTTTTGCCAGATCTGAGAATTGTAATTAGGAATATATTTTTATGCAATAATTAATGAAAATATTTATTCTACAGAAGAGTATTTGAAAATTTGGAAAAAACCTATTTTTAACAATTTTACGTGACTCATCCCTCTTTTCCGTGTCACGTTTGGACCTAATTTTGAATAAATCATGAGTTATGTCTTAAATGTTTCTAATTTTTTTCTGTTATTTTTCAACTTAATAAAGGAAAAATCATTTACTTATTTGAGAAGGATGCATTTAAAATCATTGGCACAGAAATTTGTATTGGAACAATTTTATTTAGTTAAAAAACGACATTTTTAACATAAATTAACAATGATATTGCAAAGTAAAAAAAAAGTATCCTGTTATAATGACATGTAATACTCATCCAATATAAACAAAACATACAACAGATTTCTAATTGGTATAATTTGGGGGACTCATTCACCGGCATCTTCATATCCGTCTGGATCAACATTCGGAACGTTGCTAGCATCTGGTAATTTTTTATAAAAATCATGGCAATCAGGATCCACTAAATGAAAAACACTTAGTATGTCCTTTTTCTTTTCCTTGCTTATTGGAATAAGACCACTGTAGCATTTTCCAGGGCTCAAAATGGTGGTTGCATTACCCCTACGTTTAAAAGAAATAGTTTTAAATGGGTATTCAATATGCAAAGTCCTTTTAAAATGTATAGTTCCTGGGGTTGTGTTTTTATACATGAACCATTTTATATCGTGGAATAAAAATCGATTACCTTCATCATCAGTTTTTTTCAGCTGCAATGAACGCTTGCTCAGCAAAGTTTAAAAAAATTTCATGTGTCATGATTTTTACTGTAAACGCTTTCTTTTTTCCAGCAGCTCTTACAAGATTGTACCAATCTCTTGGTAAATGAATATTCATGTCGGTTGCTTTTTTTTTCCTCTCAATTATAGCATGAATGGAATCACATTCCATGTGAGTGTGGCCTGGGACTAAAAATTTATGATGTATGATTATGTTTGGTCTTGCTTGAAGAGCACATAAAAACATTGCAACAACATGGCTGTTTTTATTTTGCCCACCACAGGTATCTGAATAAAATGTTAATTCATTTATTTGAGGTGGAATCGCAAGAATGAAATCATACAAACATGACGCTATTTGATTAGCCCCTCGACCACCTTCACATTCATGCCACATGTAACACGTTGTTTCATTTGAGAAGCAGTCGTAAATGGTTAAATTAAACGTCCACAAGGAACGTTTATAAAAGGCAATGTTTGAACGTAGCAGGGGAGTTGGGAGGCACTGCTGCAAATCAAAGCAATAGGTCCTTCTGCTCTCTGACGACTCTTCTTTATTTTTTGCCTTGGCAGAATATGCATAATCTGCTTCCTGCTTGTGGGCTTCGTATTTGGCCTTCAGTACTGATAAATCAGGTTCCTGTACAAGTTTCATCTAAATCGAATACGAATTGCATGTACTGCATGTATCCAGAGAAGGTTTTTTAAATGATAAGCCCATTGTTCGAAACACATTTGAGAACATTGATCATGAAACCGGATCCTCTACTTTTTCCCTATACATAAAATATATTTTGGTTAAAGTGAGTCCAATGGGCAAATACTTCTTAGAGGTATCCCTTCTAAAGTAATGTGACTCGTAGGCAGGATACTCTCTTGTGTGTGATATCTTGGTAGAAGGCACACTGCTTCCCCGTTTGTCAGAAACCGGGAGCCCAGAAACAGATTTACATCTCTTTTTAATGACGGTACATATGAATTTGTTTGTTTCACAAAAAATCTTTTTAAAGCAACCTTTGCACATTTCGATAATGGTCCCCTTAACTCGTATATGATATTTATGATTAATTTCCCTCTTCTTCGGTGGTACATTTCTAACCCGCATAGTTTTCTTAGGCTCATCGGTGATGAGGGATGAGATAAACGTCATTCTTTTGTCGAAGGTTCCTAGTGCCCAGTTAAATAATATACTTTGATATTCAAAAGACACTTTATCCGTGCATTTTTTACGGCAAGCACTTAAGCGTTCCGTTTCTTGACCCTTGACCAATTTCCCAGTTTTAGATTTGTATTTTAGACCTCGATTACGTTTTTCTTTAATCTCTTTCCTTAATAAATAAAGAGATTTTCCTCGGTTTCCAGGGTGCGTGTCTTCAGTTTCAGTAGTTGCTTCACCAAGGAGTGCATTGTTGAAGGGACTGGGTCCATCGTAGCTGGAATTACTGGAACTGGGGGGTTTATAGCTTTCATTCATATCACTGTTGCTAAAATCACTTGAATAATCTGGAACTATCGTCTGTAAGTCTTGGAGAGGATAACTGGAAGACGGACCTATAAAATAAAATCATTATTTATAATATATACAGCTTTATGTACTATAGCTTTAAGAAATACATGGCACGACCAAGTGAATCAGATACTTGAGTCAGGCCATGTCAAGAGTCAGAAAATAGAAGAGCATGTATGAGACATTGTATGAATGTGAACGAGGCAAGGAATGTGTGCCTGAAATTTAATAGGATTTCATAAATTAGTCAATAATTTAGTGAGATGAATCTAATACTAACATAATACCACAACAGAACATGAAGAAATAATATAAAAGATCTTACCATGCGATGAATTTGCATTAGAAAGCGCTATTATTGACCTCGTTCGCTTACTAAACATCTTTAAAACTCCTCAAAACACACGGTACCAAATATAAATATATAATAAACAACAGAAAATGATAATACGACCGAAAGAATGATTCAAATCGCCAAGCAAACTGTGAAACACTGTGAAACAACAACTGTCAAACGTAACAAGCCGCGGCGTCATGTAACCATAAAGCACAGAATGAACCATAGATAACACAGAAAACAGCGATTATTAAAGTTAACTCTGTTTTCCATGTCAATATGTAAAAATATATGTTTCGTTATACAGAGACAACTTGAGTTATCTCCAAGTGCGTGTTAATTTATTTAAAATATGACTCGTCTCTGTATGACAACGGCTAATAACTCGGAAACTAATTTTTTGAGCGGACTCATCTCTCTTTTCCGTGTAGAGAAAAAAATTAGGATTCTTCTGGCATATTTAACTCCATTTCGCAATTTTACTGACTCATCTCCCTTTTCCATAACACCACAGATTTATTTCATATGTATTTATGCATATACGTATGGCCATTTTATTTTTAAACTTGAAATCTACTTCAAACCTCTCATTGTTCAAAGTAAATCAGCAGCTCTTATAATCTTGCATATTTGTATTATTGCTTTAGCACATAATTATTGTCTGCTTATTGCTTGCCTAGGTATATTTACTCATATTTTAGTGTTGTCTATGTAAAAATGTCGTCTGTATTCACATCTTGGTGTTTAAAAAAAAAGTATTGTGTTGCCATGTAAAATTGTATTTCCTTTATTAAAATGAATGATGTTATGATGACGTAGGTGCCTGCCTATGCAGTCCGGGCTGGACGGGCCCCACCTGTGGAGTACCATGTCCACGGGGCAGCTGGGGCGCAGGGTGTGCCCAGCGCTGTTCCTGCGGGGAGCACGGCACCTGTAGGGGCAACGATGGACACTGTCGTTGCCAGACCGGCTATACGGGCGCACATTGCAATGAGAGTGAGTACCTTTTACAATACAGACAGTTTATAACCTAAATGATTACAGTAAAACTCGCTTAAGAAGTTCCCACTTAAGAAGTTTTGATTTTTGGTCCCTTGAAAATTCCATACAAAAAACACGATTTTTTCCCACATAAGAAGTTTTAGAGTTAAAACTGCTTCCCGCTTAAGAGGTTTTAGAAATCCGGCGGTAAAATCAACACAAACGAAATATTGTGTCGCAAAATATCTAAAATGAACCTTTTTCCAAGTCATAAATTGAAAGACGTTGACTGAAACCCATACCTAGTACCTGAGACCATAAAACCCTTTGTCGGCCGCCGGGCCGTAAGCCGTAACCTGCCGTAACCAATAAACATCCAATAAATAAACCAAATACCCCGTCTCCTAATCCCCTAACTAGGTAAAATAGCAATGGAACGAATAAACAATGCGGAATTATGTAACAAATATGCAAGCGTCTTTAAGGCCGAAATAACATGAAAGATTATATTAAACTCAACCTTAATGACAACGTGGGCTAGATCTACATTTGCATACATTTGACGCCTCCTTCAATAATCTTCTCTTTGATAATGAACATAGAGATGTTTCGTAATATTATTGTATAAAATTTTTATTCCATCGAATTTGTAAAACACGAAAAACTTTTGATAATCTATCGGATCACGGTTAATACGGAATATTTCACCTTTAAATACATAACAACATGATTATATGGCGGGGGAGATGGTAAAATATGCATTATAATTACGTTTTTTTCATTCAAACATCAAAAATTGCCGTGCATCATGTTTCATCTGACATTTGTCGTAAATTAAGTTTGAAGGTTAGGAAATACATATGCATAAATTTAAAATGTAGATTGAAACGAAACTTCGCAAATGATTTTTGTAGTTTTTGGATGCGTTCACAGATTATAATTCCAGCGTCAAACAGCTCGTATGATATAACTTTCTGATTCAAGCATCAAGCCATTTATTTATGTGCGAAATCGTAGCTATTCGATGTCTGCTAGTTAGGTAGGACCATAAATGAACCTACAGGTAGGACATAATATTGAGCTGCGCATATTATTTTCATAAGAAATTTCTAGAAAAGGATTAAAATATCTTTAAAAATATACGATAGTCGACTGTGCCTGGCGAAAATACATCATAACAATAGTCTCTCAAATCCCATTGGAGCAAGCAGCAAGCGTGCAAAAAAGTTAAAGTCCGCCAACTAATAAGCAGTTTGCCGCGTAGACTTTGTGAGATTTTTCTGTGCAGTGCCATGGCAGGGTTGCAGTACGCAAACGGTTCTGAGGCAAAGAACCCGCTATCATTAGTTTGCGGTTAACAAAATTACTTGCGGTGTCCTTTTATCAAACCGCTTGGTAAAATTAACCACAACAAGTCTTTCTTTCTCCCTCAGTTCATATAGTAAACGAAAGCGTAAAAAAGAGACGGCGTATATCCACAGCTCTGTCTTCAACTGTCAAGTTAAGAGTGAGTAATCACTAACAAGTAAATATGTATAATCCATTGCCTTTACACCAATTTAAAATAAGATCAACAGTATGAACCTTTTGGAATGCTGCAACTTTTACTATCCGAATTCGAGTGGCTTTTTCGAGGGATGTACTTTAACAGTTTTAAAATTGTGTTTACTTTGTCCATGAGGATCATATGAGCTTGTTTTCACGACAATTTAACGTAGGTAGACATAGGAATGACGTATGCCCCGGACTCGAGTTAGTAAATGGCTAAAATTGAATCCCACTTAAGAAGTTTTCCCACTTAAGAAGTTTTTTTTCCCCGGTCCCTTGGAAAACTTCTTAAGAGAGTTTCACTGTAGTTGAATGAAGAGAAGTAGTGTCCAGACTGTTTTAGAAAAATTGATTGGAAACTATAAATTTTTATTCCGAATAACAAACAATTAAAACAAATAAAAACATTCCAAATTTCTTTATTTTTTACACAACAAATGCTTATAAAATTATTAAAAAAATAGTTATATTTCCAAAGGGATAAAATATTTTAGTAGTTTAAAACCATTGTTTATCTTTTAATAAAAACTGCCGCTTCGGTGAACCCAAAATAAAAATCTTGCCTCATGGCTTAGGTAAATCTACGTCTGCCGCCATCTTGAGAAATTCTCCCGCTCTTTCCGTTTCCCCACTCCATTGATCCACAAAGAGTTTTTTACCATCGACAAGTCTCTTGTACTTTTCCGACTACAATATAAGGTCGCATACACTCATTTAAATAACTATGTTACACCGTGTTGTCCTTTCTCCTCCTTTAGCCAATGTTTCAGACAGCCTTGTAGTATGCATGATCAGGGCTGCGCATGCATCAATCATTTGCCATAATGCTTTTGGTCGTGAGAATCTTAAATCATATGAATTGATTGGTTTGTGTGTTGTTTGTTCCAGTCTGCCCAGAGGGCTACTTTGGCGAGCACTGCATGACGCCGTGCCAGTGCCCCTCGGAGAGTTTCATGTGCCACGCTGCCGATGGCTGTGTGTGCCGCCAAGGCTACACTGGACACATGTGTGACAGCCGCCTCTCCGAAACGCTCATCAGCGGTGAAGACGAACATTGTGAGTGGCAACCCTAAGTTCAGTCAACCGTGGTAATAGCCTGGCAACATGATGTTAAATAGGAAACCTTAGCTTGAATGATGAAAAAGGCCATGTTTAAAGTACAGAGGTCCAAAATAGAATGGAAGTCCAAAGTAAAAACGAAAAAATTTATTAAACTACAGCCAAATTATTTTAAAGATGACAATGTCGCCACTGACTTATTAAAGCAGAGACAGTATACGGATGGGACCATTTTGCTATCTCCCATTTCACCTCACTCCTTTGAGGTTGTTTCCAGGTCCCGTGAGGGTTCCTGTTTTCTCGCGTATGGACCCCCTGGAGGATCCTGTAATTTCCCTTTTTTTGTTCCCTGAAGGCTCCACGAGGAAAGAGTCCACCTAGGTGGCCTCAGCTCTCCTCTCCACTCCCCTTAGGTTACCCAAAGGCCCCTAGTTTTTATTTTATTTGAATGGTCCATTTATGGTCCCACAAGTGTGTAGGGAAATAGAAGGTCCACCGCAGTAGAGCCCCGAGTGCTGGGGTAAGGTCTGAATACCGTGTTTCTCAAACACTGTTCGCAAGCCGGTAAGCTTGTGGCGGAATTTTCCAATGAAAATCTTACACACTAGCGGATTTGGTTTTAATATTTTGTTTGTTTAGTTCTTGCTTTCATATCTTTTACGATATATGCATTAATTGTGGGATAACTTTATATAAATATTTATTCAGTGTCGCCCAAACCTCTAACGGTGTTGGACGCGAGTGAGCGCCGTAAGCGGTGAATAAATAAAATAACACCTTCAATCCAAGACAAATTATATAAATACATAAATTTACGGAAAATATATTTTTTTAACCTGAAAAAATGGAGGAAGCGGTTGATCCGCATGCCTTCATAACAAAGGCGAAACAAAACATAAGTGACTTACATACAATCATGGAAGAAAATAAACTTACCAAAGAAACCAAATCAAAAATGATGAAAGAAATAAATAACATCATGGAAATGATATCGCACATGGCAATAGAATTAGCTAAATTACAAGAAAAGTGTGATATTCAAGAAAAAAACCAAGCACAAAAATACCCATTTTCATACTCTTCTGCAGTAAAAAACTTAATATCAAAAACGCAAGAAAAACGATTTCCTATAATAATTAAAAGCTTAAAAGAAGAAGACACTGAAAAATTAAAAGAGAAAATACAAAAGATTAAAATATCGCAGTTGGGAATTCGAGTATGCGAAATTAAAAAAACAAAAAAAAACCTTATAATAACATGCCCAGAAAAAGAAGACGCAAAAAAATTAAAAGATAAGATAAATGAAGTCGACAAAACCATAATAGCGGAGGTACTTCTGAAAACGGATCCATGCGTAATATTCAAAGGTCTTGACAAAGACTATACCGAAAAAGAATTCTTAGAAGACATCATTGAACAAAACAACGACATCAAAATGATATGTGAAAAATACCAAGACAAAGAAATATTACAAGTTAAGGCCATCATTACAAACAAAAAAACTAACAGCAAAAACTTAATACTACAAACAAATCCCGAAATGAGACTACATCTTGTTAATAAAAAAAAAATTCATCTAGGATTCATGAGAATCTATGTAGAAGACTGCAGTCCTCTTACCCAATGTTTCCACTGTCAAAGATTTGGACACACAGCACAAAAATGCTACAATAGAATGAATAAACCAACATGCAAGCACTGTTCAGAAGATCATCCCATCTCCGAGTGTAAATCCCTGGAACTGCCACCCAAATGCGCTAACTGCAACTCAGCTAACAAGAAGAAAGAAATAAACTCCTTGAACAGTAAAATGAATGAAGTAGACCACCGAACAAACAGCGAAACATGTAAGTTCCGATCTTACATGCTTAAATTAGCCAAAGAAAGAATTAACTACGACATTGAATAAAAACCTTATAAATAATTTTGTAAAATACAACCGAAAATGCATTAAATGGATGATTTCTTAAGTAACGAATTAGAGTTAAATATTAAAATTCAAGAATATGAATGTATATGTACCGATTCGTGTAACAAAATTATTTCTAAAAACATCAATGATATAATTATTATGCACATAAACATCCGTAGCGTTCAAAAAAATTTAGATGAATTAATTCTAAAAATAAATAATTTAATTAAAAAACCGGACTTTATAGTGTTAACCGAAACATTTACGAACGCTGAGTCACCGTCTTACCACTTACCTGAGTACAACTATATTTCTACCAAAGTAGACATCAATAAAAATTCGGGAATAATAATATTTGCAAGCAATAAATTTAGTATTGTTAACATATTAGAACATCCAATACACTTAGTAAACTGCATCGAAGTACATTTCAAACTCGGCAAATCCATATACCATCTAATAGCTATCTATAGAACGCATGGCTCGAGTATTATTACATTTATTAATGACCTCAAATACATATTATTAAAATTAAAAAATAAACTTTGCTTCGTCGTAGGAGATTTTAACATTAATATTAATGAAAAAATAGAAAATAATAACAAAAATGAATACATCAATTGTATGACTGAACAAAATTTTATATCTTGCATAAATAAAAATACTAGGGAAATAAAAGAACATACTCCATCTTGTTTAGACCACATTTGGACAAATATAAACATTAAAGATCTTCACAAAATAAAATCAATTGTTTGGAAAACTAACATAACTGATCATCACTCATGCTTACTTCTGTATAATAATAATATTAAACATAAAAAACATAATTTATTAACCAAAAAATCAACAATAGATATGACTATTCTCTCTGAAAAATTAAAAAAGGAAGATTGGAATAATGTTTTAAACAGTGATGATACTGAAATTTGTTCGACTAACTTCGAAAATATTATGTCACAACACATTAAAAATTCGACAACTGAGATAACAACACACATAAAATCAAAATTAAGATGTTTAAAACCTTGGATTACCAAAGGACTTATTATATCTATCAGAAATAAAGAAAAACTTTACAAAATAACTTTAAAAAATCCCCAAGATGAAAAAGCATATATTTTCTATAAAAAATATAAAAATAAATTAACATCTTATATTAAAAAAAGTAAAGAAGAGTATTTTAAAAATAAAATATTATCTTCAGAAAATAACCATAAACAAATGTGGAAAACTGTTAATTTCGCCATAGAAAATACAAAAAAAACACAAAACATTAAGTACATTGAACATGATAAAAAAATTATAGATGCCAATATACAGCCTAAACAATGTGCAAACATATTTAATTCCTTCTTTGCAAATGTTGGGAAAAATCTTGCGAAAAATATTCATAAGCCTTCAAACCAAGAAAACCATAAAAATAAAAATATACAGAAACGTAATATACTTTCAATGTTTGAAACAACAACAGAATGTGAAATCTCGAAAATAATAGAAAATATGAAAGGAGGTTCGTCCCCCGGTTTTGATTCTATTACGACACACATGTTAAAAACTATGAAACCTCACTTAATAAAACCTATCACTCATTTAATAAACTTAAGTTTAACAAATGGAATTTTTCCAATGAACTACAAAACCACAATAATCTCACCTATTTACAAATCTGGAGATCCACATCAAGCAACGAATTATCGCCCAATATGTCTAATTTCTAATATAGGAAAGATCTTTGAAAAAATAGTTAAAAAACAATTGGTAAATTTTCTAGATAATAATAAAATATTACACAAAAACCAGTTTGGCTTTATAAAATCACTCAGCACACAAGATGCTATTGCTAACGTAACTTCATACATTTACGAATCACTAGATAAAAGTAAAAAATGTGCGGGTATATTTATTGACCTTAGAAAGGCATTCGATAGCATATCCCATGAGATGCTATTAAAAAAATTGAATAATATCGGCATAAAAGGCAACGCGATTAAATGGATCACCGACTACTTAAAAAACCGTCCTCAATTAGTAAAAATCAATGGTGTTAATAGTGATCAAGAGATTACAAGCTTTGGAATCCCCCAAGGTACAGTGCTTGGACCAATTCTATTTACTATATATGTAAACGATATTTTTTTTCAACCTTTACACGGTCAAATTACGTCATACGCCGATGATACAGTATTAATAATAAGTGATAAGACTTGGGAAAATGTAGAATTAAAGGCCACGGAAGACATCAACACGCTCAAGAATTTTTTCGACACTAATTTACTGTCACTTAATAATGAAAAGACATTTGTAATTCCATTTGCAATACATACAAATGATACTCCTAAAAATTTTAACATTGTCATACATAATAATACTAAAATTCACAGCCAAAACTATTGCAAATCAAACTGTACAGTACTAAAAACAACAAATAAAATTAAATATCTAGGAGTAATTATTGATAAAAATCTGAAATGGAAAGAACAAATAAGTCAAGTAGTAAACAAAATTAGAAAATTAATATATATATTTTTAAGAATTAGAAACTTTCTGTCGATAAAAAATCTATATTTAATTTACTATGCCTTAGTTCAATCCACTTTACAATACGCTATTATTAGTTGGGGATCCGCGTATAAATGTAACCTTCTTCCAATTGAAATTATACAAAGAACAATTATTAAAATTATATTAAAAAAATCCTTTGACTACCCAACAGAACGCCTGTTTGAAGAATTTCAAGTACCTACATTTAAAGACCTATATATTAAAAACTCATTAATCCAAATTATAAAAGAAAAAGATAAATATCAATTTTTAAATGAAAACAGAACGCGACTTAGACATGTTTTTCTATGCCCAAAACTAAATACGTCTTTTGCACAACATCATTATACTTACCAGGGAAGAACTTTTTTCAATCGTTTACCAGAAGAAATCAGAAGCATTAATGATAAAACCCGAATACTGCTCTCTGTCAAGAGACACTTTAAAAATATTCTGAAAAAAAAAAAACTACTGTCACTTAATTAATCTCACAAATATCCTTAGTTTTCCATAGCTTCCTTTCTTTTTAAAAATTTAATAAATAATATATTATCCTTCACTACTTTCCAAAGAAATATTACAGCAAACATACATTTATGTACAATGAATTATTTAAGTACTAACTAACAACAACATTTATGTACACTCCCCTTCCATACACAAGCAAATGCTTTCAATGGAAGAGTAGTAAAAAACCAATGATGTAAAATGAATTATGTCCCATGTAAAACATATTATTAAAAATAAAAAATAATTATAAAAAAAAAAAAAAAAAAAAAATTTATATAGTTTAAAGAATACATAATGAAGCTGTAATGCAATAAACATTAATTTATGCACCTACTATAAGATTGTACACATATAATATTAGAGCGCTAGTGTGATCTAACATAAGATTAATAAATAACCATGTTTAGAAGCTTACCACTTGGCAATTCATAAAAGTTGCTGTGTAAAGTAGTAAAAAAGTATACATAGTATGTACATTATTTTTATCACACTAGTCACCAACTCTTTTTCAAAGTAGTAGTTTTTTTATATATTATGTCATAAAAATAAAATAAAATATAAAACTTTTTATTTATTTTATAGCTGGAAATGGGATGATGGTATCTGGACTTCTGGTTGCCTTTATTCTTGTAGGCATTATTTTGGGACTCCTGCTTTATTACCATCGCAGGGTATCCAACTTAAAGACAGAGATAGCGCATGTTCAGTACATCGCCGACCCCCACTCTCAGCCAGGTATGTTCTTTACATTTTCTACTTTCATCATTAATGTACGAATGCAATGTCTTAAATGTTTCATTCTTGGTTCTTAACAGGATTTTTCTTCATATTGTAGAGGCAGTACGGCTAAATTTTTAATGATAATATTTTTTCATATAATGAGGAATTCCAGTCATTTTATGTTTTTTTTTTTAATCAGTAATCATCTTCTAACACGCCAATATTTTTTTTTAATGTTTAAAAAATCTCATTTTCATATAATATTTTTCAAACTCAACTAAATTTTCATACAATATTTTTCGAATTTTCGAAAAGCCCGTCAAAACTATTGAAAACAGGTACGCAGGACGTCATACCTATTTCGGTTTTTTTTTTAATAAGGTTTTGGTTTCGGTTTTGTTATGTAAGGCCATTTCCACGATAAAAAAAAATGAATATGTACTTTTGAAATAATTTACATACTGCAATGATGACTCGTGTGCGAGACCACTCCTCGCAACATCGCGCAAAATTGCCTGCATTTAACACAGCAGTCTAACCCGTGAGGGAGTGGTCTAAGTTCTGTCAGAACCCACCGACCAATCACAGAGCGTTTAAGTGTCGGTACGGTTTTTATCATTTTTAAATGATGATTTATAAATTCTACATATCTCGTTTTTTGATCTATATGAGTCTATATTATATATATATTCACTTAGGACGAGTTGTTTTACAGAATTTAAAGTTGATTTTCAAGTGATTTTCTATTCAGGTTCTGTTATTATTTAAGTTTTGTGAAACAACTGGCCAATAGTGATATAATAACAGAACTTGAATAGAACCTTCACAGATTTTGAAAACAAGCTTTGAAATTTGATGAATTGTTCAAATTCTATGAAACAATCCATCCTTATATGTAGTTTATTATTCAGTATAATAATCAATTGTAGCATGCATTTTGGCATTAATGCACATCTTTTGTAGGGTATTTTTCAATCTGTAATAATAATAATTATAATCATAATCATTTTTTTAACATGCTCATTATGTATTAGAATTTAAAGTTCATTTGTGTGGTGTGAATGCAGTTGTGATAACAATTCATTTCCATTTTAGATCGTCATCACTTTGATAATCCCGTTTATTCATACCAAGGGGGCGTCAGACAGGACGATTCCACCAACCTGCTCAACAATGTCGCTAATACGATCAAAAACAATCTGTCCTTGAAGCAAAACAACACTGACTTGGAGAGGCTCAAAATGGGAGCCGGTTGCTCAGGAGATTCAGACGAGTGTAAGATTATATTCTTTATGCAATTATTTGTGCTAAATCATTTGGTTTGATGACACATTACTAATTTTAGAAGACTCGACATGTAAACGAAAGCCAAGGGACTGAGAATATTGGAAAGTTGTACTTCAACCAACAATGGGTTGGTAATATGTTGCTGATAATGATATTAAATATTGGTTGAGAAGCTCTGACTATTATTTAGACAAAAGGCATATTTATTTAATCTTCAGGATACTTTTGTAACATTGTATGATTCATTTTTTTGATGTTAATTTGTAGACTATGATCCGACAATGTCCATGAAGAATAAAGATGCAGACAAGACAAATCCAAATGTTTACCACTGCATCGATGAGGAGAAAGACATAGACCATGTGTACGATGAAATAAAACACAAGGAAGGATATGGTAAATAACATTTTTATTGTGATGTAATTGAGCTGTTGTTTTCATAAGGGTGAAATTATCTAATTACCAAATTTACAGTATCTCTTACTAATCCGCCACCCCAAAAACGGGGCAAGTGTCCGATTAGTGAAAGCGGTGGATTATAGTGCATATAAACAAAATATTCTCAAAATTAAAATGGGTTTTTCGTAAAACCAGATTTTATTGTAAAATTTGTACATTAACTAGTTAATTTAAGGTGTCATGTTTATGCTTGCGAGAAGATTTCATTTTGTAAACTGAACGAAACGAACTGAAACACATGTGACAGTTGCTAGAATACACAGAGGTCTAGCTGGAATGTCCTAAAACAACAATAATAAACCCTGGTTACCGGTAAAATGGTCAATTCTAGCAAGCTAGACGGCGGTATAGTACTGGAATGTGTAAGAGCAAGATAACCCAACCCAAGGCTCGGCGTTCGAGTCTAGGCACGCGACGGACTACTGAATTTGACATACAAATACCATTGAATTATAGAGCTTGATTTTGTGCTTTCAACTAGCAAAAAATATGGTGGATTGTAGTAGTATTCAGGGAGAACTTTTCTTGTTAACTTATTTTGAAGGTTGTTTCCATCAATGTAATATATCATTGAAGAAGAAGATAATACTAATAGATCTAAAAGATATATGAAACAGTACAAGACACATAAAAATAAAAGTTAACGGTCACAACTAGAAATCGAACCCCGTATCTCTTATCTTGCCGGGACAGGGGTCTTAACCAACTTGACCATTGGACATACGGTCAAGTTGGTTAAGACGCCTGTCCCGGTAAGGCAAGAAATCCTGGGTTCGATTCCTAGTTGCGACGTTATCCTTTTATTTTTCTGTGTCTTGTACTGTTTCATATTTCGTTTAGATTTATTAGTATTATCTTCTTCTTCAATGATTGTACTAGTAGTGGGAAAATCTAGTGGCGGATTACTGAGAGTACTGTATTATATTTTATGATGTTTAAAATTAATCGTAAAATAATTTGTAGTTCCCAAAAGAGCAATGACTTGTTTGCTGCTTAGTGTTTCTTTAGTTGTCTCCGCAGTTGCCTTCATTAATATCTAATTCTCTCATGAGAGATTCAAATCACAATACGGTTATACATACTTCAAGGAATATTCAATGTTTCCGTATTTTCACTACCATCTTATTATGTTAACAGAAAAGGAATACGACCACCTGAACTTTGCGCGTCCGGCCAGTTCGTGGCGGCCGCACTACCAACGCATGGCAAACGGTCTCGTGCCCAAACAGGACAACGACAAGCGCCCTGCCTCGCCCACAGACTCCACCACCAGCAGCCAGAAGTGACCATCGGCCCAAAACTTTTACTCGAAACAGTGATATCAACGTACTTTAGTATCAAAGAGCTGCGGACGTAGAGGCATTGATGGCTTGATTCTTTTTTAGCTTTTCAACGGCTTAGCACATGTTCACACATATCATTAATTTAACTGAGAAAGTTTTTGCTGAATGCATCCACATGTTTGTAGTATTCACGTGATTCAGTAATTATTTCATACACTATGCCCATGCCTCTATTTGCTCTCTCAGTGACTTCAGTACATTTTTATGTAGTTGTGAATTAATTTCATCAGTATCATAAAATTGGAACGTTTTGGAGCATGCTATTGGGATGCAATCTAAATGATATAACATTTAGTGTTTTATCGCAAACGACCATACTTCTACTAAATTACAAGAAAAAGTTTTTAATTTATATATGCCCCGTTGCACATGTGCGTACGGCACGAGATTAGTGAATGAAATGCCTGCATAGTGTTTCATCATACGGAAATGCATTTGTGCCACAAACTGGCAGCTGGCGGTAACGAACCATATGTCAAATATGTTTGAATTATTTGTTTTGCCGCATGTTGAAATATAATGAAGTTGATTCGACAAAACAACCAAATCCATCTTGAGTTGATATGGATGTGTAGTTTTTCCCAATGAGTTTAATTGGAGTGGGTGATATTATTACTTTTATGGCCGCGACGGGGGCAACAAACCAGAACGAAAGACTTTGATACCTAATTAGTGCATATTGCATGCAGAAATTATGTAAGTTCTTCCCGGTACATTTCTGTATCTACATAATCATTATACATATTTAGTTCTTATTATTTTATCATTGGACTGTGACTTTTGATAGCTGTTATCACAATTCAACAGGTAACTAACAATTCAATTTACGTAAAGTACCGTCTACATGCAGCGACTTGCTTGCGTAAGCAGTTTGTGCAAAAAACCTGGTACCTTACGCAGCGAGTTGTATGCTCAAACACAGAACATTATGCTGGGCCTATCATGCGCTTAAGCTCGTGCAGTTAAGCTTGTTCCTTCCCGCCCCCGTTCATACACGCAAAATTACCTGTGCAAACCTGTCGCAATCTTTTGAAGCGTATGCAAGCCATTTGCGCATTATACAGTTTTGCCGTTCTTAACGTACATGCTTACTTGTGCAATTAAGATTGAGGGTGTAGACGGAGCTTAATATGAATTTACTCACTTTAATACATTTTAATCTTCATAACTTCGTCCCAAATTAATTATGCACTATTTTTATATGATGTGTTTTAACAGTGTTAAGACTTATCCTTCACGATACAAGTTTATATTAATTTGACTACTGCATTTATAAATTTTTACAATTATTTTAAAATTTTAAATTAAATTTTTTGACTTTTTACATTTTATTTATATTTTCTAATTTTTTTTTTGTCTAAGTGCAATAAGAGCTTTACGATGCATCTATTTTTTTTGAATTAATAAAAAACATTTTTTGACAATAAATTGTTAGTACAATAAATAATATCTCTACTAAAAAAATGGTATTCTGGAGTTGTGATATGTTTCATTGAATATTTAGTAAATTGAATTGAGAAATAATATTAACCTCTTGTTCGCCATAAATCATATCTCTTATAACTAGCTATTCTCGGGAAACTACTTATGGTAGATTATATACTATTTTTATAAAGACACATTTTTTTGTATAACACATCATCTCGTAAGACGGTACAATTTACAAAAACATGATTTTGCAAAAAATAAGTAAGTTATTACAAAAATAGAATCAGCTGCCACACGGCGAAAATTTATCATCGGCGATCAAGAAGTTAACAGGTTAGTAAAATTAAAATCAACTCTGGGAAATTAATGTAGGTCAATTATATTCAGCAAAATAATGTTGCCATTGGGTTTTAAATTGTTGTTAGTTTTTCTTAGATCTCTTTTTTTTGTCAAAATAATACTGTTGCATATATTATAAAATTATTTTTTTAATAAAAACAAAAAATTAATTAAAACTTTTTGTATGTCCAGAAAATGAAGTCCCCTTTTCATCTGCCAAAAATTTAAGAAGTTTTACGCAGTCAACTATTTAAAAAAATCATTTCTTAATTCTGCAGATTTTAACCCCTAGGGGCTGGAGGTCTGCATTTGCAGTGTTGAAGAATCGTGCTCATGCACGGTACAAAGCACTGCAATTGCAGTGTCGTCCTCATACATTCGTCTTGGGATATTACCTCTACTGGGTTAGTCGAAGACTAAAATAAAAATGTCCCATTATAAGTATGGTTATTGTCTTCGTGTTGGCTTTAATAAGAAAATATTTTTATTTAGTTTAGTTTTTGCCAGCCCCTAGGCCCGGGTTAAACATGATTTTACACTTTCATGCATTTTACATAAACTGCTGTATGATAATTTTTATATTTTACTAGAGTGTTTTGAATGAATATATTATATCCTCAAAAGAGTAAAGTAATTATTTAAGTATAGATCTAAACATGAATGGATACTTTGTGATTTATCATTTTAATGTCCTTATATTTTGAGTCTTTTAAAAATTCAGTATTACAATATTTTAAAATTATATTTCTTTGATTTTATAGATAAACTATTTTAAATCTTTCAACTTTTGCTCGGTCCTCTATTCTAAATGTTTTTTTTTTGTTTAAAGTTGTGTCACCAATTTGAAATGTGCAATGCAATAATGCCACTTGGTAGGTACTAATTAAAAAAAATTCTATATTGAAAATTGTATATTTTATTTAAACCATTCTTAATCTGATCTTATGTAAATTATATTTTGTGCCAATCATGTTTTATTGAATTATATATAAATATTTTTTATGGTTATTGTGTACTGTGATAGATTCTTAAGTTTAATGTAAGAAAAATACATATTTGTACCATGTAAGTGTAAATAAAAAAATATTGATTAAAATTAAATTATCACATTTTTGACCCATTGAATTATCTAGACACAAAAAACTATTTCCTTTATTCCATTCATTGGAAATTATCCATAATATATTAGTAAAATTACATAGGAATTCTTTTACAGTGAAACAGGTTAGTTTCCACTAACCCCTCAGGCTAATTTATTATGGACTCATAGAAATCATTGTGTCTCCCTTACCCTCATGGTAAGACATATTATCTAAACGGTGTAAGAAAGAGAAAACACCAGGCTTTATATTTAAATCTAGAAGCTAACCACAGGAATTAACATGTACACATCTATGAAACCATTGCCGATCGCAATTTGAAAAATTTTCTGAATGTTTTATTGATTATTTTTTTATATGAAACTAATAAAAATGAGATGACAGTAATGTTTATAGTACATTTGTCTAATGAAATGTGTGTTATTTCGTTATGAGTAATTTTAGTTCAGTGTTGAGATGCAAAAACGTAAAGTGGCATTCAAAATTTATATTTATTTGTAATAATAAAATTTGAAAGCACATTTCATCACCTTTCAAAAACAGTTTTTAGTTTTCAAATACATTCAGAACTATTCAATTTTTTTGGATTTTATTGCAAAGCGGAAATACTCCGACATTCTGACAGAATATGCCAGACGTTTGAGGGGTTAAAAAGATTTCATGCTTAACACATTTGTGGACGCTTCTTTCTTGAAGGAGCCCCTCATATGGTCGCATATCGTAACTTTCAATTTTTTTTCTTTAGCTTGAAACTTAGTGTAGGGTTAGAAAATTACATTTTCCTGCTAAAAGAAAATTAAACAAACAGAAATATATGGTAGATTGGTGGTTATTGCTCTCTTTTTCACTTGCCTAGACAGAAGTTTGAACAAGCACATCAGTTGAAAAATCATATACGTAAGGTTACAACCACTGACTGTCTATCGTAAGAGATAGACTTGCCCTGACATGAAATCCGGGCATCATTTCGATGAGCTGGAGACAAACCATGTGGCTCATAGACATATGAATATTAATAGACGAGAACTTAAAGGCGAGCGGTCAAACCAACAGTTGCGGGACGCAGAGGGGAAAGCTGACTGTGATTCGTCAATAAATCAATCTGACAGTATATAGGCATCTCGCATTATAATATCACCATTTAGTTCTTAAAAGTAAAATCTGCTATTGAATGAATAGACATTTTTACATGGGAGCGCAAATTACTCGCCACGTTATGAACAAATTTGCGAAGTCCAATTTCGGCAAAGTAAATTTCTTCTATTTTCAGTGTCGAATATTTTGTTACCGTATTTAGTTCAGACACTTTTATAAATGTTTCATAATTTACTTTCCAGTAAACAACGATGAGCACACTTGAGAATCGCTACATTCGAGCAATGTTGGAGGGTTGTCACAACCGCTCTGTTCCTATTAATAATAAAATAATGAAATCTTTAAGAAAATATATAACATTTCACTTTTAAGAAGATAATAGAAAAGGAAAACAACTAAAAAAAACAAATGAAATTATATACACACAGCTTTTACCAGCGATTCCTAAGAGTATTTGGAGTAAAAAATTGGACATCATTTTGCCGTCCGATGACACTTTTTCAATTAAAAACAAAAAACATGTTTTTCTATCACACATCACCACTCGGTATAACCTAGCGCATTACGTGATATGCACTCCTTCTCGTTCCAGCAGTACCGTACATACGAAACAACGCGCGTACCTAACACGTGGTCCGTTGCGACGTGTGATAGTATGATTCAAAGATAATATATGATCGGTGGCGACGTGCGGTATAAAAATATAATGTTTTTAATTTTAATAGATAAAAAATATCATCGGACAGCAAAATGACACATACATTTTTCATTCCAAAAATGCTCACTGTATCTACATTTTACTTCCAAATATACCAATTTTTCACAATTAATAATCAACCATTTATCCTATATTAAGTATTGTTTATGAGTTGTGTAAAATTCAAAACTCGTTTAGTAATAACGCCATTAAAGTGGAATAAATTTAAAAATGATTGTATTATTATCCTTTATTAATACGACGGAGTTCCAGCAAGATATAACAGATGAAAAAATAGACGTTCCAAATGATACGATTATGTATTTTATCAAAGCGCAAAAGGCGAAGGCACATCCCTGATTCTTCTGCAAACGGCTTTGTGTTTTGCGTCCAGATGTATCTCGATGTGATAGTATAAATTTCTACAACTGATCTATATTATACGATGTGAATAAGCTTAAAATAAAGTAAAATAATGCTTACATATGGAATGTAATACGACAATTGGGTTTATTCTCTTTTTCACATCTATTTTTACATAGTTTTACAAGTTACAAGTTTTCATAGCACAAGCCACCATTTTGCCGTGTTATTTCGTAAAATGAACCGATGATGCTCGATCATAGCTCGACGCTAGTTCGCACAAGAATGATGACGTCACATTTTCTAGATTCACGGGAGGTCATACGCGAGCCCAGCCGGCTCCAATGGAACCGGTATGGGGAGTGGGGAATAATACGCTTTTATCACTTAGGGCAGGTCTACTAATATTCATATGTCTATGATGTGGCTATATTTTTGGCGCCGTAAATGTTCGATAATGTTTTGAATAATCTACGACATCAGTCATACACTGAACGCCGAAGAGCACACTTTAAAATAACCAGGCCCTGCACAGCACAGTTGCAGCGCAGTCGTCCGCTGTGGGACTTTCCATGCAGGATCTGAATGTTTATTCTTGAACAAATCGCCTGGCATAGTGACATTAAAATTGAGTGCGGCGGGTAAAATATAACACATTTGTGTCTGACTAAGTAGTGTAGCAAAATATTAAATTAGGAAACATGCCCGAACTTTTGTTTACCTGATTTGGGATATCTTAGGGAAGTTAAGTTTTTTACGCAGTCAGCAATTTGCGCGCCATTTTAAAAAGAATTATTGAATTGCACTACAAAATGTCTATTGAATGACATCTGAAGCCGTCATTCCCTAAATAGAGACACGATTTAGACGGCTGTAGTGCAGGCGCAGATAGCCGGCAAGTTCGTGAACATGTTAAAAAGTTTAGTTTTTTCAGTCCCTTGAAGACTGAATTTGAAAAATGGTCCAATTTATCCCACATATATGTGAAGTTTTTTTCCAGTCCCTTGTTACTGTGTTTGGATTTATAACAATTCTGATATTTAATTATGTTTAACAGAATTATTTGAATATTATCTAGATAACCGGTCGGTGGCCGAGTTGACATCGCGTTTGGGTCCCACCCAGGCGTAGTGTGTTCAATTCCTCGGCTGGCTAAGTCCTCCATCACAACACAAGCAACATTTTCAGCTTACTGTGGTGGTAGTAGGAGATTTTCAAATATTGTCAGGTTCGTAACCCGGGAATGTTTGTCTTTCTTTTTAAAAAAAAAAAAAATAATAATAATAAAACAAAGTAAAACAGATTCATAGACAGTATATTATGTATATTTCAAAAATATATAATGGTACATACATTTAAAATTGTTGAAACTGTATTTCAACACAAATGACATACACATTTCTAATAAAAAGAAAGTATTTCTACTTTGTACTATGTGTTGAAGCACATTTCTATCACCCTACTGCTCATTAACTTTAACTTGTCTCAGATATTAAGCCAAAGTCTGCCACTACCATAAGAAAATTACAAAATGTTTTTTAAATACATGTATGTATTTGAATTTCGATTTTGTTTTCTTGATTGATTGAATAAATTATCGAAATGAAATTAACCTACTTCCTGACATCCGATCGAGCTGAAACTCAGCAGATAGACTCGTTGTCGATGACAATGCATACTATCAAATTTTGGTTGCATTCACGCGTTCGCACACACATGCATTCCTCTGAAATTGGATGACAGTATTCAAATTTACAGCAGTTAATAATACTAAATAAATTTCAGTATTATCCAATTAAGATTTTACATAAGTGATAGCGTGTTCACTCAATTTAGTTAGTCCCTGGGGAGGATGGTTCAATCTGCTGTCAAATAAAAAAATAAATATATATATATATATCGACGCCGGTAGAGCAAAAAAATGAATTTTTGACTGAATTGTAACTTACGCCCTTGCATTTCCGGCGTCGATATATACATATATATATATATATATATTTAAATACATTCATATATTAATAAAAATAGACATATTAAAGAAAAAAAACTTTTTTTTTTACTGTTTGATTTTTATAAAATTATAGTGTACATAACACATATTTTATACATGTCACTTATACATATTAATGATTATCGAAATAATGTTAACATCTCCGCGGCAGTGGTAAGCTACTTGGTTCTGAATCCAGAGGTGACAGGTTCAAAACCCTAAATTACATGGGATATTTCACTCATGAAGGGTGCACAGCAAAAAGAGACTCATTGCATTTTTGCAAAAAGTGCTGAAAAATGGTATCATTTAAACTAGCAAAATGGATTTAACTGCTTCATAAATGAAGGGAGAAGTAAGTGTAGTCAAGGCAAAAATCAGCTCATCAATATACAAAAATTCAGTCTCCGTATGTTGGTGCTCATAAAACTCGAAAAGAAGTCTACCGATATCGCTGAAAATTTCTTAGTTTGTTCTTATTAGTGCCAGGAGTGTTTAGAGAGTGGTTAAAATGGTAGAAGAAGTCGGGGATGCCCGAGAAATATTTAACGCAATATCTCTGCACTGTAATGAGATATGGAGTCGAATTAAAGTCGATGTAATGTAGTTTTTTTTATTAAAAAGACAAATAACTTTGTTTTTTTAACATTGACATTGTGGTATTGAATATACAGTAGTGAACCGTGGAAGCAGTTTGAGACGCTCGAGAAAGACATTAGCAAAAGCGAAGTATTGCATGATCCACTAGTTATGTATAAAACTGTACAAAACTGACCCAATCCATCATAACCTAACAAAAATGAGCTGATTATAAATTCATCCCTATTTTGTTCATATATTTTCTATTTTTTTAATGATAAACTTATGTTTATAAGACTAGGTTTTATGCATAGGCCAAAGGATGACAAATTATTTTAAGCAATAATTAGTCGCCCATAATTTATAATAATTTGTTATTCTTTGTGCAATGCATAAAATCTTGTCTTATAAACATTAGTTTATCATTACAAAAAATAATAATATTTGACAAGTCAAAATATTTCACCAACAAATGTAGATATAATATGTCTCGACGCCATCTAGTGGGAAATTTAACACTAACAAAGCCTTTCCTACAAAAATAAAGTTGGTTGTTTACAGGTGAAAAAAATATAATAAGCAGTAATTGTTGATTGAATTACTGGTACATATTGAATTATTTGGCATGTTGTAAATAAGCTGACGTAGCTCACTGGTCCAGAGCATCTGACCGGACATCAGAAGGTGAGGGTTCAATATCCGTCGGCGGCACTTATTTTTACTCGGGAGATATTTTCAATTTGCGTTAATATTTCAGGCCACTAATTATTGCTTATAATAATTTGATATATTTTCTATGTCAATGAGCATTCACAATATGACATTCGAACTATCAGTTATACATTTTCTTTGGGCTTCTACATCGCTTGTTTTGCTTGTTCTGAACCCCAACGGTTCTCAATTTTTGAGTACACAGGTTTTGTATTTATTTGTTTTTTAACGAGATACGGAGCAAAAGAACAAAAAGTTTTTTCAAAACACCTTGACACATTGTATTCTGTACATTTAAGCATCCCTTCAAGATTCTTAAAGGTATTAAATGTGACCAAAAACAATAATTTTATCATTCTTTTCGTGGAGTATTTATGTTACCTGAGATGTCATACGAAGAATTACTTACCGTTTGGAAAATTTTGCACAATTTTGCAGACATCCAAGCAGTACACTATTTGAGAAACATTCCACATCCCTAGATAATACATTTCACCATGTAAAACAAGAACAGTACGATTACAGCAATCAGCTCGTTTTTGAAAATTCACAAAAAGAGTTATGTTCGATTTTTAAATAGTAGGATATGTTTTTGTGATTTTTTCTACTTTCATTGTATTTAAAAATAAATTTGAAATCAATATACAAACATTTTACTTAATATTAAACCCATTTTCTAATCAATAACGATTTCATTCTTTTGGCTGTCCTGCAAAATTATTATTTTTTAGTCACATTTAGTGGCAAATTATTATTTTGTCGATGAGCCTGTTTTTGCCGTGCACCCTTCACTTGTATTTACACATTGATCCAGAGTGGAAGATACTCTCAGTATCCCCCTGGTAACAGAATCGATAAGTTACCTAAAACGTTTTTTTAGTCACATTTAGTGGTCAAATCTGAATAGTCAGGTTTTCCAAACCTCATTTGTATTGTTAACGCAATAATTAATCAATTTTATCTATGAGTGGCAGACTAGGGTATATTTTTTTATCATTAATTTAGTTGTAGTCTTAAATTACAGAATTTAAAAAAAATATATTAGTCATCCTACTTTGGCCATAGCAATATTATTCTCACCAAGAAAATGGCATTGCGGGATACAATTATTTTTACAAAAACCAACAAGTAACTAGCAGCTAAGCGCCTTTGAGGTGATATCACAAAAACGACGCTATAGAAGCACTAAATGAATACATATATATTTTACTTAATCCGTAACTGAAACCGTTTTCAAAATTGCTAGCCGAGTAAATTTAAAATATATCTTTTTATACAGCATCTTTATTTTGTATTTTAAGTCAAATTAGTTATGGACACAAACCTGCCTTGATTTTCACAAAATATGCACACTACAATAAATTTAATATAATTAACTAGTTTATAATAAAATACAATTTTCCATCTATGTTTATTATTTATGTGGGTGCATTTGAAGTCCGTGGCTTTAAACCCAAATAAAGGTGTGTATATAAAGATATATTTTTAGTTTTTATTTACTCATCGTTTCAAATAATCACTTCCAATTAAATAAGTAATACAGACTAGATGTTGTTTCTTGAGAAACTTTAACATGTTGTAAATGTTAGTTCTGAGAAGTCAACTTTAGATCAAATTGTATTTACTACACTTTTGCACTCAGCTGTCGATATTTGCTGACAGCAAAATGTAAGTAAGGATTTAAAAAAAATGAAATGCTTCAATAATATAATAAAATCTAAGTAAATTATCTAATAAGAATTAAATATTTAAGTATCTGTATATCACAAATTCAGTAAAATTTATAATAAGTTAATTAGTCAGTTAATTCATGGAATGATTGCAAATAGTTAAAATGATAAAAAATAAAAAATTAGATCTTTGATTAATAAAGTAGATAAAATAAAGTCTAGGACATTTACAAACATTAAGACCCGAATGTTGAATTCTACAACATTAACTAGTTACATTAAAGTATTGCTTTTGAAATCAAATTAAAAAGTTGACTAGATTCGAGTCATTACCCTCATCACAGCACGTCCAAAACTTGAGATATGATTTCAGGATTCCTGTACGCAATGATTCCTCCTTTATTACACCACTGATCGAGAGCGGCTCCGTTGCAGTGTTCTTTATCCGTGAAGTAGGTCACTTCGCAGTTATCATTGTCACTCTCATCGTCCAATGCCTTGGAGTAATCGAGGATTCCACCGTCCAGAGCATTGAGGATAGCGTGTGGCCCGCAAGTGTCCCACTTGAAAGTGCTGGGTTTGGATAGAACATAGGCATCTGCATGGCCCAATATGACCATTAGCAATTTGTACCCGGCGCCGGCTGATTCCACTAAATTATATCCCGCTCCGTTGAGGAGTTCCTTGAGAATGACGTTTTCGCTAGAACTGATGCATATTGTTGGTGTGGTCTTTTCTTCGGATTTTTCAGAGTCTTTGTATGGGTTGAAGAAGATCCGTTTCCCCATATAGCTTATTCCCCATAAACATCTGCCCTTGGAACTGCAAAATGCAATCAATATGAGTAATAGTGAATGGTAGAGGGAGAGATGGAGACAATTTATGAAGTTTTATGGACCTTGTAAATGGCTCTAGTCTCTAGAACTTAAGTGCAAGGAGAAAGAGTGCGTCCAATTGGCTGAGGCAAGCTAAAGCCTCGAGTGGCTTTGTGGAAACGATAAGCAAACAGAATAGTGAAGGAGATAAGGAGTAGATGAAGGACCTACCCATTATAAAAGGGTTGGTTGAGAACTCCGATTACAGGTTGTCCAGTAAGTCTGTCATATACGCCAATAAGTACCGTCACGCACTGCAAGCCTGACAAGCTGATGCTGCCTATGCTCACTGATTCTGTGTCACCACTTATGTACTCTGCTGTAGAATCTGAAAAATGAATAATATGAAGAATATAAATATTTATAAGCATTCTCTATCTATAACAGTGGTGGCCAAACTTTTGACCTGTTCGGTCTACTTGCGTTAAAAATTATTTCTTGCGGTCGACTGCAAGGTAGAGTTTAAAAGTGACAAAATAAATCTATTTTGTGATAAATTTGTAAGAATTTATTAAGGCGATGCCATACGTAGTAATGCAAAATCATGTGTTTTTGGTTTGAAAATTTGGTCGCCTAGAAATGTTTCAGATGCTTTAATTAAATACTGCGAGTAGAATACAACTTGGCCTTTGAAATAATTGAGTATTTTTTAGATAAGTCTTTTTATAAGCCCAGAAAAAAATAATGTATAAGGCCTATGAAAACTGCTTTAGTTCGAAATCTCCTACTTACGAACCCATTTTCGTTTATGATTTTATTGTATAATGTGGCAAATTAAGTTATTTATAAAATGATCGAAAAAAAATTAAATATTTATGCCTGAACATCCACAAAATAAAATAAAAGGCAATTTTTGGCCATGTGTTTTTCTTGCATAAATCAAAACAGGCGGATGGTGTTGAGCGGGAATTTAAACCTTATCGCCATCTACGTAAGGGTTTTTATTGATAGCGGCTCAATTTAAAATATTACACGACGTAGTGCATCGACTTAAGGTTCATCCATAGTGAGGGGGGGAAATCCAGTTTGAAGATGGACGTGACTGTCTTAAACCGATAACAGTAAAAAAATTAACAAAAGTTTTTAAATCGTACCCTTGACTAATAATTGAATAACTTTCAACTAATAATCCGAAGGTCAAATCCCGACGTGCGCAAATAAATGTTTCACAATTTTTTTTTAAATAATATATTTAATAGTACCTATAGATACTTCTTGAAATGAAACGTTGCTTGAAATGGCTTTAGCCGTGTTTGGTGACCAGATCTGTTCACCAATAGGCAGCAACCTTTGAAATAATCGAGTACTTTTTATAAGCCCAGAAAAAAAATTATGTATAGGCCTATGAAAACTGCTTTAAAGTTCAAAATATCCTACTTACGAACCCATTTTCGTTTATGATTTTATTGTATAATGTGGCAAATTAAGTTATTTATAAAATGATCGGAAAAAAATTTAATATTTATGCCTGAACATCCACAAAATAAAATAAAAGGCTCTTTTTGGCCATGTTTTTTTTCTTGCATAAATCAAAACAGGCGGATGGTGTTAGGCGGGAATTTAAACCTTATCGCCATCTACGTAAGGGTTGTTATTGATAGCGGCTCAATTTAAAATATTACACGAGGTAGTGCATCGCCTTAATGCAATGTAACGTGTAAATTTTTTTCATTCAGCTTTACGTTTAAGGGTAGATGTTTGACACTGCATATTCTCCACAAGCTTATCATATTGGGGAGTGTACGAAGTAACTGCGATTCGCAAACACGAAGTTAAGTGGGCATCTGTTATGCGGGAACGATGTTTGGTTTTTGTTGCATTCATCGTTGAAAATGTTGATTCGCAAAGATAGGTAGAACTGAAAAACGACATCAAATATAAAGCTACCTTTCTTAGGCATGGAAACTTTTCTTTGCAAATCAGTTTCCAAAAATTTATACTACCAGATGCCCTAGCTTTCAAAAATATGTCGCTTCTCATTTTAATTATTTCTTCTACGACCACAACAGATTCAGTATCGGTTAAGTTACCGATTTTAACGGTAAAGCTGTCAATATCAATATTTTCATTAAATGGGAATACCATGAAACTTAGTACTTCTTCGAGAGCGGCAAAATCCGCAAACCTTCTTTCAAACTCCAGGTGCAAATTTTCCAACTGTTCAGCGAAAGTTTTAAAATCTCGATTTAAATTGTGCATACATTCTTCTTCCATGTTTTTATAATTTTTTAGTTCGCTTCGTTTTAATTGAGATGCATGCACTTGAATTAGATTTTTAAAAGTTTTAATCAAAGTTATCATGTCAATGACGGTTCTGTCTTTCCCTTGAAAATTCAGGTTTGACTCGTTGAGTTTTTCTGTTATGTCACAAAGGAATGCCAGCTTCATAAACCATTTTTCATCTTCAAGCTCAGGTATATTTAGTCCTTTCGAATGTATAAATGTTTTGATTTCTGGCAGTAATTGTCGAAATCTCTTCAAAAAGGCACCACGGCTTAGCCACCTGACATCTGTATGTAGCAAAAGATCTGAGTGTTCGGATTCAGTCTCTTCAAGAAGAGTTCGAAATAGTCGCCTTTGCAAACTTCTGGCTCGAATAGAATTAACTATTTTAAAGGCAACATTATCCGATTCGAGAATTTTAGAGCACAAAACTTGCTGGTGTATGATGCAGTGATAGTTGGTGAAACTTGGAATGTTATCATTTTTGCACAACGAAATAAAACCAACTCTTTGTCCCACCATAGCGGGTGCTCCATCTGTCGTGATAGCAACTAGTTTGTGAATCGGAAATTCAGTTTTTTCAACAAAACACTCAAAAGATCTGTAGATATCTTCACCTCTGGTTTGTCCTTTCAATGGAATCATCATTAGTAACTTTTCTTTTATCGTCATGTCTTCAAAAACTAGACACACAAAAATGCACAATTCATCGGTGGATTCATCAAACTGTAGTGACCAGAAACTACATTTCTGTAAGTCTTCATTAAGTAATTTTTCCAAATTTTCACTTAAGGCTTCAGTGTGTCGCATTCCTGTGTTTCGTGACAATGAAATGTCATTTATTGCTGAAATAATTTTTTTCTTATTTATAAAGTCATTAAAAAGCGCTTCTCCAGCTCTCTGCATGGCTTCCTTAATCATTTCTCCATCTTCGAAAGGTTTCTTACGTCTTATCAATATTTCTGTAACAGTGAATGACGCCAGTGTTGCAGCTTTTGATTTCGAGTCTGGTTTCGTAAAAAAAGATTGTTGTGTACTTAACTTGCTTTTTAATTCGCGTACTTTTATCTTTCAATTTTCACTGCCAAATGGAAAATCAGTGGCGTATTTGGAATGTGTAGTTTTAAAATGCCTTTCAACATTTGCTCTTCTCGGTAACGCTACACTTGAGTTGCAAATTAGAAACACACATTTGTCCTCGACCATAACGAAAAAAAAATCCTCTTCCCACTCACTGTGATAATGGTACTTACTTTTTTTAGCACTCGAAATAGATGGCCCACTCATTCTGATATTTATAATAGTGAATAGTCAATAAAAAAACAAAGCCACAATTTCAGTCTAAGTCCCTACGTTATTTTTATTATCGCCACATAACAAGTTCAATGTGATCCGTGCGCACTCAAGTCGACACTAGAAGTTCTGGCTAGGCTAGCTACCCACGAAACAAAGCCACGAGAAAACAATGCAAAAAGAAAAGAGACAGCGATATACCTTAAATGAGGCTTTGTTTTTTGTTTGTACAAATCTAGTTTTATTTCAAGTATATTATTAATTAAATGTTGCACACTTGACCCTCAGAAGAGGATTATATTTTATGACTACAGTGAAATTAAACACTCAATATTTGGGATTTGGCCTCCTCCATGCGTGCTCTCCACTCTCACTCAATGTCGTTGCTGTTAATTTGGATATTGATGTCAGCAGTATTTGCTTAATTGTTTTAATGTTGCCACAAAGTTAATGATATTTACCGATGGGGTCAATCCATACGCCCAAATTGCTGACAGGAATATCCAGGTTTAAACAGCTGCTAATTTGAGAGTTTATGTCATCCATAACTATGTTCTTGTGGACTTCTGCAGCCAGAATATCCGCTGCGTTTCTATCTCCGTCGAGGACCTTGTAGAGCAGTTCCGCGGTTTCCTGTTCGGTTTCTCGAATCTCCACAGTTATGGTTTCTCCCAAAGTATTGCTAAATGAATTGCTCTCCTCTCCATGGATGTGCTCTGCCAACTCGGGAAACTGAAAAAATAAATAATTTATTTTAATAATATTTTGATAATATTTCAAGGTTATTAATTTGTTTATTACATCCCATATCTTAAAGTTTTCCTAATTGTCAGGTGTCAAAATGGGTGACACAAAGAACCAGGATTTTTTACCCTTTTTTTCATTTCAAAAAGACGATGACTGTTTTCATCTAAAACATGAAAACTTAACATTCTTATGTACAGGTAAATCACTCTAAAGACATCCTTGCTTGTCTAGTGGTGTACTGGATGATCAAAAAAATAATTTAATAAAGTTTTGTTAGGAAGCTAAAGAATGAAAAAAAAAAGTCAAATTGAGTTGCGAGTCTAAATTGAAATGGAAATGATAAATTTAGCTACGCACCCAGTATCTTTGGGCATTTGCAGGGTAAGAGGGTATTGTGAGCGGATGTTCCAAATTAGTTAAAAAAACTTCGATAATATCAATATGTAATACATTCAAACGTATCCTCTTTAAAATGATATGCCTGTACTTTGTTAGTCATAATATTGTATCTTATTTATAAACCTTAACATGAACGGGCAGATTGGAAGCCATTTAAGGTTGCGTTAAGTAGCATAGCTAACTGTCTAAGGCCAAGTGTAATTTTATTGGTCAACAGTTATTAGTAAGGTGATGTATTAACAACAAACTGTTACAGTATGGAAATAACAGTGAAAACCTAATATAGGAGAGAGCTAATTTTTCTAGCTGAAACTAGAACAATAACACTGTTATTATTTAGTACACAAAATAATTTATTAGTGTACTACATAATAACATAAGGATGTGGTCAAATTCAGAGATGTGGTTTTGCATTCAGCTATTCTAACCATTTGTTCCAAATCAATGCATTAGTATAACTTTTAAAAACAATTAATATTAATTCACATTATTATTTCCCTATGCACAGAATAAGGAAATTATACTTTGTTTCAACAACCACAAGAAAACTATTTGCATGCAAAAAATAGTTTACTAGGAGTTCAGTTTAGGTTAATTAAGTAATTTATGCGTATTTAGATTAAAACGAAACTATTGCAAGTGACATTCCGTACAAAAGAAAGTCCAAAATTGCGTTGTAGGTATAAGTTGAATTTGGAACTTTGAGTAAAAATGTAATTTATAGAGAATCTTTTACCATCTATCACGACGTAAATCGGTTGTTTCTTGTAGTAATTGAGTTGAAACGAAGTGTAATTTCTATGATATATGCATAGTGAAAGTGCGGCGGTTAGTGAAATATTTGCATTAATTTATTGTGGTTGCTGTTCTTACAAATTTAATCCTTTCAGGTTTTATGAGATTAAGGCGATACGAGACTCTAATCACAGGGGTTTGTTCGAAGCTCATATTTAATTAATTCTAACTAATATGTAATGATAATATATTTGCTTTTAGAGCCATTCCTACAGATGTAAGTTATTTATATTTAAGATTAATAAAAACAGAACATTACCATTAAAATATTTAATGGTAATGTACTGTGTGAAAATTTTATAAAATCGGTTTTCAACTATAAATTTAGCGGTAAGTATCAGATTTTATTTTTCTAGATGAAGAATTAGTTACTTCCTGAGGATCCTGTGCGATTTTAGTAATAATATCATCAGAAATAATTAAAATAAACCCCACGGAAAGATCAATTTTCTAGGCCTGTCAGGACAAATTCGACCGTAGGTCTGTCCATTATGTCCTTATGTCGTTAAGATTGACTCTATATTTTCGAGTTTTGCTAGGGCAAATTCAACAGCAGGTCTGTCCAATACAGTGGAATTGTAGTTGGTCATGTAGTTTTAGTGATTTGTCTTATATTTAGTATTGTTCTAGTTTCTATATTATTTTATGTTACTGTAATGTGTTTTACTAATATTGTGTCATATTAAATTTATCAGTTTAACGTTATTTCATGCTTTAAAAACTTTGTGTATAATTTTCGATAGCTCGCTAGGTATATTACACTCTTAAAATCCATGTAAAAGCGCGGCTGGGCGTAAAACCAAATAAAATAAAAAAATACACCAGGACCGCGCGTCGCATATTTTCGTGTATAGCTTCTTCACTTACGTCGTTACGATTCCTACTTTGATAAACTTGTTGAATTCCGCTGCACGCTTAATACGCAAAAAATATATAAATAGCACTTGTTTTCAACTTAATTACATCAGGAAATAACTATTAATGAAGTGGGAACTCGTAAAAGATGCATTAAAATTCCATTTTTCTCATCAAAGTTATGTTCTCAGGTTAGGAAATATGCATAAATTATTAAAATAACCCAAACTAAACCCTAAAAACCTATTTAGTACATGTGCAACTTAAACCTCCGACTAAATACTTATCTCCATTAGATATTTAAGTTAAAATCAAGTGTCGTTTTTTGAAGAGACTTTGCATGCAGCGGAAATCGACATGTTTACTCTGACATTATTTTAGGGTATTGTCTCGTCTTAGGTATTCACGTTTGTCGAGAGAAAAATTTTTCAGGTAGAGAATAAATGAAAATGCATCAAGTTATACTAATGGTAGGATACTAATTACAATCTGTATCTGCTTAAGTGTTTCACATTATTATTATATTCATAATAACTTATGTTACCTTGTAACATGGAATATATATCAACTGTAGATAAAACAATGCGCTAGGCTGTTTATAATAAGGGTGGCCGAGCAGATTCTATGTTCACTGTAGGGAGTACAAAGTACGAGTACTAGAATGAATTAAGCATTTACCTTTTGGCCCAGCTCGTGTCGAACAGTTTCCTGAATGAGGACATCAGCCAGAGTCTTGAAGTCCTGAATGAATCGTGGATTAGCATCTTTTTCTCCCTTTTCCTGGACCAGCAGAGAAAATAGCTCTTTCTTCGTGCGGCAGGCGCGAGCAATATTTGAAGCTTTTTCCGACACCGCTATCAAAGACTGCAATAATTCCGTCATTTCGTCACCGAATGGACTGGCACTGATCAGACAGAAAACAAGGACACGAATGAATCAATTTTTAACTGCAGGTCCTATCCGGTAACGGTATGTATAATTAAAATTCATTATACATTTTATGCGTCATCCTTCGTTATCAGACACGGCTTTGTTTCATTATTCGGTTTCGCTTCAATCACTTTCTGAAACGTCACGAAAAATCACATTATCGGAAGTCAGTACGTCAAAATGCCCTTATGTCATGTCAAAAGAAGTGAAAAGTCAATATTGGTCAATATGTTGCTCGGTCGGTAATGATGGAAGAGCAGTTCGCTGTTTCCGTACGAAGTTGAAAGCTTTGATTGGTCGTTGCTCCACAGCGCGCGCTTTCGCTGCTATTTCCCGCGAAATTGAAAAACAATATTTTAACGATTATAAAAAATATTATTTCGTATCTAATTTTATTTAGTCATTGATCTAATCAACCTTCTCCTAAATGAAAAATATTTTAAATTACTTCCTTTTTTTATATGCTAGGAGTGCTAGGCAGTTTAACTCACATTTTTATTAAGTAATTCATGTAATTAAAACATATTTACTGCAAAAAAACTAAAGAATTAAGTAATTCATGTAATTAAAAAATATTTTTTAAAATTTACTTACTACAAATCCTGATGCGGACTTGTGATTCGAGTTGAAAATAGCCTAGAAATTGCAGGAAAAAAGCAGTGCAAATTTCATAATTGTAGGTGCGATAGCTCAGATTTTAAATGTGTAAGTACAACTGAAAAATATTATGTTTTTGTAAAAATACCAATTAATAATTTCTCTTTTAGTTCCACCGGCGTGAAAAGAAAATAAATGCACGATATTGTACCTAAGTATAGGTAACTTTATATGGTGTATGTACTATGTCAAGATAATATATAATTTTTGCTTATAATCATAATGAAAACCTCATCTCTCTACTTTGAAGGCTATTAACTATGTGTGCGTAAGAATTATGTGTCTATTTAACGTGACAAATTATAACGATAACTTTTTATTAGACTCTTAGCGAGGTTTGCTGTACCTAGGGAAAATAATCTCGCGGAATGAACCTACGTACATTTCCTTATCATTGCTGCAGCTTTTTATAACAGTTTATCTGAGGAGAGAGACACATGTCATTGTGTAACAACTAGTGAACATCCTCGGTAGCGCAGCCTCCAAATTCCAGTGATCATTTATCACAATAAAATCTAAAAGTGTTTAAAATTAAATAATCGCCATATCGATACATTGTGTTCTTTATTCTAAACAGTTTAAAATCTGAATCTAATATCCTGTTTTGTAAAAACGGAGTTTTAGTTAGTAAATCCTATATGAAAAATACATTTTATTTATCATCATCATAACGTAGGTACCTACGGAGTTAATTTTATTACCAAGAGTATTATTTGGAGCAAAATTATCTTCCGATTGGGTTTAATTTGAGCAAATCGGTTTTATCACAACGAGTGTTTATGAAAACCTACTTCACTCAAGTTTAAGATGACCAACAGTGACTCTGTGTTTGAGAGGGTGTTGCACTCGGTGGGGGATGACGGAAGGTTCCAGAAGAGAACTAACTTGATCTTCAACTTCCTGCTGGCGGCCATGGTCACCATGTCCTACATGAGCCTTATCCTGGCCGCCACGGTGCCGGACCACTGGTGCAAGGTTCCCGGGAGGGAGGAGGCCAATTTCTCCATGGACGAGTGGAAGCTGTTGACACTTCCAAGGCAAGTAGGTGGTGCACGGTTTATGTGTAAAACGTTACGGAAACGGACAAATATTATTTTAAAATTGTAATAAAGTAATGTTTTTATAAAAAAATATTTTGAACTGGTGTTTTATTGCCAAAGAGAAAGAGGAAAGTCCGTTAGTTCAATATTTGCTGCGTGTAATAGTTTTGGTAACTTTGACAATAACATATTTATTTATTATGTTTATTATGTATGATGTTCACAACAGAACGAATAAACAGATACCAACAGTCCAATTATGGTAAACAACGATAGTAAGAATAAACAATGTTTAAAATTACAATAACAAGAAATATAAAGTTTGGGTCAAGTGAAAACAAGAGATTCGAGACATTTTGTGAAGCTCTGGGGGCTAGCTAAAAATATGTCCGGAATCTTGCCACTAAAATGGATGATATAATAGTCGACACATTCTCACAAGAGGTTGGGAGAAGGTTAATAATAATAATAATATATCTCCGAAAGTAAGTACCTAAAGCACTATTTTTAAAGTTTTATTGTTTTGCTATGATGAATTTATGAACGAATATTCGAATTTAGCCAATTATGGAATGTGGAACTTAAAAATAATACAACTCGATTTATTTATAAACAAGGGCATATTTTTTTATTTATTTTTCAACGCCCCACAGTGGTCCCAAATCCCGATCTAGCTAGACAAAAATATTTTTTCATGGCATTTGACGCAAAAGGGTCACAATGTAATAAAAAAAACTAAAAAAAAAATATAAATTTATTTTAGCCATTGTTAAGGAATTTTTAAAACAAAATTAATTACTAATAAAATACGTATGGTATAATGGTTCGGTTACGTTATAAGGTAGTACTTATTTAAAGTTATTAGTTAAAAATATTTTTTTAACATAATATAAGAACAAAACCGAATGACATTTTTTGTTAATGAACTACTGGCCGAGTCGCTATCATCACTCTTATTGAATGCTAATTTTCCAACAGTGGCTTTGTTAACAGACTTCTGTATTTTCTTCGCTGGAACCGAAGTTTATTATCGATTCGGAATATTTTGTTGATATTTTGTCAGCATCCCGTTTTCCATGTCACCTCAAGCTGATTTGAGTAGCATGAGATAGTTCTTGTGGACTTCGAAAGTTCCGAAGACATTTATTTTTTCTTGTTTTGCTTCTTGACGAGCATAAACCAAATTCTTTTTCTGGTATACCACGTAGTCCTTCGTCACGCGTCACTACATGAAGAATAAAAACTGTGTTAAGCCATTTTGCGTGTTTAAACATCAATTTTACTTCTATGGAACCAAACCATTTTCTATGAAATATTAATAGAACCGAAGCGATTTTTTTCTTAAGTAAACTAACCTCGAGACTTTAAAAACTGTTTTTCTTCAATAAATATTTTATATGTTCATAAACACACTGCCTTATTGCAGCACAATTCAAAACTTTGAGGTGCCCTTTACTTCTAGAATCTCCAAAATATCCAAACGATAGATTGTACGTACAGGCTCTGTAAATGACAAAAGAGCAAGTTTGAGCAAACAAATTTTATAAGATATTATACATAAAGAATGGTTTTATATGAAACTAGTTTTGTTTGGTGGTACAAATCGGTACGATTTTGAAAGTTTAATTAAACTTTGGCAAATAATTGTAAATAATGATACTTTTTTCACGATTTTTAATCAATAATTAAAGTAATGTTGAATAGGCAAATTATAAAATAATTAAATTAATTTGAAAGAACATACCATAGACTTTAATTTCTGTCTTAGGTAATTTCTCTCCGATTTCAAATAACAACACTAACGATCGAACAGGGTGCACACCCGAAAGCGTCCGACCGCTGGGCGAACGATTGGCACATCCAAAGTGTCGTGTTTACAACGTTGCCACGTATCGCGCGTATTGTTTTAATTTTTTTATCGATTTGAACTTAATACTTTGGACATTTTTCAATGTTGTGAGAATATTTTTGTACATAAATAAAAACATCGTTGAAATCTTTTTGTCTAGCTAGTTTCCTCAAAGGGGACCATAGTGCGCCCTACTGGGATTTTACCTAAAGATCACAACATAAATTTATAACCACAGTATAACACAAATAATAAAGTATAAAATACAGAAACTTAAATTAAGTTACTATCACAATTAACTATAAAAGAAACTCTTTAAATTTATATACGTATAATACAAAATAAAAATAAATTATAAAAAATATTATGTATATTTAATTAAGCATATTATGCTTAAATTATGATTATTTTTTATCATATAATATAATATTTATCATATATAATTTATCGTTATTTACATGATTCGAAGATTGCTGAACTGATTTGGATTTGTACGGGTCTAGAATTAGAACAAAAATATCAGCGACATCCATAAACTCATTGCCCAGCCTATGTACCCTCTCGATAACTGAATTGAATACAAAGTTATTGTTGTGAATTAAAATATTCCATCTAGTATGTTTGGGAGGTTCATGTAGTGACAGCAAACTTATAATGTCAGGGCTGTCAAACATACAATTAATAATTTTAAACAAAAAATGAAATGAACCCTTGAACCCTCCCTTATATATATATATATGAGGGAGGGTGGGGGGTTTAAAGGGTTCAACCCCCGCCCCATTGACCTCAGTATTGCGTAGGAAAATGCGTAAATTTACCCCCCCCCCCCCCCCTTAGAGTCGAACCTCCCCACCCATGTGAATGCTATAGCTACGCCCTTGCTTATAAATAATATAATGCGTGAAAAGAAAAACTACAAGAACTTCTATTGTTAATATATTTTAAAAGCTTTATTAAAAAAAAAATTAATGAAAAACTAATGTTTTTTCTTGCATAGCACAAAGGATAACAAATTATTATAAGCAACAATTATTCACCTGAAAATATCATACAAATTGGTTGTAAATTAATGCCGCCGACGGGAAAAATAATTATTTGATATAATAAAACTTATTTATTGCTGCTGTTCATGCTTGAGTAAAAAAATAATTAGCTAGCCACGATTTTGCCTCTGTAGCGTCGATATTAATCCATTGAATAATTAATAATAAACCGTTCGACCTACTTAGTATCTACTCCCGAATTATGTACTTGCATCGTTAAATCGTAAACAAAGTAATCTACGTACTTCAAGTACCTACCTGCCTATTGATGACAATAACACCGCAGTCCGTCTCGAATACTACGAGAACTCGCCAGAAGGTTCAAGCCTACGGCCTAGGCATAATTGCCAAGCCGTCGAAAGTTCGCGAATGATCCAGATCGAGCGAGTGTCTTCGATTTAGTTGCCATCCACCTACCTACTGCCGCCGTCGGCCGAGTAGTATAAATAAGCCCGACGCAGCGAGTCAGTCAGTCAGTCATAATTTTGCCACCAGTCTACAAGGTTCAACGAGTGATCACCCGCGTTCTTCTTACTAGCGCGAGGGACACGTACCCGGCTTCGCCCCTATCATCATGGACTCTATCGGGACATCATCTTAGCGCCTCGGCCGTGTCCATGGCCAGCGCTAAAACGGATTACAAGCGCCCTGGTTCCAGCGTCTCTGACCAGCGCTTCTTCCACGCTACCATGACCACCACGAGGACACGCAGCATCCTCACTGGTCTACATCGTTCCCGTTCAACTGCCTACAAGGTCCGTCGCACCTTCGGCCGTCTCGTCAGCACTGGAGTGCCTGAAGACCTACGTTCTTCGCCAGTGCCTGACCTCCATCGAGTCCCGGTCACCAGCGCCCGGCGTCGACTCACTGACCCGCGCTTGACCAGCACATCATCAGCCAGCATCCGGAGTATTCATCATCTGTCCAACATCATCTCCTCGTCACGGCAACTGACTCACCAATAAACACATGTGACCTTCACAACCTTCTTTCATTTCGTGCCTCACCATAGATCCCCAAACCTCAATTGGTATTGCGGAATCCGGTGACCATTTAAAGTAATCATAAACAATTTTTATAACTGTTATGCATTTAAATAACCACGGTATTATGATCAATATTTTTTTTATGTGAATACTGCACAAGAGTACAAAATGCTGCCAGGCGTATGGAGCCAGTGAGACTACGGCATCCCCAACTGGGGTAGGTTTAAGGCTGAAGGTAGTGTGGAGGGAAAGGATATGAGGAAGAGAAAGATGGGGGAGTACCTGGCTATTGGTGAACAGATCTGGTCACCAAACACGGCTAAAGCCATTTCAAGCAACGTTTCATTTCAAGAAGTATCTATAGGTACTATTAAATATATTATTTAAAAAAAAAAATTGTGAAACATTTATTTGCGCATGTCGGGATTTGACCTTCGGATTATTAGTTGAAAGTTATTCAATTATTAGTCAAGAGTACGATTTAAAAACTTTTGTTAATTTTTTTACTGTTATCGGTTTAAGACAGTCACGTCCATCTTCAAACTGGATTTCCCCCCCTCACTATGGATAAACCTTAAGGCGATGCACTACGTCGTGTAATATTTTAAATTGAGCCGCTATCAATAACAACCCTTACGTAGATGGCGATAAGGTTTAAATTCCCGCTTAACACCATCCGCCTGTTTTGATTTATGCAAGAAAAAAACATGGCCAAAAAGTGCCTTTTATTTTATTTTGTGGATGTTCAGGCATAAATATTTAATTTTTTTTCGATCATTTTATAAATAACTTAATTTGCTACATTATACAATAAAATCATAACCGAAAATGGGTTCGTAAGTAGGAGATTTTGAACTTTAAAGGGCTTATAAAAAGACTTATCTAAAAAATACTCAATGATTTCAAAGGCCAAGTTGTATTCTACTCGCAGTATTTAATTAAAGCATCTGAAACATTTCTAGGCGACCAAATTTTCAAACCAAAAACACATGATTTTTCATTATTACGTATGGCATCGCCTTAATCTTAAACAGGGCCAGCCCTATTCAGGCGCAATTGAAGCAGTTCGCTCCAGGCGCCGATTTGCAAAGGCGCCAAGGCGCCGATAATACCTAACAGCTAACAGTCCTAATACATCGTTCTTCAGATTATTTTTCATAACAGCGCTACACAATAATACAAATGTTCCGAATATTATTGATTACAGTGATAACCTATCTAAGGCGTTTGCTGGCTTTCACAAGGGATGACAAACTTTTAGATCTTACACTATAGTTAAAAAACCAGGATATAACAACAATTAATATATTTTAAATCAAATCATTTTTCACCGCTGTGAAACGTGGACGTGATAGGCTGAAACAGGTCTACATAATGGTGAAAAATAAAAAAAAGTGGATAAAAGTTGTAAGAAATCATTATAATGGAATTCCAACACGAAATTTATTGTCAGAATCAAAAATTGAATTATTTTAGGCAGATTGGTAACTAAAAAAATATTTGATCTTATTATGAATTATTTTTGATTGTTGAAGTTGATTAAGTTTAATCTCGTAGTTACTAAAAGTGACGATAACATCATCAAAAATAGTGTTTTTGGCCTAGAGTCCTGTGAAACTGTGTTTAGGAAATTCTAATGGAATTGAGATCTACAATGACAGGCAGTAAGTGATACAGAGCGCTCGGCTATTGCGCTAAATGGAACATTTTTTTACATTCAAATTTTGGGAAGACACATATACGTTCAATCAACTCGGATTTAATTAGAATTTAATTACAACCATAAAGTTTTTTAACTGATTGCGTGAAGAATTCGGACAATGGATCAATTACATACTATAATATAAAATTTTGACATAAAATTATTTTAATTGTCATTTTTAAAATCCGAACTGATATGTCCAGAAATCAGGCTATCCCCTGATTTTTCATACGTCATTAGTTAGTTCTAATAACGGATTAATTTGCTGCTATCTGGTATTAAGTAGGGCAATTTGTTTCGCATCTCCCATCAGAGATAAGGATTCTTTGAACCAGATTCCCGATGACAGCCGACAGCGTGTGTGGTACAGGACAGGACAGTCACAACACATTATGGCACCAATTATCCATTGAGTGCAACTAATACATTACTTTAGCAATACGCCTTTAGATGATAACAAACAATTATTTATAACTAGCTGTACTGTACCCCGACACGCGTTCCTGTGGCTCAGTATGTATGTGCCATTGACTAAGGAATTTTCTTTAGTCATTAGTGTGAGCAGCGTATACGTCCAACAGATGGCAGTGTTTTTTCAAAAAGCATGTTTGTCCAACAGATGGCATTGTTTTTCAAAAAAACATGTTTTAACCTGTCACAGGTAATATAGGTATATAAAAACTCATGCGTATTCAAATGCAACGTTGTGTGAAGAATTTTCGGAGATTCAAGATTTTGAACAAACGAACATTTACATTTTTGTTTATACAGGGTGTCCGGAAACTCGTAGTACAAGCGGGAAACTGGTGAATCTACATCACATTTGGAGTCGATTTTGTAGTATATTTTTTTTTTGATTTGAGCTTTCGTTATCGAGTAAATCGAGTTAGAAGTTGATTTTTTTTTTTTTAATCAAATTCTTATAAATTATTACTGAAGATCAAAGTACCCAACTAATTAAAACTATTTGAAAGTAAAACAAATGAAGAAACTCGGATTTGAAGCATTATTTTGAAATCACCCTTCATTTAATCCGGTGTAATCATAAAATATTTCTGCTCTGCAGGGTTAAAACATCTGTTGTTCAACCCTAAACACCAGAAAAAACTTTAACCCTAAAATAGCCGAAAAATATTTTTTTTTTGGTTTTTTTTTTTTTTTTTGTGAAAATGCTCAAATCAAAAAACTTTATGTTTATTTGGGTTCCCCATGTGGTGTAGATTCTCCAGTTTCCCGCTTGTACTACGAGTTTCCGGACACCGTGTATGGATACAGCTAATTTAAAAAAAAATTATTAAAATCAAATTTAATAATATAATTAATAAGTTCTGCAAGTATCCAAAATACCCCCACAGAATATGAAATCTATTGTCACGGTTATTTTATTAGAAAATCTGTTTAACCGGTAATAAATCATTTTAAATTAGGAGGGGGTAAAATAGAATCATATAAATAAGTCAAAAAAACCGTGGCTAAAACCACAGTTTGAAAATTACCTTGAAAGCCGAAACAGCTGTAACAATAACAAAAACCAAAAAATAATTGCAGAACTTAATAATTATAATATAAAATTTTATTTCAATTAATTTTTTAAAAATTAAATGGAGTTCTACGAATTAAACACAAAAACAACAAATAAATAAAGCTACATAATATGTCCTGCCGCTGTGAGCTCAGTTGGGACCTCTTTTTCGTTGTTCTTGAGAAAGGAAACTCAGAACTTGAACTAAAGATCTTGAACTTGAATAGAACTTTCACAGAGCTTGAAAATCAACAATTATTACTGCCAAGATTAAGGATGGGTTGTTTCAGAGAATTTGAACAATTCAACAAATTACGATTTTCAAGTTCTGTGAAGGTTCTATTCCAGTTCTGTAATTATATAATTATTGACCAGCTGTTCCACAAAATTTAAATAATAACAGAACTTGAATAGAACCTTCACAGAACTTGAAAATCAAATTTTGAAATTTGATGAATTGTTCAAATTCTCTGAAACAACCCATCCTCAATCTTGACAGTAATAATTATTATCTATTCTTATATTAATTTTGTGATAAATAGGTCTTATTAGCCGTTTACTTGGTGATAAATTCACTGTATGAGGAATGTGTTGTATTATTTACTTAACAGAGTTTGATCAGTGTCTCAAATGGAAAAATGACATAGCAAATAATTAAGTCAGCCTTTAGGAAAACACGTGGATCATGGCGGAATACTAGCAAAAATTGCCTAAACGCTGACAGTCAAGAAAATTGACACTGGCAGTCATGTAAATTGCCTAAACACTGACATTCAAGATGGCCGCTGATCTTTTATATGTCGATTATACATAATAATAAGAGTAAAAGATCCCAGTGCATTTTATCGAACAGACCATGCCTAATATTTTTTTCAAATAGGATACAGATATAGGCATAGAATAAAGAAGAAAACTAGAAGTGCCTTCAACAATTGTTCCAATAGCTCAGCGCCATGTTTAATTTACACTCGCATAACATCGTAGATCTCCATCCCATCTGAATTTCGTAAACACAGTTTTGTATTGGAAATTTAAGTCTCGATTAGGAAAATATTTGTATCCCGAAACACGCACACAAGCGTAGACATTTCTCGTGTTCTTCTTTATTTTATGAGTATTGGTACCTACACCTACACTACCTACCTACTACGAATATATAAATATTTATATATACTACTTTATTTTTAACTCTTTAATGATTATTGTAAATTAACTTTGTAGCATTAATTTAACCCATCAGAACTCTGGCATATTTTGTCAGAATTTGTGTGCATTTCCGCTTTGCAATAAAATCAAAATATGAACGTATCCGAAATTTAAAAACTGTTTTTGAAAGGTGGTGAAATGAACTGTCAAAGTTTATTATTCGAAGTAAACCCAAATTATGATTTGATAAACTGTTGAATGCAAACATAAAAATGGCTCACCTTACGTTTGTTCGTCTAAAGCAGAGGTTCCCAAACTTTTGTGCCTCGTAGACCACTTGCCAAATTTTTTTTTTTCCGTAGACCCCCTCTGCCTGCCGAATATTGAATTTTCCTAAAACTATTAATGTCCCATGTGATAATCATTTATTTTTTTGGTAAAAATATTCCCTTCCCTTGCCTGTCCAACAACTGGGTGGCGGTATAGTTGCTCAGTCTTTACATTGTGCAGATAGGGGCACCCTTGTGAGGTATTACACCAAATGAAAATGAAGCAGGATAAGCAACGGGAATTTCTTTCTGTAGCTTGCCCTACAGAACTGCCCCTTAAGTTCTTTGTCAGTGCTTATTCCGGTCAGTTCTTCTTGTCACATGATATCCGATTCTTCAACGTTGCATTTCCATAGCCAAAATGCCCTCAAACTTAGTTTTGAAATCTGTGTGAAGTGCATTTAAATGTCGAACGTCATTATTACTGTGGACGTTTTTCAAAAACAAATTGGGGAACTAGGAAAATTCGCGGCTTCCAATGTGCAATGTTTTGCTTGAATATATTAATTCTGACGAGAAAAGGAACATAGACTCTATACCTCAATTAACAACTTTACGAAATATAAAAATACAAATATCAAATAAGTAATTTCTCAGTCTATTATATTTGTGTTAGGTCTATTGTGTCATTTACGGAACTCCTAAATGTTGACTTGAGGTAAATGGGGGTCTGCTCGTATGTAACTCCATTTGAATCTCGTGGACCCCAAAATTTTTTTCTCGCTTACATAGACCCCCAGCATGCCGATATCGACCCCTGGGGGTCCATATAGACCACTTTGGGAACCTCTGGTCTAAAGTAAAATTACTGACTAGGAAAAAGACACACATACAAATTTTATTAGACAAATGTATTAACATTATTCTCAAATTACGGTCCAACCTTTAGTTTCATAGAAGTGTATATTTAATTAGAATTTAATATTATCTACTTAAGCGATTTTTGGCATACTATGACTGTTTGCTCAAACGTTTTGAGCGATCGCTTGTCATTTTATAGAAACAAATTTATATAACCTAAAAATATGGGATAAACGGCGAAATCTAGGTGGATTCATTGGCTTTAAACCGCAGGAAGCAGTTTATATGTTTCAGTATTCATATTTTAATCATGAAATGATACGGTAAATGTTTATATATACAACCAATCGCTCGAGTGGTTATAAAATGTGTTTTTTTATTTTTCTTACACCGTTTAGACAAGTTTCTCACCATGACAGTAAAGGAGACAACGATTTCTATCAGACTATTTGGGCTGTTCCCAAAAACGAACAAATTAGCCTGGGAGGGTTAAGTAAATGAAAAGAATTATTAACTTTGTTTTATCTACTACTATACATTTTCTACACTGAAGTTTTGTGTCCTGATGAAGGAACCTTTGGTTCTGATAATAATCACTTTACAATCAATGCACAGTGAAACCGTAACATAAAATGGGTTCGTAAGTAGGAGATTTTGAATTTTTTAGCATATAAAATATTTCCAAGCGATCAAATCAAAAACACATGATTATTCGTAGTGAAATATGAAAATAAATCACTTTGAATACGAAGTGAACTATTTTCACTAATTTAATTATATTAATTTAGTCTGATTACGACATCCTAGTTTTTAAAAAAGGTTGGTACCTTGTTCTTCTTTGCTCTAAGAAGGTGCCTTAAATTTTTTTTTAATTATTTGAAAAAAAAAATTTTCGGAATTTTATAGAAAATCAACCCTGAATTTTTGGTCTATGTCCGCAAATTCGGCGTATAAGATGGGAAAAAATGTAGGCAATTAATTATTTTCATTAAATCTTATTTGATTCAAAATTTGCATCTTATCCAATATGACTGTAAAAAGGGCTCCTACCTCTAGGCAATACTCACAGCAGCTTTTCCCAATTCAAATGCAAAATCTCTCTGCATGTTTGGAGGTTCATCGAATACAGAAGTGTTTAAGCCTTTCATCACTTTTGTTCATTTTGCAATGTTTTCTGTGAATTTCAAATGCGCTAAGTATATACATCTATTTTTTTTTCTTTTTCCGTAAAAACGAATACTGTTTTAGAAACTAGATACTTACAATTATCTTTTAATATTGTTGTATTCCCACAAACAGTTCTCCAACTCGTCGTGGAAGGAGATTATGAAGAATAAGTTCTTTGTGTTAAATCAGGGATTTATTATATACTTATATACGCGTATTACAATGGTGACTCGATAGTCGACCTAACTAGGAACTGGCTAAATGAGATCTGAAAACACCAAGTTTGTCTGGGAGCATTCTAACTGGCCCTGGCGACTACTGGCTACTAGCTGCCATCTTGCGGACTTCCAAGCAAGCTAATTGCACTGCCCTCTACGAGTGCATCTGTGAAGCTCTTAACTAACTCACTTCCCAACAAATATCAAATGTGAAATATGTTGTCAAAAACGCGAAGCACATTTTTACATAATTTTTTACTCCAGTCATAGAAAACTCGATAGAACTCTTTATTTCGAAAACATATTCGTTTTGTTTGGGAAATTTGTAAGAAAACTGTACCTTCACTTTTAACTCATTAAGTTCAAATAATAAAAAAATGTGAAACATTTTTAAGGATAAACCAATTGTTAAGATAGCAGAGCGAAATATGAATTAATTTTTTTAGATTTTATGGATTATAAAAATAAAATCGAAAAAATATTTTATTTTTATTATTCTTTATTAATTTTTGCTATTTTTTGGATTTTATTAATGGATTCAAATATAAATATTTGAGGCCAACTAATTTCTCTTTCTAACTTCAACAAAATTAAGTATTTCCGCGTAATAGAAAAAAAGATATAAATACTTTTATATTATAAGAACGTCCGATCATATAATATGACGCTAAAACGTTGGACGGGTTAAGTTCGTTTAATGTTATTAAGGTAAATTGTATGAACTTAATTGATTTATTTGTTTATCTTTTACAGAGAAAAGGATTCTGCAGGACTAAGCGTGTTCAGCTCCTGCAAAATGTTTAACCAAACGCTAGAAGAATATTCAAATGAAAAGGATGAAATAAGTAAGATTAAGAAATACTTTCTCACGATGTACCTAGGTACTATTATATTATTAGAGATTTATAAGTAAAAATACTAACTTCGGTTGTGTCTCTGTCTGTAACTCCGGTTCAATGAACTCTGGATAGAACTCGAATGTGAAGTACCTAATATAATATTTGAACAGAAAATTATTTAATTGCAATTATAATATCCCGTAATTTTTCACGGGTCTGCAACAACAGGAACAAAATACAAGGAGCACAGAAATGTCATTGGGTAAAGTTGCCAAATACAAATAGAAAAATATATACAGGGTGTCCGAGGGTAAAGTGCACTAACTTCAAGGGTGATTCTACATGATTTTAGATATAGAAAAGATTAATAACTTGGTAGTTTTTAGGTAAAAACGTTGAATTGTTTGTATGGGAAAATAAATGTTCTTCTATAGAAAAATATTTTAGCATGGGAAAAAAATGTCTAAAAAGTTATTTATCTTTTTTACTTCTACCATCATGTAGAACCACCTTCCGATGTTAGTGCACTTTACCCCCTGACACCCTGTATATCACTTGGTTTCAACATTACTTAAAAGAAATAACTAATTATGTTGGGGGAGATGGTAAAAGATGCATTATAGTTTTATCTTGTTTGTATGATCTGAGAAAGAAGGCTAAGAAATAAGCACAAAATATCTACATAACTCAACTAAAAAAAATCAACCTATGTTCTTCATTTTTTATACCTTTTTTCTGTACTTTTTTCTCTGTACTGCAATATAAACCACTGTAATAATTTGTAAAACGTGTATTCAAGAATAGACATAAATAAAATAAACTCAAACTAACAACCTAATGACCTATTTACAACATGTTTAAACATCTCCATCTTAAATAATTGTTCCCAGTGGTAATTAAATTGAAATAAAGTGTTATTTTATAAATTTTTGAGGCGGAATTCGGCAACTTTATGTATGTTTATTTTAATTTAAATGATATTCCGTGTCAAAGTACCAAAACAACAGAGAAGTTTGAATTAAAATATCTGTTCTGTTGAACGCTGAATATCGAATTCTTTCTCAGTGAGTTCCTACTTATTTGATGGATGGATTCATTAATCATTGTCGGATATTGATGACTGTTGGCAGGTTGCCAGCATGGGTACGAGTACGATAGGACGTGGCTGGAGAGCTCGGTGCCCATGACACAGGACTGGGTGTGCGAGAAGGAGCTGTATATCAGCAACGTGCTGGCTGCCAGCAAACTGGGGGAGGTCCTAGCGGGGTTCGTCTTCGGCTACCTGGGAGATACGTACGTATCAACACCGACGAGCGTCGACCCAGAGATTTAAATAACTATCTTTATGTTTTGACGAAAGATGGGAAATGAGAGAGTAGATTTAGAACTATCGGACGAACACACTTTTTTTTACAATACTTGCTATTGCATTGCCCCTAACTGCACAGAGAAGTTTCTATAAACACTCGTCTGGGGTTTCCATACATTTTTAAAAAACCTTAATATAATGAATGAAGTCTTTGAATATTTTTTTCAAACGCTAGTGCATTTTTGTTGTTGCAACAAATATTTTTTTTTAAATTCCAGATTTAAAACTAATAACGCTTAATTTTAGAAACCTAGAAGGGACTATGATGAATGAGAAAGACTGCGATTAACTAAAACACCAGGTACTGCATAAAAGATCTTGGTCTCAGGGAAAGGAAGGAGCAAACCCGGACATTGAAGAGATCAATGTTTTGGATGGATATAACATAGGAGCCGGCAGATCAATCTACAGCCGAGCTGTTGTTTACAAGAACAAATCTGAAAAATAGCTCATTAATGTCAACAGAGTTCAAATTCTGCAAGGAACGTTATGTAGACCTTAGTTATTTTCGATCTATTGATTCAATGAAGTTAATTTTATACTTAGCAATTTTAGTATTATAAAGTCTGCATATAATGTTTTATTTTCAGAATAGGAAGACGTCCAGTTTTCCTATTGGCTATAGGCATAACCTGCATCGGACGTTTCATTTCACCTTTTGTGGTGGACATTTACTGGCTGTTCATGGCCGCCTCGGTTATAGCCACAATCCCCTCCACCTCGGCGGCACAGTCCTGCCTGGTACTAGTGATGGAGCTCTCGCCCTCTGAGGATAGGGCCTTCATTGCTCAGATGCAGAACGTGGGGTGGACAGCGGGATTGTGTCTGCTGCCCTTCATCTACTGGCTGTCCCAAGATTGGGTTATTTACATGCTTCTTTCAACGGCACCGCTCTTGCTTTATTTCCCACTTTGTATGTAAGTATCATTATATTTATTTATTAAATTCTCACCCATCCAACTATTGTTCCTGCTGATCTGTATCTGATCTGTATCTGTATCTGATATGTATCTGTATCTGATCTGTGAGACAGGATCGCACAGGAACACTGTTGCGTATACCGTAGGTACTGCGTAGGCGCAACGCAAAATGACACAAGCTACTCACAAAACATAGGAAGGGCGATACAAAGAACGCAGAGAAACCGCCCTTTTCGATTGGGCGGTGCCTCTCAGATACCCACGTCAGCAGTTAAGGATTAACTTAATTTTTTCAGGAAATAATGTTTCTATACCTGTGATACATTATTTGATTTTGTCACAAATCGGCAAACAGAACCATTTTGAATATTTTTTAAATTTGGACTGTCTCCGCTACCCACTGATTGTAGGCCCGTCGACGTTATGCCAATCTAGTTGAGCTATTTGTTTAGCCATTGGTTGCCGTCAAGCATAACGGTCATCAAAATTTAACCAAACCCGACAGGCCAATAATCAGCAGTTAGCGGGGACCACAATTTTTATCAGTTTTTTTCGTCCTTACCGACCTAGAACATTCTATTCTAATGAATATTTCTAAGCCTGTAAACATATCCTTGCACATGCGAACATTGTGATGGTGGGAGGAGTGATAACTTTATGCAACTACCCCATCATATTTATTAAAGACAATAAAAAGGTGTTCAGGTTTTAACAATGAATTTGTACATTTTAGACTATTAGTAGAGTCCCCTCGTTGGCTGCTGAGCCGGGGGCGAGTGCCGGAGTGTCTGCAGCAGCTGATTAAGATCGCGCGAGTGAACGGGACCCGCCTGCCCACCGATGCGGCCCTCCTGCTGCAGAACACCGCCCCCAGGCCCGAGAAGGTCTACGGGATTGGTAGTCTCTTCTCAAACTGGAGATTGGCTAAGAATACAGTGCTGCTCATAACATGCTTGTGAGTTTTAAACTAACTATGTATTTCTATTCTATGTAGGGTAGACAGTTGTTTAAGTTATACAGTCTCTCTATACTAAATCAGTCAGTAACATAAATCCCTTTTACCTTCTATTTGTCTTAAAAAAAATGTTTCATTGTAGTTATTGGCAGCAAAGATTAAATGAACTGCACAACCATCGCCGGGTCATTGGCTTGTAAGAAACACCCACTATAATAAATACAAAATTTTCTAATGAATGCACTGGTTAAGCCAGGGTCTGCATATATAGTTATTGTAGTCCGAGAGAGAGGTTGTATGTGACGTCACTCTAGTATCTTCTGTCTTTTTTGTTTTCATACAAGACTTGTGAGAAGGAAGAAGACAATCGTCGATGACATACATACAACCTCTTTCTGATAATATTATAATTTACCAGTTACTGTGAGAATTAATTGTGGTGGGGTCCCATGGCCTCAGAACAAAAGATTGATGGCTTCAGCAGAGAAGTTTTTCTCAATAATTACACGGTGACATTTTCGCTTACCCTTTATCATGCTAGTCGTCCTGGTCTTTCAGGGTTCTTACATTACACATGTTTTACAGCCCCTTAGTTACAGTTATTATTTTTAAGAATGTATGGCAAACTGTATCTGAGAACAGACACTTGATTTTACTCAATTTTCTATGGTATTATTTTATTCAGGATCTGTTCGATTGTAAGCTACAACACTTTGGTGCTGAACATCAGCAGTTTGAATGGGAACCCATTGCTAAACTTCTTCTTGCAAGCACTGGCCGAGCTGCCTTCCTACATCGTGGGGAGGGTACTCAGTGACAGAGTGGGCCGAAGGTTTGCAGGGGGCTTTGGTTTCATTCTCGGCATGTGCGGATTTACTGTCATCATTTTTACTTTAAATGGTAAGTACATTTAAAATGTATGAAACATTGCCAAAAAAATTGTATCCATTGAGCAACAGCATAACCAATTGATAATCTTAAAATAATACTTTCTGTTTGTGGGATTTTTGTCCTCGGTATACTACAGAGAAGATAATTTGCTAGGAGCAATCATAATATCTATTTATACATATATTTTCCCCGGTGTGTTATTAGATTCAACTGATTTTACTCTTTAAAAGTAATAATAAGTGCAAAACGAGATTTAGATATAAATTTTCAGGTTATGGTGGTATGTAAAAACTTGAAGTGTGTTCCTGCAAATTTTTGCAGATACTTAAACTTAATTTAGATGAATACAAATAATATTTTATTTCAGATCCATCACTGGCATGGCTTCAAGTTGCATTGAACATTGTAGCAAAGTTCTCCGTGTCAATGTGCTTCTTTGTGAGTTCCCTCCAGGCCCTAGAGGTCTACCCCACCTGCGTACGGCAAGGCGGGTTTACCTTCGGATTGGTTTCCGGAAACATCTTCAGCATTTTTGCACCTTACATTGTCTACTCGGTAAGTCAACGACTTTACGCAACACATCGGATAACATGTTCAAATAAGAAAAACAAAATAAAATATTTGATTTTTTATTTCAGGGAGTTACGCTTGATGCGAGAATACCTTATGTAATATTGACATGTCTTTGCATTCTGGGTGTACTAGCCCAGATACTGTTGCCAGAAACATTACACGAAAAACTGCCGGAAACTTTACAAGAGGCGAAGAGGTTCGGCGAACATCAGAGCTATTGGAGTCTGCCTCGCAAGAATCATGATCTGTACGTTCTTGCCAACATCAAAAATGTCGATCGTCAAACAAGCGACCACTGTGATATAGAAACGTTATCGAATTAAATTATATGTAAATACTGTAATTTATTATGTTAATCCCAGGTTTGTGATTGTCTTTTATTATGTTTAAAAACAATTATATAAAACTTATAAAATTAAGATATCAGTTATTTAACGACGTTTCTTTTTGCTCTTTCTTCTGGAGTCATCGTCACTAGATTCACTATCACTACTGGATGAGGAGTCACTGCTGTCGCTGCTTGTAGATTGCTTTCTTTTTCTTTTACTGGATTTCTTTACCTTCTTTTCCTTCTTCATTGATTTATCCTGTAACATAACACACATCATTACTAATCGAAGTTATTTAAAGTATTGAGACCCAAGTTAAGATTTAGATATGTGTACTTCATTATCATCATCAAGTCATGTCATAGACATCAAGTCTTGGATCATCAGCCAAGACAGATCCAAGATCAAAAATTTTATAAAAATCCCCTCATAAGTATGTACTCCAACTAGATGCTGATTAACCAATTTATCATTTATTATTATTATTTATTATTTTTAATCATTTTCACAATGTCATTTAATGTAATGAAATATTATATGAATCAAATAATATGTAAACATTAATTTATGTATTATACGTCTGTCTCGACACAGGTTTATCCTAGTGAGACAGACATCGAAAAAAAAACCTGTAAAAAAACTCTATATTAATAATAAAAAAAAATATCAGCTAGACTACTATAATGTATGGTAGTCTAGCTATCACCATAGTGTAATGGTCTACATAGGCGTTGCAGGTTCAACCCCCTTACAGTAGATTGTGAAAGGCGATGGGTAATGAGAGTCCAGCCGGATAGGTGAAAACGTCTCCTTCAACTGGTCTGTCTCGATTCGGCCCACCACACAACTGGTGAGCAGGAACATCCGCTGTCAAGACCTGGACAATCCTCACCTGGGGCATCTCTGCGAAGTCACCAAACGTAGCAAAACACTTGGTGCGATCTGTGGCAGGGGTGTTGGTTATCAAATGAATATTTCCCTGGGCGGTGGCAACCATACCCCAAATTGAAAAATTAACCTTTCACATGAATACGCTGCTACTAGATGCTGAAGGTGAATTAATAAAAACCTACCTTTTTACTAGTTTTCTTTGTCTTTTTTACGTCTACTTTAACTTCGGGCTCCGGGGAACTCTCAATTTTGATAGTAGTAACGGGACCGATGGGAAGTCTTGGGGGCAGTCTGACCCCCCCCACAATAAGCTCCTCGGCTCTGGCGGGGGGTTGCGGGGGCACCCGGGAGGAGGTGGCAGAGGCCTGTGCGATATTGGACATTGGGGCACATCCCTCCTCTCGCAGTTGCCTGGTTTCATCGTCTATTGGATTTTTCTTCCCTTCTTTTGGAGCTTTGTAATTTTCAACATGGTCTACTCGCAATGTCCTGCCTAGAATCTGTAACAGATAAAATCTATTTTAAATTGCATCTATTAAAATGGATACGGACAATAAGAGAGACGTTTCCCACAAGCAGCAATACGGTAACAACTACACAACTTGCATTTCTGGTTCAAGAAGATAGTGTTCAAACAAGTTCGTGATAAGTTAATTGTCCATGATGAATAATCCCAGCCGTGGTAAGTTTGGTGCTACACGAGAAGAAGATGAATAGGAGAAAAATATGAAAGAAATTCTACAGCAGTCAATAAGAAAAAAAGGTTAATATTTACCTAACCGCTGCACTTTATAGGCACAGATTATGGAAATTTCACTCCATTTCAACTTAATTACTACAAGAAACAACTATCTAAAGATTGTAAAAAGAGGTTCATAGTTTTGAGTTATTTAAATAATTTGTGCGTATTTAGACTGAAACGAAACCTGTCGCAAATGTTATTACTAACAAACGTAATAATAAAAAAATCCAAAATGGCAGCACAAGATCAATTGAATATTTTTGAACATTGATTAAATAAAAATGAAACTCTGCATCTTTTACCATCCTTCTTGATGTAAATAGTTGTTCCTTGTAGTAATTAAGTTGAAACGAAATATAATTTCCGTAATCTCTGCCCATTAATAGTGCGGCGGTTAGTTAAAAATTTACCAAAAATAATTATGTATTATTAAAAAGTTAAATTATTATGTTTGATAATAGTCTATATATAAGATGTACCTTTGATAATAGTCTATATTTATAGATGTACCTTTGATAATAGTCTATATACATAAGATGTACCTTTGATAATAGTCTATATATATGATGTACCATATAAGATGTACCCTTGAAAATAGTCTATATATATAGTAGATGTACCTTTGAGCTGTTGAGATTATCCACAGCCAGAATGGTGGAGCGCTGATCTTCATAGCACAAGAAACAAAACCCCTTTTGTTTTCCCGACTCCTTGTCTCGGACTAAATTTATATTGACCACTTCGCCATACCTAGAAATTAAAAAAAAACAACAACAAAATGACTGACCATATAGAATGATTTAGTATCAATTTTCCAGGCCACAATGTGAATATGAATTGATCTGTTCGTTAATTTCTAATAACAACGCGTAAGTAAGTTTATTATTACGTTAAATTACGTAAGCAGGTGGGTAAAAGTAACTTACTGTGAGAAAACACAAATAATGTCGCCTTCCGTCAGGTCATAAGGCAGGCCACCGATGAATATCCAAGCGCTATCCTTGTACTGGTCATGCCAAGAGGACTTGCCTCCTAGTCTGATGTCTTGTTCACTAAGTTTCTTGATATTCTTAACATTTCTGAAAACAAAACGGCATTTAGAATCAAGGCGGTTAATTTGTCAGATATTTTTATTGAATTTTGTGCGAACACTTACGTCATAGGATTCATTACGAGTGTTTTTATAAGTCCCTTTTCTCAAAATAATAGTTTCCGATGTACTTTACACAGATTTTGTATGTATTAATTTGTAAAAAACATTAAAAGTACGGCACACTTAGAGTTTGTTTACAACGGTACGACGACAAACGTCAGATGTCAAATTTGAGGTTAGGTTTAAGTGCTGCCACACGTAAATAATACTACACGTTGTTGATACTTTCGCATTCTGAACATTTTAATTACATGCGTAACATTTTGTATGTAGATGATTACTATTTATATTCTACGAATAAAAATAAATAAATTAATCGATAGTTCGTGACCCAGTTGCAGCTTTATTCTAGGTTCGGGCGACAGCTTACACCATAAATTATTAACCACTCTTACAGAAAAAAGATCTCAGGTTGGTAGGTACTACAAAAGGTGTACGTTTGTATTTCATACTTACCACAGACATAGGAATTAATAGATGAGAAGATAATGGCGAGGGGTAAAATCAACTGTTGAAGAACGAAGGGAGTAAGGCTGACTGTGATTCGTCAATAAATCAATCTGACAGTAAATAGGCATCTCGCATTATAATATCACCATTTACTTCTTAAAAGTAAAATCTGCTTTTGAATGAATAGACATTTTTACATGGGAGCGCAAATTACTCGCCACGTTATGAACGAATTTGCGAAATCCAAATTCGGCAAAAAAATTCGGTTCCATTTTCAGAGTCGAATATTTCGTTTAAGTATTTAGTTAAGACACTTTTATAAATGTTCATAATTTACTTCCCAGCAACCAACCAGCATTGTGTTTCGCGTCCAGACGTTTCTCGATGTGATAGTAACAACTGATCTATATTATACGATGTGAATATGCTTAAAATAAAGTAAAATAATGCTTATATATGGAATGTAATACGACAATTGGGTTTATTCTCTTTTTCACATCTATTTTTACAAGTTTTCATAGCACAAGTCAACATTCTGCCGTGTTATTTCGTAAAATGAACCGATGATGCCTCGACCATAGTTCGCACAAGAATGATGACGTCACGTTTTCAAATTTCACTTGAGGCCATACGCGAGCACAGCCGGCTCCAATGGAACCGGTATGGGGAGTGGGGATAATACGCTTTTAATCACTTAGGGCAGGTCTACTAATATTCATATGTCTATGATACTTACGTAATATAGTTATATTGAAAATACTCCCTCGCAGGAAAAGTTTTGTTTTGGATCTACTACTTGGGTAAAATTTTTGTACTACCTTACTTTCTATTACGCACTTTTTCTCAAGTTAACTACTATACAAGAAATAATGGCGGTTCGTGCAATGAGGCATAGGAGGCTGTGTCTCCCCTGAAAAAAATTGAGGAGAAAAGGGGTCAAAAATACATGTTTCCATACATACAAAATAATAAATAATAAGTATAACTTTAATTTAAGTGTTACCAGATTATAAATTGTATGAGCCTTAAAGTTACTTCAATTTAAATAATATTTTCGTATTTCACTAGGACTGGCTGTCTTTATATTATGTAACTCATCAGTATAACGCGGCTGGCCACAAGTGGATCTCCGCTCGTCGCTTCTAGCTACTACACAATTAGTACAATAGTACGCTAATGAGCAAGAGATAGGGCCCGCCTCCGGACTGCTGGGCAGAGCCGCTGATTTCATGTAGTGGAGGGGAGTGGGGAAGTCACATGGAATCGAAATGAACGGTAGCCGACACGGTCGCGCGTTGTTTAGTCTGAGGCGCGCCTCAAAAAACTCAAAGACATTCGAAGTGCAACCGATCATTTACGATTAGCTCTAGCGCTCTAGTGACCAAGTTTTGTTTGGTTTTGTGATACGCGGTAGTACCTACGGAGTACGGCTATTTGAATTAATTTAGTACGGCGAATTTGCAGTTGACGGTCTATCTCATTTTTGTGTGTTTATCCACATTTCTTACACGATAATACATGGTTTTACCATACCTACGCCTCAGGCATCTCATTTCTACAGCATTAAGTCTACTTTCATCCTTTCTCTGCCACTCCATTGTGGACTGTGGACATTGTGGACATGTAACTACAACAAATTAATTTGAAGCAGAAATTATAATGACTACTCGTGCTTAAATTTGTATTTTCACCATCCAATGATTTTTCAATCAATTCTTCTTGTAATTGGTTTTACGTTTCCGTCAAAAATCCAAAATGGATTGAAAAGTATTGAACTCTATTAGGTAGGTACTTACTTAAATAAATGTAATCTAATCTCTTGCCAAACGCTGCCAAAAATCACTGACACGGTGTAACAGTGTAATATTGAGATCTACAGGATCAATTATAGGGTACAAATACGGTAGAGCAAAGATCTCATGATTGTGGGGATAATTCTCTGTCAAGTAAGGAGGAAAATCAGAAATAATAAGAGTAAATACTTAATAGAAATTATATTGAAACCATCAAAAGTTACAACAAAGGAGTACAAATAATAACCATGCAACAATAGAAATAAAATAGGCACATACCAGGTGGACTCCTGAACCAAACTAAACTAACTTTACGTGGTCGAGAAACGAAGGAATAACAACGGGTGGCGAACGAAAATTTGTCTCCGGTAACGGGGAACGGACCCGTGACGGAAGCCAGGACATCCTTCTCTTAATGGAGACGGGAAGGCGCAAGTCCTTCAACGCGCGCCAGTAGGAGCATCAAGTCCGCAGCACGTGGCAAGCAACCAGACTCGTTTTAAGGAGCCAGGACATCCTTCTCTTAGTGGAAACGGGAGGACGCAACTCCTTCAACGTGCGCCTGCAGGATCATCAAGTCTGCAGCACGTGGCGACCAACCAGACTCGTCTTACAGACTTCGGGAACAACAATCCGTTCCTTCGCGATGCGGGGATAAACAGCCATAAACTTCTAGTCACAGCTAGGACCAATCTATTTGCGGTTTCACGTCCGAAACACGAGTACTACACACATTCATTCATCTATGGACAAGTGAAAACAACAGCTGATTCTGACAGATCCATATTTAATGACAAAAGTAGTGAAATTAAAGCAAATTTAGCAAATAATCAAAGTTGAAACATATAAACTAGTGAAAAATTAATCAAAATAATAGTGTATTTCGTGGTGACAGTGCGAAACAACCTTACATATTGCCCTGAAAAATTACGCATAACGAATTCACTGTCATTGTAAACCACAACCACAGACAATTTATATTTTCGAATTTTTGAAATCTTTTTGAATTTGTGAAGAGGTTTTTTTTTTGTCATAGACAAATAAGTTAAATTATTTTTAACTCAATAAGGGGTATTTCTGAACAACTGTAAGAAACCTACCCACAAACTAAGAAATAAATCAACCAAAATGTCTAAAACTCGCAAGGTTTGCAGTGCAAAGAAAGATACATCTTCACCTTTAGCAACCACGTCTGGCCCTATTGATTCACCGTCGGCGCATCAGTCAATGATTAACATTGACACTGACTAATTAATCAATTTTTTTGAGTCGAAACTTGAAATCATGCGCACTGAAAACAAGAAAGCAATTGACGCTGTTCAGTTAAAATTAGATGCGCTGTCTAACGAGTGGAAGGATAAATACACAAAAATTCTAGGATGTGTGAGCGTTCTCCAAGAAGAAAACTCAAACCTCCGGCAAGAAGTCCAGTCACTCCGAGATGCACAAGATGAGATGGAGCAGCGCAGCAGAATATGCAATGTAGACATCCATGGGATTCCCGAAGCAAAGGGCGAAAATTTGATGACATTAATAGAGAAAATAGGATCCAACATTAACGTCCCGCTTCCAAGTAGCTGTGTGGTTTCTGCGCATCGCGTCGCTCGCGGCCACTCCTCGCCCTCCAACCGTCCACGCAATATAGTCGTCCAGCTCTCCACAAAGCGACTCCGTGATGATGTCATCGCTGCAGCAAGGACTCGCCGCGGCCTTACCACGGAACAATTAGGATTTGGTGCTCCCACCACCAATTTTTATATAAACGAGCACCTTACATTGAAAAATAAAATCCTATTTGCCAAAACACGAGCCGCCGGAAAAGCTAACGGCTTTAAATACATATGGGTGCGGAACGGCAGTATTCTGGCGAAGAGGAACGATCTCTCTCGGGTTTTCACCATTCGCCGTAAGGGAGACCTTCAAAAGATAATCACACATGATCAGCAAAACATGTGACTACAAACATGTTACTGCTGTCTTCGGTATCCGCTTTCTCACAGTATTCTGTATCCTGTAATTTGTTTCTTTCAAAGCTACTTTATATTTTTGTTTACCGCGCAATATCCCTATAACTTTAAACCAACACCATGTTTCTCACATATTCATTCACATTCTAAAATGTCAACATATTTCACATTCCTTGATCTAATAAGTAGTCTATGTTTTTTATGTAATTTCGAAGCCTCATATGCCCTGCATAATGTATCACTCGTGCGATTGTGGAATATGTCAAACAGCACTCCTACTCTGGTAAAATGATCTCATCATCATCTATATCCGTTTATTACCAGAACTGTGGTGGTATTAGGACCAAAACCCAGGAGCTACTAATTAATGTATTATCGAATAACTACGACGTTATAGTTCTAGTTGAAACATGGCTTGTAGCAAGTATAAATACGGCTGAATTCATAGATTCGCGTTACACGGTGTTCCGACGTGATAGGGACCGTACACTCACTGGTAAATTGGACGGAGGCGGTGTGTTGGTAGCAGTGCGCAAGGAGCTTGCATCTTCCCGGCTCGATGACTGGGAAAATGGTCAAATCGTACAAATCTTCATTTCTATTCCGGTAAGATCTTTCAATCTCATCATATGTGCAGTATACATACCTCCTGCCTCACAACCTACGGTCTATGATACGTTCTCCGAAAACCTGGAATCTGTATATTCATCACAACCAAATAATACTTTTTGTGTACTAGGAGATATGAATCTACCAACTCTGACTTGGTCATTTTCCGAAGACAGCAGTCAAGGTCTCGCCTCCTCAAATACGGCTGCATCGAAAACTTTGCTTCAAGCAATGTCATTGATGGACTTATTCCAATATAACTGTATACCTAACCATAATGAAAAATACTTAGACCTCGTATTCTACAGTCGCGAAACAAATGTTAAACGTAGCAACAACCCTCTCCTCTCAGAGGATAGACACCACCCAGCCCTTGAATTTGATATATCCTTCGTAATTCAACCAAAAATCAAAAACAAAATACAGCGTAGGCGCAATTTCAGGAAAGCTAATTATGCTCAGATTAATGAGGACATTAATTGTATTGATTGGTTATCTGAAATCGCAAATTTATCAGCCGAAAAAGCAGTAGATCGATTCTATTTAAAAATAAACAATGTAATTGATAAGCTTATTCCAGTATTGGCACGACGAAATGACAAATTCCCCATATGGTTTACTCCAGAACTTATTAGGTTATCAAGGAAAAAAGATAAAGTCTGGCTCAAATGGAAGACATATAAAAGTCTTTCTGACTATCGTGAATTTTCCTTCTTACGTGCTACATACAAAAAATTGACTTATGAAACCCGAAGGTTATTTTTTGACAACATCGAAAGTTCATTGCAAAATAATATCAAAAGCTTTTGGTGATTCATATCCTCATTAAAATCGTCTGATGGATACCCTGCTGCAATGTCCTTCGAAGGGCGCAAATCTAACGATGCCCAGGAAATTTGTGATATGTTCTCTGAATTCTTTAAGTCAACATTTGAACCTTCCTCTATCAATGACCCAATTATTAACATTGACCAACTTGAGGAAGTTCAGGACTCTGGACTTGCGCACATTCACACAATTAAACTAACGGAAAAAGAAGTGCAATCGAGTTTAAAATCGATAGACATAAACAAGGGTGCGGGTCACGATGGAATACCGGCGTTTTTCCTTAGATCTGCTGCATCGTCACTGTGTGTGCCGCTTACCATAATATTTAATAAATGCCTGAGTGATGGGGTTTTCCCTGATAGGTGGAAGTTGGCCTATATTATACCGGTCCACAAGAGTGACTCGCGTCAAAGAGTGGAAAACTATAGGCCAATATCCATTCTCTCGGCGATCCCTAAACTATTGGAAAGACTTGTCCATGACAATATATATCCCCAGCTTGCTGCCAAAATTACTGAACAACAACACGGGTTTGTAAAAGGCAAATCTACCACGAGTAATTTACTTATTTACTCAAATTTCTTATTAACTAGCATGGATCGAGGCCACCAGGTAGATGCAATATATTGCGATTTCAAAAAAGCTTTCGACAAGGTTGACCACCTTATTCTTATTAAAAAAATTATGTACAACGGAATTAGAGGAAATTTATTACGTTGGTTTATCTCATATTTAACAAAAAGACAACAAGCCGTATCATTACGAGGACAGACTTCTACATGGGAACCAGTTACTTCTGGCGTGCCACAGGGGTCAATCCTGGGTCCGCTGTTGTTTATTCTTTTTATTAACACTGTTACTAAATGTTTCGTGCATTGTTTATATCTTTTGTACGCTGACGACATAAAAATATTTGCCATTGTTCGGAATTTAAACGATTGTCTTCTCATACAAAGCGACTTAGGACGGGTTGTTTCGGAGAATTTGAACAATTCATCAAATTTCAACGTTCATTTTCGGGTTCTGTGAAAGACTTATTCAAGTTCTGTTTTTATATCATTGTAGGCTAGTTGCTTGACAAAACTGAAATAAAAACAGAACTTGAAAAAATCTTTCACAGAACTTGAAAATCAACGTTGAAATTTGATGAATTGTTCAGATTCTCCGAAACAACCCGTCCTTAGTAAGGTTCGAAACATTTTGCAATGAAAACAAAATTTACCTAAGTTACAATAAATGTAAACAAATAAGTTTTACTAAAAATCAAAACGCTATCAAACACAATTATTGTATTGGTAATTATTTACTCGAGCGCGTTTACTGTATAAGAGATCTAGGCGTACTTTTTGATTCCAAACTCCACTTCGATGCGCACATAGATAATATTGTGAATAAAGCTTACAGCATGCTAGGATTTGTCATCAGAAACAGCCGTGAATTTCGAAAACCTGAAACATATCTTCTTCTTTACCACACTCTGGTCTGTTCTCAACTTGAATACTGCACCTCCATATGGAATCCACTTTACGATATCTATAAAGAAAATATTGAAAGTATTCAAAAGAAATTTCTGCGATGCCTCAATTACAGAATGAGCGCACCCAAACGCGGGTACATAAACATGCTCTCGAGTTATAACGTCTCCACTCTATCTAACCGGCGAACATACCTTGATCTCATGACTCTGTATAAAATCTGTAACAACATTATTGACTGTCCCGACTTACTGAAATTGATAAACTTCAAAGTACCACCCAGAGTAACAAGGCTTAACGACTTATTTCACATTAGCAGGACGCGTACAAATGCTGGTGTCAGGGATCCAATCAGAAGAATGTGCGAATCACTTAATCAGAATCAAAACCTCAAGGACTCTGACTTATTTTTTGATACACGCACTACTTTTAGTAGAAAAATGAAGACTGTTTTCCTACAAAGTTCAAAGTAAACAACTTAGACATACTTAGTTTAAATATATTTATATATTTTTTTTAATTTCTGTTTAACATTGTTTATCTATTTATATATATATTTTTTTTGTTTTACCCTCTAAATTTTTTTAAAAATAATTTGTAAATTCTTAAAAGGATATTGCGCATTTCTTTCATATCTCTATTTGTAAAATAATATTCTTATGTATATATTTTTCCCATATTTATAAGTGAAAATATTTGTAAATGTTTTTAACTGCTGTTTAAGTTAATTCGTGAGAAATAGTTTGGATGCAGGTGAATTCTCTAGTTGATGTTTCGTATATATTTTTGTCAATTGATATCTGTATCTGTTTTTTCTCCTGAATAAAAAAAAAAAAAAAAAAAAAAAAAAAAAAAAATGACCACCGGCCATCACTGGATAAAAAGCGGGATTCCATAATCACCACTAAAATAATAATCAACACGAACTATTAGTGAAAGGTAAAACACCTCGCGCCCTTTTTAAAAGAAAAGAATAACTTCTATTCACATGATTAACTCAGATTAAAACACCTTAAATGGCGAGTGACAAGATCCGCGAGCAGCTGCCCAAGCTGACCGGGGAGGAAGTGCTCAAAAACAAAACTGTGCTTCCTTCCTTAAAAATATTGCCCAAAGCTAAAAAAAAACACCATAGACAAAATAAACCCAATTAAGCAAGAACTACACTTGTCACAAAATATTTGTGTGACAACGGACTAGTTTTAACCCTTTCCTTACCAGAGTTCTTCTGGAGGAACACGAAGGAAAAAAAAATATTTCTCTTGATTTTACGAACCAAATAGCCCCGTATTTTGCATATCGCTTGAGGAAGATATTGCTTATAAGCAATAGAACAAATGTCGTACTAGAAACACATAATATTACTGTTATTTCGAATTAAAAACGCGTGTTTTGCAGCTTTTAACGGTTTGACATTTCTCGGATTTCAACATTATTTTAAAGGTAAGATATCGCATATTTATGTTGAAAATAATTATTATATTGTATATACATGTCTAATTTGATATGTAAATATGATTTCCATTCAAAAACATTGGTTTTTCATTTGGTTTTCGGTAATAACATTCATGTTCCTGAGCTGGCACTTTGGTCGTTCGTGGATGTTTTTCATAGAAATCTTTCTTTGGCCTTTAATATTGTTTTACTTCTTTTTATTTGATTCTTTCAAGATACATTAATTTTTTTTTTTCCGGTAGACTTTAACTTATTTTATTCATTTTTATAGATGGAGCATCTTGGGACACATGAGGAGATCACCGTGATGCTGGAAGGAGATATTTCCGACGTGGAGTTGGAGTTGGAAGATGAAGATGAAGAGGGCTGGTCAGTTGAATATTTCCAGGATGCTGCAGAGGAAACCAATGTGGAGGCATTGAGCCAAGCTCTTGGAATGGATGTGGAAGTCCATGTAAGTACTTTTGTCATTATTTCTTATTGTTATATTACAGCGATTATTGCGTTTGAAGTAGATTTAAATATGAACAAATTTGAGTTTTAAATGAAACCATAAAGTATATATTTTTAATTATAGACTTTGGAAGAGAGGCAGCAGCCAGTGGAAGACGAGCCAGAGTCCTGCACCGTGCCGCAAGGACAGCCCAGTGAAGCCTCAGCTTCCCATGGACGGAGAACCGATCTACGGTGGATCAAGAAAGATGTCGATCATGTGGACTCCTACTGTGATGTTACTTTCTCGAAACCACCACTGGATAAGTCTGCTCTACAATATTTTTTATGTTTCATATATGAAAATTTTATAAAAAAATATTGTTGAGCAGACAAATTTGTATTCAGTTCAAGAAAATAGCACCAGCGTCAACACCACATCATGATGGGTATCCTTAAGTATCCAGCATTCCACCTTTACTGGGCCAATGATACGAGGCTCTCTCTCATCGTCGATGTCATGCCTAGAAATCGTTTCACTAAGTTACGCTGGTGTCTTCATTTAAATGACAATAGCTCGTTGATTCCAAGAGGACAAGAGGGTTACGACAAATTATTTAAAATAAGGCCGATGGTAACTGCCCTCCTTGAAAATATGGCCAAGATCGAACCTGAGGAATTCAATTCTGTAGACGAACTCATGATACCGTTCAAAGGGAGAAGTAATTTGAAACAATATATAAAAAACAAGCCACACAAGTGGGGCATCAAAGTCTTCTCCCGAGCGGGAGACAGAGAGCTCGGCTATGATTTTGAAATTTACACGGGCAAAAGCACGAATGTCGGTGTTTGTCTCCAAAGAGAAAGTAATTGTTTTGTTTTATTTCAACACTAATATTTTTTGTTCTATTTGTTTTTCTTACGTTAATTTAGGGTAATGGTCCGTTTAAAAAAAAAAATATATATTTTGATTTTCTTTTTTACTAAAATTATTTTAGCATAATATTAAATTGCAATTTAATATGCTTGCCTTTATAGATTAATAGAATTGATTTTTGTGTATTTATTTTCTATTTAAACAATTAAAAACGCTTTAAAATTATGTATGCTCCTTGTACTACCCGTTCTTTGACTTACACCCCCTAAGCCCCAATGTTCTTCCTCAGGAACATGAAATATTTCGAAAACCGTATGGAAATTTTTTTTTTTTTTTTTGTAAAAATATTGAAAAAAATCACAGAACTCAATATAATGTAGACAAACATTTTTTTCGTTGGCTGGAAAAAGTCTGGTATTGAAAGGGTTAACAAATCTGGTCCAAAAAGCTGCACGGTTTATTCCAGTAATAATTTCTATTTTATTTTAAATACATAATATGTACATTTATTTCGGTTTTATTTCAAATATGTAATATTTACATTTATTTAACGAGATACAGGAAATAATGGCGCTTTTACACAAAAGCTTTAACAACCGCACGCAAATAAGTTATTTTGGGTCAGACAATAATCTTCACATATATATATTTATATTTAAAAATGAATGTTTGTTTGTTTGTCCCTTGAAGGTTTGAATGGTAGACGAATTCGGGTACGCCCGGGGAAGACTTCGCATTATCTCTGCATTGGAATGAGATACGCAGTTGATTAAAAGTTGATATACCTAATTTATTTTTTAATAGTAACAATGTGGTCTTCTTCTTTCGTATGGTGGGGGGGGGGGGGGGGGTCATAGCGGGACATCTAGGTCTGCGAGTCATTCTAGGGCCTCAGGCGTCGCCATGTGAACCTCATCAATCCCGCCGGGGAATGAATGGAGCGGGCATTCGTTAACCACATGTGAGTAGTGTGCCAACTGCCAAACGCAACGGTTGTATCCACCGCGCTGTTCGCGATGCCACCGGCACGTTATTGTTACCGCGCGTGTAGGTAGTGCAGTGAGTGAAGCGGATACCAAATTAAGTGGGCCTCTAACAATAAACTATGCCGCTATTTAAGGGGCCGAAGACCGATAGGTCTCCCGGCCAAGGGAAATGGATAAATATCGGGGAACAATGTGGTTTAAAGTAGTGAATGGTAGAAAAATAAGTGTCACCAGTTTTCAGGTACACTAGAATTCACAACCTCAAAACTTTACTCCAAACCATTCATAACCCCGAACAACACCGGGTACAGATCATGTGTCTTCATCCAGTGACGCAAATCTGGAATAGATTTTTTTTTAAATATTCGTAACTCACGACCACCAGACTCGGTACAGGTAACCGGACAACACAACACAGTGACAATTCAACACACCTTTAAAATGTGATAAAAATTCATGAAAAGTGATACATCAAAAACTAGGTTAGCTTTAAAGGATAGGTATTTTTTTATGGCATTTTATGACTTTTTTAAAAGTTTTTTCGTGGCATTTTATCACAAAGGTGTGTTTAATTGTCGTCGAGTCGAGTTATCACCGAACCCTCGGGACATACCCGTTTTATGGCGGCAGAATTACGAATGATGGAAACATAGATAATATAGGTAACCTCCTTTGAATATAACCCTCTTTATAAACTGAGCGAAAACTAACAGTGGCTACGTTCCTTTGCAAAGTTGAATATACTCTGCCACATGTACACTTCGGAGCAGCGGTACCAAGCACCGCTCCAGTCCGAGTCCGAAAGTAAGGTAACTTTACTGCCATTGTGAATTTTTTTTTGCGCGGCGATCTGGAGCGGCGCGTGGTACCGCCGCTTCAAAGTGTACATGTGAGCCTTTTCTTCATGTGTAACGAAAACTAGGTCATCCTTAAAAAAATGCACATCCTTTTTCCCCCTTGATCGGCCCAGTGCCCTTTGTCCCTAGCGTCCTTCCGAGCTCTTTTCACCCACTCTGCGATACATTGGGTTAGGGGCGAGTCAGGGAAGATAAGGGCTTGAGATGGGTTAGAGGTTAAAGGTGATGTCTTTTGAAATTAAATTTGCTGTCAGAAATGAAATAACAATTAACACAAACTATGTGGAAAACTTGGCAGCAACACTTCTTCATTTAATCAAAATAAAATAGCTCTGGAAAGATATAAATGAGTAAAATTTTAAAGCACGTTTGTAATTACAAACGTCCTTTAAAACAGACAAGTACGATGACCCTTTCGGTTACGTCCCGTACTGGGTCAGAGAAAGGAGCTCTGTCTAGGGATACTTGTAATCCCGGTAGAATCATGATGCCCCGACCAACACACAGAGTAACAACGCAAGATATTGTAGTTACCATGTTTGATGATAATTCTCTATCCGTATGTTAGTACAGTGGGGCTCGCACTATAAAATGTTTGATGAATCATAAGTCACTTTAAACACGAATCAATGCACACACACGGCGTTCCCTTGTTGCAAATAATTACGTTTAACATGAGACGATGTATGACTGTAAATCAGACAATAAACTTCGCATCTATATATATTTAAAAATGAATGTTTGTTTGTTTGTCCCCAGAAGGTTTGAATGGTAGATGAAGTCAGGGACGCCCGGGGAAGACTTAGCATTATCTCTGCACTGGAATGAGATACGAAGTTGAATAAAAGTCGATATAATGTAGTTTTTTAATAGTAACAATGTGTGTTTGGCGGTCCGTACTCTCTGCCTACCCCTGTGAGGAAACGGCGTGATGGCTAGTTAGTTAGTTATAGTGAACTATATTTTAACGTAGAGTGGAAATTTACCAATCATTTTATACCCCATCTCCCTACCTGTAACACTACCTTCAGCCTCATAGTGTCTTCTGGGATGCCAAAGTTCCACTTGCTGCGGACCGTCGGGACCCTTGTGCTTTAATCAAATACCCACTAAACAATATTATATCTCTGCTGCAGGTTACCCCCAGTGGTTGGATTGGAGGTTTGTCTAGGCATAGGAGGCGGATGCGGTCGGATTGGTGATTGATAGAGGGTAGTTGAGTGAGACCCTTTCATCTCTCCAGTCAGACTCTGAGTCTAGACCCATCGTCTTACATCGCAGTGCGATGGATGGATCACAACATATACAGGGTGTATCGGCACGTACCCGACAAACTTTAACCAGCTATTCCTTAGCACATTTGGAGTAAAAAATGTTATGGGCACTTTGCTGTCCGGTAACATTTTTTTTTAATAAAAAAATATTATTCATATTTTCACCACATGTCACCAATGTTTTATCCCTTGTCAAAGTTTGAAAACCCATCTGGCAATATTTTGTTCGAGTTTCGTTGAATAATGTTCGTACGTACCTACGTTGGCGCGCTTTTACAATCACAACGAAATGGCACGGCACCATTCGTCTCATTTTTAACTATTATTATTTAGTGTGTACGAAAGAGCGAGGACACTTTTTGACACACTTGCTAATAACAGCTGCTGAACACGAGATACAATGCAAATGACAGTGACGGAGTGTGGATTTTTTTCTATTTATATTTTGTTTTTAATGGAAAAAAATGTTACCGGACAGCAAAGCGCCTATAACATTTTTTACTCCAAATGTGCTGAGGAATAGCTGGTTAAAGTTTGTCGGGTACTTGCCGATACACCCTGTATATACATAAAGTAAAAAAATAAATAAAAAACATGAAGCTGCTTTGTAAACGTTTTTTTATTAACTGAATTCTCAACAATTTAACATCGATTTAAAAACTTACAATGATTAAAGTTTTCGACGAGGCTTCTACTATTGAATATCCCTAACCATTATTTTGTTATCGCAAATTATCTTGGTCTAGTGCTTACTACTAGTAAATTTATCTTACAATAAATTTTGATAATTAGTTTTCTTTTAAGCTATATAAATAAATTTATTTGCCCTTTAACATACAGTGGGAAATTTTTTAATATTTTCTCATACAGGAACTATTTTTAATAAAGTACCTAATTGGTTATTTTTATACATGTCTTTTAAAATTCGTCATTATTGGTTTAATTAAAAAATATCTCGTGTAATGACAATAAATGGAAATCATATAATATGTAGCATCAATATTTCATAAATTCTTCAAATAATATTTTGCGAAAGATTTCACGAATCTGACATTCAAAAAAATTCTGTATAAAAATAAGTAGGTTTTGAAAACTTTGTTTAGGTATAAACACTTCAAAGATTATTGTTAATAAATTATAAAATATAGATTTTACGATTAGCGGAAATGAAGTAATAAATATTTATGTTAATGAATCTTTTAAATAGACATTATTACATTAACTTAATAACTTAATCGCTTGACTTAAACGACTCGAGTCAAATGCTCAAAGCGCTGTGTTTAGGTACGATTCCGGGGTCGGTGGCAGACTGCAAACCGCAGCGGCGGACCGCAGACCTAGTACAAGACATAATACAAATTATTATCATTATAACAGTTAGTATTAAGTCTGCGGTACGCCGCTGCGGTCTGTCGTTGCAGTTTGCAGTCTGCCGCCGACTTCAGATTCGTACCTTTACGGAGAATGGGGACGCCGCACGTTGGTGTTAAAAAAAATGAATTAAATGAGCAAGAGAGAAGAAATGGTATCTCGATACATTTCCTCAAGTACCTCAGCCATGCAAAAGGCTAACTAAATACTTTCAATTCAACGGATTCCCAATCTTCCCTTCGTGTATCGCCCTAATAAGTTAAGGGAGACGGAACTATTTATATGCAGGAAAATGGTCAAGACATGTTATAGTTTTTCTCCTTTTTCCCTTTCATGCTGCACGCGAACAAACACTTTTCCGTCCGTCACGTGCTCCGTTCAGCATATCCTTACCGTTGTGCTTATTTAAAATTAATTTTCACATTGGTTGAAAATAAATAAGAAATGGTTAAATTTACTTACAGCGCTTACTGCTAAATACGCCCAAATTATCGAAGTAACACTTCACTTCAACTGAATTAGTACAATAAACAAATACAGGGTTTTCCAATAAGAGGTGTTATTTTGATATTCAATCGTAAAAGATCAATGGTTTCGTTGCTTGTGTGGCACGTAGCGCCGTCTTGTTGAAAGTAAACGTTGTCCAGATCAATATCATCAAATTCCGGAGATAAAAAATCATTAATCATCTCTCGATAGCGCAATCCATTCACCGTAACTGTTGCTCCAGCCTCATTTTCGAAAAAGTAAGGTCTAATGAATCCGCCGGACCATAAACCGCACCAAACAGTCATACGTTGAAGATAGAGAGGCTTTTCAACAATAACTCTTGGGTTTTCCGAGCCCCAGATGCGACAATTTTGCTTGTTGACGAAGCAACCGAGGTGGAAATGGGCCTCATCACTCAAGATTTGCATTTGATTCACTCAAGTGAATTTTAATAATTTCAATGCGTTGTTGAAGCGTGTATCGTTCCATTTTTATTAATGACGTAGTTTTTACTTGTCAAATATCAAAAAATGACAGCTTCAAAAGTAAAATCTAGCGAAATAGCGGTCTATTCAAAATAACACCTCTTATTGGAAAACCCTGTATTTGCGTTTTTGAAAATGGAAAAAAACCAACAAATAGGTTAATAAGTTCTTCGTTTGGACTATTTTAGATTGAAGAGGAACCTTTCGGCAAACATCAATTCGTAATAACTTTGAAAAAATGGAGCTTTAATGGATATTTGACCATTTTCTCCTCCGACGTGAATAGTTGTTTCTTAAAAACTTCGTTATAAATATTTTTAGTAATTCATTACATAACATTGCAATGTTATTTTTCTTCCATTTTTAAAAATATAAATGTTTGAAAATAAGTAGAACTACAAGTATGAAGAAGAAAGACAGGTAGGTACTCGACTTTCAAAAGGAGTTTTATAAATATTATTTTAGTATTCTCTCTAATATTATCTACTTTATAACGTGTTTAAATTGCCATATAAATTAATGTAATATAATATTCTACAACACCGACACAACTAATAAATAATAATGTACGCGAAATATATTGTTTATTAAGGCCTTCAAATAATGTTAATAAACACAATGATAGTGCCTCAAGATTCACATCTAAATTAAATACTCTATCACAAGTGACATCCACTTTCAATATAATATTACTATCTTAATCAAATTATTGCTATGGTCAATTCATTTCAACAAATGAAGAAAAAAGTTTTTACAAATAAAAATTGATTTTTTTTTTATTGGAACGTACGTATTTTTTGATTGGAACAAATGTATTTTTAGAATGGAACATACGTATTTTTAGATTGGAACAAATGTATTTTTAGATTGGAACATACGTATTTTTAGATTGGAACAAATGTATTTTTAGATTGGAACATACGTATTTTTAGATTGGAACATACGCATTTTTTGATTGGAACATACGTATTTTTATATTGGAACATACGTATTTTCATTGGAGAGAAATCTGGGTGGCAAAAAACTGATTAACTCCTTTTCAAATGCAAGTATTTAAAATGCTCCAGGTAGGCGGAATGCATAATAATTATGAGAAGTAAATTGAAGGAGAAAATACATACTAATAATAACATTTATTGGTGACCATTAACTCAGTACGCGTACATTTAGTTAGTTTGCTTATAAAACAAAAACTTTACTTTCATACTAATTGAGAAATTAGAGACCCTCTTACTATATCATATTAATTCCGTTTATAAATAGCACCTACTGTAACCAATAATCTCTACTATAAATTAATTTACACTTCTTGATGAGTGTTTTTTTTTAACAAAATACAATTCTGTTTAATATGGACCATCGAAGAAATATTTCCTAACAGAATACTGGAAAAATTACGACTTATAACTTACAACTACTGAAGACGAGGAAAATGGTTTAGATTTGACAAAAATGACGTTAACCACTCACTTATAATTATTTACAATGGTAGAGAGTTTTTGTTATACCATAACTTACGTTATAATCTACGCCTTCACAGATGGCGTTAATTTAATTATTTTATTTTAATTCAATCCAATAACGTATTTAAATGCCTTTCTTTAAAGAATTGAGTTTTCATACGAACAAAACTATGTATTCATTTCCATATTGCGTATGTACGGGCCCAAACAAATAATTCGTTTTAATATTTTAAAGAATAACTAGCAAAAAGTGTGTTCTCATAAAATAATTAAATTAACGCCATATATTAACATGTAGATTATAACGTCGTTACATTTACCCTTAATACGCTATTAATAACATTGGTGATGACTTTTAGCACATTTAAATGGGTCGTCAGATTATTTCCAGTATTCAATTTTGAAAAATAAAAGGTCAGATGAACATTTCATATAAATATATTGTATATTATATATTTACGATAAAAACAGTATTTTTAGGCTGTGAACTATATACATCGAGTACTTGGTCGTACTTCCTATAAACTTATTTACATACGTCTTTTATTTTAAATACAAAAAAACACAATTTTTTCTTTCGCTTTTATTTTCTAACGGATTCTAAAAGCTATGACATTATATTAAGTATGTTTAACGTCGTTACTAATCTTACGTAGGTACATGGCATTCTGGACAACTTCCGCTTTATTTTATGTGGATTAAACCTATTCGTGCGAATGGGCACACAATTTCTGTATTTTATTTTAAAAAAACGACCCCTAAATATTTTCAATCGAGGTTCTAGACTCTTTGAAAGCTTTGCGCAAAAAATGAAGAATCATCCTTAATGTATTTCAAATCGTTCCGAAAGACTCAGTTTTACCAAAAAACGGAACCACCAAAAATCATTAATTCGTGGTCAAGTCCCTTTTCCAATTCATTTGGTATATCTCTCCTTAGAATCTTAATTGAATATTTGATTTAAACAACATTTTTAGTCGCAGTAATTACACAAATATAAACACGAGGGATATATATAATTTTAACTTGATCTAATTTAAAATTTCGTTGGTTTTCTTACGAATATTTTTTTCGATAAATTAACGAGTATTACCAGTATTATAAAACTCATTTATGAAATATTTAAATACCGCATTTTATACTACATCCGTACCTATTCACAAATCAAATTTGCCCTGTATAAAAATTAATTAGATTCTTCTATAAAGATAAACATATACACTTTTATATGAAAGTTAACATCGTAAGCTATAAAAGTTAATTTTACTAGAATATAAAATTTTATTATTTGACCTTATAGGTAAATTAGAACTATGAGTATGAACATACGAATAGTATTACTCTAATTTAACATTTTTTCTATTTAATATTTACCTATTATATTTTAATTCGAGTTGGTTGATAAACTGTCAATATTGTAAAAGTTCCAAATTTGAAAAACATATCCATAGAGATTGAGAAAGATTGGCGGTTGTTATTGCGGCGGGCAGCGCACCACGGTGGTGGTGGCAAACTCGGAGAACTTCTTGTCTATAGGCAGACGGTCGTCATACAGGGTGGGCGCCTGCAGGATGATGCCTGCTGTGCCCGCCAGGACAGCTAACGTGAAGATCCACAGGAACAGGCGATCCAACACCATGGCCACATATTTCCAGTCTTCTTTTACCTGGAATTAAAAACAAAGTCCAAGTCTGCTGTGTTTCGTGATCCTTCTTTATCTTAGTTACCCTCGTTTGATTAGTAGGATGTATAAGAATTTTATCAATGGCGACCGCGCCAAACTGACCAGATTACACTAAGTAAAAGAAATGTATTTCGATTTTATAATAAATTGAAAAGGGTGAAAGCCAAACGCTTTTAAGGAAAACTTCGAACTCAAGTTCTCAAATACTTTACTAGTTTTAATATCACGGTACAAAAGATTACACGTTCATCCAATTTGCAACTTCCTTCAATGGTTTTCAAAATTATTACTCAAAGATTTTATTGTCACTACATATTTGAAATTGGTGTAGCACATAATTTACTTATTTTGTAAAAAACAGTACAAAAACCAATACATTTAAGGTAATAAGGTTACATATGGGACAAAAAAGTTTACACGTAGGTACAGATTATAGGTTAAATTGTTGTAGGACATGTGTAAAATATCCACATTTCCTGCGAGGCAGTTAATTAATCTAGTAAGTCTTCGGGGGTCATCACCATTGGTAAGTTAGTTCTGCATTTGGGAAGAATAAAGAAGCCTGTGTTGGCGGCCTCTCGTGAAATTGTCCGGGATATGGAATCATATTTTAGCCAATGTCTGATATTGATGGTAAACGGAACGTGAAACTTTTAAGTTTTCTGCAGTAATGCAACACCCCCTTTAGAAATAAGGCTGCAGATACCCAGCATTCTCGAGATAAATAGTGTTGGAAACAGATAAGGCTAAAAACCGAACACTATCATGTAGAAAGGTATCGTAAAAATATATATTGTGTTTTATCAACCTTTATTTCCTAGAGGGTGTCCTCTGGCCCCCGTACCTATGATCGACTCTCGAGAATGCTATGAACTAAACCAAAGCAAAGCTGCCATATAACTGCAAGGTTGGTCAACTCCTTTGAATTGTGTATGACAAAACCCAACATTTTTGTAGCTGATTTACAGATCTTTTCAATATGACCATGGATTGCTAAGCAAGCGTCATACACAATTACGTAATATTAGATCGCATGTCTCTGCTTTGCTTTTATATACTACATTAAATATGTAATTGTGTTCGACATACCTACTCGGAGTAACAAAACAAGTCGTATTAGAGATTGAAACCCACAACTGGTTTGTAAACTCTAGCTCTAGGATATATACAAACAGATGGAGAGATAGAAATAAACAATCGGCAAGTCTACATTTAAAATAGAAATTTCTTTAAACAGTATCTATGATAGTTCGGGCTACGTAGCAAAGATGGCTCTAGTGCTTATTCAAGAGATGTCTCTAGTATGTAGGTTCGCCCCTCCAGTTTAAAACCGAGGTGAGCTAGGAGCTAGGTTTCTACCAACTGAGAAATTTTGAGAGAGTTACAGAGTGAACATTAATCTCCTGAATGTCCTACACACTCATTTCCGGTTATAACAGCGTCGAGGTATTTATCAATCGATAAAGGTTTTATCGATAATGTCGGTAACTTGTCATCATTTCCGAGGGTGAGTGCAGATCGCCATCGATCAACCAATTTTCTCAACCATTCGACGTGAACTGTTGTTTATACGTTAACGATTTGTAGTTGTGCTCAGGAATAATTTACCGACACTATCGATGAAAACTTTGATGATCGACCGTGCTACATACCCTAGTCTAGATAAAGACAGTGATTTATTGTGAAGAAGGCGTTATTGATCTTAAAAACCATTCGCAACAGTATCTTACCTTTGTCGAGTCTTCCAGCATCTTGGTATGCTCCGCAATGAATCTGATGCAGAAGCACGTTCTGTGCACGGCGGGCGGGCAGTGCGCGTGGGGGAAAGCCGGGGGCCGCAGCACGGGACTGCAGTCACCAGGGGCACCGGGCCCGGCGCAGCACTCCTCCTCGCCGCCCCCGCCCCCCGCGCCACCCGCCCCCTCGCAGTCCGAGGGCTCTGAGGGCGGGGGGCCGTGGATCTGGCAGCTGCCTCCGAAGGGACCCACATCGGCCAAATTGCTGGAAAAGTTACGTGACCTGATCATTGTAGTGTAGCGATGCTACGAGAATCTTCTAGAAGGCTCGCCCATACAAAACGCATTGTAGCGGGAACACTCTAGTCGCAAAGCGAGTGTTCGGCGTTCCTACCTACAGTTCTGAAAGTTCTCGATGCACCCGGGCGGCTATATAATGAGGCGCGCCCAGAAGTACTTTACTACGCAGTTTTACGAGTAACCAACTAGCGAGCGCCGCGACTGCCTGTCGCGTACTGAGGAAGCGGCCGCCACCGACCGCCGGTTCCCCACGAGTCGCGTCCTGCTCTTTCTTCACCACACCGCTACAGGACCTGCTTACCTACACCCGGCATTGCACGGACCACGATTTATTATGGACTTCTTGGGATCTCATCAGCGCCCTGGCACCGACCATCGTACTACATCTGCTACTACTTCGCCAGTCTGCGCCTCGGCACCGCGACATCTTTACCGGCCTGCATCTCCCGCTCATCTGCCGACAGGTCCATCGCACCTTCAACTACCACGTTCACATTGGAGTACCCGGAAGACTCCACGACTTCACGAGTCCGGTCTCCATCAACGCGGCGTCGACTCTCTGATCCGCGCCTCGACCACCGCTTCACCGTCATCCCCGTCTACAGCTGGTATCATCGTCATCATCGGTCCCAGTCATCTCGCAACTGCGCAACTCAACTGACTCGCAATAAACGTTGTGACATACACAACAACATCATCTTTCATTGTCTCACTACCAGATCCCCAAAGTAGGATTATACCTACGTTATGTGTTTGCTATTTTCAGTGTTCTTTAAAGTTTTTACATAATGCCGAAAATAGGAGGAATTTAGGTCCGCCAATGAGAAATAAGAAAAAGGTTAGATAGAAAGACGTGATGATGGACACTGCTAACTGCAATACTTGTTAAATCGTTGTCTCAAGAAGGAGTAAGAAAACCAACACGGTTAAACAATGATAGAAATGAGGACCGATTTGCAGTTGATCTTTTTTTACATTTTGTAGGGCTTAAAATTTTGTAACACTTGGATATAATGAATCTGAAATATCACTTCAGACATAATTAACAAACAATACGTGAAGTAAATTAAAAACGTCCGCGGCTGATAAGGTGCGTAGGATATGTAAGACGTACAGTCAACGGAAAAGTCTGCGATGTGTTGCCCATTTTTTCCCATCTGATTAGATGAGAATTTCTCTAGTAGTTGGACGGATTCAGAAAGTGAGTAAGTTAGTTATCTAGTTTGAAAGTTCTGTGCCAAAGGTTTCAGCGTTACCAAGCAACGTAGCTTTCGCGTAGACGTGTATTTTGAAATAGACGATGTAATATGTAACTAGCACCTTGCTTGGTATCAACTCTTCGGCTAATTTGTTCACTTTTGGGAACAACTTGTATGGTCTCGCAGGAATTGTTGTGTTTCCCTTACTGGGTTCAAATAAATGGTGTTAGAAAGATAAAATATCAAGCTTTTTATTCTAATCTTGAAGTTTACTACAAAATAATTAAAACATGCACCAAAGGCTTCGACCGCAATTTGAAAATAACTTATGAGACAACGTTTGTAATAGATTGTAATAGGTCGGTGGCTGAGTAGACATCGAGTTTGGGTCCCACCCTTGCATAGCGTGTCCAATTCCTTGGCTGGCTAAGTCCTCCATCATAACAGAAGCAACATTAGAAGATTTTCAAATATTGTCAGGTTATTCGTAACCCGGGAATGTTCGTCGTTCTTTATAAAAAAAGTGTATTTTTAATATTATTTCGTTATCAGTTATTTTAGTTAAAAAAAACCTAAAATGAGCCATTTAAATATTTCCACGTTTGCAGTTCATTTTTTTAGTTTATTTCTAATAATAAAATATGCGAGCGTGTTTCATCACCTTTTAAAACAGTTTTCGGATACGTTCAGAAATATTCCATTTATTTGGGTTTTATTTCAAAGCGGAAATACTCCGACCTTCTGACAAAATATTCGGAGACCTGAAGAGTTAATCACCCAAAAAAGGTTGTGTATTAAAGGATTACTTATTTTCTTATTATGGCACCAAGACATGACATGATATTTTTTACCTGAACTGCGTGAGGTCGTCTTTTGAGGGAGTTCTGCTGGGCTCTCTAGGGCTGAAGATGTCATCCTCTTCCTGCGCCGTGGCTTGGTAGGGGTAGAAGTTAGGTTGACCCTCGCTCGCCCTTACTGTTCGCAGGACCACACGGCCTGATGTGAACCTGAACAGAGATAATATTGTAAGAATTAACTAGCGCAGACCCCTGAAAAACCACGGGATATTATAATAATCAGGTAAGAACCAGGAATCACTGACTAAAATCCTTCGTGTACGTGCCGTTACACCATGTAAATTAACATTGTATCAAGATCTATAAGCCTGAAAAATATTGTTATTTATAATATAATAAGGATGTCAAGAAAAAAAATTGTTCAAAATCATTTCTATTTAAAAAAATTGATTTCACTAGGAGCAGAGAACAATGGGTTTGTGATGACAACATGAGGAGGGTTAGAAATTAAAAGAAGTTAAATAAAATATTTAAATTTCAAATGATAAATTTTGCCACTCCAGTGCAACGGTAAAGCTGTATCTGAAAGCCACTGAAATGAGTCTGAAATTCGGCTTTGCATTCCTACGTGCATTGGTTTAAAAAATGTTGGTCAGGATTAAATGGACGGCGGCACGCGGAAGGAAAACCAACACACGAGAGTTAGTATTGTCAATTTAAATCCACTTTCAATCCGGTGCAATGAAATAGGGCGTTTAGGAAACAGTGGACCGGAGAAACAGTGTACATGCTGAGTTAGCTTGCTGCACTCCAACGACATTTTGATGATCGCACTGTGAATGAATGCATTTAAAAGAGAGCCTACTTAAGGATATTGGAATTCGCTCTATTAGGAAGGAAATAGAGATGAAAAAGAAAACTGAATAAATTAAAATCGTTACATATTTGCGTAAAGCTGACATCATAACTTAATTAGGTATTTATAACTGTGGGTGTATTACACTGCATCCCAATGGCACAAGCTAAAAGTCGCTTAAAATAATGCTTATCGCCAACTATTCCGCCTACCGAGATACTGCAGCGCTACGGAAAAGTTCCTAGAGGGACGATTGCACTCTTTTAGAGAACTTCTCCGCCACTACATGGGAAGCTGATGGCGCAGACTACGCCAATCAAATAACACAATCATCACTGCGATGGTTGCCTGGATGGAGTCCCCCCTGATGGCCCTCCGGAGACGGGAGATGTAAAAATAACCTCCATAAACGGCTGCTTACGCACATTTTTATGTTTATATATTTTTAAAATCTTTTTTCACTTAAATTCCGCATTTTTTGTGCCTATCTTTGGATTATTATTTTTCGACATTATTTCTAAATACGGAATGTATTTAATTGCATTATCCCTACATACTTTCTGGAATAAATTCTAATTATTATTTTAATAAAGCATTTCGAGATTTTTATGTAAAAATTCGTAAATTTGATGCCTCTCACATTTTCACAGATTTTTTTCGCACAAAAAAGCAAATTGTTTGCAAATAGCGGTGGGCCTTTATTCAATTATAAAGAAAACCATTCTCACTCGAGGTTGAATGAATTCACGCGGTATGCGGCGCGGGTAATTGATTAGGTATTTTCAACCACTTTATTCTTTGAATTTTTCATAACCCCATTGGAAAATTATGGGGATATCAAGAACCAACATTCAATTACCTAACATCCTAATGGATGGTCCCATGTCTATGTCGGGGGCACACACTCGTTTCAACATTAAGTCCTTTCGTTGATGGATACCTATACCAACGGTGCCAAAGTATGTAGTAAAAGAAAGGAAAGGCACTTTAGGAGCCTATCTAAAATGTGGTTGAAGGGTACAACACGTTAGACGCGCTGTGTGTATTTTCAAGTGTTCGGTATTTTAGACAAATTTGTGTATTTTGCATTAAGCTTCCAATGTTTGGCAATGTTATGTGCAAAACCTTATTATTGTGGTTGTAAACAAAGGGTTGGAGAAATATACAAGAAAACTTTGAGAGATAAATTTTGTGTAACGCGGAAAAATGTTTTTAAAAAAACCAAAACTTTTTACCACTGTACTGTTATCTTTCTTTGTATTTTCTTTCTTTTTCGAACAAAAAGTTGAATTTCAAATAACTTTGTGGCTATATAAATACTAAAGTTACGACATGCCAATGCTTGGTAGTACACGTCACCTCTAACTTTAAACAAGTTCGTATTATGTCAGATCAGGGCGACATTTCAACTAAACTTGGCAATGGCTTGATTTTGGTCTTCAGTTCTCACAAAGTTTATAAATCAAATTGCCAAAGTATACGAGCCACCTGAGGCTAGTTGAAGGTTTAAGTCAACAAATCCTGAATAATTCAATTTCTAAGCCGTTTCCAAATTCGTATTGCCTTCTCACACATCAAATTAATATTATTTTCGTTTTTCTTACTGGAAAAACTTTTCTTTAATTACTTTTGAAGGCTATAACAATGTAGTATATTATTGAATAAGAATATAGTACTAATAAATATAGACGAAATATGACAAAGAAAAATAAAAAGAAAACAAGTAAGAAATATAAAATAACAAAATGTAACTGTAAGACAGAGATCCTGGTTGAGAACGTCATATTTATTTTTATTTTTCTGTGTCTTGTTCTGCTTCATGTTTCGTCTAGAGTATTATCTTCTTCAACGAATATTATTTAGCCCGGCTTAAAAAAATCTTCATATCGTGTGGTAGATTTACTTAATTCATCCAATTTATGTAGCAAGCTAACGGTTTGTAAAGTGCCGGGATTAACATACTTTTTGCTCAAGAAGAAACTAGACAGGGCGTGGCAATAAGTTTAACGAGACCCTCTGTCTGCTACGCGGCGTAAAATACTTCACTTTACGTCGGAGCTATGTTGCTTCAGCCACATAACACGAAACACGGGAACAATGTTATGTTAAAACTTCTGTAATAGGTCTCGATAAAGATATATTACTAGCGTACTATGTACGATGCATGATTTTGATTTTTATTATATATTACACACTTTACAAATATAAGGTAAAAAAGTACCGATAAACTGCTTTTTGGCAGTTTGTCTAACGGGTTTTTTTACATTATAAATCTTATTATAGTGAGTTTACAATTACATTTTTACAATTATATGTATAAAACAAAAAAATTAAAAATTTCCAGAAATATAGCAAAAGAAAAATTATGAAAAACAAAAATAACAATTTTAAAAGTCTTTAGAATAATATATCATTGTAAGCAAATAGAAATGAATTCTTTCAGTAACCCAAGTTTTGGGCACAGTTTTTAATTTCAGCAGGTAACATATTAAAACAACTGGGAATAATATAGTTTAACGTTCTTTGTCCATATTTATTTGTATGCTTAGGTACAATAAGTCCTTCATTAAAGTTAAAACGAGTATTATGATTGTGTTCTAGCCTGTTTATATATAAGTGGTTATTTATGTGCTGAAATATAATTTTACACCACAGAATTGCTCTCACTGAAACAATTTTGAGACTCTGATTGAAGTATGGAATATTATGCCTTTCTTTGTATAATTTTTTTGCAGCTAATAATTTAACCAATGAATTTTGCACGGATTGAACATGGTCAATATTAGTTTTACAGGAAAATCCCCAAGCTGTTATGCCATACAACAGAATCAGCTAGAGATAAATAAATTATTCGATGTGTGCAGTAACTACTTAACTTATAGTTTTAGCGTATGTTGCTTCAATTTGATTAAGTTTTAGTTTTAGCGTGAGATGCTCCAATTCAATAAAGTTATAGGACTAGCGTATGATACTTCAATTTGAAAGAGATATAGTACTAGCGTATGACGCTACAATTAGATAAAGTTATATTACTAAAGTATGATGCTCCAATTTGAAAGAAATGTAATACTAGCGTATGATGCTTCAATTTGGCACATATATATTACCAGCGTATGATGCTTCAGTTAGATAAAGTTATAGTACTAGCTAGATGCTCCAATTTGAAAGAAATATATTACTAGCGTATGATGATTCAATTTTACAGAGATATATTACTAGTGTACGACACTTCAAATAGATGTAGTTATAGTTTTACACGGAGAAAAATAAGTATTGCTGATTTAGTTAAAAACTGTTTAAATTAAACTTTTTGTACATTCCTAATATATCGGAACACGTTTCAACCAACATACGAATAATTTGAAGAGATTCTTGATACATTACCAATATTTTATATCAGTAAGTTTTCTCCGCGTAGCGTAAGATGCTTCAATTAGATCAAGTTATAGTACTATCGTTTGATGTTTCGATATGAAAAAGTTATAGTTTTAGCACGATATGCTTGAATTTGATATAGTTATAGTGCTAACTTATGACGTTTCAATTAAATAAAGTAAGACATAGGAAATTAGGAAGAGAAACAAAATTTGATCCTTTTTTTTGGTATCGTGAAAGTATCTACCTATACAATTTTTTAAATTTATTTATTAGATACTTAAATACAATTTTTTGGAACTTAAAAACTTAAAGAGTTAATAAGATTTTTTTTATAAATCGGTAGAAATTGGGTATGTGAGGGGTTAAGTGAACCCATACATTGTGCAATAAGTACCTAATGGCCAAACACTTTAGTGGGAGGAACTAGTATGGTAATGTGTAGTTTTTGTTGTGAAGTAAATGAACGCAGTGAAGGCAATACATTTTTTTGAGACGACAGAACACGATTTTCACATGGGGGGTAAAACGAACAGCTTTGCGACAGCGGAAATGTGATTTTCGTAATAAAAGTAAACGAAATATAAAACTTTCAGCGTACTGAAACACTACCCAGCTAGAATACGTGGGTTGATAATAGAGAATTGTGAATGGAAAGCACGAAATAAATTTGGGTAAACACAAATAGTGGTTCTACTCGTAGTAAGCTTGCTTATTTTTGAAGAAATCTATAGATATTGACCTAAACAACCGTACGTATAACTTGCCATTTTATAGGTTTTTTATTGCCTTTCTACCACGTTTTTATATGCATACTAAGTTAGGCCAAACTGTTGTTGGGTTTATTTAAGACACAGCGAAATAATCGAACGAAGAGTTTGATAGCTTTCAAGATGGGAATCTACGTTTTGTACCGACTTTCACGAAAATAATAAGTGTAAATTGATTTTATATTTAGGGTCATTGAATTTTTTTATAGATGTGTGTTTAGCCAATCTATTGGTAAACTTCACTAGTCTTTCTACGTAGCTTTAAAAAGTGAACTGCGCGTTAGTTTTTATTAGTTTTACGTGCACCTGATTGTCTTATATTTTTAATAAAAGGTTTGTAACGAAAGTTTCCAAATGTCTCTTTACGAACTGTTCCTACTTGTGATTATGGTATGACCAAGAAAATTGATTTTTTTGCTATAATTCGTAAATATAGTAAGTATTAGGCATACATAAATAAATTAACGGCCTCTGTGGTCGAGGGGTAAGGCTAAAACTAGCAAACCGATGGTCGTGAGCTCATATCCCGGTGTGCGCAAATAAATTTTATTTGATTGATGTATTATTTCAAAATTTAGAAATATAATGTATATTTGCGGCAAATTCCATCATCCCCACCATCCTCTTCCCCATCTCCTTCCCCTATCCACTACCTTCAGCCCGCAATATACCCCAACTGGGGATGACATAATATCACTGGCTCCAGATGGTTGGAAGCAGTTGAGACTTCTGTGTGGTATTTACATAAAAAAATTAAGTATTAGATTTTATAAAACCATCACCTAAATGTATTGATATAATTTGTCTAAAGTTACACCTTGAAAATGAATTAAAAAGGGTGGATTCTTCGTTTATTTTGTTTACGGAAAAAATAATCACTCTCAGGCTTCCTAGTACATTGAACTATAATCGGAACCTGCTATAAAAAAATCACTACATGTCAAAAATCAACCACGATAATAAAATTGTAGGTGAAGCTGAAAGTAATTATAAAATATTGGCTCAGGATCAGTGCCTATTAAAAAAAATAGGTTACTTTTCGAATGAACACCGTTACTCAACTCTAGATTTAGATCTGTCAAAATAAATACACTTTTTAAGCATAGAATTATTATTAAAATATAACAATTTCGGTAACTATTTCATCGGTTGGTTCCAATAGATCAAATTTTGAAATATAAAAATTCATTGAACGTAAATGATTTTACACATTACGATAATAATAATGTTTTAAATTTTATTTATTTAATATATGTAGAATAATACAAATTATGACACGTTACACTGTGATAAGGAAAAGAATAATAAAAAAAATTTCCTCACTATAAAGAGGCAAGGTTTACAATGTTTTTGGTGAGGGAGTTTACGCTCAAATAATAAATTCATAATATAAGTGATGCAATAATAGCCAGTGTGAAATACATTGCAATTTGATTTTTTCTTACGGAATTGAGAAACTACAGGAATGCATGCTAACTGATTAACGTTTTTAAATACGTATGTCACGTAGATGCGAGTTTCTGATGTCAGTGAAAATATACAACTTCCATTGTCTCATAAAATACAAGATTTACTCCATTTTCTATCTACAACGTTTTCGTCTGTAGGTACTCGCGGGTAAAGGTCCCCCTAAATATTTGCAATCAGGTCCCACGTCTTCGCTTCCGTTCCAATAACACTCACGTCAAACTTAATTCACTGCAGATTGGTAATTGGATTAACCTTAGGGAATTTGCTTAGCGCGCCTTAGAATAGGAATTGTCTTCGAGTGACATTCTCAAATTGGGTAGGACAATAGATAATTTATTCATACTAGAGGGATTGAAGAAATCTATTTGTTTACGTTGCCGACGTATTTTTTTTAACAAAATAACTGAAATCTACTAAAAAATATTCTTTGAAATAAAAAATATTGTTTTTATGCTAGTACCTACTAGAAAAAAAAACTTGTTCATACCAGATTTGATTTGAGATTTTCACGGCCAGAAGTATTATAGTGATTTTTTTGGGGTATTATGCCGTGTTGCGTCACGTCCTTCTTTAGCCAACGTTTCGGACAGCATTACAGTGTTCATCATCAGGGCAGATGTGATTCATACCATGTTAAATAAAGGCACTCTTTCAACAGGTCTATCTAATCAATTTCTTTATCATAATATAACAGTAGTAGATCTTGGTATCAACATATTGTCCTGGGTTTGAAAATAAGAAATGATAAATCAATGGTACCAACGGAGACATCTATTGACAATTCGTTATATTATTTATTTATTAATTAACGCACCTTTTCGGGGCTTTTACACATGAATATTAAGAAATAAACATTATTTATTGTAAATAACTGAATTGCTTCATTAACAACATTTTATATTTGTCTAAAGATAAATTGAAGGTGTCCACTGACTTGGTATAATTGTTTCCCTCCGTTAGTATTCTGGGCAAAGACGAATAAATATGGTAGTTAGTCCCAGAATTTTTGCACTGAAATAAATCCTGACTTCTAGTATTACGTTGTGGAATCCGGAAGCTTATCAATACTAGCAATACCGGACCATCAACTAAATCACTTAGACTTTTATATAGAAATACCAAATAAGAATACCTAATAAGATTCAGAAAATATCAATTTCAATCTGTTTCATAAGGGAGACTAGTAATATTCACTGTACCCAAAAAATGCTTTAAGGCAATGCCATACGTAGTAATGTAAAATCATGTGTTTTTGGTTTGAAAATTTGGTAACCTAGAAATGTTTCAGATGCTTTAATTAAATACTGCAAGTAGAATACATCTTGGCATAATCATAATCATTTTGAAATAATCGAGTATTTTTTAGATAAGTCTTTTTATAAGCCCAGAAAAAAATAATGTATAAGGCCTATGAAAACTGCTTTAAAGTTCCAAATCTCCTACTTACGAACCCATTTTCGGTTATAATTTTGTTGTATAGTCTGGCAAATTAAGTAATTTATAAAATGATCGAAAAAAATGAAATATTTATGCCTGAACATTCACAAAATAAAATAAAAGGCACTTTTTGTCCATGTTTTTTTCTTGCATAAATCAAAACAGGCGGATGGTGTTAAGCGGGAATTTAAACCTTATCGCCATCTACGTAAGGAATGTTATTGATAGCGGCTCAATTTAAAATATTACACGACGTAGTGCATTGCCTTAATATTAATGTTCATAAGCTTCCAACCAGAAATTTACATTACTCGGTTACGCGGTTTGTAATCTTGCAAGGGTCCCTGAATCATTACATCGCTGGATATATTATTATAGTTACAAAAATCAATAATTCACATAGTTTTTAATATAAAAATGGTTCTGAACTGTAAAAAGAAGACGTTAGAAATATTCTTACATAACGATATACCGTTGAATGAGACGACTCCGGATATATTTAAAAAATATTAAGTTTCTCGTAAACTAGCACAGAGAAAAATCTTAAAATTTTATTTAATAAATTTGAACCTTAAGGTATATGAATTATATTTATATAAATGCATAACTATAGTAACTATTTCGAAAAATTGGGATAAATATTGGGGGGTTCGAAGTTGAAATTTAAAACTAATCCAACTAAATCCAACTGATAAATGATACCGCGAACCCTTACTTCTTAAGGGCATGTGATACATGAAAGTCATGCACAATGCACATGTCCAGAGTCACTTGTCCTATCCGAAGTCACCTTATTCTACGGTGTGCAATATTAATAGACTAAAACTTAAAATATTCTTGAAAATAATTCTTCTCTCTGGTTACCTTTACATTGTATAAACAATATTTATTGTCTCAGAAAAACACACAAGCTTAATAATTATTGATCTGGTAAATAAAACGCAAAAAATATATAACATACGTGCAGAGATGCGTGCATAATAATCTATTGAGTGAAATGTGATTTAGATGTTCTAAACAAAATAAAAATATTTTTACAAAGATAGAAAAATCTAAATTGAAGGAGAATGAAAAAACGGGAACGAAACAGACCTCTCCACAATTTATTGATAAATCAACTTTGAAACAGTGCAGCCCTGGTTTTTCGGTGATCGATGTTATATTTTTTTTTTTGGATTTGTGATTTAGATTTTTTGTAACATCTCTATTTAAAAATCGATCTTGATTGACCTTTTAGGTACAGAAAGAATGTTTTTTACTAATCAACCTTTAATGGATAATTTCTCATTTCGTACCTCAGACATGGCCTTTTATAATTTTTTTGGAGAATAACGTTGATAAGGCCTTCCTCCAATTTTCCAAACAAAAAACCTGTTATGCAGTGACCTTGTTAAAATATGCACTGCTATAATGTTTAATTAGTACAGCTTTTACCAATGGTATGTAATCTATTTATAACAGAATTGTAGGCTGAAATCGTAGTACAATTGTCACAGTAATACTTACTAGGGATCTTGAAACTTGATCAAATGGTAGGAACTTGAAAGTGAACCAACATTAATATCTCAGAGCTTTCATAATTTACAATTTTATAAAAAAAAAACTAGGTGTACCCCGCCACGAGTTGCTGGGGCTTAGTCTGTCTGTACAGATAGAGAGAAAATATCGCGTGTTTCTTTTACGTCCAACACATAAGCATATGTTCTGATAGCCAGGCAGCCCTAATGGCACGGGGAAGTAACCGATGTGACTCCAGACTGGTGATGGAATGCAGGACTATTCTTACAGAACCCGCTACCATCAATAAAATAACCTTAATCTGGGTACCAGGACATAAAGGTATTGATGAAAACGAGCGGGCTGACGAACTAACAAGGAAAGGGGCGAAAGCACCTCTTGTAGGATCCGAGCCGGCCGTAGGAGTAGCAGCTTGCCACACAAAATAACATATTGATAGGTGGGTCAAATCCAGCACTGCAAAGAGGGGAGGGAGAGGGCACCTGGAATGAGACAATCTAAAGGACTCATAAAAGGACCAGTCCCTAGACGAACCAAGAAACTACTCGATATGGACAGAAACTCGCTGAGGGAACTGGTAGGACTACTAAAGGGACACTGCCATTTCAGGAGACACATGCAGATATTGGGAGTGGAAAACACCAATAGATGCAGGAAATGTGAAGAGGATGAAGAGACTCCAATTCACCTATGGTGCCAATGTTCTGCCCTGGTGGGAACTAGGCTCAGATACCTGGGGAGACATACAGTAGAACCAGAAGACATAGCCACATACCCAATAACAAGCCGTGTGAACTTTATTAAAGGGACTGGGTTGTTGTTAAAGGATTGAGGTAAAATGGGAGATAGCACAATGGGCCTATGGCCAAGAGCTCACGGGAACTACGTGTAAACCGTCTCCGCCCATAAACAAAAAAATGGCGCTGTTTGTATGAGATCAAAACATTTTCTTCAGTCACAACACAAGAAATCGACGCAGCTACAAGCACTCTCACAGAGATTCTTCAAACAGCACAAGACACACACATTCCTCTCAAAGAAGTACATTCATACACGATCAAGCTTCCCGAGCACGTTTTATCGCTCATCAAGGACAAAAATCGCCTGCGACGCATGTACCACCGCACGCGTGACGAATACTTCAAGACAGCGTACAACTGCCTGCAGAGGGAAATCAAGACCGAAATCGCAGAACTCAAGCGCGAACTTTGGGACAAAAAAGTCGCGTCGCTCACGCCGAAGGATAATTCATTATGGAAAATGGCTAGCGCGCTGAGACATAAAGATTTCACAATCCCCCCGCTACAGAAATTGAACGGCCCTGGGACGGCTTTGTCGCTACAAGAAAAAGCTGACACACTCGCCGACGGCTTCGAGAGAGCCTACGCCGCTACAGACGGCCTTTCCGACCCGGCTACGGACCGGATCGTAGCTGACTCTCTACGAGATTTGAACGAAGCAGAGCAGACAAACGCTGAAGATATTCATTTCACAACGCCGAGCGAGATTGCGGTCACAATCAAGCGACTCAGAACGAACAAGGCGCCGGGAAGCGATCAAATTCACAACATTTTACTCAAACATCTCCCTCAAAAAGCCATCACCTACACTACAAAACTGTTCAATGCCTGCCTCATGACTGGGCATTTTCCCCAGATTTGGAAATCGGCGACCGTGCTGCCATTCGCAAAGCCGAATAAAGATAGAACGCAGCCGACAAGTTACCGGCCGATTAGCCTACTATCTACGTTGAGCAAGGTATTTGAACAAATTATACTAAACAGGCTTGTCCCACACCACGACGAACACAAGACTTTGCCAGACGAGCAGTTCGGCTTCAGAAAGAGGCACTCCACGACCCATCAACTCACCAGAGTAGCGGAATACATCGCAAGAAAATTTAACGAACATCGCTTCACCGCTGCTGCGCTCATCGACCTAGAGAAGGCATTCGACACCGTATGGATAGACGGGCTCGTGCATAAGTTGCACCGCACCAACACGCCCATATACCTAACGAGACTGATACAGGAATACCTAAAGAATAGATCGTTCAGAGTGTTCATAAGGAACGTGTTATCTTCAATGCGTGAGATTCCAAAAGGCGTGCCGCATGGAAGTTTACTGGGACCATTTCTCTTCATTCTGTTCACCTACGACATCCCCCGAGACGAGAGATGCAATCTGTCTATCTACGCAGATGACGTCAAACTATACGTTTCCTCGCTGAAAGCGAACATGGCCGCAATTTACCTACAGAGGGCGCTCGACGCGCTCGTAGAGTACTACAAGAAATGGCGCCTGAAACTGAACGAGGCGAAAACCGAAGCCATCATGTTCACGAGAAAACGTATAAATAGAACACCTGACTTCAACATCGAAATGGGAGGACACAGCATTGAATGGAAAGATGAAGTTACATATCTCGGCCTGACCATGGACTCCCGCCTCAACTGGAAATCTCACCAAGCAAAGATGCACGCGCGCACGCGAAAAGCGATCGGCATGATGAAGCCAATTTTCAATAGACGGAGTCCGCTACTTCCCAAAACCAAACTCCTCGTCTACTACTCGCTCATTCGTCCGGTACTCTCGTATGCGATTCCCGTATGGAGCAGCATCTCACACACAGACCACAAGAAACTACAGACACTTCAAAATCTCTGCATTAAAATCACATACAACACGAGACTCAGAACAAACTTGAAGAGATTACACGAACGAGAACAAATTCCAACTCTATTCGAATTCACACACAGACCCACTACACGCTTTTACAAATCACTCACACTTAGTAAAAATCCACTCATACGAGACATAGGACAATACAACGCTCCGAGCGACCTGACATTCAAATACACACACAGACTACCTAAACACATCCTCATGGACCATGATCACATATGGTACATACCAGAATCAGACGCGGACGAATAGCGAGCAGTAGGTATTTCCTAAACTCCCGACTTTCCTCCTAAATATATAATGTTTATATATCTATTTATATATTTATATAATATTTTATAATTTGTATGTATATGTATGTTTATTTTCTATCCTCCCATAAGTATATATTAACATAAAAACAGACACACACACACACATCTCAAAAAATGCAGGACATCATATACCGATGTTACTGAAGGCCGTATACGTTTCAAGTTGACGTTCGGCCGCTCCTTCCGGGTAAGGTTTTCTGCGATTTTCCTTACTCCCAACGGCAAATGCGGAAGGAACCCAACAATAGGGCGCAGCCGAAATTTCCTCCCCCCATTCCCAACACAACACAAACAGACACGTATGTAGTATATGGCCGCTGTCGGTCGCTGGTGGTGCTGATGCTGGATGAAAACATGCAATTTTAGTAGGGTTTTTAGGTAACAAATTTTTTCCCTACCGAGAAAATACAAGGCCTCTAAGTCTATAAAAGCCAGGTAATATTTGAATAAACCCATATGAGGTAAAAATTGTGAGGCGCATATGACGCCGTTCTATTTGTATAAAGAACATTAACTTTAAATTCAGTAAATTTAAATGATTCACCACTTCATGGAATATAAGAATCTAGAAAATGAAAAAAAAAAAAAAACAGTCACAACAATTTCAAAGAATGCGATAAAAAATCATAATTTATTGATTATATTATCTTTGTATGTAAAATCTCAAAAGGCATTTAATTAAATAAAAAAAATATTAATTTCGTTTGTTTCATGGATCTAAATCGAGAAATTATTTGATCGCTTATAATATGCGATGTAAAGTCATTTCAGTAAACAGATACTAGAGAAATGGTTTCATAAATTCGGTGTTGGTTTAGCCCTCGACGTGCTAGCGTATTTGAGAGATTAACTGCGTGCCGGGATGATTCGAGCAGATGAAATACTACGAAGAGAAGGAAGATATTTACATGTTATGCGTGATTTCCGCTCTTTTTATTGTCAAATGTGGCTCGTAAATTTCCCTTGGAAATTTGTTTCGGTTAGAAATTTTGCGGTATTTCGAGACAGCTAATCCTTAATTACTGACGATAGTAAAAAATAATATTTTACACCACCACTTGATTTCTTGGTTTAAATTTTAATAAATGGCTTATATTCTTTGAGTAATACGAACCGGAAAAGTGAAAAGTCTGACGCTTTCGTTAAATGAACTTTAAATTAGTAAATGGCCCTGTGGTGCAGCGTTAAAATGCATTTAAAATTATTTTTAATAAAACTTAACGTGTTTTAATATTTATAACCGTAATAATGTGTATATACTTTATAATTTATTTATCAATATACTTACATATATTTTTTATAATGTTATATTAAAGTAAAATGCTTTGTAGGTACTGTAAATGATGTGTAGGCATTGTAAATGATGTGTAGGCACTGTAAATGATGTGTAGGCATTGTAAATGTCTGTAAGCACTGTAAATGATGTGTAGGTATTGTAAATGATGTGTAGGCGCTATACATGATGTGTAGGCACTGTAAATGATGTGTAGGTATTGTAACTGATTTTAAAGCAAATGATTTGTAAGTACTTTAAATGTTGTGTTGGTATTTTAAATGATGTATTGTTATTGTAAATGATGTGTAGGTATTGTAAATGATTTTAAAGTAAATTATGTGTAGTTAATGTAAATGATGATGTGTTGGTATTGTAAATGATGTGTTCGTATTGTAAATGATTTTAAAGTAAATGAAGTGTAGGCACTGTAAATGATGTGTAGGTATTGTAAATGATTTTAAAGTAAATGATGTGTAGGCACTATAAATGATGTGTAGGAATTGTAAATGATGTAAAGGTATTGTAAATGATTTAAAAGTAAATTGTGTGTAGGAACTGTAAATAATGTGTAGGTATTGTAAATGATTTTAAAGTAAATGATGTGTAGGCACTATAAATGATGTGTAGGTATTGTAAATGATGAATAGGTAGTTTAAATGATGTGTTGGTATTTTAAATGATGTATTGTTATTGTAAATGATGTGTAGGTATTGTAAATGATTTTAAAGTAAATTATGTGTAGGTAATGTAAATGATGATGTGTTGGTATTGTAAATGATGTGTTCGTATTGTAAATGATTTTAAAGTAAATGAAGTATAGGCATTATAAATGATGTGTAGGTATTGTAAATTATGTGAAGGTACTGTAAATAATGTGTTGGTATAGTAAATGATTTTAAAATAAATTATGTTTAGGCACTAACTATTTTTGAGAGGTACTATAAAGTTATATAATCATGATGACACCGAATGTTAAATTAATTAAATTTCCATGTAAGTGTTTATTTAAAACTGACGTTCAAAAGTCTCTTGTTTCAGCTTAGTCGATGTCTAAAAAAAGCTCGTCGAGAAAGAAAACATTGCTAGAAGGTTCAGTAGTGGATTATACTTATTTTAATTATAAAAGTTTCTCGTTCGCGAAGTTTGAACATTTCCCTTTTTTACAGTTTTTATGACTGTCCAAATTGGTACATGAATATCTTGGTAACTATGGCTGAGACAGAGATGAAAGATAGGGGAGAGTGCGCTCGTAAAAGGGAATGAGATAATAATCTTCTTCAAGAATTGAAATAACTTTTGGTTATGGGATGATATATTTGAAGGTGCCCCGCAGACAGTCGCGTAATGGTATAAAAACTTATCAAACGCTAAATGGCCAAAGCAATTTCATTTCTTTGTGATAAAATGAATTCTTTAATACCTGTATTTTAAGGGCGGGTTGTTTCATAGAATTTTAACAATTCATCAAATTTTGTAGTTTATTTTCAATTCTGTACAGGTTCTATTGAAGTTCTGTTATTATATCATTATTGACCAGCTGCTCCACATAACGGAAATAGTAACAGAACTTCAATAAAACTTTCACAGAACTTAGAAACTAACTTTGAAATTTGATGAATTGTTAAAAATCTGTGAAACAACCCGTCTTAAGTGTACTTTATGTGTTTGGTATGAAGTTTTGATCTAAACTATAAATCCCTCCATCTGTATTATTTTATTTATTTGTTTGTTCACTCGCAGCTGGGCTTTTATATGTTTTTTCTGTTTGTTCAGGCACAGCTGGGCTTTTATATGTTTATTTGTTTGTTTAGACGCAGTTGAGCTTTTATATGTTTATTTGTTTTTTCAGGCGCAGCTGGGCTTTTATATGTCTATTTTTTTAAAGACAAACAACTTCTGAACATGCACAACATAAAAACAAAATAATTCCAAGATTTTTAAATTATTTTTTATGTGACACATCACAAAAGCGCCCCTGTCTGTACGATGGAAAGCAGGAGGCGGGTTAAGGTAGGAAATGCAGGATGGGATTTATTAATGCGGGTCTTGAAGAGGCCCAGATTATATGAAGGAGGAAAAACAAATGCCGGTAGCTCGTTCCACATACGAGCTGTCTAACACAAAAACGAGTTGAAGGGGCCCGTTCTCGTGAAGCCAACATCAACTGGGAATAGGTGTGCTGCTCGATTACGTCAAAAAATACATGTAGAACAGACTCAGCAAGCCCATTGCGTCTGTGCATTAGAAATGGCCATCGGTCTGTTAACAATGGATTATAAAATCAGACGGACCGCCCTCCTTTGCACAGAATCAAGTAGGTTTCTGAAGTACTGTGAGGCTCTAGTCCAGGTTCCTAGATTTAATGCTGGACGTACTTGAGATTTGTATGGGGTTAGCAGCTGGTTAACATTGAAGAATCTAACGTATATTTATGAAAAACACACAAAATGTTACATTATCATTATTTTAATGCTCACATAGAAGCGCCTGCTTCTATAAACATTTAAAAAATATCAAAAGAGGTGAAAACTTTTTACGAATGATTTTAGCTAACATAAATGATTATACTCTGTAAACTGATCAATTATTTAATAAAAAAGAATAAGGATCACCGAACTATGCTTTGAAACTAGTCAATATACGTGTACCTACTTGAAACACTATGCATAAGGACCTATTTCAATGCCGAAGTTCACAAACAAATACCTACCAAGCAAACTCGACAATTCTTCAAATCTTCATCGCTCAAATATTAATATACAAATGATATCGATATTTTCAACATAGCAAATTCGATGTTTAAAACGTAAATAATTTTTTTTTCTCACAATATTATTTCTGTAAGTTTTATATTGTAAACATAATTTTTTTTTCAATTGTAAACCATAAACAACCAGTGTTTACCACTAATCATAGGCATAAAAATATATCCATTTTATGTACCAAATATAAAAGCCCCATGGGCGTATAAAAGAGTGAATGAATAAATAATATTATCCAATTGATCACATCACTACCAATTTAAAAACAGCGAATCTATTTGAAATTGAATGTCAAGTGGGAATATTTGAGGGCAAACGGAGAAAAAATTACCTTTGATAATTTATTAAGAATTTCGTCAAATTATTGATAATATCGGTTAATAACGGGATTGCAGACCTTACGAATGAATTTACAGGTTTCCCGTTAAACTTTTACTAAATTAGTAATGTCGGAACACGCGTTCACAAAAATCTTAATATTTTAGCAGATCGATTTAGGCAAAACATTCTTAATTTGATGTTTTATTAATAAGGCCTGTTAATTTATCGTTAGGGCAAAAATCGATTTCTCTATATGCGTAATATTATTTTGTCTAGTCCCGAGGAGTTAACTGATTTTCGTATGTATTTCATGAAAAATTCTGAAGTGGAAAACCGAATACGTCGTACAGCAAAAATTGGCGAATTATTTTTTTAAAGAATTTTCCTAATCCCAGTTGTAAAGTCATTTGTGTAGGGTTCCAGCTATCAATCAACATCACAAAGTCCAGACCTGACGGGCACACTAAATGAAAAATCCCTGTTAATATATATTTGGGCAACGAAAGGCAAATGCGTAAATCATTATACTCGAATGGTTATTTTTTAAATAAGTAGTTGAAATGAAATATTTGTGAGACTGGACTCCAAACAGACTTTTTCTTAAATAAATAACAAATTTTAAAAAAATATACTAAAATCTCACTTTTGGGAAGACTCCAGTTAAAATGTATACGACGCAAACATTATACCAGACGTTAATTACTGTAGCAACATTATAGAAATTGGCCAAGAATGGATTAATTAAACAAATTATAAGACTACAAAAAGCTATGAGTATAACGAACTCCAGTGAAAAATATTATTGCTTAAAAAAAGAATCAATAATCGCTGATTCTGAACGTATAAGTTTTATTATATATTATTATAGATAGAATTTATGAATCGTCATTTAAACATTAATAAAATACCATCACATTAAAACACACCGTTTGATCGGTACGACTGAATCTGCTGATTCTGACATCGCAGCCAGTCTACTTGAGTAATATCTATGGTTTTCAATATCGTTTTCTTTCATGCATGTTTTTAAACGCCGGTTAATAATTTATCAGGTGCGGTCATGATTGTCATGTATGTATTTTTGCACTTTGGTTCAATACAATAACATTAGTGACGAGTTGTTAATTATTTATCAGGTGCGGTCAAGATTGTCATGTATGTATTTTTGCACTTTGGTTCAATACAATAACAGAAGTGACGAGATGTTAACATTTTTCTTAGTGCTCTTCAATATTTAAAGCCGGTAATTTAAGAATAAAAAACTTGAAAAAACAATTTAGGCTTTTTGAGACTAGTGACGTCACAAGTCACGAGAATAGATTAGATAACTATAAATCTATTTATAAACCACAAATAAATATGCGAAATCATTTATGAAATGTTTTTCGTATTGAAATGAATAAAGTTCTTACTAATAAAATCGTTTTGTTACCATTTACCATGGTTGTTTATCAGTTGTATAAAAATTTAAAACACGTTTATTAGTAAGGGGGTAGGCGTTTAAACATAATTTTGGTAACAATGCACAATATCTTCAGATTTAAATGGTTTATTGATGAAGGGTTCATGAAAAGTTTTCCATGCGAGGGTTGTTACGTTTTTTTTCTGAATTGATAAATATTGCAGTATGTTATTGCGGTATGAATTACTATAGTAAATAAATTATTAAGATGAAAAACTACCGACATTTTGTCATAAAACTTCAAAACTTCCCTCTATTGGGTTTTGTGAAAATGAAAGCAGGCCAATCGTACGAAACATATAAAATTACATACATTAAGTACAAATTACATAATTAATATATTAAGATTTCACAAAAGTCGAATTAAAAAGGAAACTTACAACATAAAATAAGTCATAAAATTTGACAAAAAAGTCATCTAGCACAAGACCATTTAGGGAATCGTTTTTAATTTTGAATTTTTTAAAAATACTATTTATATTTTGTTAAATTGAATATACCAACTAAAAAATATTACTCATTTCGGACTGTCTGTCTTTGTAACTCTGGTTCAATGACTAGGACTAGCGATGAAGTACCTACCTATTAAACAATATCATTTCGGTCTTGATGTTATGTTATGTAACAGTCTAAAATTCTAAATGCAGAATTTTTACTATTTTCAACATAAATACGAGGAATATGTGGCGTCAAGAAGAATCCAGATTAACTAATTAATAATAAACCACTTGACCTCTTAGTATCTACTCCCGAGTTACGTACTTGCAGCCGAAATAGTAAACAAAATAAAGCAACCTACCTGCTTCAAGTATTCACTCGCCTACCGGCGACAATACGATCGCATACGGTCTGGTACATTACGACAACTCGCCAGAAGGTTCGAGTCTACCGCCTATGCGTAATTGCCGCCTCTTGCGCTGCCGAAGCATCCCGAAAGGCCCAGACTGTGCGAGTGCCTCGGATTTAGTTGCAATTCATCTACCTACTGTTGCCACCGGCCGTACAGTATAAATAAGCCCGACGCAGCGAGCAGTCAGTCAGTCATTAGTCAGTCATCAATCTGCCGTCAGTGGATAAATCTCACGAGTGATAATCCGCGCACCTTTGCGCGAAAGACAATACTCCCGGCTTTGCACGTACACATCACGGACTCCATCGGGATATCATCATAGTGCCTTGGCCGCCGTCCCTCGGCCAGCGCTACACGGATTACAGCGCCCTGGTTCCAGCGTCTCTGACCAGCGCTTCATCCACGCATCATGACTACCACGAGGACACGCAGCATCCTCACTGGTCTACGCAGCTCCCGGTCAACCGCCTACAAGGTCCACCGCACGTTCGGCCTTCCCGTCAGCACTGGAGTACTGATTCCCAAAATCGCCAGTGCCTGACAGTCATCGAGTCCCGGTCACCAGCGCCCGGCGTCGACTCACTGATCCGCGCTTGACCTGCCAACACAGCCAGCATCCGGTGAATACATCTGTCCAGCGTCAACTCTCATCACGGCTATCTGACTCATAAATAAACGCAGTGACCTTCACGACCGACTTTTATTTCGTGCCTCTCTCACCTGATCCCCAAAAATATATAACCAACAAATTTAATAAACAAAAAGGAAGTAGAGAAGGGAAGGAGATAGGGAAGAGTAAATGTGCATTGGTTGGAATAGATATTGCCTTCCAATCAGTTTGTCGGTATTCAATTCTAGGGCCGTGGCAATTATACATTTTTTTTTAATTGAAGAAGAATATAATACTGATATATCTAAACGAAACATGAAACAGAAAAAAATATAACGGTCTATTCATCCAATGATCTCTGTCTTACCGGGACAATGTCTTTAATCACTAGACCATTGGGACCTAATTATTATACGTCATTTCTGTGCGATATTCGCGTAGACTATCGACACATGGGTTAGATTATAATGGTTACAATCTAGGCAGGTATGTGCCTATGTAAATTAACGCTCTGTTCGATGAACCAAAAATATAGATATTCGCAAATGTGACTTACGGAAGAGTTGGTTGTGATATTCGATGATATGGTTCTTTTAGTAGCACTCGTATGGTGGAGAAATTCACAGCCACTCGTATAAGATTGAGCTAATTATAACTCCGGCTAAAATTCTAATTGACACATCGGTTGTTTTATCGGTACGGTGTTTTGGTCAACTGTCATTAGATGACGTTTTCGCTATGGCGCTGGCGCGAGCGGCTAGATTCAACTCAAAGCAACACTGCGCAGATTCAAACCAGTAAAATTTGAATCTCAGCCTCCTTATTAGTTGGAGCGGAAAAAGCGTCAAAACAAAGCGTCACGAAACATATTTCATATTCAGCATTTGCCCCAACCCGGGTAAAGAACCCGGTGAGGCCTACATAATCAAACAATGTTTTAAAATATATTAAGTATTGAATATAACAAAAATAAATTAACAATATTATCTTGGAATTTTTTTCATGTTTTTGGCAGCTATCTTTTCGAATAATCACAAAGTTCTAAATAATTTTATTTTTTATTTTTTTTTATTTTTTTATTAAATATCAAAATAATATACAAAAATCAAAAAGTCCCAATAAACTACTTTAAAGTAGTTTGTCATTGGGTGCTTTTAACTTAAACAGATTATATCAAATGTATACATTCATATCATGAGAGGTGTAATACAATAAAAATAAAAACAAAAAACAAATAAAACGTATGCAGTTAGAAATAGTTTGTATTAGAGTCTAGTACAAACTATTTCTTTCAGCTAGCCAATTTTTCAACAAAAAATTTCTTTTTATATTTGTACATTTTTTGATTTCTGCAGGTAACATATTTAAACAATTTGGTATCATGTAGTCTAGCGTTCTTTGTCCATATTTGTTTACATGCTTTGGTACGATTAGTCCTTCATTTAATGTAAAACGAGTATTGTAAGTGTGTTCCAGTCTATTTATGTACATAGGGCTATTTATGTGCTGAAAAATTATTTTATACCACATAATTGCTCTTACCGAGAGGATTTTCAGATTTTGATAAAGGTATGGAACATTATGCCTTTGTTCATATAAACTTTTATGAGCTAATAATTTAACAAGAGAATTTTGAACTGATTGAACATGATTTATATTTGTTTTAGAGGAAAATCCCCAAGCTGTAATTCCATACCTTATGATAGATTCAGCTAGTGATAAATAAATTATTCGAAGTGTGCATATTGGAACATAAAATTTTAATTTATATAATCTACTAATAATAGATCTCAGTCGTTCACAGACTTTATTTATCTGTAAATCCCATTTGAAAAAACAATCAATAATAACACCTAAATAAACATATTTTTTAACCAGTTCAATATTTTCACATGTACACAGCGCAGGGATACCAACATGTAGGCAATCTGAATTGTGTGTTTTAATTTCGGGTATAATAGTATTTACCTTGGCATTTGGTGATCTAATGTGTATCAATTTAGTTTTTTTTGCATTTATGATTAGGCCAGAGTCGTGAGACCATTTTAAAAGTTCAATGTAATCTTTTTGTAAAAGTTCAATACATAATTGCAAATTACTGCAAGAAAACACCAATGCAGTATCATCCGCGTACACAAAGTGTTTTACATGTTTAAAAATAAATTTAATAAAAGATACATAAATTATATATAAAATAGGACCTAATATGGAACCTTGAGGTACACCTGCTAAGATTTTTCTTTTTTTACTTAGTGTGTTCAAAAGCTTTATTTGCATGTACCTGTTGTTCAAATAATTTTCAAATAGTTTTAGAAGTTTCCCTCTTATTCCTATGATTTCTAGTATTTTCAACAATTTTTTATGGTTAATAGTGTCAAATGCCTTGGAATAATCTATAAATAAGACTAATACATGATGTTTATTATTTAAATTATTATTTATCAAGCTGGCAAACTTTTGAAGTAGCACTTGAGTGCCCTTTTTTTTTTGGAATCCATATTGGTTAGTATCAATAATAGAAAAATCTTCCAAATATTTTATTAATTTAATTTGAATGTATTTTTCAAGAATTTTTTCGAGTGATGGCAAAATACTGATTGGTCTATAATTACCCAAAATGGTGTGATCACCTCCTTTATAAATGGGTCTGATAATACTACATTTTAAATCATCTGGAATTTTTGCTTCAAATAAGATTCTGTTTACAAAATGGGTTATAATTGGACCTAATGTTAATATATGTTTTTTAATATCGCTCATTCTGATATTATCGATTCCAGGAGAAGAGCTTTTAAGTTGTTTCACAATGTTTTCTATATCAGCAATTTTAGCCCTAGGTAGGTACATGCTTTGAGGCATCTCCTCTGGTTCAAACCCAGTTGTCCTGTGATTACATTTATGTAACATATTGCAAACATTGTCAGAGAAATAATCAACAAAGTCATTTGTTACGCTTTCTTCGGTCCGATCTTTCATCAAATATTTGGATGCAACTTGGTCACAATCATTTTTACATTTCTTTCCTAAAATTTGATTACATTCATCCCATGTTTTTTTTGAGTCTTGAAATATATTTTTGAATTTATCATTATAGTATGAGGTTTTTAATTTTATTAACAATTTATTTAAAATATTTCGAAAACACTTATATTCTTTTTCATAGTATTTGTTCGTTGGAGCATTTCTCCAACGTTTGTATAAAAAATCTCTTTTTTTAATTTTATAAAGTGCATCAGTAGATATCCATTCATTTATGGCATGCGGTCGGTTTTTTGATTTTTTGCTTATTTCAATTGTGCTTTTTTTATACAAGTCATCAAAATAATTTTTAATTTTCAAATAAATAACAGAACATTCGGTTTCCTTTAGAAGCGATTTCCAATCATAATTACAAATATGTTTATCAACCAGTTTTTGCGAAAGAATTTTAACTTTATTATAATCATTTGAGTTTAAATTATCTACCGAGTTATAGCGTATACTTATAGCTGTTGTGTTGTGATCGGCAATGTTATAGTCACATACACATGCGAAGATTGTACTGGTTAATCCAGCGGGCAGTTTACCACTTATTCGCACGTAGAAATGATCGATACATGAACTATTTATTTTCTGTTTAACAATTACTTCCCTAGTGACGCCATCTATACATTTTTTCAAATAGTTATTTGTAAGAATATTTTCATAATTTATTATGATAGGATCATTTTGGTTTAATAAATTTAAATTTATGTCGCCGAAAAATATTACACTTTCATTTGATTTAATATTGTTTTCAAACACAGAGGATATTTCTGACAAAAATGATAGCTTATTTAGATTCGGAGGTCGGTATATTGCTAAGACATTTAATTGATTTGTAACCTAGAAAATGTCTCGGGTAACATAAATTTTTGATTCTTAAATATCACGTAATTTTCAACTAGTATATTACAAAGTTATTTTATGTCGTGTAATCCCATTTTAACGTAACTGGTGAAACATTATAGCTTTAATTGCCTGGAATAGGGTCGTATATTTCATAAAGTGCAAAAGCTTTTGCATTTTAAAATCCCGTCGATGTAATAATTACATGGACGTTATTGAATTAGCATTATTTTAAATCCGAACTTTTAAAACCATTAATTTCAGTTGCAGAGTTGGTTTTAACCTTTTTTTCTCGCGTTAATCACATTTCCTACTATTTCAGGATCTGCATATGTGAGTAATCTCATTTTGTTTTCTGCGCATTCATAGCGCTGGTGCAGAGGCTCGTGGTGTGATGGTAAATGCAAATGAGGGGTGCCGGATGAGAACTAAAAATATAAGTTAATTTACGAACTTTGGTGCAATCATTATTCAGAGTTTCAGATTCTATCCCTGTTAAAAACCGTCGTTCAGTAACAAAACCTTGATTTAAACGGCTTTAGCCGTGTTTGATTATTTGATCTACATAGCCTGGTACTATCGGTCATCTCAGCCTACCCCTGCTGACAAACGGCGTGATGGTTAGTTAGTTACTGTTAAAAAAACATTAACATAACCATTTATCCAACAAAATTGTGTAAATATCATTATATGTAAAACGGACTGCGCTAAATCATAAATCTATCGTTAAATATCTTGAATAATATCCTAAAGTGAAAGACCATATCAATCTCAATGTAGGCACTATCACAGACTCCGTAGACACTGTTGAGTAGATAATAATGGATGTCTTCTGCTTGTTGTTATTGTTGTGTATTTTGGCCGTAGGTGAAGTGGCAGCTAGGATCTGAACGTTGCGACTCCCGAAGGTGGGCAGGAGAACAGCGGGGGTCGACATTGTCTATTTAATCTAAGAGCCCAAGCAACCACCTTATGTAGACGTGTCCACGAAGAAAACCTTACAAATTCTAGTCCTTCATAAAAGTCAAGAGGCCTGAGAACCGTGGAGAAGTGGGACTTAACTTCTGGTAGCTCTTCAACTTTTAATACCTCCGGTAAAGTTAGCGGCCACTTCCATAATGACTGATCCAACCACGGAGGGCCTTGAAACCATATGGGTCTTTTGGTCAATGACCTCCCAAAACGTGCTGCAATAGTATTAAGGCCAAGTATAATAGGTACCCTGTTCAGAACGAAACTACAACAATGCCCCCCAGCGGAGAAACTAGGTTTTACTAGCCATTTAAAGACAGTTCTGTACTAAAAAAGTTCTGTTGAAATTCGTAAGATGTCACTAATTATAACTGACTTATATTGTATGTCAATATTTGATTTTTTAAAACACTTTCCCACTGCAGAAGGCTCCGCGCTGACATAAAAAATACAATAGGTAGGTACCTAGGTAGGTACATCAATGTGCTCTGACCGTAATAAAAAAACGTGCTTGAAGACTATTCAAGAGTAAAAAATGCATGTTTTGAAGGATAACAAAAAAACATGCTTTTTGTAAGCTTTTTTTTAATAAGGATCATAGAAGAAAACAACGGTGCCTAAGTAAATAATATGTAATGCATTATTAAAAACAATGTCATGACACAAGTAAAAATAAATTACTACTAAATTGCTACTTATAAATTCACATATTTATAAGTAGCATGTGATAAAAAAAAATTAAAAATTATAAAAATATGGGATTCGAACCCGGGTCCTGCATAACGAGTGTCGAACACTCTGCCTCTAGACCGCAAAGAGAGGTATCTTGCGCGACGAGAACCGCGTATACGACGTGTACTCCTCAATTGACTTGTCCCGCGCAATTTTAAATTTTGAAAAACTCACTTACGGCTGTTTTTTTACTAAAAAAACTTGTCACGCACATCTGCGAGGGTAATTAGTCACGTTATCGGCCTTGAGTCACTTGACGGTCATGAGTCGGTTTTACTCCGGTCCTTGAAAATGCATAACGCGCGTAAAGAAGTTTCACTTCAATATATAAAAATCGTATGTAAAGTACATTAAATTTGAAATAAAAATTATGAACGTATATAGCATGTACCAAATAAGAATCAGCTAAGCACACCTCACAATAAATGTAATATTATTTTACTTATACAATAAAAAATTGTGAAGACGAATCGTATCAACCTAACTCGATGAACATCTCTGATGCCTGTCCTCAAAATCAATGACAAAACATATTTACATAATATACACAAGTGTGTGTGCGCATGTCCACGTCGAAAACTAACACATGTATAAACACGTGCAAAGCAAGACCGTTTGTCAATTTATAAAAAATTACTGGCAAACTTCTTCGTATATACAAGTAGGTATTATCTTCGCTGACTGATGACACGCAAGATTTTGTTGAAAATTCCAAGTGTCGTTCCGTGATTAACGCCATCTGTTGACATATTTAAAAATAAGCCTTCAGTTCTAATTTCTGCCGTTGTAGCTGAATTAATGTCGCCACTTTACGGCAACATAATTTATTATTTTAATAAACTCGAAACTCTTAAACAAATGGTAATTTAAAAATGTGAAAATAATTTTAAAAAGTGGACAAAAATAATAGAAACTATTCCTCGTTCCTTTTTTTAGAATAAATTTAACCAAAGTTTAGTAAACCGCATTTACAAAAACATTAAAGATAGTGCCTAGGAAATAATTATACCACAACCTTATTCTTTTTTTTTTTTTAATTTCTGAACGAAGTCTTGAAGAAAAAACTTCAAGGTATTTTTTGATATATTCAAAATTTAAAAATATTTTTTGAACAATACGAAAGGACGGCCATAAAAAGGTCATATTTCTGATTTAATTTTGATAAATGCTAAGTCTTTATAAATAATAAAAATATATAATTTTTTTTTTCCGGCTAAGAACATCATATTTACCGTATTGCGTAATAATATGTTCATTATTTTGAATTGATAAATTACTAGACACCGCCTTAATGTAAAAAAAGGATTTAACAAACTACCCGATTATTATTTTAGTTTGAATATTCGTTCCAGTGCCATCTAGCGTCTAAATGAGAAGCTACTGTATGTACCTACCGTGGGTCACTTCAAGTTTTGTCTCCAAGCTATCTCTTTGTTATACAGACAAAGAAGGTAAACACTATCATGTCTGACGTATGCTTAGTATCATACAAAATATATTTTAAGGGGATTTTCGGACATGACCGCAGTGATATAGATATATTTACGACCTAAGATTATTAAGGTATTAGAGGGAGATGTGAAAAAATGTCTATCGAAATTTTTTCGTATGATAAAAATTTCCACAGTCATGGAAACTATCTACCATTATACCGGTCTCAAAGGTTAAAAATACCAGAAATGTGAAGAATTTCGACCACCTTACCGAAATACGAACAGATACAAGTGATAATAAAAGAACAAATATTGCAATACTTAGATGAACACAATATTTTATACCAAGAACAATCGGGATTCAGATTTAATAATTCTTGTGAAACAGCGTTAAATGTAATCGTTGAAGAATTGAAAGAAGGAATAAATAGTTATAAATTTATCTTAACAATATTCTTGGATTTTTAAAGGGCATTCGAAACTATAACTAACATATCGAGAAATATTGATAAGAAAGCTTAAGGAAGTTGGTTTCTCAACTGTAGTCACTGAATTAATAAAAGAGTATTTGAAAGACCGAATATAGGTAAAAAAAAATAATAATCAATTTTCAAAACCAATGGAAAATAAATTAGGAGTACCACAGGGATAAGTCCTTGGACATCTATTGTTCATACTCTATATTAATGACATGGTGAAAATATTTTCAAAATGCAAAGTACGACTATTTGCCGATGATAATTATATATATATAATTGGAGAAAACTATGAACAACTAATACATATTTTAAATAATGAACTAGATAATGTATCAAGATGGCTAAAAATAAATAAGCTTAAATTAAATACAAAAAAAAAAACAAAATGTATGGTAATTGGTTATAAGAAGACATCCAGTGAAAGCAAAATCAAAATTGATTGAAAATGTTACCGATATAAAATACTTAGGAGTTATAATAGATTCCAAACTCAACTTTAACAAACATGCTGAATATACCCAAAAGGAAATTGGAAAAAAGATATCTTTTTTGGGAAAAATTCGCCAAAAACTGTCCGAAAAAACTGCAATCACCATTTATAACTCCATTATTGCTCCACATTTTAATTACTGCTCAACTATCCTTTTCCTGTGTAACGACCGAGAACAAAATAAATTTCAAATTTTCCAAAATAGGGCGATGAGAACAATACTCAGACGAAATAGATATTCAAAAGTAAATAAAATGTTAAACGCACTAAATTGGCTAACGGTGAAACAGATGTTGACCTTGAACACGATGATATTTGTACACAAAATAGTTAACAATCTGCTACCCGATTATTTTTCAAATAAAATTGTATACAACAAGGACATACACAAACATAAAACAAGGACGTGCAATGTAATCAGGCTACTAAAAAAGGACAAGGCGAATACTCAGAATAGTATACTATATAAAGGGATGAAATACTATAACGCGCTGCCGGAAAACCTAAAGTCTGCCCCAATGGAAAGTTCAAGATGTTGTGTAGGAGCCACATCAAGCAAGAAAAAACATAGTATGTAACAAATTAACTAGTCATTTGTAAACTTAAATGTACAAATTACTAAAATAAAATTAATAAATAAAATAAATGATCTTGAACATGAATATTAATTAGTTCACAAAATTATATTTATCATTGTTGATATAATTTGCAAGGAATAATTTAAAATGTCAAATTCTGTGGATACCATATCGAAAGAAATCGCAAACAATCCGTTGAATCATGACACACGTGGTCAAATAAAGTGACAATTAGTTTAAGTTACAAGAGAGAAAAATACAGAGGTTAAAACAAAAGTTATAGTTTTTATCAGTGCATTTGCGGATGTAATAAAATGAACTTCTAGGTACTTTTGCTTTCATTGTTTACTTTTTAAGTCTACTGATAAACAATGGACTGAGTTTGGAGTTAGTAATTAAAAACTTTTAATAGAAAAATATGTTTATAAGAAAAAAAAAGTGTAAATAATTAGATAAATCAACGGCTTCAAAATAGGTGGGTACCGGTAAATTAATTACATTGATTAGCCTTTTTAATAATAATTACTACTTTAATAATATTTATTAACATTTCAAATTCATTTTTTAACGATTGACCTTCCACTTCTGGACCCCTGGATATCATAAGAAAACTTATCTATGCCTTCTATAACATACGCAACATATGAGACAAGAAAACTACCAAATTCGTCTATTATGCATTAATCCAGTTCCCATTGAATGGAATTATTGGGTGGGGAGGGGCCTTTAAAACTACCTTACAGCCCATTATAACAATTCAAAGAATAATTATTGAAATTATCCTTTGAAATCATAATTAGAGAAATTCAGACTTCCTTAAAGATTTCCCAACTTTAGAGACATTTTGGGAATTTAAAGTACTATCTATTTCAAAATTGTATAAAAGAAACGCCTTATTTCAAATTGATAAAGAATATTTCATTAATAAAACTCACGCATTAGATAGCAAAAGCAATAGATTCAAAACAAATCAGGAAAGAAATATAGGCTTTGGTGTAAGCATAAGAGTCATGCTGCTGATATCTCCAAGGTTCAAACAACTAGATCTTTTTTGCTTGCCAAGAAGTGTGACCACAACAGAGTCGAAAAAAGGCAACTCACAATGAAAGTTTAAAATAAGTGGTTTTGGAAATATTTTTGCCATATAATTTCAATTTTATCATAACTTTTAGGAACACAAGTAAACATAATAGTAGGTAATGACTATGCATGAACGTGAATGGAGCAAGAAGTGTGTGTGAATATAGAGTTGTGTGGCGGTCTATCCTCAAAATGGTGTGATTATTTCTCGTTGGTTATTTCTCTAGAAGCTTATAACGTTAACAAATCATAACACACGTAGAAAAATGATTACGGCTTTTTTATAAAGATAATAATAACATTTGTGCCTGCATAATCATTTCCTAGTAAAATATTAGTCATTCAGAATATATCTGAACACGTGTACACGAAGGTGGCCTTGTCCGAATAAATATCGATGCGAAAATATCATTATTTTTAATAACACGTGTTCCGAATTCTTCATAACATAAAGGTGCTTTACAGATTCATTATAGGCCTCCAGTCTCGTTTTTAACAAGAAAACGAATAATATTACCAGATTTTTAATAAAACAACAATATTTCATATCAGTAAGTTTTCTCCGTGCATGAAGTAGCCCCAGGGAGAGGTCATCTTCTTCTCAAACGTCTTGTATACAAATGAAAAGGACAGAAGATACAAGAACAATGATGTCACGTACGACCTCTTTCTGGAACTATTATAATACACCCCTAATGAGTTAGAACAAACTCATTCCGTCCCATTTTAAACACGTTAATAAAACATGACACGTTAAACTGAAGGGGTCTCGCTGTGCCGTGTGGTTCCAACTTCCTTAATATAATATACACAATGAACATTCCAGGAACGTGTGGGACGGTACAAATTATTAATATAATAGTATTTTAGGTATAATGCTCTTTACGTGCCTCATCCCTAGAGTTATGTTCAATAAAATTATTTCAAAACTGAGAAATCAAACTGTCAAAAATTTCGGCATTTTGATGAAGAGGGGAATATATCGATATTATTAACACAGATTATTTATAAACTATTTCTGCTGTGTAATTATTATGACGCGTGATGGCTGGTTCGCCCTCTGAAGGCATTATCAAACTGTCTTTCAGACGGCAAAATAGCTGACATGCCTAATATTAAGTACACAGCAGAATTCGTTAATAAGTCTGTTTTTTATAGATTAAATGATAATATTACTGAAAAAATCAGTCATTTTAAATACATGTAGGATTACGAAAGATTTAAAAAAAATTATATTGAGGGATCAGTAGGATTTATAGGTCCAGTTAGAAGTTCTACCGAGCCGAACCCTCTGATATGAAAATATCTGAAGTCGGTGAATTATTTTCCCATTTGATCTCTGGTGATTTGACTTGTTGTTTTTGTGTTTTTGTTGTTTGTTTTTGGGGTGTTATGCCGTGTTGCGCTAACTCCTTCTTTAGCCGACGTTTCGGACAGCATTGCAGTGTCCATCATCAGGGCAGATCCGGTAGATCCGAAGATGTGACACACATCTTCGGATCTACCGGATCTGCCCTGATGATGGACACTGCAACGATGTCCGAAACGTCGGCTAAAGAAGGAGTTAGCGCAACACGGCATAACACCCCAAAAACAAACAACAAAAATGCTTTTGGCCGTGAAAATCTAAAAACTTACCTGTTGTTTTTGTATTTATTTTGCTTATATAATGCACTTGCATAATGTGGATTGACTAGATGATCATTTGTGGAAAAGTATGTCGAAGGGTTTAGTTTTTCCTGTGGGGAAGATTTAACCCGGACATAAAGTCGGAAAATATAAAAAGAAAACCAAAAATTAAAAGGGAGTTCTACAAATTAAACTTTATAACACTAAATATGTTGTGAATGTCGTGACAATTTATATACATAGGTATTCGTAAACTTATAATAATTTTAAATTTATTATTAACTAACTTGCTTGGGCTTAATTTACAGAGTTTTTCGAAATCAGATGTCAACAATAATTTTCCAATTATTATAAGCAATAATGAGTCGCCCAACTTTAAACGTCTCGACGTAAAAGGGGTGGTGGATGGGGGTGGTTTTTCGAAATTTCATGCAGATTTCCCTGTTTTGAAGGTCGAGTTCAAAATTCAATTGATCTCGTAATAAAGCTATTGATTTGTTCATAAAACAAACCCACACCGGAAAATTCTTCTTTATATGAAGTCCCCGTACAAAGAGTTTTGTCAATCAAATTTAGACAGTAATTTTCCTCTTATCAAAAATCATCATTTGTGGTTAATTGTAAGAATAAAGAACTGACTTCATTATAACCACTAGAGAGAAATGTGATTTATTAAGCTCTGACAACAAAATCATTATTATTTTTTTAATAAGTTAGTGAGTAAAACCTTAAATTGTAATATTTAATTATTAAATAATAAATAAAATAAGATATGTTTATCTAAAGATACTGTCTAGATTGCATTTAGTTCGGGTTGAATCTTGCAATCATACATAAAGATAGTTGCCAATAAGTGCGGTGAGAAAAATTAAGACAATGTTGGTAGTTCTTATTCGAAGTATGATACAGTTAAATATGACCGAAGGAAATAGGGTCCCATTAGCTCAGTTGGTGGAGCGGTGCCCCGGTAAGGCAATGGTCCTGGGTTCGAGTCCTAGACGTGACCGTATCTTTTTCTGATTTTTCTGTTTCAGATTTTCGTTTAGGAAACGCTAATATTGTAATCAATAATTAAAAATCATTTTTTACGCGTGATCTCTTTTTTGTCTTTGGAATATTTTGTCAAATGATGAAGTGACCAACCAACAATCTTATTATTTAAACTCATTACACATTATTTAAACTATCAATCATCTATCAATACATAGAAGAGTAAATGTGGGTTGTTTTTTTTATACAAATCATTACAGTTTCATTCCGAGATTGATGCGATTTTGCTTACTTGACCTTCAAAACAAGAGAAAGTCAATGTTTACAAGAGATTTCAAAAAAACACCCTATCCCGTTTTCCCACCCCTGAAGCAGAATAAAGCCCATCAACGTTGGGTAGGTACTTCAGATATATATTATATAAACATCCTTCCAGAGAAGGTAAGTTTAATTTCATTACAGACTTATTTCCATTTCTCTTAGATTACTCCTACGCTTATTGTATATTCTCCGAAACATCGGTCACACTCGAGACGACCTTTTCAAGTTTAATTAAATATACGATCCAGACAAGATAGTAAGGATGAAGAAAGTTTCCGATGTGGAATAGCAAAGTTTCCCAGTTATTAATCTTTCTTAATACACCAAGGTACTTGGTTTAGGTACTGGTAACATTTAGTCTGCGCTGATCTCATTCCCCCAGCCTCCCTTGTGCAAATGCGATGAAGGTATTGATAATTTTCTACTGTATTATTACGAATATCAGCGTGGGAAAGTACGTGAAGCAGGTACGTGTGCTATTAGGTTTGTAGGTACCACCACGTGTCCCGTCCCAAGCGGAAGTTTGATGTATCGTTAATTTCCTGGGAACTCTGACGTTTGACGATTCGTGGTCGTGCATATATAATTGGTAAATTCGATTTATGACTACGACGCGTCGAGGCGGGGAGGGTTTGGGAAGCGGGCCGCAATGAATTCTAAAGGGCTTGCGGTTTCACGGGCAGGACGACTGGAGGGTGGGCGGGAGAGCCGGGGGAGATTTTAGTTAATTACGAATAGATTATACAATATAATTAGAATAAATAACGAAATGAATTGTTTGTTGCTTTACCTCGTATATTGATTTTGTGTGGGTGTGTGATGTAATTAAAATTCATGGTAGGTACCAATGTATATATATATATAGTTATTATTTTTTTGGTAAATTAATGTTTTTAAGACAAGATTTTTTTTATGCATAGCACAAAGGATAACAATTATTTTTATAAGCAATAATTGTTCGCCTGAAACACTCATCCACATTGAAAAATCTCCTGATAAAAGATACATGACTTGTTACATTTGTAAAAATGTAACAAGCAGTAATTGTTGAATGAAACACAAGCATATATTGAATAATTTCGCGGGTAAGAGATAAGCCTCCATAGCTCAGTGGTCAGAGCTTTCGACCGGAAATCGAATGGACACGGGTTCGAGTCCCGTTGGCGTCATGTATCTTTTATCAGGAGATTTTTCAATGTGGATGAGTGTTTCAGGCGAACAATTATTGCTTATAAAAATAATATATATAGTTCTTGGTTCCTACTTTACCACAGCGAAAATCTGAATCAAATGTATTTTATCCGAATAGAATAGAAAAAAATGTAAGTAAATTGTTATGATGTATTATAATGGTAATTATACCTTTTTTCATCGACATATCCAATAAAAATTACTAATTCAAAAGCTTTCAATTTATGTAATCTTTAGTAACGCTCTAACCTTTTAAACGCAGTAATATACACAATAGGCAAAATTAATCAAAGTCGCAGAGCCTGGTAAATATTTACCCACTTACCAAGAAGCAGCAAAGAACATGTGATGAAAGGCTTAAATCACAGTGAAAAACAGATAAACAATAGCTGCTAAAAATATGCAAATTATTTATGAAAACGGACATGCTAACGACATCTGGCGGAGAAAGAATTGATCCAGCTTGCTTGCAGTAGACACCTGTAATAGTTGGAATTATGTCGAGATTCTATAGCATAAACACAGAGGTCATTAAAATCGTCTAGGAACGACTAGGAACCCCCTGTCTAGGCCTAAAAACAAATATTGAAGGTTGTCGACCAATTAGATCTGGACGAGAGCTATAAAAATTTTGAATAACCAATCAGTGAACGGAGAGGCGTGCATCAACTACAGACAAAGGATTGAACTTTGGACCGGGCGATAAAATAGATAATTAATTGCATTTCCGTTCCCACAAAAATTAGAGGTGAACGCACTATGGTATAAACACTGACGTTCAAGGTGACAAACTCTAGGAAATGTTTACAATAACTGAGACCTTTAGGTGATAGCGAACCATTGACATCGAGGGCTTTTGGCCTTTCATGTTGGAAAAACACACACACGAAAATGCAATGAAAAAAACTATAAACGTGATAGTGTAAAAAGGACGGGTAAAACGAAAGAAAGTTGCTGGCAGAATTTTCAACTGTAGTGCAATTATTTATGATAGAAGTAGGGTGTCAAGTTCGATAGAAAATCGTAATAAAGGGAAACGAAAGTGTTAGGGACATTAGAAATTAATCGTTATCAATTTAAGATGAAGCGGACATATTGGAAAATCAATTTGGGAATGAAAATCTCGCATTAAAATAGACATTTTAGAAACAGTGGAGAGACTGGGCGAAGGAAAATACAGAGATTTTGAGCTGCTACAAAGGTCCTAGGCACATGAAAATAGGGTACCGTAGGAAGGCAATAAAACTAAACATTTAGCGATAGATTAAATTCAAGAAACGTAGGCATTTTACATGATTATCAGGGTAGATAGATATTAGAGTTACACAAGACTGCAGAAGAAATGAGACAAGATAAAAGGTTGACGATCTCATGTGTATTTTGAAGGATAAACAATCGAAATTCGAACATGATTTTTATTTACGTTAAGGTAATAAACGATTAGAAGACCAATAAAATTTAACGTGGAGCTTATGGGATATTTATTTAAAGCAAAAGATATTAAAATTAATAGGTTTGAAATTAAATTAAATTTACGAGTCTAGTACCAAAATTTTAAACGTAAACAGATGTCAAAGCGGATATTTTATGTGAAATCGTGTATGTAAGAGATAGGAGATAGGGCGGAGATCGAGTAAGGCAATAAAAGTGACAGATATCCCAGAGTCAAATAAGGTATATCTCCCATGGAAGTGTGGAAAAATATATATTAATTAATAATAAATGAAGTATGAAATTTTCCTGGAGACCACACACATCGGGAAAAGCGAGGAAAAAATAAAGAAAGGGTAAAGAACGGTGATAAAAAAATGATCCAAGTGGAGAAAAGCGATACAATTCTAATTTATCCGTGAAATAAATAAATACGGCTTGGAATATAATTAGTTATAGAGTTATGAGAAATAACATAAGAATAAAGAAGGAATTTGTGGAGAGAAACATCTGAATAAAGAAAATTCAAGAGGAAAAAGGTAAAACTCAAATCTGCGACATAAAGAAAGAAGGTACGGGTGAAAATGGAAAAGCTCATATAGGTGACAATAAAATTAAGTAGATTTTAAACAAATCGAAATTCAAAAATGCATAGTGAAGATTTCGCCATGGATTTAATCATGTTTCGCACGAGATGCATAAAATTGAGATCTATATATATGTTACTGAGGACGGACCTATCGCGAATTGAGAAAAAAAAGGAACGCAAAATCATGATATTTTAACTACATTTTGTATGAACCATGGAACAAAGGAAGCTTGGGCGATGAACGCAGACTTACCCGATTCGGACCCTATCGATCTAGCGACGTGAGAGAAAAACTAACTGCCGCCCAGAGCTGGACGACAAAAGATCGTATGGATGTACAATCAATATTAGTGAGAGGGATGTTCAAGGTTACGAGTTGATAGGAGATAGAATTAAGCATCAAGAGAAATTCAGATACGTCTTTTGGAACCTGAGAGGGGTATAAAAGAGGGTACACATCAGTCAGGAGACAGTCGCGCCGAGGATTCGAAAAGTTGTTACGTGGCAGATCTACGTCTTTGGTAGGATTAACAGTGAAAAATCTTTAAGTGTTAAATTTTGAATAAGTCCCTGGGACTTAGGAAAATTTTGTGAAAAGTACAAGTGCTAGAGTCAGTAAAATTTAATAAGTCAGTTAAATTAAATCAAACAGTGAAAATAAATACAGTTTAAACTCAGTGCTTTAAAAGTAAAGTGTGAAGTGCTTAAAAGTGTTAAAAGTGAATAGTGCAAAAAGTGTTAAAAGTGAATTATTAAAATTTAAAAATAATTATTTCATTCAAAGTGAAAACATTAGAATTTAATGGAGAGTTTTATCGTTAATCTAGAGTGAACGGGTTCGCGGATTGATATTTAAAAATAGATTTTAATTTTGCATCAATCAAACACAAAAACAAAAAAAAAGGATTCAATAATAATAAACGCTCAAACCTTTGTTCTAAAAGTAACAATTCGAAAAAAAAATAATTGTAGATACTTTAAAATATTGGTGAAAACAGTGAAATTTAGAAGAAAGTTTTAAACAGATATTTAATTTATTCAGAATCGAAATATTTAAAAGTTTGCGCAATTCGGGATGAATTTTCTTATAAATTTATATAAATAAAAAAAAAAAAAATTAAAAAGAGTGAAAACAACAAAAATAGTTCGACCTAAATAATTTATAATTTTCCGGCACATCTATATCACAAATATTAAATATCAGCTAATTTATATGAATCAAGCAAGAATAAAAATTAAATAGGAATAAATAGTCGAAAAGATTTATTTTGAAATTGGTTGGAAAATACAGTTAATTAGGTAGAATTTTCTTCGGCAAGGTTGTTGTGTAGAACCCAATCGGAAAAACCTTGGTGGGGTGAGTTTTCCTTTTATAAATAATTTTCAGGCCCTTGGAGTGCGGAGATACAGCTGATTATGGTATCCCAATTAAATCATTAAAACAACAAAAGGAATTACGCATTAAAATATGTGTATTGTGTATTTATATATATATGTATATTTATAAATATAAAATAATATATTGTATATAAGGAATATATATATGAGTAATGTATTTATATATATGTATTTTATTTATTAATCGAAGCATCGAAATGGTAGCGATTTTAAATACCTACCTATGGACATATCTACTTTATTGAAAAAGAAAATATGTATTTATTAATATTCAAGACTATGTAGAATCATATATTTTATATTTATTTATTAATATATGTAATCTTATTTAACGTATTTTGACAATCGAGATATGTGTACTTATATATATATTTATATTTATTTTTCACCTAACTTCTAGTAAATTTACTAAATTCGGGTAATGAAGTAAATAGTTTAACTTCAATAAAGGAATTAAAAATATTTTAAATTGACTATGCACAATAGAGGGTAACGAAACTGAATCATAGGGAGAGGTAGAAATATTTCTTAAATAAACAATCTCACATCTGGGTTAGTGGGTCAGATGAGATGTTTATACTATTCGATTTGTTGATAAACAAAGCATACACTGAAGAATTGGGTCAGTCAACTGCATAGTTTGAAAACGACCTTGGCCGTAACTAGATAATTTATTAGAGTTATAAGGATAATCATCAGGATGTCATTGTGCAATGTGCAGCTATTTGGGTCATTCACAAATGCCTATCGTTCACAAACGACAATTGAAAAATCACGGGTTAGCCAGATTTATATCAAAATATTACATGAAACATTTGAATACCATTGATTAGATAGCCACATAGATTTTTATTAGTTACCTGAACCAGCTGGAAGCTGCGTGCTCTCAAATGCCTATCAATCACAAACGACAATTGAAAAATCACGGGTTAGCCAGATTATATCAAAATATTACATGAAACATTTGAATACCATTGATTAGATAGTCGCATAGATTTTATTAGTTACTTGAAACAGCTGGGAGCCGCGTGTTTACAATTACCTACCATTCACAATCTACAATTGAAAAATCACGGGTTAGTAAGATTTATATCGAATAATTATACAAAACATTTGAATGTTATTGATTGGGTGCTCATACAAAACCCCATCAGTTGCCTGAGACATTTGAGAGTCGAGTACTCTCTAATGCGGCAATCAACTACTTGAAACAATTGAGAAATCACGGGATAGGATGAACAAAAATTAATGTTGAACCCTGGAGGTAAAATTTAAAACAAATACAGTTCATCAAATAGGAGGCAGTGGTCGCTCCTATAACAAGACCATTAGCCAAACAAAATAGAGATGACGATTCTCTTAAATAAAAACGTCAAAACCAAACAAACAAAAGCCTGGAGTTCGATAGCTCTCCAAAACAAACTATCAAATAAGATCTTATTTTACTAGTATCTATTAGTATCACCTTATTCGTACGTATTTATTCGGTAACCAAACTTAGAGCTTCGCAGAGTTCTTGGCACGAGATCCGAGCTTGGGATGCGAGGTAAATAGCCTTGTATTGCAAGTTATAAACCCTTCCCAAAAACGTTTGTATACATATATATCTTCTTATGTACTGTTTACTGGAGAATGCGGACCTGCATACAGCTTGCATTTAGGTCGGTAGACCACTCTCGCATTCTCTTTTAAACGTGGAATGAGGATTCACGACCCGTAAGTCCACACCAACCGTGAGTATATGATTGTATATAGGACGAAACCGGTTCGCCCTAAGTAAATAGTAGACCTTGGAGGAGATGGAATTTGGAGGTTTCGGGACCCGAGGGAAGACTTGAAGGCAGTGCATGATGACGTGGAAGGTTCATTGGGACGCGATAACTTAGGTATCAATCAATGAACCGTGTCAAAAGATTGTGCGAATTTCTCGTTGACTCACGATCATCTCGTTTACTTGCTGGAGGATAGGAGCCAAATTTTGCTAGCAAAGGGTTATTCTGAGTTCGTCAAATATACAATTAACTGATTACATTAACCTACTAAATAAATCTTTACATGTACCTTATAGCAGCAGAATCAAAAAGGAGTGGCGCCAAACAGACACATGAATTTACCAAAATCATTGCCAAATTTACTAACAAATTAATCATTTGAGTTATATTAAATTACCTGTCCAAATAAACATGTATAACATCCTTTATCAGCGTTTAACTACGACTTTGTTAGGGTGTAGGAAATCAGAATAGTTACAATAGGAAAGCTAGCTCATTCAGAGAAATCATTTAAGTCTAGGTTTGCAATGGAAAGACCAAGTAAATTTTGAAACTCAACGCCTCGATCAGAACCAAGAGGGTTACCACAAAAATGAAAGTAATTAAAATCCTATATCATAAATCAAAAAATTACACAACGTTTGATGGAATTTAATTACAATATAAATACGAAAATATTTGCGTTCAATTTCGTAAATAACGTATTAATTAGTTAAGTACATATGTCTATAAAGATATACAGTACAAGAGGGCTTTAAGTAGCTTTCTGAAGTTATCAAAGAAATTAAGGGTCCAATTTTCATGGAGGCTTATGTGTTGTAGGGGAGGAATTTTCCATCCCTGCGAACACATATGCAAAGCCTTAGAAAAAAAAAGAAGTATCGATCATAGCCAAGAGAGAAGAAAATTTTATATTGTTTAATATAATAAAAAGCAAGACAAAAATCATGAAAATATTACAAACATAATATAATTTAAAAGAGTTCTATCGCGATAACTCGAGGTGATTATCGCCACAACACAACGAATGAATACTTAAACGATATTAAGCACTTTCAAATACTTTCAAACCTTCTTTTCAAAGATTATGTACACGAAAATCACAAACAACTTGCTTGCAGTATTTTAATTCTCATTCTGTTTTTTTGCAAAACAAATGCACTCTAATTTACAGTATTATTAATATTGTTACAAATTTCAAACACTTGGACAGCATTGCACAGCAATGATATGGTTAGGGATAGGTAGAAACTGAATAAATGACATGCCGGTTGGAACTAAGCATACTTTTTTTCAAAACCAAACAGATTGCAAACGCAAGAATGTCGGAATAATTTTGCAGAGTATAAAGCTAAATGATGCCCCCCACATCTCACGTACAATTTCATGTATACGTTTCATTTTTTCGTATCATTACATTTGTGATTGCAGTAGTTGTCGCTCTTGTCTTGCATTTCACATATTAAAGATAATGCAAGGTCCTCCAAAGCAAAGTAAAAAATTGCTTAACGTTCATTGTTCAATGCTGAGAAAGCTTCTTATTGGTTTCAATACTTATAAAAAAAATCGTTGTCGAGATGTACATTCACATTTGTGCAGTCGATAGCAATCTAGATGTACTTAAAGTAATACGATCACAATAAATTTATTGCAAAAATAGCCCGGGATTTACACAGATTTTTTAGAATCAGATGTACATAAATAGTAATTTTTATTTTTAATTTTTTAATTTATTTATTATATATTCAATAATATTGTTATTGGGTTTATAAAAAGAATTTATTTTTAAACAAGTTCTGCTGTTTCGCCTTCTGAAGGCATTATAAAACTGTGGGTAGCCCACTTACAGACGATACATTTATATTATTTCTAGATACGTATTTTAAGGGCCCACTATTCGAATTTCATCCAATTTCCGAGATATTTTCCTTAAAAGTTTGAAGTTTTTAAGCTCTTAAAAAAATATATGTTATTCTTTAAGATAGTATCTATTTGTTCCAAAAGCCGAAACGGTAATTATTTGAAATTCCCTCGATAGAAATAAATCGCAAAGTATGCTCCGAAAAATATTATTAACACTTTTATTTCTGTTATTTTACTTAAGTTATATGTATGAAAAAAATCACAATGCTTTTTTTAATGCTACTCAATAGACCCCGAAAGTGATTTTTGCTATTTTTGAAATACGCCGTGATTTATTAAACATTTTCACAACAGTCGCTTACGTCTTATGATTCTAAGCATGATTATTGCATCCCCTCTCACTTCCTCACGCGCGTTCGCTATCTGCCTTTCAGTCACTGCTTAGAGAGCTTCGCGGATGGTCGTGTTGTTCTACATTTCGTGATTTCTCCTAAATAATATTTATCGTAAATAATAATATTGGTATGGCGTGGTATGTTGAAGATCCCCTCCCCCTCTCTGAACGGGTCACGTAGTATGGCTACTGTATATATTGCGCGAAGAAATTCTAAAATCAAGCCGCACTTAATTTACAACGTTCTAACAGCATTACGTTTGTTTTTTTTTTGTCCTATTGTATTTGTCTGTTTCTGAGGCGTTTTGTAGTTGTTCATTTTGATTGGATATAGTTTTAACTTCGCTTTTCCATGTTCTGAGGAGAGAAAGTTTGCAAAGACAAGTTTTCGTAATCCATTTAACAATTTTTGAATTTGAGGTTCAATCTTGTGCAAATTATTTTAGTTCGTCATATTTTAATGGAAAATATTTATAAAGTACGTTGCCAGAGCACAGAATTGCATTCGTTAGAATCTTGTACAATGAATAATTATGCCCTAGCTAATTGCATAATATTCCATATGCATATTTAGGTATGTTCTAAAATGGTAATTATATGTCCTATTTAAATATTTTTCATTTTAAAAATATTAAACTTAAAAACTTTACAAAAAACTCAAATCAGAAATTGGTAAATATATAAATCGTCTTTGCAAACTTTGACATCTCATATCATAGAACTGTATATCTGATGTTAGAACGCGTTCCAACTAAGGCTTGATACAAATTCTAAGCTTTCTGGATCGAGGCAAGTAATATGTATAATAACACTGTAGGTACCTGGAATATGTAGAAAGCGACCCGGTCAGATTTGCATCTCTGCCAATGATTTCGTACAATAATAAGACACTTTTACGGTGGGGCAAACTACCGGCATTTTCGATAATGTATCCAAGAACATAAAGAGCTTCATACTAGTTCTCAAACTTTAGGGAATTTAATTTGAGGAAGTTAATTATTGATTGGATATATAATAAATAATTATTTTGTTTTTCTTCCAATAAAAATTAGGTTTTCTATTATTTTATAGTTACGTACTTATTTATTCCAGAATTCGTCCATTTGAAAATAGTCTAATTTTTTAGGCGATCTGTTTTAAATAACTAACTAACTAACCATCAGGCCGTTTCCCCGCAGAGGTAGTCAGAGAGGACGGACCGCCAAACAACTCGGTCTTGGCACGCACTCTTTGCCTTACTCACATTCATACATCGTCTCATACAAAAACCACTTAACTTTAATTTATATTCGTCGATATATATAAATGTTTATTGTCCTGAAGAAGGTTGAGTTCAACCGAAACCGGTCGACGAATATAAATTAAAATAAAGTAGTTAAAACAAAATATTTATTTCATTTTGTTCTTTAATTATATTTCAGATGTGACTATACTCAACTGAAGAACGTTTTGTCCACATCTTGTAAAGATGTTGAAGCACTGAGGTAACAATAAAATCATTTACGCCCTTCACATTTATTTAGAAAGTTCTTGAAATGTAGTTATAATCAATGTTTTTATTTTGTTCCAGCTTCCACGAACAACGGGAAAGCATACCTGTTGAGAATACATATAACGACATACCTAAGGAGAATATAGATAATGGAGGAAGGTAAAATGGATTTCAGAATTTCGATTAAACTATCGTGTTGTGAAAAAAATATATACCGTTAACTTTTTTTTTTATTACAGTAAATCTGATGTACGTGTGTACTACAACAAAAAACGTAAAATTGTAAACAAGAAACCCATCGGCCGGAGAGGTCTTTCTCAAAGCATTGACAATTGGTATGTTATAGTGATTTACTTTACTAACATTTATGTATTTTATTTTACTAACGGTAAAACATAAGTTCTAAAGAGATGAATTATTAATATACAAACTATCTGCTTTATGTGAAAGAACATCCGCTTCATTCGAAAAAATTAATCTTCAGTAATACAAACATTCAAAAATTTATAATACTTTTATTGGTATCCAAATCATTATCAATATCCACTTTTATTTGTAGTTTTTCATAAATCAATTTTGCTTTTCTAGGTTGGATAAAAATGATGCAGTCGAAGGAGGAGAAGAAAGACGCATCGTCGACATTTTCTTTTTTATTAACCAGCTGCAATCCATATCGGACCATTCTCCTTTTGGATGCGGATTTCGAAATCTTATTCTTAAATCTGAGCAAAGAGTTGGTCTAATGTCCAAAATACTATTTGAATGTAACATGTGTTGCGCCAAATTTACAGTCAACACATGCGACCCAAAACCTAAACATACCATGGACGTCAATGTAGCAGCAGTATCGGGGATGACTCCTGCAGGAATTGGGCTTGCTCAACTGTCCGAGTTTTTGACGGCTGTCAACATACCCCCGATGTCCGTAAAATTTTTCCACAAGACAAATGTATTAGTGTCAAGAGAATGGGAGAAATGCGCGTTAGTCGCCATGGAAGTCGCAGCGAAACGAGAGCGTCAAGCAGCTATCGAAGAAGGTTGTCTACAGGACGGAGTGGCGGTGATTGACGTGATCGCGGATGGGTGTTGGTCGAAACGATCATATAGAACAAATTATACAGCCCTCTCCGGTGCGGCAGCAATTGTTGGCAGAAGATTTGGAGAAGTTTTATACCTCGGAGTTAAAAATAAATATTGTTGCATTTGTGCAAGAGCTGAAAACCGAGGAGTATTGCCTAAAGAACATGTTTGCTACAAAAATTACACTGGACCTTCAACTGGAATGGAAGCAGAAATTCTTGTAGAAGGGTTCAAAACTTCAGTTGAATCTCATAATTTGATATATGGGCGGCTAATAGCAGACGGAGACAGTAGTACTTATCATAAACTTATCAAAACGAGACCAGAAAACCTGCAGAAAACCTTCTTCAATAGCAGATTGACGCTCTCGCTCCACTGTGACTTCCACTGCGAGTAATGCACATTTCTTTCACTCTCTTGACATATATTTGCTTTATTATAATGTTTTTGGTACACCAGGGATAAGTCGACAGCCGTAAAAAACTCAGACAGTTGAGCAAGCCCAATTCCTTCAGTCATCCCCGATGCTGCTGCTACATTGATGTCCATGGTATTTTTAGGCTTTTGGTCGCATGTGTTGACTATAAATTTGTCGCCACATTTTACATTCAAATTTTATTTTGGACTTTAGGTCAGATCTGGGCTCAGATTTGACAATAACTTTTCCAAATCCGCGTCTAAATGGAGAATGGTCCGATATGGATTGCAGTTGGTTGATAAAAAAAGAAGGTGTCGATGGTGCATCTCTATTCTCCTTATTCCGACCGTGTCATTTGTATCCAACCTAGAAAATAAAAAGCTGCCTTAAAATGGATATCGATCTATGAAAACAATAACATTGATTTGAGTGCCAGTATAACTGTTATAGTTTTTTAATGTTTGTATTGTATTACGGTCTTCATCATATGGCACCAGCGTCAAACGTTGTTACCAGGTTGTCTCTTTTCATATAACCCACTTTCATTCATCACACCCAATTTCACGTTGAATGAACCCGATTATGTACCTGTTGTCGCTGACGTCTATTATTTATTATACCTGACGAGTTTTATTTTTATTTATTAATATTTAAACATGCTACACTACTTATGAAGATTGTCAGCAGGTACGTAGTGACAACATTTTATGCAATTGGTAAATTTTCAAAGAAGGTATATGTATAAATAAAGATGATGATAAATTACCAACTAGATCAATTGGTTAAATTAACAGAATAGTATAAATATAAATATGTAAACAGCAGTAAAAAACTTATACACTAAACAAGTACAAATGAATGGTCACATCAATAGTTTCATATATTATATAGGTAGGTATATGAAGTATTACAAACATATAATGATATTCCTTTTCCTAACAATGTCAATTCTAATTACAAATACAAGTGCTTCAATAGGGCATCAATATAAATATCTGTATCTTATAGTAATTTCCTTTTATTATATTTGACTTGCAATACAAATGGTATTATTTTTGATTGTTTTTAGTTTATTGTATTTTTTGGGTACAACATAGTTTAAGGTTCTTTCACCGTATTTATTGGTATATCTCAGAACCACCAATTCTTCATTGTATTATGTTTGTGATTAAATTACATTTGACAATTTAAACAAACAAGATTTAGAGTATTTAAAAGTATATCGTATGTTATAACCAATAAAGTTCAAAATTAAATTGTAAGTTCACATGAACTTAAACTATTAAAAATAGTAGTTACAACAATTTCTTACCTTTGTGAATAAATAAAGCACCCTCCAAACAAAAATACAGAAGCTTTTTTGTGAGAGTAGGTACATCATTAAAAATATATGTTGGAATGTAATTTTATGATTCATACATGTTATATTACTCTCATAATTATTGAATTGTTTAAATGAATAAATAAATCATTACAAAACTGTCTTCTGATTTATATTTAAATCCTTGAGACACTAATGGCCCACACCCTGATAAAAAAGCTTAAAAATGTATAAATTATCTTCATAATACAAAATATGATAAGTATAAAAAACGTATACATCTATATAATTTATATAAATGTACAAAAGTAGATAATACATATATATTTTTTATACAATATGTCCGGGGGTTAAATGTGCAAGGAAGGTGATTCTACATGATAGTACAATTAAAAAAGACGATTTTTTGAAATTTTAACGTTTTAAGCTAGTTTTCGGATAAAAAAAATTAATTGATTGTACAGAAAAAAGTATATTGGTCTATGAAAAAATGTTTTTTTAAGGAAAAAAAAAATGAAATTTCTCCTCCTTGAAACCTCCTGAAGTTTTTGAACTTTACCCCCGGACACCCTGTATAGATAAACTTATATATATTGATTTTATAAAGTCATATTTTTTTACAAATTACATATTATTATAAAATTAAAAAAATAAATAATTTATGGATTCTGAAATACCCCACAGTTTGACTTCCTTTGTATTGTGCCAGCAGAGCTCTGCTGTTGGCAGCTGACACGTGTTGATATTATTTCACATTTGTAAAAGTAGATTTAGTTTGGAGTCGTGTTAATAGATGTCTCAAATTCAGGACATAATAATAATATAATTATTTTTCTTGAAGTGACGACAGAGACCCTATAGGCAATCTTACAAAGGTTTAAAAGTTGCCGTAGAGGCAATTCTCAAATTCTGATAGGGAAAGTGCACTCTTAATTTCAATTACTGATTTCCTAATTGATTTATCTCTAAAATTGGGTGGTATGTTAATGTTTTGGCGAGGTTTTAGGTCAATAAATTAAAATATGGTACAGACGATAGGTAAAGGTAGGATGAATCCACATGCGGTATTGTTTCACTTGTTTATTAAGATTTCACTATGTAAATCTTAATTAATTCCGTTTTTTATGGGTAGGCACTGCGCAAAGGCCGGATGTGGAAGTTCTAGCAAAGGTAAGGGACCATAAGGGACCAAGAAAAAAATTATTTCCATTCCCGATTCTCGTTCCCGATCAAAACAAATTCAAAGGAAAGCTCCGTATTGAAAAAAATATACCTCAAATTACTGGGTTTTAGCTATTTTCTTGTTACAACATGTTGAAAGAATAACTCGAATAGTTAATACACACAAAGGGCAAGGTAGTTGTTGTTGAAATGATAATATAATTCCAGTTTAGAATTAGTTCGGAAATCCTTCTAACACACACGTCTCTGGCAGGCGCAATGAAAGTTTGTTATAAATGTAGGTTTCGTTCATTGGCAACGGCATTCAGGAAATTGTAGGTTGGTTAGTTGGTCGGCTGTTCCTCAGTGGCACGTTCTGACAGACTTCTACTACTAACCCGTTGTTCATACTTAGCATACAGCAGTCGCAGCTCGCGGTGCTTCTGGGAAATTAATTAACCCAATTCATCCACGTCACAAACAAATATACCTGCTAACTAATATGTTCAGTATATATGTTCGATATTATTCTGACCCACTAAGCATAAAATATCTGAATTTACATTTTATCACTGATTCAGTCCAACACAGGCTGATTAGATTTACAAAAATTTTGAAAAATAATTTCAACATAGGGGTATTTTCACTGTTTTTAATATTGTCGAAATTTTTTGTGAAATATTATTACGATGGTGGTGAAAGTTTTATTTTATTGAGGAATTTCCTAATTATCATTACCATTTCCTAGTAAAATATTAGTAATTCAGAATATATCTGAACATGTTTTCATGCAGGTGCCCTTGTCCGAATAAATGTAATGTAAACTGGCTTCCTCGTAACATATTCGTGCTTTATTGAGAGCTTGTTATGAAATTTATCAAATCACGCTTTATAGGCCTCCAGTCCCGCTTTTAACAGGAAAACGAATATCTGACCAGATTTGTAATAAATTAACAATATTTAATATCAGTTTTCTCCGTGTGCTATTGATATAGCCGCCTTACTAGGCTTACTGGCCAAAGTGACCCTTTAGTCAGTTTGAACCATTTATGAATATGCGGTTTTAGATCGTTTTTGAAATCAATAATTATGATTGAAAATATTAACATTACACGTTTTTGAACGTTGATAAGAATAAGATAAATTAACTTTAAATCGTCGATACATTTTTGATGTTACTTGGTAACATGTTGAATATTTTAGGTACGCTATACTTCAGTGTTCGCTATCCGTATTTAATGTTATAATTTGGTGCAAGCATGGCTTCAATCTTTATGAAACCATTAGTGTTCCATGGTTCCTTTTATTTTTGAGAGAAATAAACAAGGTAACTATGCGTTTTTTATTCAAGTGCCTTGCATAAAAACCTTGTCTTATAAACATTAGTTTATCATAAAAAAAAAAAATAATATTTGACAAGTCAAAATATTTCCCCAAAAATGTAGATATAATATGACTCGAAGCCATCTAGTGGGAAATTTAGCACTAACAAAGCCTTTACTACAAAAATAAAGTTGGTTGTTTACAGGTGAAAAAAATATAATAAGCAGTAATTGTTGATTGAATTACTAGAAAATATTGAATTATTTGGCGTATTGGAAATTAGCCGACTTGGTTCAGTGGTCCAGAGCGTCTGACCGGACATTAGAAGGCGCGGGTTCAATTCCCGTCCGCGGCATTTATTTTTGATATTTTCAATTTGTATTGATATTGCATGCCACTAATTATTGCTTATAATAATTTATTATCCTTTGTGCTATGCACAAAAACCTTGTTTCATAAACATATAAGGTAAGAATGTGTATATTCTTAGTGTGCCTTATATCACCACAAATATTGGTAACAGGCAAAAAAATCGCTTGGCAAACGGAATCTGGAAATGGTCGATTTTGGCGGAAAAGTGGATTTCATTTATTTTATGTAAGAAATAAGTGAATTAGGGCAAATTGTCACAGATAATCTAAGCAAAAAATTGTATTTTTTCCAAAGTTGTTCTAATATCACGTGTTCATGCATTTCCGATGAAAACATACATTTTTTAGTTCTCTACGCTTATAATTTTTATGGTAACCGGATAAATCATCAAAATGATAATTCAACACATCTTTAAAAAGTTATATAAAGTCATGGAAAGTGACGAAACAAAAACTTTATTAACTGGGTTATGTAGGTTAAGTTAATTAGGTTAAAAAAAAATTTTTTTTCATCGTTTCTAATGACTTTATATCACTTTTTTAAAGTGTGTTGAATTGTCACTGTGTTGAGTTATCATGGAACCACTTTTTATAAAGTAATTGTACTGGACACCTACGCCAGTGACATCGACTGTAAAATGCCGGTTTCCTCTCGGAGGTATCTTGGGTAAGGATTTGCAATGAAACACAACTGGTTGACTGGTTGGGCCAGTTGTTTGCGTATTTATTGGGTTCGACTTCTACAATTTCTACACGTGTTAATGTGGAGCAATTATTCTTATATCTAAACAGAAATATGATAAGGCGTCACAGCGCCGAGATTTAGTTACTAAGGTCCCACAGTTTGTCGTGCGAGTAATTTATTCTTGAACTGGCGATACGACACGTGTACGGTGTTTTGAAATCTTATCATCGTGCGAGATAAGCCTTAAAGGAGTCGGCATCGTAAAATGTGTGATCCCAGAATATTCATTTTCTTAATTATTTAATAATTATTAGGTACATCAATCTGCTGTCCGGTACAGTAATTATTTATTTTCTTTCAATTCTACTTAAACGAAATGACAGGAAAAGCTTAAATTTATCCAAAAGATATCTTTTGGTAAAATAATATCTATGTTATGCTGTAACGTTAACCATATGAAATTCCCTCGATAGAAAAAAATCGCAAAGTAAGCTCCAAAAAATATTTAAAACACGTTTTGTTCCATTTAAAGTTATAGGCATGAAAAAATGCAGTGTAACTTTAAATGTAACTAAAGCATTTTTAGCAGTTTTATTAAATATTTTCACCATTTTTGATTAAGGTTTTTGGTTTGAAAATTTGGTCGCCTAGAAATGTTTCAGATGCTTTAATTAAATACTGCGAGTAGAATACATCTTGGCCTTTGAAATAATCGAGTATTTTTTAGATAAGTCTTTTTATAAGTCCACAAAAAAAATAATGTAAAGGCCTATGAAAACTGCTTTAAAGTTCAAAATCTCCTAATTTTATTTTTTTATTTATTTATTCGAGACACAAACAGGATATTTATAAAAACATTAATTATGGATTACAAAATAAAAAAAATACAATTATAAATATCCCTAGACTAATGTGTCTGCAGCAATCACATTTGCACATTCACATAAGCAAACATGTAAAACAATGACAGTATTTATATACAAAACTTAAAACTTAATTACAAAGATTGAAGCACATAATAAGTAGAAAAATTTAAAGAGTATATATTAAAAAAATTCTAAACCACAAAACGATTTTTTTTTTTTTTTTTTTATCGTGGAGATATTTTATAAATCGTGGAGATATTTCTTGAAACAAGTTAAATTATTTGCAAAAATATCTATGACAGTGTGTGTGTTAGCAAGATCATTGTATGATCGAGACATTCTAGACATAGGATTAAAATATCCAGTGTTATTGGCAAAAATTTCGGTCCAAAATATGTTCATATTTCTAGTATATTTGGGCCTGGCGTAAAAATTGATTTGATTGACTAAGTTACTATTTACACGATTATTCATAATTTTGTAAAGCATTAAGAGGTCATTTATATTTCGTCTTTTAACTAAACTCTCTAGTTTGAAATATGTAAGTCTTTGTTCATACCCATTTAGAAGATGGTAGACACCTGATCGATAAGACGAAATCCGTGTAATTTTTCTTTGGACAGATTCAAGTCTGGATGTGTAATGTAATGTGGATTCCAGACTGTTGACCCGTACTCAAGAACACTACAGATTAACGAATTGAATAGAATTATTAGGCTATTAGAGTTCTTGAACAGTTTAGTTGATCTTACAATAAAACCTAGTACTTTATTTGATTTATTTACAATGTATTCTATGTGTTGGTTGAACGTTAGTTTGTTGTCGAATATAATTCCTAAATCTTTGATCGATTCAACTGTTTCCAGATTGTGACCACATATGCTATATGAGTATAGAATTTTGTTGGTGTTATTGGTGAAATTTATAACTTTACACTTAGCTATATTCAATTCCATTTCATTGTCAATACACCAGGCAGATAATGTGTTAAGGTCTTGTTGTAAGAGTTCACAATCTTCCATAGATTTAATTGCTTTATTTATCTTGAGGTCGTCAGCGTTTAGAGAAAAATTACAGTGGAGTTTACATGTAAGGTCGTTAATGAAGATTAAGAAAAGCAAGGGTCCAAGGTGTGATCCTTGTGGAACGCCCGACGTAACTAATATTGGGGAAGAGTTAAAACCGTTAACAGTAACTAATTGACTTCTATTTGATAAACATGATTCTAACCAACGAAGCAGATGCCGTGTATGCCGATTTTATCTAGTTTATTTATTAAGATAGGGTGACTAACTTTGTCGAAAGCCTTACTGAAATCGGTGTATACGGCATCTAATTGTGTTTTTTTATTCATTGATTTACACAGAAAGTCCATATACTCGATTAAATTAGTGTTTGTGGATCGTTTAGCTACAAAGCCATGTTGGAAAGGGCTAAGTATGTGTGTTATATGATTAAATATGTCTTTATATACAATGGACTCAAATATTTTGCCAAAACAAGATAAAAGGCTGATAGGACGGTAGTTCTTTACATCGTTTTTACTGCCAGACTTATGGATCGGACATCGGTACTTACGAACCCATTTTCGGTTACAATTTTATTGTATAATGTGGCAAGTTAAGTTATTTATAAAATGATCAAAAAAAAATATATTTATGCCTGAACATCCACAAAATAAAATAAAAGCCACTTTTTGGCTATGATTTTTTCTTGCATAAATCAAAACAGGCGGATGGTGTTAAGCGGGAATTTAAACCTTATCGCCATCTACGTAAGGGTTATTATTGATTTCGGCTCAATTTAAAATATTACACGACCTAGTGTATCGCCTTAATTATTATCGTTTTTTAATATTAGCGTGCTCCCTCTAACATTCGTATTTCCATATCTTCATTTCAAACCATGTTTGAACGCTTACTACGGGCCTTAAGCTTCGCGTTTTATACAGTCAGATAAAACAATAAAAATTTTCAGCTCTTTCATTTCGCTTTAGATATTTTGCTCATTTATATTTTAGACTTGTATTGATAAATTAGAAAAGTATGCGCGTCGGAGCAAGATTTAATACTGTACAGAGCCATCGTGAAACTGCTAAGTCGAGAATAAGACCGAGCTATAAGTGATAATTATTCAAAATTCAAACCAATAGTCATTGTACTTCCATCGCTATTCAGCGAGGGCTGTTAATCAACACAGTAGGCTTTGAAATGGAAGAATTACATTGTGATAAGCACTTAATGTGCGTTTGATAAATGGATTAACTCGGCGCTTTTCGTTTTACTTGAAGGTGGCAGTACTGTGTTTTATAATATGATTTTATTCGTAATGGGAGCGAATGAGAATACAATTGTATTCTATTCAATACTTATTTTCTCTATTCTTAAATCCTGTATTCCTCTAGGATAATTTGAAACCTGTTAATTTGACTGTCCTAAAACGGGAAACCTTCCTAGTTGGACAGTCAAAAGCTTCCTTGCATATAATGTAATGACCGGTCGGTGGCCGAGTTGACATCGCGCTTGGGTACAAAGTTTTGCTGAAGGATAATTAGACATACAAACTGTTTCAAACGGTTTCACATAAAATGATCTATCTCCGTCAATTTTTCGAATTTCTTTAAAACATTTTGTGAGAGGATTCTTAACAAGTGCATCTTTCAAAAAATTAAATTTAAAAAATAATTTAAAGTGTCCTGGTGCCTTAAAGCCTTGTTTAGAATTTTATCAAGGGAACATGGAGGCGTTTGGGGCCCCCCAGAACCAGAGGCTCGGGGCGGGCCGCCCCCCCCGCCCCTACCTTAGTCCGCCACTGGGTCAACGCCAAAAGGATATTTTTATGTTTTTTGTTCGTCAAAGGGTTTATACAAAATTATTCCAAATCAATTTGATCATATTTATCTTTGAAGAAAGTATGTATGTATGTACTTGAGAAATAAGTACGTTTGACAGAAACTTGTTTGCTTTTCATTCCTCATATCTTTACGTAAACTCAGCGGGTTTCATCTATAACATTTCAATAATCTCCCGAAGGCAAATATCTAAATTACAAAATTAAGGTATTTAGTTTGCGGTTTGATGAGTCGTAATAATAATTGATGGTGGTTTTCTCGGATATTTTATATTTAATTAAGCCTTCGTTAATCAGAAGGTTTCAAGACGGGTGGGGTGTATTACTTGCGATTCAGTTGTTTGAGCTTCGGTAATTGAATTATCTTAACCGAGACACTACAAAGCCCTAAGTTATATATTGCCAAATACCTGATATATCTACTTATAATTGTCCCAATGGGTATTGGGTCAATTGCATTCTTGAGTGGGAAGTGGAATTCAACAAAGGACGTTTGCGGATTGAATGATAGAAATGCCATTTAACCAACGACATTATATGGAGATCTTTCACAAGGTCAATACCTTGTACCTTGTAATCTTTGAAAGATGTCAATAGTTTCGAACACAACATGTGCATTAGAGAAAATACACCGAGCCTGAAGATTGACGTGATAGCTGTTAGAGCTGTCGCGAGGATAGCGTAAGATTTTGAGTTCAAATCCTTGTCACGGCAAAAACTTTTTCTTATACAAATGTTTTGATTATTATTAATATTGTTAATTTTTAATATATGTAGCCGCAATGTTCGCCCAATTTTGGCAACTATTATTTGAAATCACAATAGATTTTTGATAATCTTGTGGGAAAAGCAATATAACATTATGCTTTCTATTTGTAGTATTCGCACACTGATAAGCAAGATGGCGCTAGTCCGTTACGGAATTAGCCGAATGTTACCGAGTGCCTCCCGAACGCTGGGTGGGTGGCCACTTGACCGTCTGACAGCGGTCAGAATTCAGAATCATTTAAACAGCTGAATGTGATGGTCGTTCATAGTGCCCTAGTAATTTCACTCTTGTATCATTATATTAATTAAATAAAATCTAGAAGACAATACCTTACACACAAAAACATTACACTATTAATTTATTTAATTCCTCTACTCTTCATCGTAATACAGACAAAATGAGGAATAGGGACTCTCATCAAACAGTGCAGGTTGTTCTGCTTTGCTTATTAATATAATAGTTAGCAAGAGGCAACAGCAGACTGAAGTAAAGGATTGCAATAAGACATAATGCATGTATAATTGCTTGAGATAACTACTCCACTAAAGACAATTCTCAGGGAAGCGAGAGTGGGTTATGCTTTCCAGAGAACTAAATGATTAACCCTGAATAGCAGAAGCAACGAGGTGGAATGAAATTAACTATTTTACGAGTACATTAATGTAATTTAAAACGCTTTATTGAGTTTTATCTGTATGTCCGCTTTCCAGATAATTGTATAATAATGTTGAATTTGTACGTATACAGCGCCAGGAAATATTTTGCCCTTTTTCCTGTGTCAACTGTGGGTACATGTGCATACATATAGAAATAATATTTTATTTAAGAAGAGATAGATTGCCTACGAGGGCTTGGATTCATTTAAAAAAATATAAGTCAGCGCATTAATTTGGATGCTTTTAGATTACACACCGACAATCTACAAAACAAATTCGACTAATGTTTTCAGGCGCTCGGTCAGCAATTGGGGAGCATTTTAACAAGAGAAATATTAAAAAAAACTTATTTTTTGTCAGTTTTAAGTGAATTGTCAATCGAGGTCAATATTTTATTATAATCTTCCAATTCAATTCGAAAAATTCTTGAAAATGAAATATTTGTAGATTTACGTATATACCAGCCCATTTGCATAAGTAGGTTAGTGTATAGCCGAAGAGCTAATTTTCTTTAACAATAATCTCACAAGACCATGTGAATAAAAACGAAAAGATCTCACAAAACAATGGGCTAATACAATTAAATCATGATATACCATCCCAGTTAACCCACATACCCTACCCCAAATGTTGTGTATAAAAACTATAGCTTAATGAATAATATTACCAATAAAGTAGCAGATAATTGTAGTCTAAAGATAACCGTAATAAGCTAAAAACGGTAACGGTCAGCAAAAAAAAAAATAAGCGGAAATAGTTCAAATATATCATTATCGGTGTATAGTGAAATAATACGTGGGAATTATAGGTGCGAATTACATTCCAGCTTTATTTTGAAATGTCAAAGGCATCAATCATAGGTTCTCTGGTGATTAAGTGGTAGCAGCTAAAACTACCCCAATAAAGTGATCGATCACCAAACGAGTATTGAAAGAATTCAAGGGGATTAACTTTACTGAAATAGGATTACTTAAGCCGATGAAGTACGAATATTGATGGGATGAGAGTCCTTTTAAACATTGAAAAAAGATTAATTATCAAAATGTACGTAAATCATAATATATTAAACGAAAATAAATGTTATTGCCGAGAATTTTATATCCGTCCACTTTTATTCCCCATTCCCTTAGTGGATGATACTTTCAGAATCGCCTTGGTAAAATACGACTATGTAGAGTAGAAACGTCGTTAGAAATGGCTTTCGCCGCGTTTGGTAACTATTTCTGACCAGTCAGGTTCTTTCCCACCTTCTTTTTTCCTCTCTTTACTACCTTGAGCTTCAAAACGTACCTCAATTAGCGATGCCATTGTCCCGATGGTTCCAGAAGGGTGGTAACAGTTGATCTTTTAAGCGGTATTCTTATTAAAAACCTTTCCCTACTTGAAGGCATTTCGTCGCCCTAGTGTAGTTGTCCAAACGTCCAATTAGCAAATTGTTATATCTTCATTTTTAAACAAAAAAAAGTAACTTTACTAAGAATTACGTAAGCTAATGTAACTTTTACTGACTTCATCTTAAACACCTATCATAATGGATAATAAATTATTATAAGCAATAATTAGTCGCCTGAAATATCAATCCAATTTGTAAATATCTCAAGAGTAAAAATAAATGCCGCCGACGGGAATTGAACCCGCACCTTCTGATGTCCGGTCAGGTACTCTGGACCACTGATCTACGTCGGATTATTTCCAACACGCCAAATAATTACTAGTACTTCAATCAACAATTACTGCTTATTATATATTTTTTGTATTAATATTTCAGGCGACTAATTATTGCTTATAATAATTTATATCCTTTGTGCTATGCATAAAACCTTGTCTTATAAACATCAGTTTATCATTAAAAAAATAATACCTATCATAATGTTTCATTGAAATAAAGAAAGAAAACCTCCTCTCCTGTAAAACTTGCCAGTTGGTCGTTTGGACAAATAAACTCTAAGGTGACGATTTATTATATTAAACTGATTTAAAATTAATAGTATAAAAAAAAAGTGTTTACCTTTACCTGTCAGGTAAATGCTCCACTAATCTTTTGAATACGAACATGCATGTTGCAATATTACAAAATAAACATTTCCAGCGGAACAGTGTCCCGGCAAGGCAAAGGTCTTGGGCTTAAGTCCTAGGTGGAACCGTATATTTTTCAGTTTAAAATTTTCGTTTAAAAATCGCTATTACTATCTTCAAAAATTAAAGAACATTTTCCATTCATTAAATGTTAAAAAAAAAGTTATTAAAAAAAAGGTTTCATGCGGAGAAAAAAAAATACTGTTAAGGCGTCTTAACCAGCGGACGAGAATTCAAATTTCGTTAAAAGACGGTCTCGCAATCGGACGTTTTTTTAGAACGAGACAGAAATACCGAATTCATTCCACTGCAAGCCGTACACCCGCGCGGCTGACGAAAACTACATCATGGTTCCGATGAAATAACAATTATTGTTGTTGAATTCTCGGTTGTAGCTTTCTTCCTAATAAGTAGTTACATACATATTTGTAAATTATACGTCGGAGTGCGTAAACATAAATAAATACAAATGCAGTGCGTTGACATGGTAGATATAAAATATGTGGGTATATGAATATACATTTAAAAAAAATTACAAATATTTTATATTATATGATTTGAAATATTTGTTGTATAACACAAATTCACCTTTGAAAATGCAACAAATCTGCGCAACGTCCAACGGTAAAAATTTATTATAATATGAAAATAATATTATTTTTCAAAAATTTGACATCTTGCTTTACTAGATATAATAACGATCTTTCAAAATCAATTTGTGTTTTTTTTTAGAAAAGTGTCCATGCGTCTAAAACTGGCCTCAAAAATGCCAAATTTCAGGTCAAGTCTACCTATTTCGCCTTAACGTTGCAAAAATAACAAAACTATAATGGAATAACTCATTATGTTCTTCAATTTCTGAAAAATATAACTCAACAAGATTTAGCATTCAACTTTTCCCCATTTTAGTATACGGCGTCTTAAGATAAAGTAATGAAAAAAACAATTGAGGGTCGTCCTGCAGAAAAATACGAGTTCGTGTTCATCGTTTTCATCTGTTTTTATATTCTACCTAAAATATCAAGAAAACCCTCCTCACTTCACTGTCAGAAATGTGGAAAAAAAACAATCGGAAATTTTTAAATATCTTTCACAATCTTCAGGATTAAATTATTCCCAACAAAATGTATGTAAATCTATTATTGCTATTGGTCGAATACCATTTTTTTTAAATTTGATTGCAACCAAATTTAATAATCTAATTATGACACATTGAGACGACATTATTTACCCTACTAATTTTATTTGAATGCTGAAAATTCATTACTGGTACTGTATAAATACTAATCTATCATCCACAATATACATGTTACTAATTCTACTGGTGTGCAAGGTCGCTTGATAACTTCGTTTAATTAAAACAAATCTTTGTAAAAAGAGTTTTGTAGTGCTCCTTGAAGGAGTAACCATTTGTTAGCAGGGCGGGAAAATGTTATCTATTTATGTGATAATAGTTTATTCATTTTGATTTGTCAAAAAAATACAAAATTAATCTCTATATACAGGGTTTTCCAATAAGATGTGTTATTTTGAATAGCCCGCTATTTCGGTAGATGTTACTTTTGAAGCTTTCATTTTTTGACATTTGACAAGTAAAAACTACGCCATTAATAAAAATGAAACGATACACGCTTCAACAACGCATTGAAATTATTAAAATTCACTTGAGTGAATCAAATGCAAATCATCTTGAGTGATGAGTCCCATTTTCACCTTGGTTGCTTCGTCAACAAGCAAAATTGTCGCATCTGGGGCGCGAAAAACCCAAGAGTTATTGTTAAAAAGCCTCTTTATCCTCAACGTGTGACTGTTTGGTGCGGTTAATGGTTCGGCGGAGTCATTGGACCTTACTTTTTAGAAAATGAGGCTGGAGCAACAGTTACGGTGAATGGATTGCGCTATCAAGAGATGATTAATGATTTTTTTGTGGCCAAAATTGGATGGTATTGATCTGGACAACGTTTCCTTTCAACAAAATGGCGCTACGTGCCACACAAGCAATGAAACCATTGATCTTTTACGATGGAATATCAAAATAACACCTCTTATTGGAAAACCCTGTAGTATAAAATAATGTCGCTATCCGAGTCTGTCTGTGTGTGCGCTTAGTTATTCTAAACTACGCGGATTCTTAGTTTATACTATCATTTAGATAATTTCTTCCGGAAGGTTTACATATATGATACATGCATATTATATTTATAGAAAGTAGAGAAAAGTTGATGTTTTATATTCAAGATGTAAAGATATATTTTAGGACACTAAATTACTAAGTGCTGGCTATACCTTATGGGATACATCAAAATAATGTACTAAGGAATTGTAAATCATAAAAAGGCCTAGAAAAAATCTGCTGTGATAAATGTCTATCTATCAAGGATAACACCCAGCAACAGCTATACAGTACACGTCAGCTAGTATAAAATAAGTTGAAAAAAGTACTGAAAAATATTAAATTTTTAATATAAGAAAAATACTATGCAGATTCCAAATGTAACCACACAACCCAATCGAGAAAAAGGTAAAAAATCCTGTATATAAAACTCCTTGTATCTTTTCACAGAAACTTTGTTTGTTATAATTTACGTGTGCCTTATCTTAAGTATATTATAAAAACTGCTTTTCAGAAAATTGGATAAATTTGAATTTAATTTTCACAAAAGTGTTCGTATTTCAAAACTTATTTCTGCAGAGCATCTCTCGGTACTAAGAACAAGAGAGAAAATTAATTACTGACGAAGATTGCACTGGAAGAGATGAAAATAGGTTTCCCTTCGGAGATTAAATTATGTCGAACGTCAAAGATATTCAGAAAAAGCAGTTCATTGCTTTTTTTAATTTTGAACCCATTTTGTTCAGTGATGATTGAAATCAGTCTCTGGAATCTTTCGCGGAAAATTTAATCAAAATATAAATCTCTCTTCGCATCAGTAAATAAAAAAAATAATGCAATGGTTCGGCAGTTTTTGTTAACGATCAGATAAATGAGGACGAAACACATTTTAAGATATTGCTTTTTAAAATCTCAAAATTATATTACACATTATTCAGAATAAAATTAAATAACATGTTATTAATATTATATAACATAATATTAATATTCAATAACATATTATTAATATATATATATAACATAGAATTTAGAACACGTTATTAATATTATATAACATATTATTAATATTATATAACATATTATTAACATACTATTAATATTATTTAACATATTGATAATATTATATAACATTTAATTTTTATGCTTCCGATTTTGTTGTCCGGGTTAAATTTTTTTTAATTTTTTTTTTATAGTGAATACCTCACAAGAGTCCCAACTGCTCCCGTCTGGAGCCAGTGAGACTATGGCATCCCCAATTGGGGGATGTTGTGAGGCTGAAGGTAAGTGGGGAAGGGAAAGAGCAAGGTGGGGAAGTACCTGGCTATTCAGATCTAGTCACTAAACACGGCTAAAGCCATTTGGAGCAACGTTTCAATTCTGAATGGTGGTCTTACACCAGGGCGATACTGGTAGTATCTTCCACTCTGGAACGTGCCGCAAATATACTATATATTATTTTAATTAATTAATTGTGAAATAACACAAATTAATCAAATAAAATTTATTTGCGCACGCCGGGTTCGAACCCGCGACCTTCGGAATGGCAGTCCAATGCGTTACCACTGGACTATGCCGTCAATCTTCCCCATAGGAAAAACTAAGCCCTTCCACTCACTTTTCCACAAATGATCAGCTAGTCAATCAACACTATGCAAGTGCATTATATAAGTAAAATAAATACAAAACAATACAAGAACAACAACACGTCAACTCACCAGAGATCAAATGGGAAAAAAAATTCACCGACTCCAGATATTTTCATATCAGAGGGTTCGGCTAGGTAGAACTTCTAACAGGGCCTATAAATCCTACTGATCCCTCAACATAAATATTTAAAAAAAAACATATAAAAAAACATATTATTAACATACTATTAATATTATTGAACATATTGATAATATTATATAACTTATTAATTATTTTTTAAATAATATACTATTAATATTATTTAACATATTGATAATATTATATGATAAATTATTAATATTTTTTTTTCATATTTTTCCGATTTTATGTCCGGGTTTAATCTTCCCCATAGGAAAAAACTAAACCCTTCCAGACACTTTTCCACAAATGATCATCTAGTCAATCAAAATTATGCAAGTGCAATATATAAGCAAAATAAATACAAAACAATACAAGAACAACACGTCAAATCACCAGAGATCAAATAGGAAAATAATTCACCGACTCCAGATATTTTCATATCAGAGGGTTCGGCTCGGTAGATTTTCTAACAGGGCCTATAAATCCTACTGATCCCTCAACATAAATATTTAAAAAATCTTTCGTTATCCTACATGTATTTAAAATGACTATAATAATATTAATATTATTATAGTCATTAATATAACATAGTATTTAGAACTTGTTATTAATATTATATAACATATTAATAATATTATAAAACATTATATTAATATTATATAACATATTATTAAAAAAAAAAGTTACTATTAATATTATTTAACATATTGATAATATTATATAACATATTTATTTTAAGAGAGAGCTAGGTATAATACCAGTAGCCGAAATAACGAATGTTAATATTTTTATGGTCTGAGAATGCCAAATTCTTTTTATTTCATTTCCTAAATCTGTGTATTTTCTTATTTTTTCATTAACAGATTTTTGAATATTACAGGAATTTGGAATAGCGACATCAATGATATAAGTTATTTATTTAATTTTGTCATGTTAAACTATATCGGGTCTATTATGTATATTATTAATAGCGACATCAATGATATAAGTTATTTTTTTTTAATTTTGTCATGTAAAACTATATCAGGTCTATATATATATCTTGTATTATTATTTTACATATTATTCCATTATTAGCATATTATTAATATTATATAACGTATTATTAATATTATAGATTTAACATATATAATATGTTAAACCTATAATATATTATATAACATATTATTCAGTATAATATTATATAACATATTATTAATATTATATAACATACTATTAATATTAAATAACATAATATAACATATTATTTATATTATAAAAGTAATTATTTATATTATAAAGAATATTATTATTATTATATAACATTTTATTAATATTATATGACGTATTATATAACATATTATTCACGTTAAATTTCAATTGATTTCCTCTCTTCTGGGTTCTTACTGTTTTTTATTAAACATTATTTTTATGAAACGGTGACGTTAGAGTATTCGAAATGTACGTATTAAAGTTTTATTAGAAAGTTTCGTTTTTATTAGCAAAAAGAATAGCCAATAAAATTTGGAAAGGCAAACAAAGTTTGTTCGCAAATCCCAGCAAAACGCAAATCGGTTTTTCAACATATAAAAAATGTAATATTTCAAACTTAAATATAGAAATTTCTCAGCACAAACTAAACGAAATTTCAAAGTAACAATTCGAACAACGTTGAAGGAATAAAACTATTTTTCAGTATTATTTAATTAATTCTCTTCTCAAAATATATGACATTGTCGTTATTAGTTTAGGCGTTTATATTCTACAAGATAATAAAAAAAATGTTGTGTACTATTTGGTAATTTAGAAGCACAGGAAAAAAGGAGGGCGGCTTAAAGTAATATTTTAGTAATTAATAACTTGCCTGTTCATTTGAATTTCAACGAAGCCAGTTAGCAATAACTACAATATTAATTTAATTAAGGGTAAAAACGAGTAATTATTTGGTTACATGATAAAAAAGAATAATTTTATTTTCATAAATAATACAGAGGGAGTAACGTGAACAACAAAGGGTGTTAACGGACGTACTTGATTTATTTTAACCAGTGATTCCTGACATAACTCGGAGCAAAAAACGCAAGGGAAATTTTTGATGTTTTTTTTCCAACTTAAAACATTTAATAAAATCGGTAGGTATTGGACGGTTAGGGTCGGAGTGAAGGGTTAGTCGGTTACTAGGCTGAGTGACCAGCCATGTGGAAGAATTCTATTTTGCTTGGTTTTTGGCCAACGTTGGCGGGCCAATCCGATTATTGCGTGCAACGGCCAGTATACGCCAAGTGGTCCTGTACACGTCGAGCAAGCGCATTCGTCCAATGCGTTGGCCCATCGTGTACTGGCAGCATAATGATACACTGGAATATATGTAGCTTTTTTCACAATAATAATATTGGAGTTGATATCAAAAAACTGAATAATATTATAACATTATACCTAGCTCTCTCATTAAAAATTAAGGCGTATTAGATCTATCAAAAAATGTATATATAAAAATGCAAAAATCAGTCATTTTAAATACATGTAGGATAACGAAAGATTTTTTAAATATTTATGTTGAGTGATCGTAGGATTTATAGGCCCTGTTAGGAGTTCTACAGAGCCCAACCCTCTGATATGAAAATATCTGGAGTCAGTGAATTATTTTCCCATTTGATCTCTGGTGAGTTGACGTGTTGTTCTTGTATTGTTTTGTATTTGTTTTGCTTATATAATGCACTTGCATAATGTTGATTGTCTATATGATCATTTGTGGAAAAGTGTGTGGAAGGGTTTAGTTTTTCCTATGGGGAAGATTTAACCCGGACATAAAATCGGAAGAAAAAATAGTCTAATGCGCCTACTGTTTGTGACAGAGTCACAGTTTGTTGATGTCTTCGAAAAGCAAAACGACAAAGTTTCTTAAAATTTCTGTGCGCATTGTGAAAGTAGTTTGTTGTGTATTTTGGCCCGGTCATCTGTAATAAGCTACATAAGTTAGCATCCTCAAATATTGGTAATATAAAGGTATTAACGATATTTTTTTATAAATCCTATGTAATATAAAATGTAATTATTTTATAAATATTATGTAAGATTCACTATAGGAGTAAACGTGAACACTGAATGGGGTTACTGAATAATTATTTAAGTAAAGCGCACTTTAGTAAGATGAAAAAACTGCATATAATACGTTAAAATTTACGTTACGTTAAAAAAACAACAAAAAGTATTGTACCATTGGATATGCATACTTATAAATAAGTTTAACTATAATCTATGATATTAAATCTGTCTAGGTTGATGACCTTAGATGATTTCTTTATAACCCCTCCAGCCTTTGAATTCAATATAATAATTTTTATTTTACAAGAGTGATAAGTAATTTTTATTATAATTTTTTTTTTACACAGAAAACATTGAAAACTGTACTAAAGTGATGAAAGTACTGAAGGGTTGAAGTAAGTTGAGTTCTGTCCAATGGCCAGGGGAAGAGAATCGTATAGCATTGTTTACAAAGAATTTAATATTTCCTTTGGCCACAGAGGTTATGATCTTTGGTTATAGTATCGCGAGCAGCTTAGACATTGTCATAGGCAGTTCTGTATTAAAAGATAAATGCATAATATGATTTTGGAATAAAGTTTCGCAATATCCAAAACACAGATTCTCCTAAAGATTTCATCCGAGCTTCTTGTGATCGTTAGTTTTTTAATAAGCTTTATACGAGTAATTAGTTTCTAAGCTTTACAAATCAGATCAGTGGTGGCAGCGTTTGCTCCAGGCACCATACCGCACTCAATTAAAGATTGACATAGTATGGAAAATTGTTTTTTTGTAAATTCTTATTTAATAATAATAAGTGTTTTATTATCTTTTTTTGGTGTAACAAATATATATAATGATATCCTCACTCGGATCTCCCGTGCTGAGGATTTCATTTACATAATATGTATAATTTAATTATAAGAAAATTAATATTACATCACAGATACATATGAATTTAATTATGAACATATATCATGCAGTATAATTTTTTTTTTAATAATTTTAAAATAAGTAAGATGTTTTTTGATATATATATATATATTTTTTGACATATATATAAACACTTCATATATATATATATATATATGAAGTGTTTTTTGGTATAGTTATATATATGAAGTGTTTTTTGGTATAGTTCAGTTGATTCTGTTTTAGTCTGTGTTTGATTATTATTATTATTTTTTTTGATTTTATGCTTCCGATTTTGTTGTCCGGGTTAAATCTTCCCCATAGGAAAAACTAAACCCTTCCACTCACTTTTCCACAAATGATCAGCTAGTCAATCAACACTATGCAAGTGCATTATATAAGTAAAATAAATACAAAACAATACAAGAACAACAACACGTCAACTCACCAGAGATCAAATGGGAAAAAAAATTCACCGACTCCAGATATTTTCATATCAGAGGGTTCGGCTCGGTAGAACTTCTAACAGGGCCTATAAATCCTACTGATCCCACAACATAAATATTTAAAAAATCTTTCGTTATCCTACATGTATTCAAAATGACCGACTTTTGCATCTATATATATAAATTTTTTGATAGATCTAATACGCCTAAATTTTTAATGAGAGAGCTAGGTATAATGCCAGTAGCCGAAATAACGAATGGTAATATTTTTATAGTCTGAGAATGCCAAATTCTTTTTTTTCGTTTCCTAAATCTGTGTATTTTCTTATTTTATCATTAACAGATTTTTGAATGTTACAGGAATTTGGAATAGCGACATCAATGATATAAGTTATTTTTTTAATTTTGTCATGTAAAACTATATCGGGTCTATTATGACTAATCGTTCGGTCTGTTAGTATAGTTTTATCATAATATATTTTATAAAATTCGTTTTCTAAAAATGAATTTGGTTCGTATTCATAATATGGTACTATATTACGGCAGTCAATGAAGTTATGTTTAATTACCGAATTTTGGTGAATTATTTTTAAAACTTGATTGTGCCTAAATGTATACTCGGACGGTGCTAATATAGAACATCCCAAAATAATATGTTCTATAGTTTCCGGAAAAGCCAAACATTTTCTACACAAATCATCAATTTGATTTGTATCTTTGATTATATGCTTTCTATAATTTTTAGTATTAATGACTCTATCCTGAATGGCAAGCATAAATCCTTCTATTTCTGCGCTCAACTCTCCAATACTCAACCATTTTTTTGACGAAAATTTGTCAACATACGTTTGGTTGAGATAATTGAAGTGTTTTGCGTGTAAAATTTTATTTGACCAGGAATCTAATAGTTCCTGGTTGGGATTTATAAAAATGTTGGCATTCTCATCGTATAAATTTAAAGGTGTAATATTTCTATCTGCCTTGCAAATTATTTTGTGCATTTCTGAGCTATGAGCTTTCCTATGGAAAAAAGTTCTTAGCATTTCTACCTGATTATGTTTCAAAGAAGTTATTTTGACTATGCCTCTACCTCCTAAATTTCTAGGTAAATTAACTCGTTCTATAGCTGAATTTGGATGATGGCAATTAAAATTTGTTAGCGTAGTTCTAATTAATCTTTCTAAGTTATCTAAATCTGTATTAGACCATTTAATTATGCCAAATGAGTACGTTAAGAGAGGTATTGCCCAAGTATTTATTGCTTTTACTAAATTTTTAGCAGATAGATTGCATTTTAAAATTTTCCTGATCCTAGTTTGAAATTAAATCCTAATATCATATTTAATACTATTATGGTCTAATCTATTTGATTGTGGGTATCCTAAATACTTATAAACCTCATCCCTTTTCATACTAGTAATTTGGAAATTTCTAAATATACTCTCGTCCCCATCTACAATTTTGCCTTTCTCTATAAGGATCGTTCTACATTTATCTAAACCAAAAGTCATTTTGATATCATCTGAAAAGTTTTTAACTACCGCGATCATTTTCTCTAAATTTTGTTCAGAATTCGAAAATAATTTTATATCATCCATAAATAATAAATGCGAAATTGTACTACTCTCCCTTGTATTACCCTTAACTTTTATTCCAAACTTGCTTTTAATTAACATTTTAGATAGAGGATTCAATGCTAAGCAAAAAATACATATAATTATTAGATTATAATTATGAATTATTAGATTATTAGATTAGATTATAATTATGAACTTGTTATTATCTACTGATTTAAATATTAACTTACCTGTTCCTATTTACCTATTTTCATTTTCTTATTGAATTTTTTGTTAAATTATTCATACTTTCCCCCTTGTAGTTTTGTATGGTCACCCCATAATTGTGGCTGATAAGCCAACACAGGTACTTTGTAATACTTATTCAGTTTACAGTCGAATATTATTGTCGCCATCTATAAATCTACATCCCAGCTGTAATACTAGTTTGAATAACTGTATTTGGTTTTTAGTTTTGTAATAATTATGTAGATTTATATTCTAAATATTATTTTTAGTTAATATGTATTTTTTAAGAAAATATAAATGCAAAGCTGCACATCTCGATACAAGAATAATTTGAACAATTTTTTAAGAAATAAATAAATAATGGTGACTGCACGCAGCTATAAGATAATAGGTAAGGTAATGGGAAGGGTAAATAAGATAATTGGTAAGGTGATTCAAAGGGTAACTAAGATAATGGGTAAGATAATGGGAAAAATAAATATGAAAATGGGTAAGGTAACGGGAAGGGTAAATAAGATGACGGGTAAGGTGATAGGAAGAGAAAATAAAATAATGGGTAAGGTGATGGGAAGGGTAAATGAGATAATGAGTAAGGTGATGGCAAGGGTAAATGAGATAGTGGGTAAGGCGATATGAAGGGTAAATAAGATAATGGAAAGGTGATGAAAAGGGTAAATAAGATAATGGATAAGGTGATGGAGAGGGTAAATAGATAATAGATAAGGTGATGGAGAGGGTAAATAGATAATAGATAAGGTGATGGGAAAGGCAAATTAGATAATGGGTTAGGTGATAGGAAGGGTAAATAAAATAATGGGTAAGGTGATAAGGAGTGTAAATAATATTAAGGGGTAAGGCTACGGGAAAAGTAAATAAGATAATAGGTGAGGCGATGGGAAGGATACATAACATAATAAGTAAGGCAATAAGAAGGGTAAATAAGATAATGGGTAAGGTGATGGAAAGGGTAAATAAGATAATGGGTAAGACGATGGGAAGGGTAAATAAGATAATGTTCAAGGCGATGGGATGGGGTAAATAAGATAATGTGTAATGTAATGGTAAGGTCAATAAGATAATGAGCAAGGTAATGGGAAAGGAATATAAGTAAATGGGTAAGGTGATGGGAAAGGTAAATAAGATAATGGGTAAAGCGATGGGAAGGGTAAATAAGACAATGGGTAAGGCGATGGGAAATGTAAATAAGATAATGGGTAAAGTGATGGGAAGTGTGAATAAGATAATGGGTAAGGCGATGGGAAGGGTAAATAAGATAATGGTTAAGGCGATGGGAAGGGTAAATCAGATTATAGGTAAGGCGATGGAAAGGGTATATTAGATATTGGGAAGGGTAACGGGCTCACCTGGTGGTGTCGAACTTGTACTGTGGCCGCTTCATGAAGAGTAGCCTTGGCAGGATGTGGATGAAGACGCGCTTGACCCAGGGGGCCATCCGGTGCGTCTGCGGGGACCGGAAGTGCACGTTCAGCACCACCACAGTCACGCAGATACTGAAATTATAACGTTTCAAGTTAATTGACGCCTAATATTTTTTTTGTTATTTTATAAATGACCAGTGGTTGAGTTGGCATCGCAACTGGGTATCACCCAGGCGTCGGGAGTCTTTCACCCGGGCGTCGTGAGTCTTTCACCAAGACACAAGCAATATTTTTCATTGTGGTAGTGTGATTTAAATTAATGTCATGTTATTCGTTACCCGGGTCTATCTTTTAAAAAATATAAAAATAAGGATTTTATGAGTAGATTATTATTTATTTTTATGACTTTAAATTTTGCAGAGTTGTTTAAAGCATATTAAGATGTCAGTCATCAGTTTAAAGTCAGTAGTTAAAAGCCTTAGTCTCAAGTCACCATATATAATCTTATTTTTAAGCCAGTAATATTTATTATACAATATGTATATTCGTGCAGCGACTTTGTGGTGATTTTTCAAGAAAATGGGTATTCAAAATCAGTCAAATGTACAGAAAATGTGAAAGTGTTCAGTACTCCTCACTAGGATTTCCTGTTCTTAAACGGCCTGTCCTTTTTATTTTTTGTATTAATTATCCATCTCTCTTTACATTATCTACATAATGTTTGCAAGTTGATTTTCACTTCGTTCTCTAATCACGTTTTGAAATCCCCAAACCAACCTCTCACGATTCGGTACGCCATATAGCTGGTTGGTAGGTGCGTCCTGAACACACTTCACCCGATGAACCCAGGCACCCCTGCTAAGCCACTAAACGCAGCGAACCACTTGGGGTGAATTATTGTAGAGGTGTTGGTTATCCCAAATCTTCCAAATTTAAAATGCATAATCGCAGATTTAAGTATGGTGGTAGAAAGCACGATGTATAGGATAAAATTTGATACTCTCTGCGGAAGTCGACTTACATCACTTTCAACATAAGTTATGCCTGAGGTCTGCAATTAATTTAACAAAATTGTTTTATTATATTTGTATGTATATTACAGGGAGTGATATTGCAAAATACGTAATCAATTTTCAAACTCATAAACTTTACTCACGATGTCATATCTGAATTGAATTAATTTAGGCAAAACTACCGATCTCCCGAGTACCGTCGCGCTATTGATAGCCAGACCGATATTGGCAAAGCAATAAATAAGAAGTTTATATACGCTGGCAACACTGGAGGTATTTATTATCTATGAATTGACATTCCGAAACGTCAAACGTAAATTTGTGTTATTCATATTTTTACGTAAACATAAAGTTACGTAAAAATATGAATAACACAAATTTACATTGACAGTCCACACTTTACTTTTTGACACTAGGGAGTTAATTAATAAGGTAATGACGTCTGTATTCACAATTTGTTACGTGAACAAAGTTCGCTTCTGCCCGATCCAATGCAGCGTCGTTGGCCCGAACGGATTCAACTCGCCGCGTATACAAATTCTTTCAATTCTGAGAGCTTCGTCAGTTCAACTCCGTTCGTTCTTAGAGTAGTAATTTAGCATAACGAACGATTTTGCATTATGCTGAGAAATAAACTGTTATTCATTGCACAAATATGTATTTCTTTTATTTCGCGTCGATTATATATTTTTATTATTATAACTAAACTAGCGCATACCAGTGAAAAACTACCAGAAATTATAATATTGTAGGATTGATAATTGCATTGCAGTGAAAAGCTCAGTGGGATAGTCTGAACTCTCTATAAATCAGTTCCAGTTTTGAAAATGGCAATTGAAATAATTTTCTTGTTGAGTTCTTCAAATTAACAATTTCTATTTTGAAAATGACATTTTAATTATAAGTAAGTTCGAGTTCCAGAGTTCGTTCAACTAAAGTTACGCACACAAAGAAAAATGAGTAATGCTTAAAAGGGTTTTGCAGACTGTTTACTGATAAACTGATAAGTAAATTTCAATATATCAGAAGACATGTTCATGCACGTGCATTTGCCTTGATAATATATACTGTCGAAATGCGAAAATATTAGGACACGTGTTCCGACATCGCAATAATATATTCGCCATTTGCTAAAAGTTTATGTTAATTCATTCTAAACTTGAATAGAAAAAATAAAATTAACATTTATATTAACATATAATAAAATAATTAGCAATATATGAAGCTTGTTATAAAATAAATAAGAAAAAATTAAATACAAAAAAAAAATCGTTAAAGCCCGACATCCCATTTTTATCCGGATTACCAATAGTTTGAATTCATTCACAATACTCCGGATCACCAATAGTTTTAAGAGATTCGCAATACTCATTTTTCTCTGTGCAGGACACAACGTAAATTATTAGTATGTTTGATGTTTCCTGCTACGAATTCCTCCAATACTTTTAAATGTAAAAGAAAAGTTTCACTGAGTTAATAATGTGAAATATAAACCAGTAAACTGACAAATTCACTGAATGATAACGAATTGAAGCGTATGAGCCGCTGGTTCCCGACGAAGATAGATTTGTTCTTACTTCAATCCCTGGCAAAAATACTTATTATTGACTTCCCCGGGCTATCTATCGGCTTTCCTGAAGAGTTGATGTGGAAATTCTATTTTCTCTTCTCTCCCAAGGGACTTTTTTAATCACAAAGCACGTTCCTTCACTTGGGCAAGTCCCGGCATTTTAAAACTAACTGTGAAAGTGGGAGGAAGCGGTCGAGTTAGGTTAGTGGAATGGGGCTGGAGTAATGGCACGCGATGAGTATTCAAATTGCACACAAGTTTTTTTAATGGCCTTTCTAGCGGTGATGATAACTTGTGTGTTGTAATTTATGCGTCGACTGCATCGCTGTGGAATTTAAGGGCTTGTAGATTATTCTCGCAAATGTGTGTCGAATTTAAATCTAGAGTCCTTAAGAAACAAAGTAAATCATTTTAATAATTGTAATTAATTAAAAACATTATCTTATCTTCTACCTTATATATTCCATTTATATTTTAACTATTTCCTATTGAACGCATATGAAGAGCCAATCAAATTGCACCCCTGAACTAGAAAAACATCTGGAAAAAGTGGTTAATAAATCATCACTTTTTATATTGATATTGTTTATGAATACATCAATATACAATTATTGTATGCATGTGATTGTATACATAAGCCTGAACTAGATTTTAGACTAGAGTCATTTTCAAAATTGGAACTGATGTGTCAAGAATTCTGACAAGCAAAAAAGGTACCAGTAAGTAACTTTTATGATTAAATTTCTTAGAGTGAATCTTAACCAGCAAAGTAAAGTTTTGAGGTTTTTAAGGGGTTTGAGCTTTTTTACTAAAATGCAATAAGGAACTCCAGTCACTTAATATTTATTTATAAAAATAGTCTTTCTAACTTAAATACGAGTATATATTTTATTTTACATTTATAGTTAGTTTTAAAAATTAAAATATTTTCCATGTGTTAATAATTTGAAAATTCAAAATAAAATCGCACCAAATCTGTGGACGTGACGTGTGACGTCACACGTCTCAAAAAGCCTATTTTTTTCAACCAGCGGTGGCACTGTATTTTGTATGGGTCTCGAGACGTTTTTTATTCTTAAAGTTACACGCTTTAAACATCAAAGTACTCTAGGTTAAATGTTAGCATCTTGTCACTAATGTTATTGTATTGGACCAAAGTGCAAAAATACATTAATGACCGCACCTGATAAACAATTTACCTGTGATAAAAAACCTGCATTACCACGAAAGAAATACTTCTTTATCACTTCCACTTGCATTTTTATGCAAGTACAATATGTAGATGAATTTAGGCGATCTGAAAAATGTTTGATATATATATAGCTATTTCAACTGCATATTTAATTTAAAATTTTCATGACAGTTTCTAGAAATTTTGCTGTGTGGTACAAAATCTCAATAAACGGTACACGGTTATGTGAGCAGATTAACATATAAATATGATTGTGTTCTGACCTTGATATTAACCTCGAAATAACATTTGAAAATAATACACCTATCACCATCGATCAATTGTGCATCAATGCCAATCAGTATCAGTGTATAAATTTACTAAAGGCGGCTAAATAATGATTCAGTTCCATCAACAAAGAAATGAAAAACAGCATTTTCATTGGTTCAAATGTGGACATCGTCGATCATAGATATGTTACTCACGAAGACTGGTTGTGATGTCAGAATCAGCAAATTCAGTCGTACCAACCGAACGGCGTGTTTCAATGTGATATATATCAGAAACAGCATTTATAGGTCTACATATAAATGTATTTTTTAAGCGATAACATTTTTCACTGGAGTTTCTTGCAATTATAATATCCCTTGATTTTTTTACTTAGTAGCTTTCTATATTTCTTAGTTTGTTCTAATGATTGGTGGAACCGGTCTTGACAATCCCAAATTCTGACATTTATTAACCGTTTTATTTCCCAGAAATATTTTTATTGGACCGTCTAAAAACAAAATATTCTTCAGTATTTTATCAAAGCAAAGTTACTTAGAGCTGCAACTTATCAACGGAATAATGTAATAACAGACCTTACAGTAACCGAGTTAGAGCGTTAGATACTTTCCAACTGATAAATGTTCCTTTTTATCATTGTCGAGGAAATATTAGTTTTCCGGGAATATAACAAAACCATTTCGCGTGAACCAACCGACCGACCCTCGCGTAGATAGATAATGTGCCGCCTCTACCTCCATACGGTCAAGCACACACTCATACTTCAAATAATAATACACCACACAAAGTGTTGAAGATTCCAAAATAATATTAGTTTTGCTTTTTTTAAATGAAATCGTAAATTGATCGCGAAAATATGTTTAAATACTTCCTCTTAGTCATGTGAAGAATCTCGTCAAATTATTGGTAATCCGGTTGAAACAGGATTGAAGGCCTCAATGAATTAATTAACAGGTTTCCTGATAAACTTATAATAAATTACGAATGTCTTATCACGATATCGGATCAGGTGTTCATTAAAATCCTCGTTTGCTTGACGTAACATTTAAAAAAAATTTCAATCGTTTTATCGAAAAGAAACACAAAAATATTTACAATTTATCTCATAGGATAAAACATCGAGAATAAATACAGTTTCATACTCTATATGAGCATTTTACACGATGCCTTTTTCGTCACATTTCCATACGGGTCGTCTATTCGTTTGAATTCGGGATGAAAAAAGAACATGTTCTATTTTGGTAACGATTTTCGTACAGTTTAAGATGGCGGCCATTGAATTTTACACCTGTCGTGTGTCGTTGATTTACGATGAACTATATTATTTAAAAATCTTGTATGCTTATTTATTTATATTTTTATATTCAAAATAGCGACTAAAAACTATAATATGTTCTATTAATGTTAATGATCTTGTATTATTGTTATGTATTTTAAATTTTTGATAATCTGTTGATTGTAATGGAAAATAACAGATGCTTTCAGGTGATCCACATTTATTTTTAATGTTTTGCCTTTTCTGTACAATTTAATATTGTTCGAAAATATTATTTTTCCTCTAATGGCAACCATACGAATACAATTGTAAGTATGAATGATCGTGTAACGCAAATATTTTTCATATGGATCCCGATGTAATTTCAATATGGTAATCGGTATGAAAAAAAGCATCGTGTGTAGCGCCCGGGTGATAAATTACCAATCAGACTCGAAGCGGAGCTAAAAGGCTGTAACTAAGTTCGGTAATCAGATCTGAATGGAGTGAATAGTAGGAAACTTTGCAACCTTATTTCTATTCAACATCTTTTCTTCTTCTTATTCCAATTTTGTTCAGTCTCACAATAGCAGGGTACCACACATTTTACTTTCTTTTTTGCAAAAAACTTCATCTGTAAAGGAATTTCCAATAAGTGTATTGAATTATATTTAAAAAAGTTTAATTTTAAAAGAGGCCCATGTCCTAAGTAGGAGGCTAGAAGCCCAATTAATAAACAATATATTTTGCACTTTGCCAATCAATAATAGAATATGGAATTATTGCTTGGGGAGGAGCAACAAACTCGGCTATCAATTACATAGAAACCGCACAGAAAACGATCTTAAAGGTAATACTAAAAAAACATAGACTGACTGATACAGACCAAATATTCAACAGCTGTGACGTACTAGATATACGCCAATTATACGTTAAAACACTACTAAACTACATTTTTGACAAAAAAATAAATTTCAACATACACAAAATAACACTAACAGACCAGTTAGACAAGCGTACAAAGAAAACATAAAAACTCCGGCAGTAAATTCAAGCTTTGGACAGAGACACTACCAATACCATTCAATAAAAGCTTTCAACAGTTTAAAACTTGAAATTAAAATTGAGGAAAATAAAAATAAATTCACACACAAAATTACAAAATGGATTAAAGAACAAAAAAGACAATATTACCAAAATTTCATAGCATAAAATACAAATAAAACCTTCACGTAACACACAAAACCAATATAAACACACATCACTCACAAACACACAAGATTATTTTTCAATATACTATTTTTTTTGATTTTAAATATATTATTATGTATTTTTAATTTTAAATGTATAATTTTTCTCATTAAATGTATTATATAGTTTATATTTCATATTATTAAATGAAGGCCTCAGCACGGGCAAGCCACGTAACTAGCTCATTTGTACCCGGCGTTGCTGGCGGTTATCTTTAGGAGGTAGACATATACCATCAAAGACTTTTCTGTAGGAATTTTTAAGATTGTACAATTTCGTCGTAAATTATTTATTTATTTAAATTAATATTTTTGATGATCAGTGTGCTGTCTTATCATATTTATTGATTTTATATTTGTTTTATTTATTTACTAGCTGACGTATACCCGGCGTTGCTGGGCGTTATCCTCAGAACATAGACATATACCATCACAGAGTTGTCTGTAGGAATTTTTAAGGTGTACAATTCCGTAGTAAATTATTTTGATGTATCTCATAGGGTTTAGCCAGCGTTAGCAATGTAAGAGCCCGAAAATATTGTTTTACGACTTGATTACAAAACATCGACTTTTATCTACTTTCTATAAATATAATATGCATGTTTTGTATAAATAAACCATTCAGAAAAAAATCTTTAAACGATAATGAAAACCCTATAAAAATCCGTTGCGTAGTTTAGAAGAACTAAGCTCACAAACATACAGACGCGGAGAGTAACTTTATTTTATACTATTTAGAGATTATGACCGAGTTTAGCTACAGCTGTAGCTTCTTCAGGGCAGTATGATACTGTTTTATAATCTAAAATTTACAAGTAACATGTGTTATCAATATATGAAGCTTTAATATAGGGTTGCGAAAAAATGGGCTGAGTAGGTATAGGGTTGGAAGGAGAGTGCTTTAATAACATAATAAGTGTTTTTGTTACAATTTAAAACATACATAATATTATAATGATTATTACATTACTTTACATATAGATGGTAAAGATACTGACATGAATTATTAACGTTAAACTAATACCATAATCATGGATCAAACATAACAATAAAAATACCGATAACTTTGTCAAACAATGTATGTTTCATAAATTCCAATGACCCAGTTTGGTCAAATTTCGCATGATCCGAGTTTGAACAGGAACAATAACCATAAAGCAATTTAATTCATGTCGCCTATTCCTATTGTATTTGTTGTATTTTATGAGCATCGCACACTATACGCGTCGAGATGTGCATAATGTAGAATAATATATACCAGATTCAATGATTTAAAAATAATCTTGATTTGTTTAAGCCCCCGCATACCAAATTTCTACCGATTTATAACAAGTTTCTCAAAGGATAACAAATTATTATAAGCAATAATTAGTCGCCTGAAATATCCATTCAAATTGAAAATATCTGACGAGTAAAAATAAATGCGGCCGACGGGAATTGAACCCGCGCCTTCTGATGTCCGGTCAGGTGCTCTGGACCACTGAGCTATGTCGGCTTTGTAAGATATTTTCAATTTGTATGGATATTTCAGGCGACTAATTATTGCTTATAATAATTTGTTAACCTTTGTGCTATGTATGAAAAACACTTGTCTTATAAACATTAGGTTATCATTAAAAAAAAATAACAAGTTTCTCGTTAACTCTTTAAGTTCTTAAGTTCCAAAAGAAATATATGTTATTTTTGAAGATAATATCTATACATTTGTTATGCCGAAACCATAATTATATGAAATTCCATTAGAAAAGAATCGCAAAGTAAGATCCGAAAATTATTAAAAACACATTTTGTTCTGTTATTTAATATGTTATAGGCAAGAAAAAATTCAAAATGTATCATTAAATGCAACTGAAGCATTTGTCAAGATATGTTTGCTCTATTTCAAACGATTCGTGTTTTATTAAATATTTTCACCATTTTCGCTTAATTATTATCGTCTTTTTTAATATTATCGCGCTCCCTCTAACAATCATATTTACATATCTCCCTTTCAAACTATCTTTGAACTCTTACTACCGGCCCTTAAATTTACTGTCAATTTTTTCAAACAAAATAATGTAACGGGCGTTTCTTTAAATGGAAATGTCGTATGTAGGGATGTCGGAAAGTTTTTCTATTAGTAACCATTTGAGTGGCGACCCTTCCCACGTGTTTTTTCCTTTCAAAGTGTCCTCTCTCGTTAAGGGTCCGCGACTGCTGAATTATTCAGCGTTGCCCGCAATAAGCCCTTATCGCTGTCTGCCCCTCAAACACCCCTTCTCAACCACCCCTGCGTCTATATAAGACACGCTCCCCTCTGACTGATCACTTTAGGATAAATCGCTTTTCTTTTCATATTGGCAATAAAAGTCAATAGATTCATTGGATACCATAAAGGTTTTAGGATTTTCAATGGTTTTCGTAAAGACTAACAAATTAAAATATTGAAGCTTTGCTTGATAATATTTCTAAAATAAAAATTCGGCTTTGAGCCAGTAGAATTGTGACACCCCCAGTTATGTTGTGAGGCTGAAGGGTGAGGGACGGAAAGAAAGTGTAGATCAGGAAGACTGGCTATTCAGATCTGGTTACTTAACACGGCTAAAGCCATTTAAAGTAATTTTTCGATTCTAAATGGTGGTCCAACAGCTCTGTGGCCGAGTCATGCTGCATATTGTTTTATTTTTCTCTAAATATTGTTTTTTAATTTTCTATATAGTATTTTAACATATGTACTAATACTATTTCAAACACATAACCATGTACAATGTGACCTTAGAACGGGGTACCCCAGTAAGGACACATTATCTTATAAAAAAAAAATTGTTAAATAAAAAAAAAAAAAAAATAAAATAAATAAATAAATAAATATCCAGTTCAAAATAAAGGTGTGCGCAACTAATTTTTGTTTAATTAATTTTTTGTTATTTCACAATATGTTCAATAAAATAATATAAATCTAATGAAATATGGCATGTTTCAGAATAGTAAATACTTTCAATATCACCCTGGTGAAAGACTTCGTAATCGAAATATTGCTTGAAATTGTTTTGGCCATCTTTGATGACCAGATCTACCACCTTCCCCACCTTCATATTCTACTTATCCTTCCCCTAAATAAATCATTATATTCACACATCTATTGCACAATAAATTTGTATATCTAATATTAATAAAAAAATATATAAATATTTTTTAACTGAAAAAATCCCGCTAGTTTGTAATCATACACATTGATTTAGAAACATTAATGATAACATCCAAATGATAAACACTGTGAAAAAATATTTTAAAGACAAACTTACAAAAAATAAAAATGTTTCCAACTGAATTAATCTTAAGAATAACTCACTTCAAATAAGTTTAAAATCATTTAATTTTTAATTACTTACTTATTGTAATAAAACAATGTACACTCCTCTTCCAGCCACAAGCTAATGCTTCTATGGAAGAGGGGTCTTGAAATAGTGATCATATATTGTAATAAATTATAGACAATTTTTTGAATTTTATAAATATTTGAGGTTTTCTGAGAAGAATAATTATTTATCTTTCCAACGACGAACAAAACACATATCTTCGATCATCTCAAAACGCGTTATAAAAAAAATGATAAGAATACTTTTATAACTTATGGACTCCCCGGTCAGATCTGTCCTTCTGAGTTTCATATGTGTTGAGTTTTATCTGAGTTGGAATATGAGGTTTGTGGCCAGTAATGTCCTTCCGAACCTTGAACGGTTAAAAGTGGAAAATATCAATATATCTTAGATATGCAGATTTGTCCAAGCAAAGAGTTTTGTCCATATTTCGATTTGAAATGTTGTATTGAAAATAAGGTATTCGTTCTGGTGTTGCGTAAAGAACAAAGAAATGCAATCCTTTGCAATAGAATACAGAAACAGTACGTCAAACATTTTTCACAATTTGTATGGTGTGATAGGGTTACACTGATGATTTTCAGAACGATACGACAGGTGTTTAAAAAAAATTGTTTGAATATTTTGAATTAGGTTAATATCAGTTTGGCATTGAGGGTTTCAAATGACAGATGTAAATTCGAGATCTTACATTATGCCGTATATAGTAGTTCTAGTGTAAAAGATTTATTGATTGGTTTTGTGTGGCGTAGAATGAAGCCCAAATGTAGGTTGAATTGAATAAAGAGGAATAATAACAATACATGTTTAGTATCTTAATTTTTTGTAAAGAATAGATATAATGATATCCTCACTGGAATCTCCCGTGCTGAGGATATTATTTACGTATTATTAAAATTTAGCAGTATGGATAATATAAAGTAATTATAAATATATTAAAAATTGATTATTCTGAAATAATTATCAATATATTAAATGGTGTTTCTTTGTTCAGTTGAGTGGTTTCAGCTTCAATCTGTATTTGGTGTCAGTAAAATATCTATTTCTGATTTCCATGTTTTGTATCCAGATTTTTATTTGAGATTTAAATTTTAAAATATTGTTATGAGTTTTGAACAAGAGTGGACTTTCGTTGTAGGGTTTGGTACCATAGTACAGGAAGCTTTTAAGCCCAAATGTTATAATATTTGTAGTTGCTTGTTGGATATGTTTTTAACCATGAGATCTAGTGTTTATTATGTATATGTTAGTTGTTATTTCTTGCGTTTTGTGTTTATGAAGGTGAAAGATTATTGTTTTAGAATAGAGTTGTTTGTGATATGATGTTAAGTTCGTTAAATTACAGGGAATTTTCAGGATAATTTTCATTATGGGTTTTTTTAATGATGGACTGATCTTATTCAAATTAATTCCAAGACAAACGTTACTATTATTTTCATTTAAAGTACAATACATAATGAATCATCTTCCCAATAGTCAATAAACTCGTTATCAATGAAACGTAATGACAGTTTGGGATTTAAGGTTTGTACGAGATTAAACCTATTGAGGTTACTTTCAAGTTAAAGAACTTTCGGAGCCTCCAGTGCTCTTATTTCCTTGTTGGGCACATTATTTCTTCTCCCCACGCCTTGAACGTGTCCAGAACAGAGAGGGCCGAGACAGATGTCGCAAATAATTCTTCATTAAGCCCCTAATGCCGGTATTATGTTCCTCTGTACGGCGCGGTGCCCTGTGTGAGGCTGGGCTAAGAGATACCAGGCTAATCCGGGATTTATCTTAGGGAGCGATTTTGAAGCATTTGAAATATGCTGCGGGTGAAAGTGAAAAAAAAATATGTACCTACGTTGAACAAAATGTTTTAGCAAAAAACATTTTTTCCCCTACAAGTTTAGGTATATTTAGATGAATTTTTTAAAATTTTGTAAAAAAAGCTACCATGATTAGGGTTTTTGCGAATGTAAGGCCATTTTTCCACGGGGATACTTAAGTAACCGATAGTCTATGATCCAAAAATCTTGGCGACTGCCGCCAAACATCTGCGCGGAAGTTCATAAATAAACGCACTTAGCAGATATTTTGAAAACGTGATGTATTTTGTGAAGCCAGTCTCTCGTGAATAGCCGATTGAAGTCGTTACTACTCATATCTTCGAGAATTGAGACTTTAAACATAGCGAAGGAATTAATAAATATTATGATGATCTAGCAAAAAATGATAGTGTAATTGGATTAGTCACTTGTGTCAGACATATTGTAATAATGCGTTTGCTTTAAGTCAATACTAGGAACAAAACAGTCAACGAAATATGTCAGCAGTTTTGAGTGAGGTGGTGGCGACGCAGGTATCGTGATTTCAGTAGCGGAGTGTACGAAATTTTTTATGTGAATACCGCACAAAAGTCCCAACCATCTAGAGCCAGTGAGACTATGTCATCCCCAACTGGGGTATGTTTTGAGGCTGAATGTAGTGGGGTGGAGAGGAAGATGGCTATTCAGATCTGGTTATCAAACACAGCCAAAGCCATTTCAAGTAACGTTTAATTTTTGAATGGTGGTCTTACTCCAGGGCAATACTGAGAGTATCTTTCACTCTGGAACGTGCCACAAATATGTTATATATTATTTTAAATAAATAGTAAATTGTGAAATAACACAAATCAATCAGATAAAATTTATTTGCGCACGTCGGGATTTGTATCCGCGACCTCTGGCTTGCTAGTCAAGAGCCTTACCGCTTGACCACGGGATAAGTTGTTTGCGACGTGAGTATACTATATCAGTATCGGATACTTGCACATTCCTGTGGAAAAAGGGCCTAAATTCGTAGACATATAAATAAAATAATTTTTGTTATTTTGATATCATCAAATTTGGATACGCGACAGTTGTCAACTACTCAGTGTGGGAGACACTCTCAGTATCGCCCTAGTAAAATACCAGTATTCATTGCTTGATATTTCTCCTCAGTTTTCTATCTTTTTGGTCTGGTGACGTTTTTAGGCAGGTTAAGGAAGGGGCTGCAAGCTCCTTTTCTTGCCGGCGAAATCAACAACGAGCGAGATTTCCATTTCTGTTATCTAAGTTCCTTTTTGTGTGCATCGGTTTGAAGCTATGAGATGTGAAATAATATCGAGCTATAATAAATTATTAAAACCGTCTTTACAAAATCTGGTCTCAAATTAAGCTTTTGCAATCCAAGCGATCTATTACTAATTCCACGGTGAAACATCGAGATTGGAGGGGAAATAATATATAGCTACACTAATAATAGTTGACTAAGCGTACGTAATGGAATCCTGTTTTAGCTCGACCGTTTTGTATTTTATTATTAATTACATACATATTTTTATTTTTTTTAATTTGTCATATTTCTTATTTCTCTCTATATGTATATATTATTTAATGTGGCAGACATGATTTCACTACTCTCGTAGTCCTGCTGGATTAAAAACAAAAATAAATTTCATCTGTCTGTTTGTTTGCTTGTTAAATTTGTTTTGCACGTTCCCCTTCCAGTTCAAGACGGTGTTCGTTTTAATGGTTCGGTAAAGATTATTTTTTAAAAAGAGAAATCGTTGTAAGTGAAATTTATGTATTGTCTTGTTCGCATTTTACAATGGTATGGTAGGTACCTGTGTGACGAAAGTTTGAGTCAAGATTTTCATTGAGATAGTGACTTTTAATTGAAAAATATATTATGAATAATAAATGATTTATAATTTAGCAGTAAGGTATTTAAGTACCTACTGACTGATCTGATGATTGCACAGAAAAGTTTGGTTTTTATTTTTTAAATAAAACACAATTAAAAGCATACTTTAAAAAATAATAATACAAGTCTGTGTCTGTATTTAATAACGCTAGACTCCATTAATTTTTGTAAGATATAGCAAAGTCTTCATTATTCTTTGAAATCATCGCAATTTTGGTTAATAATACTCGTAATAACATCTAATCTATGATATAAATTCAAAGCGTAATGCTGTATTATGTTGATGACTTTGGTGGAATGCGCCTCTCGTAAATGTCTTATTCTTAACGAGATACCTCCGCAATGTTTAACCAATTTACTTAATTGCTCTGCTGATAGCAACGGGGACACAAGATCTTGTTGAAAACACCCCCTCGCGCTGTTTTGAAATGTTTCTTTGCCAAGTCACTACAATTTCAAGAGAAAATGTAAAAAGGGCTTAAAAACACCTAAAAAATTGCTACCATTTCATACTTTAACTTGTCCCTTTTGCAAGATGAACTGATTAACTCGAGAAGTAATAGGCAGCTTAGAAGTAGTCCTCAACTTCATTAAATTATTGTGTTTATGCAAAAAATCTTTTCGTTTTCGGCTTAATCCAAGATGGCACATAGCAATGGTTTGTATATTTTGACGCGTTGGTCTAGTTACGCGGTATCTTTTGCAAGCGGGGGTGTCGCGGCACGTTTGCTTGAAATGTTCCATCGTAGGGTAAATAAATTTGTTACGTGCGGAACGAAAATAGAGCCATGATGAAATGGAGATCGCTAGTTCATGATTTTCCATATTTTTTTTAAATGTTCTCTTTTTCTCTAAGTACGTACCCGGTGCGACATTAGACATTATTCTGTTTTCGTCCATAATAGTTGTTTCAAGTGACTCAATCAAAACATGGGTTTGATTATTACTTATGAGTAACTAATAGTTTGGCTAGAAATGTAATGTAAATATTCTTCTGGTGTTTTTCTATAAATGATTTTGGGTACTTTTACATAAGAACCTGATTAGGATGTAAGCAATTCGTCCCCAAATGATCTTAAAGCACGCGATGATGTTTTGGAACCAGAATTAATTTAACTGACAAGCATAGAATTGTTTTTTTTTTTTATCTGGGGATTAAATCAAGTCATTTCACTAGGTGTACGCCTGTATTGCGATGGGAAGTGTAATTACGAAATAAATATTTGAAATAATTCAGTTACGGAATAAAACATGTTAATTTAATGCTGTTTTTTTTTTTTATTTTTATTATTGATACATTATTTTACAGTATTTCATATTTTAATTCAGTAATGTTGGCCTCACTGGGTTGTTTACCCGTGCTGAGGCCCCCATTTATAATATAAGAATTTATACATTTAAACAAAAAACAACATTAAAATAAAGATAAATTTAAACTGAAAATAAAGATTAGAAATTAAAATCTAATTATCACACTAAAAGAAAAATATTAAAAGAGAATGGAAATCGGCATTTATAATGATTTATGTGTTTGTGCGTGTTGCGTGTTTTACATTTTTTTTTGTGTTGCGTGTATATGTTTTATTCTTTTATGTTATAGAATTTTGGAAATATTGTCTTTTTTGTTCTTTAATCCATTTTTTTATTTTTGTTTCAAGTGGAAGACTGTTGAATGCTTTAATAGCGTGGTATTTATGGTGCCTTTGTCCAAAGGTAGTGTTTACCGTCGGAGTTTTTATGTTTTTTTTATACGCTTTTCTGACCGGTCTATTAGTGATATTTTGGGGTTTGTTTTTTTGGTCGAAAATGTAGTTTAGTAGTGTTTTTACATATAATTGTCGTATATCAAGTATGTCACAGCTTTTAAATATTTGGTCTGTGTCGGTTAGTTTATGTTTTTTGAGTATTACCTTTAATATAGTTTTCTGTGCGATTTCTATTTGAGCGGTAGCTGCGTGTGTTGCTCCTCCCCAAGCAATTATTCCATATTCTATTATTGATTGGCATAGTGCATAATATATTGTTTTCAATTGTTTTATTTTATACATGTTTCTTATATTTAGGAAAATGTGTATTGTTCTGAGGAGTCTATTTGTGATTTGTTTGATGTGATGTGTCCATCTAAGATTATGGTCAATTACGATTCCTAGATACTTTATTTGTTCTATTTTTTCTAGAGGGGGGCAATCGCAGATGTTGGTGTTTATGCATTCGTGTATTTTTATGGTGTTTGTATTGTTTTTTGGCTGTCCTGTGTTGGTTATGCTGTACGTTGTGAAATTTGTTTTCGATATGTTTAGTGTAAGTATATTTGAGTCCAACCATTTTTTCACTTGCGTGATTCCTAGATTCGCTATGTTATAAACCTTATTCCAATCCTTAGATTTAAATAGTAAGACTGTGTCGTCTGCGTAACTAATTATTTCTCCATCTATTTCCATGTTGCAAAGTTCATTTATGTAAATTGTGAAAAGAACGTTCGTTAATTAACATGATGTTACTTTAGAATTTTGGATGAAATTTAACATATTTCACGAAAAATTTGAATTTTTAAAAAATTTAATCTAAGATATAATAAATTGGTTTTCGTGTGATGTTTTTTTCTCGTTCTGAAAATACTAGCATTGAGGCAAATACAGTAAGTCCAAGGTGAAGAATATCCAATTTGGTCTTAACATCCCAGTTCCAGTATCATTGTGTTTCAAATCTGCTTTCCCTTGTTTATTCCTGATAACCGGATAGAATATAATACTGACAGTGCGAGGTACTGCTGGGTATACATATATGGGCATATATATTTATATACATTACATTGTACATAATATGTAGCTATATTTAGGTATACATAGGTATGTATAAGTCGGGCAGCTCTAGAAACCCATTTAAATTATGAATTTCAAAGCGACACGGACGTGCTTCAATATTTAAATCAGAATTTGAGTTATTTTATATATATATTTTTACATCTTATGTAACATATTTATAGCTAAGCGTTGTGGAAAATGTGCTTACTGGTATGTACAAACAAATAATCGATATTTTTATTTTAAAGCATTACTTGAAAAAAGTGTATTTTATAAAGTATGTTCTGTTCACCCCTAATCTGTGTTCAATGTAAGATACCTAGCCATCACTGCAGGACACTTTCTTTTGGAAGGTTTAACATTATTAATTAGTTTATTGATTACTATCTGACTAGTTGCTGTGGGTTATCTTTAGGAGATAGACATATACCATCACAAACTTTTCTGTAGACCTTTTTAAGATATACAATTCAGTAATACATTATGTTGAGGTTTAGCCAGCGTTAGCGATGTAAGCGTCCGAATATATTTTTTTTATTACAAGATTACAAAACATCGACATTTCTTTACTTTCTATAAATATAATATGCATTGATTATTAAACCTTCCGCAAGATATATAAAGAAAAACCCTATCAAAATCTTTGCGTAGTTTAAAAGAACTAAGTGCAAACAGACAGATGCGGATAGCGACTTTATCTAGAGATAGTTATAAAACAACACGTATTGAATGGTTTTCAGACCTAAGATGATGGGAATTACGACATACAAATAATTTACGTTTTTTTTTCAAACATCAAATTTATTATAGGAACTTCACCAGTGCGAAAAATCCGAATTGCATTTCGAAATTTTCAAATGACATATTGAAAAAAAATGAGTGTATCAAGTCGAGAAGGCACAAAAATGTCACGAAAATCAAACGATAGGAATTGAGACATCCTGAGACAGAGTACGTCAAGAGTCCGTGTAAAGTGACATTGTAAATTCATGGTAGCGAACGAAGCGAGACTTCTGCTCAAAGATCAAGTTGTAAGTATGGTTTTCTTTAAAAAATGATAATCCATCTAGATTTTTTTCTCCCTAATTGTTGTATAAATTCATATTACATTGCGTCGTGAGAAAAGTTGCACGTATAAAGAAAACGCAAGCATCTCTCACAATATTGTACGCTGTATTTACCCACCCACCGCGCTATAAAAGCGACCACTTTCAAAAATAAGGTTATAAAATTTTTAGTTCCATTTTTATTAATAACACAAGCCCCGAAAGGTGAGAATTTGAAATAAAAAATTCCTCGCCTGCACGAGCCACCATCGCAAGATGTAAAATTGAGCATTATGTCTTGAAGCGAATTTAATTGAAAACTTAACATGAAATTCGTGAATATGTTATACATCGACGGAAGTACAAGGTACACGATCCGGGGAACAGAAATCTCCAGGGTAAATATTAAACACTAAACCTAGTAGCGTTACGCACACATACTAGTTGTGTTCAATTATTACGTTCTGCGTTGGTAATGTTTCATGTTCTGTCTGTTCTCCGCTTAGATTGTTTCTCCGATTTGATTCAGATGAGCGGAATTGCTCAATCTATCTATATAAATAAAAATGTTAGTGTTCGTATTTTCAAAATCTTAAATCTTCGAAAGTTCTTTGCCGACTGATTTGAAATTTTGACACACCGTTGCATTCGAATACACGTGTATTTTATATACCTATTTAAATATATAAAAATCACGTACCTATCACTGTATTCGTACACGATAATTTCCGAAACCGCCCAACCGATTTCAATAAATTTAGTTAACCTGTTTGGTTGGTTCCGGCTTAAAACATAGAATAGTTTTTGACCCGATAGGTAGCGCTGTTGTCGAGATCTAACATATGTATTTTTTATGTTTTCAACCATTTTTTTTTCAGCTTATTAACTCAAAATACATACAACCACAAATTAGAAGTTTTTTATACCCCCCTCTTAATATTATCAAGGATTTTTTATAGGATAAAAAGGTCGTAATTCATTTTTAAGTTGCGTAAGCTTTATCTATTCATATTGGCAAAAGACGGATTGACAGAAAATATGGCTCACCAAATCGCAGTATATGAAATTATAATTCATTACTACAACTTAAAACAAATATATTGCTTACAATCAATCTTTATTTACCTCATCTATAACATTTAATTTTTATCCATTATATTTAAGAATTTTCATTTTATTTATTTTACACCTGAATATGAAATTAATAAAATATGAAATAAAAAATTTATTTGGAAAGTGTTTTCTATGGTTCGTATTTGTACGGCAATCTGTCACACTGTGAAATATAGAATGGTACCGGTTGCATTTTTACTTACTTTCTATTGTACTGAACAATAATCACAATCTACTGAAATGATCGATATCAAATGAAACGTCAAAACAATATCTACAATGCATATAACTTGCGAATGTATTCTATGTATGTCAAATGTATAAAATATCCGACAAGAGATAAAAGGTGGTCTACACAAAATGAGGTCTATATAAAATACGGTCTACATATATAAGGAGATCTGAGGTAGGACAACGTCTACCAGGCCCACAAGTATTTTATTTCTTATTTTTATTTGTCCAACTGGGAAGGATTCCCGTTTCAGGACAGCCAAATTTTGTATTTAGTACATAATATTCTTACAATGGAATGGCGATGCTGTCAAAACAAATTTTGAGAACATTGTTGATTGCATTCGAAGTGACAGAATGGTTTCTTTATTCTTGAAAGAATCGCAAAGATGTAATTTATTACCAGGGTCAATTTTTGATAACATTTGTAATTGCATTCAGAACAGATGAATGGTTTCTTTCGGGACATCACAAGTCTGAGATTCTTTCCAGGGCATTTTGGAGAACATTTACAATTTTATAGTTAGAATTTATTGTATAGAAGAATCAGTATAAGATATATGAATCCAATTGTACTATATTTTTAGAATTTCTTAGGTCATAAAAATTACACATTACTAGAACAGAATATATGCCGTATGACATATGAATTTACAATTTAAAAATTTCGAATCTTTATTTATTAAATGGCTAGACATTATTATACAGTAATCGAAATAAAACCGCGCAAAAGATTCGTAAATTTAAATTTAAATAATAACAACAATGAAGATCAAGTATAAGAAACAAAAATAACCATTTTTAAACTTGAAATAAAAAGTGAGGAGAGATTCTTATCTCTCATCAGTATAAGTATAAGCCTTTTGGAAGATAAAAAATAAAATTTAAGATAATATAATCAACGCTATTATATATATTTTGTTATTTAAGTACTTAAATAAGTATATACTAAAAAAAAAATATATATATATATATATATATATATATATATTTTTTTTTTTTATGTATATTTTATTTAGTTATAAGAGTTTACATCTTATACCTAATATATTATTTTCTGTGACTACTACAATATTATTTACTTTTTACATACTAAAATTTAGATTTCACAACATTGAGACATAATCCACGAAAAACTGCAAGACTTTTAGCTTCCTTAACAATTACCGGGAGTTCATTGAACATTTTAAAACCTTTATAATAAATATTATTTTGTGTTTCTGATAAGTGTGTTTTAGGAAGCCTAAAATCGTTGCAGTTTCTCGTAGGATATAAATGAACTGCACTATTAATTCTAACATTCTTAGACATATAGTCAGGTAACATTTTATTTTTTAGCTTATAAATAAACACTAAGGTATTATAAACTAATCGTTGCCACACACTTAAAATATTTAGTTGACGTTGCATGGTTTTTATTCTGGTGTACCTGCTACAACACAGTATTGACCTCATGCCTCTGTTCTGGATTACTTCCATTCTCTTAATTTGGCTTTTGTTACTTAGAAATATTACACTTGTACAATAATTTAGATGGGATGCTACAGTGGTATTGTAGACCAATATCCTTGTTTTAATGTCCAATTTTCCTTTTATCCTACTTAAGAAATTAACCTTTTTCGCCATTTTTTTATTTAAAATTTCAAAGTTAGTGTTAAATTTTAACTTGTTATCTATTATGATTCCCAGGTATTTAATTTCTTTTACTTCTTCCATACTTTGATTGTCTATATTTAGGACAGTAGGTACGTTTAGTTTTTTCCCTAATACCATGAATTTACTTTTAGTTACATTTAATTTCAATTTATTTATGTTTAACCACTTAGATAATTCATTAAGTTCATTTTGTATTTTTGACAACGCATCTTCAATATTATTTGCTATAATATATAAAAGTGTGTCATCTGCAAAAAGTTTGATGGAACAGTACTTTAAGCACTTCACTATATCATTAATATATAAAATAAATAGGAGCGGTCCCAAAACAGATCCTTGAGGAACTCCAATGTTGATTTCTTGTTCTTCAGAGATAGTATCTCCAATTTTGGTTTTTTGTTTTCTATTTTTTAAGTAATCAATAAACCACTGCAATTCATTAGCACGGATTCCCATGTCCTTCAATTTCATTATTAGTCTTTCTCTGTCTATTGTTTCAAAAGCACGTCTAAAATCCAAGAACACTGCTATTGTGATTTTCTTCTGATCCATAGCTGTTTTCCATTCATTTATCACATAATTTATTGTTGTTTCACAGGAATATTTATTTCTAAACCCAGATTGTTCTTTTACTAAGATGTTATTTTTTTCTATAAATTTACTCATCTGTTCTTTTACAATGCACTCTAGTAATTGTTCATATTTAGGCAATCCATTTATTGGTCTGAAGTCTTCGTTTAATTAATTAAATAAAATTATTATATAGATGTCACCTGTGACAGGTAAAAAATGTTTTTTTTTTGTAAAACATCGGCATCTGTTGGACGGAAAAGCATCACGCGTTATTGTTTCTCTATGCACAGACGGACTGAGCTACAGCAACGCGTTGCGGGGTACAGCTAGTCTTAAAATATAAAAAAAATCAGCATAGGTAGTCCACCGATATCGACAAGTTTGTTCTTATTAGTGCCAGGAGTGTTTATAAAGTGTAACAAATAATTATAAGCAATAATTAGTCATCCGAAATACCAATACAAATTGAAAATATCTCCCGAGTAAAAATAAATGCCGCCAACGGGAATTGAACCCGTGCCTTCTGATGTCCAGTCAGGTGCTCTGTATCCACTGAGCTATGTCGGCTTATTTCCAACCCGCAAATGATTCAATATGTACTAGTACCTCAATCAACAATTACTGCTTATTATATGTTTTCACCTGTAAACAACCAACTTTATTTTTGTAGGAAAGGATTTGTTAGTGCTAAATTTCTCACTAGATGGCGTCGAGACATATTATATCTTCATTTATTGGTGAAATATTTTTGACTTGTCAAATATTATTATTTTTTTAATGATAAACTAACGTTTATAAGACAAGGTTTTATGCATTGCCTAAAGGATAACAAACCTACATAAAACCTTGTCTTATAAACGTTCGTTTATCATTAAAAAAATTATAGTTTATAAAGTGGTTTGAATTCTATAAGAAGTCAGGGAAGCCCGAGGAATACCTAACGCAAAATCTCTACACCAGACATGAGATACAGAGTCGAATTAAAATTGATGTAATGTAATTTTTTAACAGTATCATTGTGGTATATAGTAGTGAATGGTGGAAGAAGTCAGAGACGTCGCTAACATACGCTAACGCACGCTAACATGTGCTAACATATGGGTAGACCGGGAATCGAACCTGGTTATTAAATTGGCTAAGCTCAGATAAAATGGTAGAGCAGGCGACTCGTGTACAATCAGGGGTGGGCAGTTCTTTGATCAGCAGCTCGTCCATCGGTCAGGAGGTTGGAAAAGGACATCACAATAATAACACATAAGAAGGGGCACAAGGTATATTAAATGTCTCGAGAAATACAGGTTAACATAGATCTCCCTACTAACTCTCTCTACTAATTTATGACGACCAGATAAAGCGTGGATTCTACATGAATTTACGAGAATTGAACACAAGAAAAGGGGGAAGGTTGAAAGCTTACGAATCGTCTCGATGTGGTATGGCATCATGTTGAGCCAGAGGTACCCGCGCTCACAGGCGGCGGGTCAGTTGAGGCGGTGAAGTGCACTCGGGATTTTACACGGGAACGGGACTCCATTGAGTTAGCCCGAACCGTAATAATAAACATGATTGTAAATTCGATAGTGATTAATTAAGAAACTGGCACGAGATTCCGTCTGTTCGCGTAATTATGCAAGTCATTGCGAGTGTTTGCGGTCCGTATACAAGAGAACCTGTTGCCACCGCGGGGGCCGGTGCTGGACTGGCGAGGCGCCGCGAAGCAAGCGCGGGTCGGGGAACGGGGGGGGCGCGCTGCTTGCTGCCGACGGTCTGCTATTGTGCACGTGATTTTGACCATCTGGCGGCGTGTTTGACACACGCGGTGAGGGGAAGTTGGGGCAACCATGCCCTATTCAACAATAGGGAGACTGTATTACGTAACACATTCCCCCTCCGCCAGTAAAAGGCGACGTGGTAATGAAGCTTTAGGCGCTAAAAATCCTCTTCATCTTGTCGTGAGGTAAGTAGAGAGAGAAAAAAAAAACAGTGTTGATTTACAAAAAAACAAAGAAAAAATACATGGTTATGCAATGGTGAAAAGACAACATACAAGGTTATGCAGTGACGACAAGAACAACATACAAGGTTATGCAGTGATGAAAAGAACAAACATACAAGGTTATGCAGTGATGAAAAGAACAACATACAAGGTTATGCAGTGATGAAAAGAACAACATACAAGGTTATGCAGTGATGAAAAGAACAAAAAGGACTCTAAAATTTCATTGGTCTGTAAGCTAAGTTTGAAGAGCGTAGTGTTTTCGTAGAGTACCAAGTAGACGTAATTTCACTGAAGTTATAAAGTTACATTTTCACTGTAACTTGACCCATTTGAGATTGCACTCAAGTATCACTAGGGCCATAGAAATTGAACTGTGCTTCTTGGTTGTGGTTGAGGGATGGTGATGCGGAGGGCCAGAAGTATCCGGGTTTTTGTTGTTGTACCAGCGTGAATTCCATTATGCTGATGCGGTGGAGCAGTGGTTGTCAAGGTGAAATGAAGTTGGTAATAACATGGAGTAATACCAATAAGTTGATTGATGGTTGATGCGTGTAATGGTTATTATGTTGAGTTTGCGCATCGGCAAGTGGTTGGTTTGTACAAATGGCAAGTGGTTGATTTGTATGACTGCCAGTAGTTGATTTGCACAAACGGCAAGTGGTTGATTTGCACAAACGGCAAGTGGTTGATTTGCACAAACGGCAAGTGGTTGATTTGCACAAACGGCAAGTGGTTGATTGCAGGAACATAATTAACCTTGAGCTGGCATGCTCTGAGGTTGGTTCTTTTGAATGTGGTTTGAATGATGAGACAACTTGATTTGCAACTGCACGCACGACTCACACCTAATTTGGGTGCGGTCGGGTGTTTTTGGTACGCAGAGATTGGAGGGATGTGAGTGATGGAAGTGAAGGCGGCAAAGAAGAGAAGCTCAGCTTGCAGGTGATGAGAAGGGCTGCTGGTCTTCTTTTTAATCCAGGGACAGGTTATTATTAGAGCCAAAATTCTTGAAGTTTACCTGCCTAGTAGACCAATGATGCAAAACGTTTGGAGAGAAACAAATTGTGTTCAAGAGAAAAGACAAAAAGACAAAAAAATGTCGTTGGTTAGAGAGAGTAGAGAGAGAGAGAGTAGAGAGAGATCCAATATGCTGACTATACCATGAGTATCCCGAGATTGGGGAGACAAAAAACTATCACGACTGGCGTGAGGTTACCTATTTGATATACAAGGTATAGGTAGGTGGTTGTACAGTAGTAACACCAAGTTTCTGAAAGAAGTTGGCCTTCCATGGCCGGTGTTAGCGCTTGAGCGATAACAACTTACGACTTTCAAAATTACAAGAAATGTGTTGATTACCTAGGTATGGGGTGAAAAGGAGAGATTTGAAGCAAATTTCATGGATAAAGATTGTCTTATAGACAGACGATACGCTATGTGCGTAGGGTACACCTTCCAGATTCATGAAATTAACCTCAAGGATAATGAGGGATGAGAAAAAAAATGGCGATGAGCGAGAAGGTCTGCTGGTGATGGAGCTGATTCTCCGTTCGATCTCTTTCAGAGAACGAAATGTGGTCAACCAGCAGATTTCCTAACTTTTACAAATGTACAAGAGTTTGATGGAAGGGTGAAGGATGGAGGATTGAGTAGCGAAAATTGATAGTGACTGAGCTAATTCCCAATTCGATCTCTATGTGAGGACGAAATATATCAACCAGCAAATTTCCTAACTCTTTACACAAATATACATGAATTTGATGGAAAGGTGAAGGATGGAGGATTGTGTAGCGAAAATTGATAGTGACTGAGCTAATTCCCAATTCGATCTCTATGTGAGGACGAAATATATCAACCAGCAAATTTCCTAACTCTTTACACAAATGTACAAGAGTTTGATGGAGGGGAGAAGGATGGAGGATTGAGTAGCGAAAATTGATAGTGACTGAGCTAATTCCCAATTCGATCTCTATGTGAGGACGAAATATATCAACCAGCAAATTTCCTAACTCTTTACACAAATATACATGAATTTGATGAAAAGGTGAAGGAGAATACACAGTAATAACAATCTAATCTTTCACGTGTATTTGGTGAAAGATTAGGGGTCGTATTTAATCTTCTACAGTTTGTGAGAACAAGACAGACCCTTGCTCAAGTTTCACAAACCTGGGAGTTTTTCTTATTCGTCTCCCAGACAACGAGTTAGGTGGTTTTGTGTCACTGTCTCAATTAACTCCCACGACACGATACCTCATAACCAACAGTGAAGCTGATGGCTAGTCCATGGTCAATGGATAGTGGATGGTTCTTGGGTCCGCTGACAAGAAGTCCACAGGTATCAGTTAGCGTAAAAAATTGCTGAATGCACAGCTTCATGTTTGTTTGAAGAGAACAAAAAAATTCTCACTACAGTGAAAGACATTTCCCTCAGTGTCATGAGTTATACAAAAAAGGGCCCCAATTAAGGGTGACAAGTCAGGGTAAAATGATCTACGTCCGGTAGAACAAGTACATAGTGTCAACTTATTTAAAGAAAACAACAACAAGATATTGTATCGTTCGCACGAATCATGGTAAGTATTATAACGTCTTCACGTCTCATGTAGAAATTGAACGAATTACGAAAGAACCCTAGTATTGAAAGGAAAGGTACAACATAGATATTTATAACCATTTAATGGAACAAATTATCTCTTTGGCCACAGTGTATGTAAGCCAGTAAAAAGTAATTATAACGAACTTCTCGTATCATGGTAGATATTATAACATTCTCATGTATAGTGTTAGATTTTATTACGATCCCTCGTCTCATGGTGGATATTGTAACATTCTCATGTATCATGAAAATAACATATCAACGTTCAATAATAAAAAAGTACCATTTCAATACCGGAAAAAAGATACATACACAATGTCAACAACAATCAAGTAGTGGCTATTGGTATTATCAAAAAAAATGACGACGGCATAACCTTTGGTTGGGTTTATGCGTTAAGTTGGCAATAATACAAGACATATGCCAACAAGGATGTCTTAAACAAGACACAAATATAGCAAAAGAGACCTATTTGGTTTTACTAACTCTTTGCTTACAAAATGTTGTGATGGCATAACCTCTGGTTGGGTTTATGCTTTAAGTTGGCAATAATACAAAACATATGCCTACAAGGATGTCTTAAACAAGACACACATATAGCAAAAGAGACCTAATCGGTTTTACTTACTCTTTGCTTACAAAAAAGGTTTGTAGTGGTTTATTTAAGACCTGATTGGGTTTTACTTACTTAAAATGACCAAACAAAAACAAGGAAACACACTTGGTGTTGCCAAAATTGCCAAAAACAAACACAAATGTTGTGAACTTTATGTTACAAATTTGATACAGAAGGCACCTAGAGACACAGGATCATTTAATATGAGTGACCTGGCTCGGTGTATTTGACAAGGCAAATTAATGCTTATTTAAGTCAAAATAGTAGTACATAATATAACAAATTGGGGTCAGGAAGTTGAGATCTTAAGATTTTACAAACTCAATGTGACCGAAAGGTGTTATGTATTATACAATGTTATTGATGAGGAGGACAAATCGGTGTTTGTTCTCCTTTACAACAACCTTTTTCAGAATTGACGTGTCAATATCAAATTCTGAAAAAAACAACCAATTAGAGCAAATGGGAATGTTGAGCGCCATTCAATTTTTTAGAAAAAACTGAAAAAACTTTAAAACAAAGTAATTGTAACTTTTTATTTGTTACACCTATGTAAACTTGAATCAAATGACGATACCAAACTGGAATTTACACACGCATTATGATTACAAGTTACAGGGGGTAGAATATTCACCTCAATTGGGTGTATGTTGCAAAGGGGCCATTGTTTTATGTACGATGGAACCCATTGGAACAAATGTGAAGAACAAATGTGAAAGAACAATGTAAAGAACAATGTGAAGAACAAAGTGAAAGAACAATGTGAAGAACAAAAGAGAAAAAAAATATTTACAAAACAATGTTGTACGTGACTTTTGTGGTATTTATGACAAAAAATAGTTATGTATTTAGTGTCGTAAGTGTCAGAATGGTGACGACTAACAAATGATGTCCAGGGTCATGACTCCGGGAGCATAAATTGTTCGGGAAGTGGAAAAAGTCTCTTGACTGGAATGATATCAGTTCCAGAGAAGATACGTACAAAATATTAGTACAATTTATAAACATTACACGGTGAGGTGTGACAAAGAAACAAAAATAACAAAGGGTTTATACAAAAGAGCATAATAGTACAAGTATTGGTGAGAAATGATTTAAAACCACAGTTGACACTTCTGTGTTTTAGAAAAAAAAGGTTACCTTGCAGAGGTCGAAAATGCGAGTTTTTATATGAAACTAACGCATTAAGACATGCTATTTGTCTGCACGAGGGCCAAGTCTCGTGGGACAAAGGTAGAGCCAAAAGTTTGTTAGTTATGTGAGTGTGACCTAGTGAAGGTGGTGTCTGTTGTGTCCACACTTCCTAGTTTGACAATATCTTTCACGTGATAGTTGCCGATGTGTTTCCCAGAGGCATCCGATAGGGTGTACACTACATCGGAGATTTTTCTCAGGACTTTTGCTTTAACAAAGCGAGGAGCTAGTTTTGCAGAGAAATACAGAGCACCTTGTGAGAGTGTGTTGTTGCGTCTCCAAACTATGTCGTTTTCCTTAAAGGTAACATGTTTCCTGCGTAAATTATATCTGTTTGCACTCTTTTTGTGAGCAAGTATCAACGCATCTGTGACTTCGCTGTAGATAGCGGAAAGATCCTCAAGACGGTGAGCATAATTCTCTGATGGGTTATCAGTAGAAGGAGGAAAAGATGATGGGAGGCTAGCGTCCCAATGCAAGGAGCCATGAACAATTTGTTCCATACCATGTTTGAGGAAGAAAGGGGTGTACCCAGTAGTGAGGTTCACTGTATTGTTTAGTGCAGCTTGAATTTTTTCTAGATTTTTGCACCATGTTCGTTGATCTTTGTCAACCAGGATTGCCAGAGCTGTGTTGATGGTCTGGTTGTAACGCTCTACCGTATTATTTTGAGGCATGTAAAGGGTATTATAGAAAATATCTTTTATGCCATATTTGGCCAGAAATTCCTTGAATTCCAGAGCTATGAATTGTTTTCCATTGTCGCAAATGACGGTGCGAGGAGTGCCATAGGGGATAAAAATGTTTTTTTCTAACAAGTTTATGATTGCAGAGGCTGTGGCTCTTTTTAATGGGAAGATCCAACAGAACTTTGTGAATACATCCACTATGCTAAGTATATGCATGTTTCCGGCGTAGCTTCTGGGAAAAGGGCCGATGAGATCCATAGAGAATGATTGTAATGGCCTGTCTGCTCGTTTGGGGTTATTCATGAGACCAGATGGGGGTGCAGTACTATGTTTGTATGCTTTGCAAATGTCGCACTTAGAGATGTAGTTGCGAACTTGTTTAAACAGGCCTGGCCAGTAATACCTTAAGGCTATCTTCTTATAGGTTTTGAAAGTTCCTGGGTGTATGGATCCGGGGGCGCTGTGATTGTCAATGATAATTTTTTGTGTGTCCTCTGAGGGAATGACTAACTTCCAAGCATAGTCCTCGAGTATAGACAGTGGTGGTTTGCAGTTACGATATAACCGACCTTCTTTTATAATAAAGTTGGGAAATTTTTGCGGGTTGTTCCTGCATTCCTCGTAGGTTTTTAAATACCAAGTGTCTTTGGTGGTAGGAGTTGGTGTTGCTTCTTCGAAGGTCAGAGTGGCGAGTTCTATTCTTGAGAGGGCGTCTGGGACGATATTGTCTGCGCCTTTACGATGGATGACATCAAAGGTGTATTGTGATAGGCGAGACGACCAGCGGGCCAATCTACCAGATGGGTTGCTTAATGATACCAACCATTTTAGGCTACTGTGATCGGTGATGACTGAGAACTTACTGCCTTCGATATAGCCGCGGAAATGGTGGATAGAATCCATGACTGCGAGTAGTTCCTTTTCAGTTATCCCATAGTTTTTTTCGTGTTTGTTTAGACTACGAGAGAAGTATGCCACTGGGTGTTCGCCGTCGGGGAATTCTTGTGTTAGAACTCCGCCGATTCCAACATTGGAGGCGTCTGTATGCAGGGTGAAAGGCAGATTGAAATCTGGACAGTTTAGTACCGGTGCAGATTGCAGTGCTGTTTTTAGAGAGGTGAAAGCCTTTTCAGTTTCGGCAGACCAAGCGAAGTTACTGACACCTTTACGGGTACCGGTAATTTTATTAAGGGGGGCCGCTATTGTGGAGAAATCCCTTATGAATCTTCTGTAGTATCCGGCGAGACCAAGGAAACCTTTAACTTCTTTAGCATTCTTTGGCCTGGGGAAGTTTGTCATAGCTTCGACTTTGGCAGGGTCGGTCCTTAGACCTTTTTCGTCTATTACAAAGCCGAGGTAGCGTAGGCGTGATTTGCAAAATTCGGATTTCTTTAGGTTGATTGTTAATCCGGCAAACTTGAGTTGTTGGAATACTCTTTCTAGGGTGGCGATGTGTTTTTCAAACGTGTCGCTGATGATTATTAGGTCGTCCAGGTAGCAGAACAAATTATTGTCGGATTCGGGGCCGAACAGTCTGTCCATCAGTCTTTGTAGCTCAGCAGGGCTGTTTTTTAAACCGAAAGGGAGTCTCTTAAAGTGGAACATTCCTCTGCCGGGCACTACAAATGCTGTTTTTTCACATGAAACTTCATCCAGAGGTATCTGCCAGAATGCTTTGGACAGATCTATTGAAGAGATGAATTTTGCGTTGCGTAGTTTATCCAGGATTGCGTGTACAAGCGGAAGTGGGTACGCGTCAGCCTCAGTGCAGGCATTAAGTCTTCTACTGTCGAGGCAGAATCGGGCGGAACCGTCTTTTTTGGATACCAAGAGTGTGGGGTTGGTCCAGGGGCTTCTGCTGGGAACCACGATGCCCATATTTAACATATCATCGAGTTCCTTCTCCAACAGTTTTAGTTTCTGGGGAGCCAAATTGTAGTATCTTTGTTTGATAGGTGGTCCATTTGTCTTGATGTGATGTTTGACTAAATTTGTCAAACCAAGTCCACACTTTTCGAACGAGATTGATTCAAATTTCTTGATCATGCCTTCCAGTTGTTCGGCCTGTGGTGGGTGAAGGTTCTCGTACGGAATTATTGTACGGATTTCGTTGATTGAGGTGGTGGGTGTGGTGTTGTTGCATGGGTTGAAAACCTGGGGTGCAATGTTGAATGCTTTCCAAAAATCAACTCCAAGAATAAATTTCTGGGTGATGGTTGGTACAATTAGAAAATTTATTGGAATTGATTTACTTCCACACTTGACAGGTAGGACAATTGCTCCTGTGACTTTTTGAGTGTTGTTGTCTGCAGTGGTGACGAAAGCGGGGTGTTTGTTGATTGTGAATCCATTGTTGACAAAGGGGATGTGGGCGTTACCGCCGAGGCAGCTAACTGAAGCTCCACTATCCAGTAGTCCAGAGAAGACGACGTCATTAACAGAAAATTGCGCGTATGGGCGACCATCTTTAGCTTGAGTGCAGCTCACTGTAGAAAGTTGTAAGGCCTCTTTGAAATATGCAATGTGTTTCAACCACTCGGTCCATTCAGTAGGCCTAGATATTGAATGAACTTCCGAGGGGTTGAATCTTAGTTTTTTGGAGTTCTCTTGGACCAATTTGGCGGAGGTTTAGAGAAGTCTGTAGGTGGTCTTGCAATTAAGTTGTTAGAAGGATGTAATCTTTCAAGGTTATTTCTTGATCTCTTGAAGATTTCCCTCAAGTTGTCATGTTGAGGAGAATGGTCACGGGGGCGCTTTTGGTGGCCCCTGTTATCTTGGGTATACGAAAGTTTAGCTTTTTTGTAGCAAGATGATTGTGAGTGTCCGGTTCTTTTGCAAAAGGTGCAAAACTTCTTCTCGTTAAACTCTGGTTTAATTTGATTGGATGACCGAGAGGCGAGGCTTGGTAGAAGGGGCTCGTTAGAAGTCTTGGTGTTTCTTCTTTTATCTTGATAGTTTTCCAATAGAAGACAGACATCTTTGAGTTGTTCTACTGAGGATATTTTTTGAGAGGTTATTATGTTCTCATATCTTGCTAGGAGGCCATCAGTCAAGATAGGGACTAGCTCTGTTTCAGGGACTGGAGTTGTCAGTTTGATGTTTAAAAGATCTGCTCTCTGGGCGTATTGTGCTACAGTTTCGTTGGAGAATTGTTTGATGGAAAACAGAGTAGACTTAATCCTATGCTGTGTTTCTTTTGGTGCGAAACTTTTCAGGAGAGCAGCTTTGAGTTCGGGCCAGGAGCTTACTTTTTTCTTGTGAATTCTATGCCAGGAGAGTAGCTCGTGCGAGATGAGATCTATGAAGTTACGGTGTAGTATCTCAGTAGGAATGTTGCGTATCGCGGCTGTTTCTTCAATTCGGTCGATGAAATCTTCTACGTTAGTATTGCCGTTGTACTTAATTTTCCATCCAGTTAGATCGAAGGGTTTTGTGGTTTCCTTGATGGGTGTAATTGGTGGTTTAATTTCTGTGCAAGTAGGTATGCTCGTGTCAGAGATTGTTATACTGCCGGGTTGAAATTCCAGTCTCCTAATATATTTCCTGTTATAATATGTTGCGTACTTGATCAGGACGTTTTTGGTTTTGTTGAAAGGAGAAATATTCCTGTCTTTCAATTCCTTTTCTAAGCTTTGAGTGCTTCGAGAGCAGATGTTGGCTATTATGCCTAAGGTGTTGTTTCGAGGATTCATTTTGTGGCTAGTTGAGTTAGACATTGTGAAAAGAAAAAAGAATTGTCAGAGTGTTGTGGCTGAGTTTTTTCAAAAAAAAGATGAGCTTGTGATGATGGGTGAAGAATTTTGTGAAAAATTTTTTGAAGTCCCAATATGGAAAAAAAAATGGCCAGCGGTTTCCTTGTGTTTTTGATGGAAAAGTTTCTGAGATGTGCGTTTTGAAAAATTTCTCGAAAAATTTCAAAGTCCTAGATGAGTGAAGGAAATTTTTGAAAAATTTCCAAGTCTTTGATTTGAAAAAAAAACGGCCAGGGGTCTCCTTGCAATTTTAGTGGAAAAGTCCCTGAGATTGTGCGTTTTGAAAAAAATTTTCGAAAAATTTCAAAGTCCTAGATGAGTGAAAAATTTTTGAAAAATTTCCAAGTCCTTGATTTTTGAAAAAAAACGGCCAGGGATTACCCTGGGATTTTGATGGAAAAGTCCCTGAGGTGTGCGTTTTGAAGAAAAAAAAAAAAAATTTCCAAAAAACAGATTTCCGAAAAAATTAAATTTCTCGAAAAAAAAAAAAAAAAATTCCGAAAAATTTCCGAATACAGATTTCGAGGAAGTATTGTTTGTTCTTTCAACAATTAATGGAGGGTTGTTTGTGATTCGTGACCAATTGTCTGAATTTAGGCAGAACCAGCTTTTGGTTATTTACACGCAAGCATCCCTTTCCCTGGACACGACAGGCTCGAGGCGGAGAAGGGCCGAGAGTCGGGGATTTACGTCAATCGCGAATCTCAATTATATGTAAAGGGTAAGTCGGCTTTCAAGACTTTTCTTTCAAAAAGGATACTCTACCCACCTTTATTACATATAAAGCGAAATTATCAGATGACAGAAGGGCGTTAGTTTTCCTTGTCTATGTATTTTGCAGAACGATGCTGGCTTATGGCTCCACTAACAAGGAATTTATTTTGTATCATGTACAAGATTTGAAATTGTTGAATTGTAGTTTAATGTAGCTCGTTTCCTCTAATAGTTGTACTCGGAAAGTAAACCTTCATGGTTAAAGATCACTATGTGATGTTTGAGATGTCCGAAAAGAAGTGAATGTTGGTTGCGCACCTTGTGATAGAATACCGGTAATTAAATTTTGTCGAGTGACGATTCGTAGAACTTGTAATTTAACACAGAATAGTTTTAATGTGACACGGTTGTTTTAGATTTGACGCGATGGTTTGTAGAACAGCTATGATTTATTGGAAGAAAACATAGTTATTCAATTGTTAATACAAAGCAAGACATAAAACACAGTGAAAGAGTTCAAGATTATTTCCAATTTGACCTCCCGATGGGCTACTAATAACCAAAGAAAAAATCCACGTTGAAGGGGCCAGTGCTAACATACGCTAACGCACGCTAACATGTGCTAACATATGGGTAGACCGGGAATCGAACCTGGTTATTAAATTGGCTAAGCTCAGATAAAATGGTAGAGCAGGCGACTCGTGTACAATCAGGGGTGGGCAGTTCTTTGATCAGCAGCTCGTCCATCGGTCAGGAGGTTGGAAAAGGACATCACAATAATAACACATAAGAAGGGGCACAAGGTATATTAAATGTCTCGAGAAATACAGGTTAACATAGATCTCCCTACTAACTCTCTCTACTAATTTATGACGACCAGATAAAGCGTGGATTCTACATGAATTTACGAGAATTGAACACAAGAAAAGGGGGAAGGTTGAAAGCTTACGAATCGTCTCGATGTGGTATGGCATCATGTTGAGCCAGAGGTACCCGCGCTCACAGGCGGCGGGTCAGTTGAGGCGGTGAAGTGCACTCGGGATTTTACACGGGAACGGGACTCCATTGAGTTAGCCCGAACCGTAATAATAAACATGATTGTAAATTCGATAGTGATTAATTAAGAAACTGGCACGAGATTCCGTCTGTTCGCGTAATTATGCAAGTCATTGCGAGTGTTTGCGGTCCGTATACAAGAGAACCTGTTGCCACCGCGGGGGCCGGTGCTGGACTGGCGAGGCGCCGCGAAGCAAGCGCGGGTCGGGGAACGGGGGGGGCGCGCTGCTTGCTGCCGACGGTCTGCTATTGTGCACGTGATTTTGACCATCTGGCGGCGTGTTTGACACACGCGGTGAGGGGAAGTTGGGGCAACCATGCCCTATTCAACAATAGGGAGACTGTATTACGTAACAACGTCCCAGAAACACATTAGCAATAGTGAATCATTGCGAAGTCCACTAGTTAGATATATTATTTATCTAATCATATGACAACTGTGGTAGTGGGTAAGAAAATTTTAACTTCATGCTAAGATAATATAATTTTAGCTCGTTCTAATTTTCGTTCTGAAGTTATATCAAATCACTTCCATCCACATGGGAGTGCTGAAGGTTTGGCTTCTCGGAAATCATTTCATAATCATTTTTCGTTACGCAACCACAAGTCTAATATGATGCTAAACTTACCAAGGTGTTAAATGTATTATAATTACGATGTTAATTTCTAGTGCTAAACTAGCGCAGACCCGTGGAAATCCACAAAAACCGACTTTATTTGAAAATAAATTTACCTTAAAAATTTATACAAAAGAAAGACACATTTCAAATATCTCACAAAAATATATTATGTTATTTATTATAGGTAAGTACTAATTTTTTTAATTTTTTTTTATTTATTCCTTTTCCATAGTTATAACAGTAGTTTTTCCATAGTTATTCCAAAAAAAGTGAAATATAAAAAATTAAATAATAAACCTTATAGGTTGCTGGTTAGTATACTTACCACTTCTTTATGAAATTTTAAAGGGTTAAGTACGTAGGTACCAAAGAAATTTATATGAAATAAATCTGGTAAAAAAATACCACATATGTAGGTAGTTGATCAGTTTTTAGTTTTATTACAATCAATTCAAAGCAAATCCGAGTTGTGAATTTCATTAAACCAGAATTACTTACTGATAATTTATTAAAAATCTGATCTAATTATTCGGTTTTAGGTTAAAAACGGGACTGCAGGCCTTTTGAAACGAATGAATTGACAAGTATCAGTTAAAAACAAATGTTTTATGAGGACGGCGGAACACGTGTTAATACAAATATTGTTATTGATATTGACATACTGATATTGTCGCATTGCGTCTTGATATTTGTTAGGAAAAGAACACGAGTTATCGATATATTCTGAATGAATAAAATTTTATTAGAAAATTTGCATCTTGTCACTTTTTTAACACGATAATTTTTCTCTGTTTATATACTTTCTTTGGTTATTTTCACCCCCTCTGTGAAACTCCCCTACTCTAGTTCCCTATAAATACCTTCTTGGTATCTGTGGTGTTCATGTACATTGTACATGTCCCGGGCTGTTGGTTGTATAATTAAATTTCTGGGAAAACGTAGAGCAAAATGATTAGGAAAGTTGAGCCCGTTTGTTGTGTTTTTGGTTTAATAGTTGGCTTTGGCGCCGGTCAATGTATACATATATATTACCTTTTTTACAATTTATTACTTTTCAGAATGAAAAACATTGATTTATCTCTCTTAAAAAACCTCGATGTATTTTTTAAATTTTATTTAGGGTTCACAAATAACACTTTCAGCATTACTAATAAAAAAAATACTTCTGTACAGTGAATATCGACATTACAAACTCAGATTCGATTTATTACAAATAAGAAATAATCGTCTTTTAAATCCGGCAACAACGCATTTGGCATCCCATGCATACATTTGTTTTTGCGACATCTTCAAGTAGAATTATATAGGACATTTAAAATACATTGGAAAAAATCCGAAATTCGATGAGAAATTATTATTATTAACAGCTTATACAACAGAACCCTTTTTGGCCGTATAAACAATGTATATATATTATTTTTTATTGATAAACTAACGTTTTTAAGACAAGATTTTATGCGTAGCATAAAGGATAACAAATAATTATAAGCAATAATTAGTCATCCGAAATACTAATACAAATTAAAACCAAAGTAGAAACAGATATGTTGTTATACAGGAAAAAATTACATTTACTTTTCTCACAAAATTATCCGATTGCCCAAGTAAGCGAACAAAGATTAGCAGACCAAAAGCGAGCTATTTTCAAAAATAATTTAATTTCTGTAGTCACATTAGAACAGATTAAAAGAGAAGTAGCAGATAGATTGCAAAGGGGAAATAATTTAGAACAAATTAACAATAAAATTAAAAATAAATAAAATTTTATTAGAAAATTTGCATCTTGTCACTTTTTTAACACGATAATTTTTCTCTGTTTATATACTTTCTTTGGTTATTTTCACCCCCTCTGTGAAACTCCCCTACTCTAGTTCCCTATAAATACCTTCTTGGTATCTGTGGTGTTCATGTACATTGTACATGTCCCGGGCTGTTGGTTGTATAATTAAATTTCTGGGAAAACGTAGAGCAAAATGAATAGGAAAGTTGAGCCCGTTTGTTGTGTTTTTGGTTTAATAGTTGGCTTTGGCGCCGGTCAATGTATACATATATATTATCTTTTTTACAATTTATTACTTTTCAGAATGAAAAACATTGATTTATCTCTCACAAAAAACGTCGATGTATTTTTTAAATTTTATTTAGGGTTCACAAATAACACTTTCAGCCTTACTAATAAAAAAAATACTTCTGTACAGTGAATATCGACATTACAAACTCAGATTCGATTTATTACAAATAAGAAATAATCGTCTTTTAAATCCGGCAACAACGCATTTGGCATCCCATGCATACATTTGTTTTTGCGACATCTTCAAGTAGAATTATATAGGAAACCAAAGTAGAAACAGATATGTTGTTATACAGGAAAAAATTACATTTACTTTTCTCACAAAATTATCCGATTGCCCAAGTAAGCGAACAAAGATTAGCAGACCAAAAGCGAGCTATTTTCAAAAATAATTTAATTTCTGTAGTCACATTAGAACAGATTAAAAGAGAAGTAGCAGATAGATTGCAAAGGGGAAATAATTTAGAACAAATTAACACAAGTAATAATGTCATATCAGATGCATTGAATGTAGATAGTTTGGATTTTTTTTTTTTTACAGTAATACCGCACAAGAGTCCCAACTGCTCCTGTCTGGAGCCAGTGAGACTATGGCATCCCCAATTGGGGTATGTTGTGAGGCTGAGGGTATTGGGGAGGGGAGGGAGATGGGGAAGAGGAAGGTGGGGAAGTACCTGGCTATTCAGATCTGGTCACCAAACACGGCTAAAGCCATTTCAAGCAACGTTTCAATTCTGAATGGTGGTCTTACACCAGGGCGATACTGAGAGTATCTTCCACTCTGGAACGTGCCGCAAATATACTATATATTATTTTAAATTAATTAATTGTGAAATAACACAAATTAATCAAATAAAATTTATTTGCGCACGCCGGGTTCGAACCGGCGACCGTCGGATCTGTAGTCCAAAGCGTATACCACTAGACCACGCCGGCCAATATTCTAGTCGAAATGTCCAATGATATTACAGTAGATTCAAATAACTTAGTCGTTATTTATAATCTTAGAGAAATCAACATTGCAAATTTAAACTTTGTTGATGAAAATGTAGTAGAATTAGCTAACTTACTTCATAATAATATAAACAGATATATAGATGTAGAGCCAACAGTTAGACCAAAATTACCGAAATTGCATACGTCAAAGAAATTATCTAAATTAATTTTTGAATTAAATAACATATATTTACCAAAAATCATATTTGACGAAATTAGTTTTTTAGATCTTCATACAATAGTATACGCTAGTGCGATTACTGTTTGTAATAAGTTAGGAATTAAATTATCATCCTCTGACGATAGATCATATAGTTATAGTAAACCAGAATGGCAGATCAGATTAGAAAATGATGTAGTATTTTTAAGAAGTAACATAGCTAGAGTAATAGAATATAAAAATGGAAATAGAAGTAGGAAAATTTTGAGACATGTAGATGAAATTGGTACAAAATTTGGTTATAACATTGATAGTCATAATAATGAAAATATAATCAATGATTTATTGGATTTATTAAAACAAAAATTAGGCGTAAAAGCTAGTAGATTAAAAAGATATAATTATACGAATAATAAAAAAAATAATAATACATTATTCCAGAAAAATGAAAAAATATTTTATTCCAAACTTGACGATAAACAAAATATTATTTCGAATAATAATATTCCGTTGCCATCTGAATCAGATATGCGCGATTTTTGGACTAAAATTTGGAGTAAAGATATAAAACATAACGAGTCAACTCCATGGATAGAAAATGAAGAACTCAATTTTTCAGGTATTGAACAAATGAGTTTTTCTAATATATCGGTTGAATTGTTATCCAAAATTATTAAAAATACTCATAATTGGAAAGCCACGGGTTGCGATTGGATACATAATTTTTGGTACAAACGTCTGACTACTTTACATCCTCTTTTGGCAAAAAATCTTTCAAAATTTGTCAGTCAACCTCAAAATTTTCCAAATTTTCTAACTAAGGGCATTACTTATATGTTACCCAAAAGCGAAAATATTAATAATCCTTCTCAGTACAGACCCATTACATGTTTACCGACAATATACAAAATTTTAACCTCTTGTTTAACAGATTTAATATATACTCATTTAGATGAAAAAAATATTTTATCTGAACAACAAAAAGGTTGTCGCAGAAAACATATGGGATGTAAAGAACAATTAGTTATCGATTCTGTAATTCTAAAACAGATTCAAACTCGAAAACGTAATTTACATACTTGCTATATAGACTACCAAAAGGCTTTCGATAGTGTCCCGCACTCGTGGCTGATCAAAGTATTAAATATATATAAAATTAACCCCATTATTATTAGCTTTTTGGAAAATATTATGTCCTTTTGGAATACCAATTTACTTATCAATTTAAAATGTAAGAAAATAGTAATACCGGGAATTTCAATTAAAAGAGGGATTTTTCAAGGAGACTCATTGAGTCCTCTTTGGTTTTGCTTAGCATTGAATCCTCTATCTAAAATGTTAATTAGAAGCAAGTTTGGAATAAAAGTTAAGGGTAATACAAGGGAGAGTAGTACAATTTCGCATTTATTATTTATGGATGATATAAAATTATTTTCGAATTCTGAACAAAATTTAGAGAAAATGATCGAGGTAGTTAAAAACTTTTCAGATGATATCAAAATGACTTTTGGTTTAGATAAATGTAGAACGATCCATATAGAGAAGGGCAAAATTGTAGATGGGGACGAGAGTATATTTAGAAATTTCCAAATTACTAGTATGAAAAGGGATGAGGTTTATAAGTATTTAGGATACCCACAATCAAATAGATTAGACCATACTAGTATTAAAAATGATATTAGGATTAAATTTCAAACTAGGATCAGGAAAATTTTAAAATGCAATCTATCTGCTAAAAATTTAGTAAAAGCAATAAATACTTGGGCAATACCTCTATTAACGTACTCATTTGGCATAATTAAATGGTCTAATACAGATTTAGATAACTTAAAAAGATTAGTTAGAACTACGCTAACAAAATTTAATTGCCATCATCCAAATTCAGCTATAGAACGAGTTAATTTACCAAGAAATTTAGGAGGTAGAGGTATAGTCAAAATAACTTCTTTGAAAGATAATCAGGTAGAAATGCTAAGAACTTTTTCCATAGGAAAGCCCATAGCTCGGAAATGCACAAAATAATTTTCAAGGCAGATAGAAATATTACACCTCTAAATTTATACGATGAGAATGCCAACATTTTTATAAATCCCAACCAGGAATTATTTGATTCCTGGTCAAATAAAATTTTACACGCAATACACTTCAATTATCTCAACCAAACGTATGTTGACAAATTTTCGTCAAACAAATGGTTGAGTATTGGAGAGTTGAGCGCAGAAATAGAAGGATTTATGCTTGCCATTCAGGATAGAGTCATTAATACTAAAAAATATAGAAAGCATATAATCAAAGATACAAATCAAATTGATGATTTGTGTAGAAAATGTTTGGCTTTTCCGGAAACTATAGAACATATTATATCGGGATGTTCTATATTAGCACCGTCCGAGTATACATTTAGGCACAATCAAGTTTTAAAAATAATTCACCAAAATTCGGTAATTAAACATAACTTGATTGACTGCCGTAATATAGTACCATATTATGAATACGAACCAAATTCATTTTTAGAAAACGAATTTTATAAAATATATTATGATAAAACTATACTAACAGACCGAACGATTAGTCATAATAGACCCGATATAGTTTTACATGACAAAATTAAAAAAATAACTTATATCATTGATGTCGCTATTCCAAATTCCTGTAACATTCAAAAATCTGTTAATGAAAAAATAAGAAAATACACAGATTTAGGAAACGAAATAAAAAGAATTCGGCATTCTCAGACTATAAAAATATTACCATTCGTTATTTCGGCTACTGGCATTATACCTAGCTCTCTCATTAAAAATTTAGGCGTATTAGATCTATCAAAAAATTTATATATAAAGATGCAAAAGTCGGTCATTTTGAATACATGTAGGATAACGAAAGATTTTTTAAATATTTATGTTGAGGGATCAGTAGGATTTATAGGCCCTGTTAGAAGTTCTACCGAGCCGAACCCTCTGATATGAAAATATCTGGAGTCGGTGAATTTTTTTTCCCATTTGATCTCTGGTGAGTTGACGTGTTGTTGTTCTTGTATTGTTTTGTATTTATTTTACTTATATAATGCACTTACATAGTGTTGATTGACTAGCTGATCATTTGTGGAAAAGTGAGTGGAAGGGTTTAGTTTTTCCTATGGGGAAGATTTAACCCGGACAACAAAATCGGAAGCATAAAAAAAAAAAAAAAATATATATATATATATATTTTTTTTTTTCACCTGAAAACAACCAACTTTATTTTTGTAGGAAAGGCTTTGTTAGTGCTAAATTTCTCACTAGATGGCGTCGAGACATATGATATCTTCATTTATTGGTGAAATATTTTTGACTTTCAAATATTATTATTTTTTGTTAGTGCTAAATTTTTCACTAGATGGCGCCGAGACAAATAAATAAATAAAGATATACACCAATAAATGAAGATATAATATGTCTCGTCGCCATCAAATGAGAAAGAGATTAGCACTAACCAAGCCTTTCCTACAAAAAAAAGTTGGTTGTTTTTAGGTGAAAAAAAATATAATAAGCAGTAATGGTTGATTGAAGTACTAGTACATATTGAATCATTTGGCGGGTTGGAAATAAGCCGACATAGCTCAGTGGATACAGAGCACCTGACCGGACATCAGAAGGCAAGGGTTCAATTCCCGTTGGCGGCATTTATTTTTACTCGGGAGATATTTTCAATTTGTATTAGTATTTCGGATGACTAATTATTGCTTATAATTATTTGTTAATGTATATATATATATATCTTTCCATGAACTATTTTGTATCAGTTTCAATGACGGCCTCCGCGGTTGAGGGGTAAGACTCTCGACTAGCAAGCTGGAGATCGCGGGTTCAAATGCCGTCGTGTGTAAATTTTATTTGACTAATTTGTGTTATTACACAAATTACTCATTTAAAATAATATATTTGTTCCAGAGTGGAAGACACTCTCAGTATAACCTTTGTGTAAGACGACGATTCAGAATTAAAACGTTGCTTGAAATGGCTTAGGGTATGTTTGGTGACCAGATCTAAATAGACAGGATTTGAACCCGTGACCTCTGGATTCAGTCAACTAGGGTGGCCATCAAAAATTACACATTAAACTGAATCATTTTTAAAACTTGCCAGCAATATAAAGATAGATCAAAATTACCAACAAAAGAAATAGGTGACTTGATTGAGACTTCCAAAATTCTAACTAAACATTATAGTTGCCCCGGTTTTCAAGAAATTCACCACCAACACAGATGTAAATGTCCGTGTACACTTAAACAAAGTTAATAAAACATCTTTTGCGTCATCCTAGGAAAATTTACAAGTGGAAGCATTGAATAAAATTCCACAACATGTTGAAAGAGTAAATAAATTTAAAGCTCGATTAAATTCTCATTCGGAGAGAACAAAGGATTGACTTAAGGCCGCACGATGCTGCGCAGCTACGATTAACACGAGAGCTACGAGGCTTAATACAGTGAAACGGCCACACATTGCTAGCTGACCTACGCCATGACAACGTCCATTTTCGTCTCGGCAGTCTTAGAGAATATAGCTTTTTTGCTCACCATATCAATATGTTTTGCTTCATAGTTCATCAAGTGATGAATCTTAATGCGAATTTTATTTATTAGTGAAAATATTTCTATATTTTGTGAAAATACGTCTTCGCTCGGCTGGCGAATCCGCAGAAACCCACGCGTATGTCCTTGACGTCACATACCCACGCAGTCGTGCACAGTGTGCGCGTGGCACGTTATATGTTGATATGTACGGCAGTTCATAGTGAACAAAGCTAAAGCCACGTGTTAAACGTAGTCGTGCGCAGCAATTTGTGGTGGGCTTATTGTGAACAATGAACATAGATGAAAGCGCGTCGGCAGATTACTGCTAATACTGGTCCCAGGCAGAGAACGTCCTAAAGGAAGTTCATAAAAATCTTCCTTCTCACATGTCTTGAATGAAAACGAAAGAGACAGAAGTTAGATACTAGAATGTCTTTGATCATATTCCTATAGACATTTTGCGAAAGCATGCTTCTTTCGAATCGTATTGAACTATAGGGTTTTCCAATAAGAGGTGTTATTTTGAATAGCCCGCTATTTCGGTAGATATTACTTGTGAAGCTGTCATTTTTTGATATTTGACAAGTAGAAACTACGCCATTAATAAAAATGGAACGATACACGCTTTAACAACGCATTGAAATTATTAAAATTCACTTGAGTGAATCAAATGCAAATCATATTGTCGTATCTGGGGCTCGGAAAACCCAAGAGTTATTGTTGAAAAGCCTCTCTATCCCCAACGTGTGACTGTTTAGTGCGGTTTATGGTCCGGCGGAGTCATTGGACCTTACTTTTTCGAAAATGAGGCTGGAGCAACAGTTACGGTGAATGATTAATGATTTTTTTATGGCCGGAATTGGATGATATTGATCTGGACAACGTTTACTTTCAACAAGACGGCGCTACGTGCCACACAAGCAACGAAACCATTGATCTTTTACGATTGAATATCAAAATAACACCTCTTATGGGAAAACCCTGTATTGCCAATTGTAAAAAAACATACAAAAAAATTAAATGCTTTTTTTCATAAAACGCCACACTGTTAATAGAATTCGCGTGAGATAAAAAAAAACTCACCTATAAAACTAACCTACGTAACCTCTTTATCCTAGTTTATGTTACATCACTTTTCATGACTTATATCACTTTTTAAATTTGTGATGAATTGTCATTCTTCATTATATGCACCCGTTAAACTGCCAAGGAAGTTTGAGTAGGTTTATCCGGCAATAGTAGGCAAAAATAACGACTTATAATGATTCAAATTAGGTTTCATCGACTTTTTGAATGAGCGCTTGAATCTGAAATCTATATAAAACATTTAGTAACAAGCCTCATCTGCCCCATTAACGTTTCGCCTTCACCGCAGCTTGACACACCGAGTTGAGATGAATATCTCCCCCCCGCCATTAGACACCTAATTGCAGGAAATCCGACTACAGCGTGACATATAACAGATTAAGACCATTATAAATAAGCAGACAAGATTCCGCTAAGTGCGCCTATTTAACTAAGGAATTGATTATTAATATCGTTTTCGTAGGTTGTCATTATTGATGGTAGGTTTCGGCTCCTCTGTAGCTGATTAAATAAGGTTTTGATAGTGGATAGAGAAACTACAACACATCGTTTTCAAGACATTATTGTAATGTTACGGTGAATAAATTGCGCTATTGAGAGATGATTAATGATTTTTTATGGCCGGAATTGGTTGGTATTGATCTGGACAACGTTTACTTTAAAAAAAACGGCGCTACGTGCTACCCAAGCAACGAAACCATTGATATTTTACGATTGAATATCAAAATAACACCTCTTATTGGAAAACCCTGTACCTAAATATATTTGTGAAAAAAAATATGATCTACCATACGTAGTTTCCTCATTACATTTATAAACTGACACTCTACAGTATTTATAAACTGTCATGCGATATTCGACATAATTTTTAATGTGACCGGTTAAATGTAAAAAACAGCGTTGATTGATGAACTGCATACGGAAAGTGGGAATATCAGTGTGGTACCTATTTCCAATTGGGAAATTTTGTTTGACGGAAGGAAATTGGGAAAGAGAATGAAAAATTAAATAAAAATGCGGTATCCTGGTCCCAATATTGTATCTATATAGCCATAACTAAATCCATTTCCAGAAATGTTTAATTTTTAATTGTCATCTGTCACCATGGCTCTTCTTAACATCTTCCAATGCTGAATTGAGTGAAAATAAATAGAAAAAATAGGTTCAGCTTTTTGACCGCCAACTGACCTCCAACTCTCCCAATCGGATTAACCGGAATTAACTGGAATTTAATAAATCAGCAATACCTATTTTTCTCTGTGCCGTTATGAGACAGATGGTATTTATCTTTTGTAATTTAATTTATTTTATATTGATAAAAGAACTTTCTCTAGGCTCAAAGGTCTCGGGATTGAATTCCGACATAGGTTAAGGCATTTCAACAATAGAACTACAATTAGAGGCGCTACTGCATACTAATATCTCATTGAAACTTGTTCCACTATTAGTACGCGATAAACGGTGCGCGTAGATCGGATTTGGTAGTTTTAGTTAGAACGTTGGAGGTCAGTTGAAGGTAAAAAAGTGGAACCCTTTTTATAGCTATATGTCTCATCTAAATATAATACATCGATTGTTTCTTCACTATCCCTACTTAAATATCATAATCTTCTATGAAAAGGAGTGGTCCCCTAGCAACTAGTTAACTCTGGTGTGTGGTTCGGGTCCGGTTGATTTTCGGTCCATGACCCTTTCGGGGTTTATATGTAAATTCGCACCCAATCAGCCTTGTTGGTCTTAAAGACTTACGCACATAACACAAACTCTGTACGATTATGTTCCGCCTCATGCACCATTTACAAAGCATTTTCTCTGCCCGACATAATGAAATGGCTATAAAAAGGTATTTAATTCTCTGTTAATTCGGATAAGTGCGTAAAATGGTGCTTTTTATTCAACTTTATTAAGACTACCCGCAGGTAATGTTTCACGGCTTTTCAATAGCATTGTAAGAATGTATTATTACGTGCTCATAATAGCAGTTATTTTGTTATTAAGTTAAAAGAAATAAAAGCTTTATTTAACACCCCAGCGCATGAAAGAGTTATATAAAAAAAACATGTGAGGTGAACAGAGCCACAATCACTGTCACCCTTGCATTGTAATGCTGATTGTACAGTTATACATAGCTACATTTTAAAGACACACTTAGAACAAATCTAGTAAATGGTTTTAATAAAAAAAGTTACAACATAATTCATTTCGCGTTTTATTTATTGGCGAGTATTTGGTTTCTTATATCTACAAAGCTACGAACTGACAAGACGTAATAATGCTTGCACACATTAATTAAAATAAAATAAAACGCTTTCACACATATTGATTATTTTTACCTTGATCTTAAAACTTTACAGCTGTCCTATAACTTAAGCAGTTTGCAAATTGAAGACTATTCAAAAGTAGCATAAACTAATAATTGTTAATACCAATAATTAATTCAAGGGTGAAACGAATGTAATGGGAAGCTAGAAAAAGTTTGTTTCGTAAATAAAAAATGTATTTTAATGTAAGTTATTAAAGCCTACATTTTAAAGGCTGTTTTTATATAAATTGAATTATTGCAAGCTGCTATTATAATCCGAGACAGTTAATAATTGACACCACTGAAAGATTGCATACAACCATTAATCCACGGAACACATAATTCTTCCAAACAAAGGCTTCCATATTAATAAATACGAGACACGACTCCATTAAGCCCGGTGCGTTATTGCTTTATGGGACGCTGAAATAATATCGCGCCACAACAGGAAAAACAATTTCCACAAAAATGATTTCCATCTCAAAAAGATTCAAAAAAGGGCGGATTGTGATTTTATTATTTTTGACGTAACCTTCACAAGTTATCCGAGAGTTGTTTTCATAGAATTAAACGATTCGAACACAACTTACATTAATAACATACACGCTTTAGTTATAGTCATTTTCAATTTGGGAGGCTGGTATGGGTACCGTCGCCCCTGGATATTCATTGCTAACCAATACCTCTGCCATAAGTCACTCCAAGTGGTTCGCTACGTTTGGTGACTTAGCAAGGATGTCCAGATTCATACGGCGAGGATTTTCTAGGTCTTAGCGGCGTATGCGTCTGCCCATATATTGTATCGTGGGCTGAATTTGGAGAGACTGATTAAGGGAGATCTTTTTACCTCTCCAGTAGAACTCTCTGAACCCATCGAGGGATGAATTCAAACGTCCGTCACTCCTGAACACGCTGACCCAAAGATTTATACGCACCCTCACACCTTTTTTTCTTTCCCAGATCTTCCCCTCCTTTCTTATCTTTAAACAACCCACCCCAAAGATGACACAGGCCCTGAAGGAATTTATTTTCCTCGGGGCCTGTGGGTGTGTGTGCATGTTTTTCTAGTGTTCAATTGCAGGCAATAAATATTAATGGAATTTTTTAGGACGAAAGTTCTCAAAGCGTAATTTTAATGTTAAGAGATATAAAATATTAAAAAAACTGAAATATTATGGTGGTTAATATGGTAAAAAATCGTTATATGTTTAGTTACATTGTCTTCTTTCAAAATTTCTAGTTACACATTTAAATGCACAAAATGTAAGAAAGATACAATCAAGATATCAGATATCCAAGCACTTTGTAGTGAAAACGCAAACATAAATTTAACGATCGGCATTGAAATCCTCCGTTTGAATAATAAAGTGGCGCAGCAGACCGGGAGCCGCCCCGAGTCTGATGTGGGCATAAAAGTGTCGAATTTAGAAGCGATATAATACATTTTACGAATCATTTAAACGGTGTTCTGAAACAGAATCTCTGCGCATGCAGGAGCGGATTGGGCAACAAAAATAACTGCTTTGCAATGAGTAAGTGCTATTTTAGCGAAGGTGTTGTAAGGTTGTATATTAAGGACGGGTTGTTTCATAGAATTTAAACAATTCATCATATTTCAAAGCTGATTTTCAAATTCTGTGAAAATTCTATTCAAGTTCTGTTATTATTTCAGTTTAATAACACAACTAGCCAGTAATCATATAATAACAGAACTTAAATAGAACTTTCACAGAACTTGAAAATCAGCTTTGAAATTTGTGAAATTATGCAAATTCTATGAAACAATCCATCCTTAGTACATAATGAGAAATTGTGGAGGAGGAGTTTTGAAATAAATCAAGCGTAAATTTAAGGATTTCTGAGAAAATACCAAGTTAAAGCATATATGGTCATTATTGCATTATTTAGTGTAAAATCTACTTGTAAAATATATATTTTACACGTAGATAACTGTGTTAAAAGATTTAGAAAACTTACTTATATATTTATACCACAAAGATTAATATTTAATAATATTATTAATTTTATTTATCCTAAAACTTTCAAATACTAAAATGGTATTCTTTGCTCTTGTACAATCAGTGTTGCAGTATGATGTAATTGCATGGGGCAGCATTTATGAGACTAACTTGTATCCGATAATAATAACACAAAAAATGATTATTAAAGTTATTCTTTAAAAACCAAAAGATTTTCCAACAAGTGAAATATTCGATAAATTTAAGGTCCTACCTGTTTTTAAATTAATTGGAAGGTTTGCCATTTTAAAAGTTTTTAAAGAATCCTAACTGTCCTCAACGAGAAGTTTAAGACCTAGAACATCTGGGAATATATATGTACCTAGATGCAACACGACAGCTGCACAACACCATTATGAATACTTAGGTCCTAAGCTATTCAACGATTTACCCAATATAATAAAAAAGTGAAAAAACTATTAAAAATTTTTAAAAACTAACATTACTTTTTTTTACAGAAAACCTACACAATGATCGATGATTTTCAGATATACATATAAATAACAATACATTAATTTATTAATGTATTGTTATTTTTTTAACTTTTGTCCTTTTAATACTTCGACGGCCGGCATAGTCCAGTGGTAACGCATTGGACTGCCATTCCGAAGGTCGCGGGTTCGAACCCGGCGTGCGCAAATAAATTTTATTTGATTAATTTGTGTTATTTCACAATTAATTAATTAAAATAATATATAGTATATTTGCGGCACGTTCCAGAGTGGAAGATACTACCAGTATCGCCCTGGTGTAAGACCACCATTCAGAATTGAAACGTTGCTCCAAATGGCTTTAGCCGTGTTTAGTGACTAGATCTGAATAGCCAGGTACTTCCCCACCTTCCTCTTTCCCTTCCCCACTTACCTTCAGCCTCACAACATCCCCCGATTGGGGATGCCATAGTCTCACTGGCTCCAGACGGGAGCAGTTGGGACTCTTGTGAGGTATTCACTATAAAAAAATAAAAAAAAAAACTTAGATACCGTATTTTTGTTGTAATCCCGATGCCTACTATTTATGACCACCTTAACTATTTATAAATATTATGTATTTAATTAGTCAATCGATTAGCTCCCCAGCTAGACCTGAGATTTCTCTACTAACTGGGTAATTGTAATGTTCAATGAATATCATATATAGTAAAAATTATTCTGTATTTACTTTATTTATACAAAAAAATCTCATTTACATATATTAATAATGACAGTTGTGGTTGCATTTCGTTACAGAACGGACGAACTTTAATAATTTAATGAATAGATAGTCATCAATGTGACTTACCACCATTGTTGAGTCGTGTTGTAAGACCTCTAATAATACCTATGTAACCTCACAACATATCTATAATAAACCTGACAAATCCCGTGTACAAAATGAAATCAATTTTGTTTTAATGCCGCACAGAATTTTAAACTGTATTTTTTGCAGCACTAGTTCAAATGCTTTGTCACAAAACCAAACTAGTCGTCACTTTTTCAATTCTTTCTTTTTTTTCAGGAATTGAAAATACCACGGTGTGATTTTATATGGTATTCATAAAAGATCTTCTAGTTCCTAAAGGTTTATTGTCCTGATCTATCACCGTGAATTTCAATTAAATAAGTTTGCCTTAAATCAAAATAACATTTAGATAGGTTGTGGGAAAATTTTTAACATTGATCTTTAGATATTTATTCACAAATTCTGATTCAAATAATAAAATGAATTCCTATTTCTGAGTCCGGACCTGCTGATATCAGGTGAAGGAAGCTTCTCTTACACTTTACGACGGTTCGGGTATTTGATTTAGACAAAGGCGGAGAAATATTATATTGGAACATAAAAATACAAGATTTTAAAGCGATGTTTCGATTTAATAATACACATTTGAAAATACGAGAAATTCTAGAATCCGAGCATACGATTTTTCTAAGGATTATCATATTTTGCACTATTTTCCCGGAGAATGAAAGATGGTGCACAAATCATTAGATTGAAAAGAACAGTGATTTACTACTGCTGCTGGGTGGTTTCTTCATATTATTTATGGAACTAGAAATGCAAATCGCTGGAACAAAAAAATATTCGTAAAATAATTTGTGATTCATGTTACGAAATAGAATTCATAGCCCAGCAAGAGTAATAGGACACTTTGTCTGTTTTTTTTTTTTAATAAAATTTTGTCGGTCTCTTTATCGGTTAGAAAAAAAGTTATGATAACAAAACTCACGGAAAATTTAGCATCTTCTGAAAGAAATATTTTAATTGTTATTGATTTCCCTGACGTTCAATAGAAATTAAAAAAATAACATTTAAAAGTTAAGGTATTTTTTCAGAGGATTTTCTTAACATTTTTGTTGAACTATTGATGCAGAATTTTTATATTTATTTCAGAATAATGACAACAAATATCAGTCCAGTGATACGAGATATTATAAAGTATTAATTCTTATGAATTATAAAGGTTAATGCAGAAAATCAAACGTATTCGTACTTGTGGTCCGCCACGTCTATGGGAAACTGTAAATTCTTCAAAGAAAGTCGGAGTATTAAATGCGGCAGCCTGTGCGGTTTTTCCAGGAGATTCCCTTATAGGCTATTATTTATACTGCGGGTTTATCACTGCACGATAAATTGTACGTTTTTGACATGTGCATAAACTGGATGCTCGTGAAAGAGACTAGTTAATCGCCTATTATGAATGTCCACCGCGCGAGTGAGGGAAGAGATTTTACCTCCCGACCACGATAAGGTTTATGGAGATGTAGCACTGAGAAGCATTAAAACCCCATTTACACACGGAAATCTGCGGGATTATTTTATGTTATTTTTTCTTGCGGAGGTATGTGACTTCATTTAGATTGTTCCATCATCTCAAAAAGCATGATGGAGATAAGGCATTCCATAATCCATTCTAGTTCAATTTCTTACATCCATGAACATAAATTGCTATCCATCTATTCGATTGTTCGCTTTCGTGCTGCATACAAAGTAACCAAATATTCCCCCAAAGGTTAAATTCAAAATATTTATTTAGTATTTTACGACCTTCTGTTTTCCTCAACCTTCAGAACTACGCCGCTATACTACGAGTGTTCGGGAAGTATTTTTGTAAAAGCATTCAAAATGTGTACAAATATTTTAACAAACCTATCAGCTCTCTTTGTTTTGGCACCCGGAAAATGGAAACGTGGTTTTAAATCTTAGGGGGATGATTTTGTTTTGCGGAAACCTGATTTGAATTTGAAAAAGGCATGGTATTTTACAACTGTACGCGCTTCTAAAAAATATTATGGAACTGAAAAATAATTTGCAGTAATCATTCGGTTTCATCACGGAAAGCATATATTATTTTAAAAGAAGAAACTTGAACGGAAGTTATTTGAGGGTAGCTTTAGAAAATCATACTTCAATTCTTAGAATGATTCTGTTATGAATCATTTTCAGATACATTATTAAAAATGTCTATCTTAAATATTTGAAAAGTATATAAATAAGATTCTCTTTCAACTAAAATTGTCAGGAAAATGTCAGAATTTGATGGAGCCTGTCAAAAAACCTTCCTGTCAAATTATTTGTATTTTCCCGTTGCTTCCCTTTGCATTACTTACGACAATGTTCGAATTTTGTTTTCCCATTTGATGGTTGATTAGTTTGCGATAGTTAACCTGCCAAATAAACTTTCGTAATGAAAATATTCATCAAAATGTTTTCACAAAAGTTACTTTATATACCTATTATATAATTCACAGTGGCGCTTGATGAAAAAATATCAAACACCCTTTTAATGTTGTTATGCAGCATGGAATGAGGATATCATAAAAAATATGAAGTTACTCTAACACGACCTGCAGTCAACAAACATGAAGATGTGAAAATCAACAAACGTAGTCAACCAACATGAAGATGAGAGAATCAATAAACATGATGATGAAGAAATTAGTCAACAAACATGAAGATGATGAAATCAACAAACATAGTTAACAAACATGAAGATGAAGAAATCAACAAACATGAAAATGATGAAAATAAAATAAGTTAACTAACGTAATAAAATAGTCATTAATAAAATATAAATAAAAATGAAACAAACGCGTGTTTTTTTATTAACAGGGGCGTGTTTTGACAACGTTTATGATTTTCAAGCGCGATTCGTTTTTGGTTGAATTTTTTATTTACGAAATTTTATTTGCTCATATTTTTGATAACAATAAGAATAACGAATACCATTAAATTACCTAGGTATGGCTTACATGGAATTTGAGGAATGGTATTCTAATAGAGATAATTACATAATTAGAGACGTGACAGATAATTAATAATTGTACAGTCAAATTTTCAATTAGAATTTGATTGGCTCTCGTGTAACAAAGTGTTGGATTGCTCAGAAATTACATGTTACAATTATTACGATGTACCTCCACATACTATGTAGATATGTTCTAGCCTGTACTTTTGAAATAAGTAAGCACTAATACAGACGTAAGTGGTAAAAAAGGATTACAATAGTGTATGAAAGTAACCAATTTGCAAATTATATTCCAATCTCTTTTCCGTACAATAACGTCACAAGAAGATTTTTTTTCTGAATATGAAGCAATAATAATTTACGAATGACATGATTTATAGTCCTGTTTTGAACTGCCGGGGGCTCAGAATGCGAGGATAAAAAATACATCGAAAGATACCGAAAAAAAAAGATTCACAGGAAGTTGGGGGTCTGCGAGCACATCCGAAATAAAGTTAATGGATTTATAGCGAGCGAGATTACAACGGTTGCCGGGCGGTCTGTGTTACTGTGTTCTGTGTTATGATAATGTGTTTATGCTTACTGTGCCGTTACAAAACGCCCTTTGCTCTGACACTATTTAATATCTCAAATTGGTTATAATCATTATTCATAGTCGCAAAGCGCAGCGAAAATGATGCAATGAATCAGTAAATTGTTTAAATGGACGAACAAACATGAAAGCGGGTTAAAATTGTGGGTGATTCTGATCACCTTGGTCCAGTATTAAAGCACGGAGTTGTACATGGTGATTAAATTTCAGTTTATAACGTTATTTTATGAAAAATATACAAAATGTAACATTAGCCTACGTTGTTTTTTTATCAATGGAAAATTTGGTATCATTAATTAATTATAAAAATGATTTCTAGCAAATGGTGCCTCTAGACCTTCTGCAGCAGTTGATTCGTTTCCGATAATTTTCGATGATTTTTCGTAAGCTTCGGGATCTACCTCAGCTACAACTGGGCCATAACTGATGGTGACAAATCGCATGACCTTGGCTCATTGTTAAATTGTTCACTCAGTAGGATGATTATATTGATCACAATCTTTCAGTTAAGCGTCAATACACAGTTCGTACAGAAGTGTTATTGGTGAAAATTTAACGCGTTGGGCAGTGATCTAACGATCCATTTAGTAAATGTGTATCAAACTAACATTTGATGTGTTAAACACTCGCCATTAATGACAGCTTTCTACTTAACATCGTTGAACAGAATATTAAACTCGAATTGGATAACACTCAACAAAATCAATCGATGTCATATTTCAAATTCAGCATTAACAAAATTATCTTGCAACTAAATTTTTTCATATTTTTAGCAACTTTTTTTTGAACCACTTTCTAAATAATTGGTTTTGTAACTTAGATAGTGGTGTGTAAAAGATGTTTTGTTATGTTGTTTTAGTGAATTATCTTGAATTTAGTGTAATTACCACTGCACATGAGACAATAATATGTTGAATGGAAGGAAGGACTCACCATTAGGAACATTGGTACTCGTTTCTTCCTGTTTTTTTCTTCTCACAGCAATGGCACTGAACACATAACTGTTTGCACGATATTGGTGCTGATGTAAAGATGTAATAAAATAAGCGAGGTATCTCGCGTGGATGCGGTTTTTTTATAGAGAGCTATGCGGGATATTGAAACAGACTAACTACACAATGTGCACAGAAAGATGCAGGAATCGAAGTAGGTAGGACAAGGGAACCGTAACCATTATGGCGTAACCAGATAGTGTCTACGACAAACACATCAGAATTTTATTTATATGGGAAAACTATTGACTTTTTATAGAAGTCTAAATAATTATTCGTTTTTTTTTAGAATAAAATTTTGAAGGTTATTTTTATTTTTTTTTATTTGATATATATAAGTGGGTACAAGATATAATATGAGTACATAAAAAATATATTTACATTACAAAATATATTTATGTTCGCAATTTCACCAATGAAGAAACTGGTTCTTGTGCTTTGTGCGTACCCATCCATATTATAATATATCATTGAGAAGAACACAATACTGACGAAATATGAAACAGAACAAAACACAAAATTAACTTAATCTATTCTTAATTTTTTTCAGAGGATGTTTTTTTATAATGCACTTTAAATTTATCTTTTAAAAGTCATATACGTGGGAAGTTGAAATAGTCATGTTATTAATAAATCACATATAATGACACTGGATTTTTTCGATTGAATTTGGTAGACATTAAAATATCGCAAGAAAAGACAATATTAAAAAAGCCAAGTCGCAAAGGTCATAAGTCTAAAAATTTTCTCTAATACATTCACAAATTCATATATTAATATTCTAATTCGTGAAATAAATTTGAAACGAACGATAAAACCCCGTTCTCCAGTTCTGCAAGGAATTAAGAAATTAAATGTTTCTTTCAATATTTAAAGGAATTGAAAATAAGCAGAGCCTTTTAATGCTTTTTATTTAATCCACAACGTTCCGTTAATTTAAGAAGGCTTCTTCAAATTTGCGAAAGAATTTTGTTTTAAAATTCAGAATGAAAATTGTATGTAATTATTCATTCGTGGCACGGTTCGGGTTTTTTCGTTAGAATTAATGTATTTATATTTTTAATTTTTCCACAGTCTGCGCTGTTTAGACATACTGATAAAATATATGAAAAACGAGGAAGCTTTAAACAAATCCATCCGAAGCCAGAATTTCCCTTTCATATCTTAGCTCGAAATTTGTAGGTTATGGCCTAATTAATCCTTCCACGAAAATGCCTTTGAAATGTAAATAGATGACTTAATTCAAAGAAATTCTTAAATTAAAACAATATTGGAGTAATTCATTAAAAGTCCTTTGAAAAACATGGCAGATGAACAGCATTCGTTCTTTTTACGAAAGAAAAGTAAGTCATGAGTCATGATCAACGTCAGAGAATTTTGTTATCTTTGGAACATTTCGCGGTAAAGGATCGAGACATGTCACTTACCGTACAAAGGCATCTGAAATGTCATCGCAACAGAATCTATCACTGTCATGCGCTGGTTGCTGGTGTTCTGAGAGCACTGACATCCGCGCCTATTGATTTACTTTCTTCTCGCAGGTTCTGTGCTCCGTGCAGCACCCGCTAAGGGGTGGGGTCGCGGAGGCAAACAGAGTGATGAATTTTTGATTATTTATCAATAAAACTTGAGATATGACTACTTTATCCAGGGTATTTTCGTGCCTATTTTTTAAATGGCTGGTTACACGGGAGTTTGGGTTTGAAGATAAATTACCCCAACGCTAGTCTTTCCGCGTTGAGGAGATCTCAATTTCATCGAATTGGTGCCATTTGTTCACAATAATGGGTTCTGCTGAAGAGGTAAAACACGTACATGTTATTAATATTATCGAAAAACAGAAAATTAGCTTCATGAGCAACCGCTGATTTCAATTGAATACGTTGGAGTGAGAGATGTGTTGATTCTAACCTGCTGCTTTGTGCAGAAACCTACTCCCAAAGGAGAAACAATATACTCCAACCAATCTGATATGTAAATTCCCATTTTTTTAAAAGACAAATTAAGTGTTTCACTAATCAGGCTTTGAGTAGCTATTTAATGTGCATTAACCGTGAGCTGTAGATTATTTTGGATATATCTATTTTGGATACCTACTCTCTTGGAGGTCTCTGGAAGTCAAATGATGATATAATTCACATAATAATATCAAAAGTATAATGAAAAGTATTTTATTAGATAGTTTTGCAAACAACAACCTTGGTGAACTTTATGAAGAACTAGCATAATTTGAGAATAATCTTTTGTTCGCGTATAATGAATCTCAAAGAAAGTTCCATTCTTTCATCCATTAGACTTATATTATTATGAAAGCAGAAATTCATTAATCTTCGGCAGATTTCTTGCCAAATCCCCAGCAGAATAGTTTCCCTCTACGAGGGAGAATGGAAGAAAACACCTCGGCGGCAAAAACAACGGAATCATCTTAAGTTTTTCCCGCCATTTGCCACCGTAAATGAATTTCTAGCGCCATCTTTCCGAAGTCATTTTGGCTTTGATGAATAAATACTAAGGATGTGGTACTCAGATGAGGTTCATTAAAACACTATTAATTATATTTATTATTTGTACACTGTATTGGTTTCATCTCAATTTTTTTTAAATGAAACCTTAGGGCCACGGACCTCACTATGGCTGGAAGATTCTAGCAGAGTGAAATCGTAACATAACTTTACAATATCGGATCGATAAGCGTAATTCCGATGATTTTGTACCGACTTTCCGAGTACGGTCACATTGGTGATAGCCAGACCGATACAGATAACGCAATAAATCATACATTGACATGCGCCAGGAACACTGGAGGTATTATCGACATTCCGAATGAACAATAAAAATGAGTAAATTAGTTAATGATATCTCTATTTACAACTTGTAACGTGAAAATATTGCGTGTCTGCAATTTTTTCAGTTCAAAGAGCTTCGTTAGTTCATCTCCGTTCGTAAATAAGCCAGTAATTTCGCTTAATGAGCGATACTATTAAAAACGATGTGTATATTGGTAATTAACTAAAGCTTATCTGATATTATGGAGGCCACGCTACAATCGAATCCATCGTCGGTTGGAATATTTCTCATTAATCGTTGACCGTGTTCGCAAATATCGCTAACTTATGCCCATAGATGACTAATTTGTTGAATGTCTTATTGATATAGGCCTTTATCCAGTCCCTAGACTTTCAGAACTGAAATATTCAATCAATGATGTCCACTCAATTTCTTGACTTATAGTATTATATTCATATGAAATAAATTAGTATTATTATTATTAAGGCGTGTTATATTATACAGGGTATCCGGAGGTAAAGTGCTCTTACTTGGAGAAATTATTACACATCGGTATTATCAGCGTCAGGCATTGTCTGTATCCTTGAAAAGTAAAATTGACAAAATGAAACAGAAAACTGACACAAATAAATCTATTAATAACGATGCGAACTTAAAATAATGAAAACTTATATTATTTCACTCGCGATATCATGCATCCGATATGAATAGGACACACTTGAATGTTCCTAATAAAATTCTTTTATAAGCACTTGCCGTCCGTCTTCCGTTAGTGACAATAAGAAGGAGTAGACAACGCAAAGGGCTACTCCTCGTCGGAGAAGCGTACACTGATACACAAATACAGGAGTAAAAAAAATAAAGGATTGGATGCAATACGATTGATATTATGAAGAATGTAGTATTTTCATGCGAACCATCTGGAACCAGTGAGACTATGGCATCCCCAATTGGTGTACATTGTAAGGCTGAAGGTAAGGGTTTGGGGGGTGGGGGATAGAGAGAGTTTCTTCTACCCTCAACACGCGCGCCGGGATTTGAACCCGACATCTTCGGATTGCTAGACGAGAGCCTTACCCCTCGACCAGGGAAGCCGTCAAGTACTGAGATATGAATAAGGAATGTATAATTAAATTATATTTGAATACTTTCATTTAAATTCCACGTCCTTCGCATATTTAGAAAGTTATATAATCACCATAAGCATTCCAATTCCAGAAAGAAAAAAACTAGAAAATAAGGCGTTTTGCGATAATGCGGTCGTTCTAAGAATTCCACACAACTTCACCAAGTTGCCGGGAAATGTGTTGGAGCCACGATACCACGGAGGGTCCATTCACCACCAGGGAGAAAGGTGTCATGCTGGCATCCGCAGACAAAACTGGAAAACAATGTCCGCAAAGGTCACCGACTTGAAAAGGTGACCGACCGAAACGGAATATTTTCTTCTGTTATAGTTACGACAGAAAACGGAATCGAAACTGGAACCGAAATAAAAAATAAAAAAACTATTGGTTTATTTTTATCGCTTTTTGTTTCGTTGTTGCGAAACAGTTCTTTAATGTACGCCGTAGGTTCATTAAATAAACTGTTAACTGTAGGAAATAAATGAGTAAATTCTTTAATAATCTTTATGTTGTACAATCGCAATACAATAACTTATTATTATTTAACGATAAACTTTGATTAAAATTCATTTAATTTTACAATTACAAACCCTGTCAACTTTTATAAAACAGCTTATTAAAATAGTTTTGAAGTTATTCCAGAGCCATACACACGCCCGCGAGTAAAGCTGGACGTGGTACGATACATCACAGGCAGGTTTAGGCTACGTCCAAAAATTTTCCGAAACCAAAAATTCGGTCACTTTACCATCGGTTGATCAGTGCAGTTGTCCAATCCCGAAAAATAAGTCATTTTATTTCACTAAAAAAATTACGATAATGAAGGTATTTTTATGTTGACGAATATATTTTCTATAAAGATTTAAAATGTGCCATTTTCGATTTTCTGTCAAAAACACGTTTGTTTTTATTAGTAACTATGGCGGCATTGACACACGCGCAGGGCGACGTTTTTCTTTTTCAATAGTACTGCGTTAAAACACGCACGGGTTTGTAACGCTAATTCTTTTTCTAAACTCGTGTTCAATTCAAAGCGCGCGTCCTCTAATCGTTCATCGGTTTATAATTACAAAGCGCATTTATTGAGCGCGTTGCGGTATGCGCTGCAAACCCGTGCACGATTGGACGACGCGCTCCTTCAATTGAACACGAGTTTAGAAAGAGAATTAGCGTAACAAACCCGTGCGTGTTTCAGTGTAGTACTACGTCTTATTGAACACGGAAAAAAGGAAATATGGCACAGGGTGACGTTGGTGGCAGTCGTTTTACCAAACGGTAGCTTTTTCTATGACCATGTTCCATGTGTAATGACGTTGTAGCCAGTAGGATTGTTTCGGAATGTTCGGTTTTAGATCGTTTTGAAAATCAATAACAAAAAGGTTTTCGAGAATGTAAAATATAATCGTAAACATTGGTTCTGGAGATTCGAAATGTGTAAAATGGGCTAATCCACATTTAATCTCAAATCCATAAAGAAATAGCGACGGTTTATTTGTAGAAATGGATCGATTTCTTTGTCTCCGTATCCATAAAATATCCTTCACAAAACTTTTATTCTGAGTGGTAGTAATACGTCAATATGCAGAGAGTCTTATTTTATTGAAATGTACCTAAGTTTATTTAATGCTAATAAGTTTCTTACGACTAACTGGCTGCTTTCGCCGATCAAAACTAAATAAAAAAACTGTAAATTCATCTCGGTTCTGTGCTTCCACAACAATTAATATACATATAAATTAATTTAAAACTTTGTCTTTTCGTTCCTCTCTAAGTATCACCATACTAAGAATCTCAGTTGATCTATCTAGAAATTGAAACATTGCTTTCTGTTTTATTTCCGAATATTCTCCATATTATCAGCGTGGTAAAGAAGTTTTTTGATCGATGAGTTTTTTGGGAGAGGGATACAGTGATGGACGTTTTGAGAAAACCAGTAGGGAACGAAGAGGGGCTCGACATTGGTTGGAGGTGAGAGAAATATGTAGCGGAAACGATGTAATAAGGGAAAATTGCCATTTGCGAAATAGTGTGTACGCGCAGTGCGAGTAATAAATATTTAATTTAATTTTGTAGTCAAAAGGTTTGTCACAAAATCTCAATAGTCATAAAAAAACCGTAGATTGTCTTCCTTGGGCATCTCCGACTTCTTCCACCATGCACTACTGTATACCACAATGTTACTGTTAAAAAAGTACATTAAATTGATTTTAATTCGACTCAGTATCTCATTCCCGTGCAGAGATGTTGCGTTAAGTATCCCTCGGGCGTACTCGACTTCTTCTACAATTCAAACCACCCTACAAACACTTCTGGCACTAATAAGAACAAACTTTGAAATTTTCAGCGATATCGGTTGACTACTTTTCGAGTTTAGCAAGTGCAAACATACGCAGGCTATATGTACATACGCTATATATTAATTTAATATAATATAGAAGGAACTTGCCTCTACTTAAGTCAAAGTAGAAGCGCTCTCCAACTGACGATTTGTGGCACACTCACCCAGTGTTTGGGAAACTAATAAGGCTGACCGGGGCGCAGTTCCGCTCTATCGGACAAAAGGATGTATTGAGGAAGCGCAGAGGAAGTATTCTAATTCGGGAGAATTGCCCTGAAAGTTTCCCTGGAACGGCTGATGCTGCCATCTAATGAAAGAAGAGTGATGTATTTGGGAAATGTTGACTTTTATCCATTTATATTTTGTTTCATGGTTTTACTTTTTTGCTTACTCATACCAGTCATTTTCAGGATGTACTTCTTTATTCTAAAGGGTTAAAATTGCAATTCGTAAACATACCCATATATATTTATAATTTAGGAGACGGGTACGGGTATCGTCGCCCCGGCAACCATTAATTGGATAACCAACACCTCTGCCGTAGGTCACCTGATGAGGTTCACTACGTTTGGTGACTGAGCAGGGTTGTCCGTGTTCATGGGGTGAGGATTGTCTAGGTCTTGGCGGAGAATGCGTCTGCCCCCCAACTGTGTGGCGGGCTGGATTTGGAGAGACTGGTTGAATTAGATATTTTTACCTCTCCAGCAGGACTCTCTCGACCATCGCCTTGCATCTGTTACTCCTGGACACAACCTCCAGTTTCTTACACACCCAAAGATATTAGAAGAACGAGATGTGCTATGCGCAGTTCGTACTGAGTGGAATTGTTTTGCCGAGTGTCGCCGGTTTTGTTCACCAATACTACTGCACACCTTCGCTTACGCTGAGGCATCGCTAAGGTATCCGCACTAATACATAGAACAGATTTCTGTGCGTACACGTCCCAATACCGTTCAAAGTACCCTAATTAGGTAGTACTCCGGCTACGGTCCGGCGGCCAACATAGCATATCTCGTTCTTCTAATATCTTTGTACACACCCCTCATTCCTTTTTACTTAACAGATTTTCTCTCATTCCTTTCCTTTGACACACTTACGACACAGCACCCCCAAAAATGACACAAGCCCTGAAGCAAATTATTTTCCTCGGAGTCTCCTGGGTGGAGCTCATGTGAAAAAAATATACCCGCTTTTTTAGTGAACCGTTTCCTTTGAAATTATTCTTTTCTTTAAATTCCAGAACGTTCAACTTTGCCGCTCCACGCTAATATAGATCCTTAGTTACATGGTTCGTATTTGTAGAGAGCTTTCTGGAACCGTTAATGGTTCATACTCTTTAATGGGTTCAATGAACAAGACTTATACCATTTATGTTAGAGTGCAGACGGAACTTGTCTTGTATCTAGTGGCTATTTAACTCTTTTTCAGTTTTCGCACAAATCATTTTTTGTGATTTCCGTGGGAAAAGAATTTTTTTTAGTTCTTGTAGGTTCAATATTTCTAATGATGCAAATGTGTTGATTTTTTTGTAAACGAGATGAACATTCCTGTTTATCTTAATATTTCCTTTTTGAGCAGAGTTTTGTATTGTTTTGTCTCGTATTCAAACCGATATCTTCATGTGGATTTTGTTAAGTTCCTTCGTGAAGATCGCTAGATGTCATTAAACGTTCGATTTGAACTGCAATTACTTATTTCTTACTAACCGTCATAATTATAAAAAAACCACCTTGTAATGAGGTTTTGACGGAACACACATGGAATTGCTTGCCGTCTACATGCTTCTTAAAAATATATTTATATCGTAAAGGGACATCGTAAATTCAAAATGCACAAGGGAATAACAGATCTAGACCAATAGAAGAAATCCTTTGGTAAACCATTTTCAAGTTTCTTGTGGAGGTTGAGTCTACAATACGCTTTGCAAATCTTCTTGCAAAATCATACATTCTGTCATTGCTTTATTAATGGACTAAAATAAAAATAAAAACATACTATTAAAACTTCTTAATGCTTGTGAATTAAACAATATCCCAATTCAATTTGGGAGGCGCTGTAAGGGCGCTGCCTCCCCAGGAACCATTCATTGATTGACAAACACCCCAAGTGTTTATTTAAGTAAGGTGACTTAACAGGAGTGCCCGGTTTCATGGGTGTGAGGTTTGTGCAGGTCTCGGCGGTGGATGCATCTTCCCACTGACTGCATGGCGTGCCGGATCAGTATAGATCGATTGAGGGACTATTTGACCTTTCCAGCCGGAGTCTCTCGAACCATTGCCTTGTACTGCAGTAGGAGGGATGATTCACACGTCTCTCCTGGATACACTGATCCTTGGATCACTGTTATTTTCTTTCTCAGAACTTCCTCCCCTGTCCCCTAAGATACCATATGGCCTATAGAAAATTATTTTTTTCCAGACCTCCCGTGTGGAGTTAAAGTAAAAAAAGTATTCATATATTTTTATCACTACAAATAATTGAAGCTAAGGTCAGGATTGATTTCTGGTGTGTGCAAAATTCTGTAGAAATTAGATCCGACAAGTTTGATAAGAATATTTTTTTTCCAAGGTTCCTCTTTCGACTTGAGCTAAGTTTCATTGTGAATATATTATCCAGGCGAGGAAAGTGAAGGTAGGCAGTTAGTTATATAATTATTAAGCCTATTAGACAGTCTTAGGTTTATTTTTTGAAACGCGACGGGAGGCATCTTAAAATTTAATTAAAAACACAAACTTTCAAATTATTATACGGAAAGCTTCACATTACGAGATTATTTCAAAGCAGGAGATATTAAATAATTCTGAGGTTTTACATATAAGTTGTAATGAGTAATGTCTTACGAGTAGATATTAAAATAAGAAACATAAGAATGATAGTTACATTCCTCCTCCTTTAAACCGTGTGTATATTTGAAAATACCTAGATTTCAGATCTTTTTCCAGATGTGTTTCAATTGCTGGTATGACTGGTTTTACACAATATTTTTTAATTATTGAAGACAATATTAGCGATTACTAAACGAAAATTTGAAACATAAAAATCAGAAAAAAGATACGGTCGCATATGACATGACATGAACCCAGAACCCTTGCCTTGCCGTGCCCCGGCAATCGAACCGAACCGGCAATCCCGAATCGAACAAGAAAGGTAAAACCTTAATCATTCCACTAACAACACGCATCGCTTTTTTAAAATCAGTTTTAAAAAATTGATACATAAATAAATACTCTATTTGTTGTTTTGTATTTCAATATAATCTGTTTACAGTTCAACAGAATTATTATTATCCACGAAAAACATGACACGGAATTAATTGAATTAGTTCTGGAATTACCAACTATCCATTATTATAATTAATAATATTTCGAAATTAATGTTTGCCACAAAATTGTATCGCTAAACATTATTCATGCGAATGTATAAGCTAATTTACCTATCTAATCAATTTACTAAAAGCTTTTGTTTACGCAAAATATTTAAACATATCTCGTGGCCCAAGAGTTGTGACGCATATTCGAATATTAGAACACTGTCCGTTGTTTGCTAGTATGCTTATGTCATCGAGCGAGTCAGATAAGAGCCTCGAAATTCACTCGCCCGACTAAATTATCAGTCATAACTCCTTAACAGAAATGGTTGCAAGAGTTGTAAGTTCGTCGTTGTGTAGATCTTGAAGTGCTTTAAAAAGTAGACGTAAAATTATTAAAATTGTGCCTGGTAATAGTTTAAAACATTATAAATTTGCCGTTTTCAAATAACATGAATTATTAATTATTATTTTTTTGGTAAATTAATGTTTTTAAGACAAGATTTTTTTTATGCATAGCACAAAGGATAACAATTATTTTTATAAGCAATAATTGTTCGCCTGAAACACTCATCCACATTGAAAAATCTCCTGATAAAAGATACATGACGCCAACAATTTGTCTCAACGCCATCTAGTGAGAGATTTAGCACTTACAATGCCTTTCTCATATAAAATAAAGTTGGTTGTTTTCAGGTGAAAAAATGTAACAAGCAGTAATTGTTGAATGAAACACTAGCATATATTGAATAATTTCGCGGGTAAGAGATAAGCCTCCATAGCTCAGTGGTCAGAGCTGTCGACCGGAAATCGAAGGGACACGGGTTCGAGTCCCGTTGGCGTCATGTATCTTTTATCAGGAGATTTTTCAATGTGGATGAGTGTTTCAGGCGAACAATTATTGCTTATAAAAATAACATGAATTATATTTCACCATTCTGTACTGAATTTAATGTCATTGTAAGATTCACCAAAAGAAAATAAATGCATGCACGGAAATGTGACTTACGTTTTTTCTATAAATTATACCCAGTGACGAACGAAAGACATTTTCAAGCAAAAAAGTAACGGCAGCGTAGTATTTCCGACCCAATTTAATAAAAACATTTGTTACATATTGATTTTTTTTGTGAATACTGCACAAGAGTTCCAACTGCTCTCAAACGACTGGAGCCAGTGAGTCTATGGTATCCCCAGTTATATGGCTATGTTGTGAGGTTGAAGGTATCGGGGAAGGGGTAGAGAGGGGAAGAGGAAGATGTGGGAGTACCTGGCTATTTAGATCTGGTCACCAAACCCGGCTAAACCCATTTCAAGCAACGTTTCAAATCTGAATGATAGTCTTACACCACAGCGATATTGAAAGTATCTTCCACTCTGGAAGTGCCGCAAGTATACTATATATTATTTTAAAATGAATAAATTGTGTAATAAAACAAATTCATAAAATAAAATTTACATGCGCACTTCTGCATTTGAACCCGCGACCTTCGGCTTGCTAGTCGAGAGCCTTACCCCTCGACCACGGAGAAGGTTTGTCGGGAAACTTATTTACCGCGTAAGGCAACGTTTCTTGGATTTCTCAATTTGGCAAATTAAGTATATTTTAATGGAAGTTTATCATTTCTATAAATAACTTTTTAAAATTTTAATTCAAGTTATATCTTTCTTAATTCGGTGCTGTCATGTGTAAACCTGTTCGTCGGTCCCTTGTGTGATTACATATATTAAATATTATATATTAATTAAACCTAGTGTGATCCCGACTCCTATTCCAGTGAATCTTTATTACTTAAGTATTTTACATGTTTTAGTGAGTTCGGGTACTAACCCCGGTTATATCCGTCAACCTTCTTACCTGGAATGCTCGGTACAGATTTATCCTTGTCCCGAGAAGGCAAAACTAATCTGATACTAGATATGCCCTCTGGAAAAATGATCCTACTCTTAAATGAATTGCCCCTGGTGTCAACATTTTCCAAGTGATAATTGATGATTTTTAATTAATTTAATAATTTTCTTTAAAAAACTTTTGAGAGGCTGTACCCATCAATGTAACATATCATTGAAGAAGAAGATAATACTAATAAATCTAAAGAAAGCATGAAACACAGAAAAATAAAAAAAAAGATAATAGTCTCAACTAGGAATCGAACCTAAGACCTTTTCTCTATTGAATATTCATTTGTATTTTAAGAAAAAGTCAAAAAGATTCCTATACAAATAAAAATCAGATATGTTTATCCCAGACACTATCTAGGTTACAAACCAATGCTTTAGAACTTTGTAATCATTGAAAGAAATAGCTGCCGAAATATAATATCGTCAAAAATGATGTATAATAATTAGGTACAAATGGCCGAGTGGTCAGAGGCGTTCTCCCGGTAAGACAGAGATGCAGGGTTCGATTCCTATGCGAGACCGTTACCTTTTATTCTGGATTTTGTTCTCTTTAAGTTTTCTTTTTGATTTATTAGTATTATTCTTCATTGAATCAAATAACTTAACGTTTGGCATTTCACATATCTAATTTTCTACGTTCCGTTTCCGTTATCTTAAATCTACTGCACCCACTTTATTATTCAAGCAAGCCTTAGATTGACTAGATGCCAAACTTTGACTAAGATTTTCAATATTATTGTACTTACCAGCCAGAAAAAAGTTTGTCAAAAGAATGGAAAAATTGACGTTTCTTTCTACAAATTGAATTCCTAATTTTGGATTGAAAAAAATGATTATGTAAAATATTATATGGTTTATAATTAAAAACATATGTATTTTAGTACATCCTTATTAATCTTGTGATTTCAGTGGACATTTTGGTTTTGATTTATCAAGTATGAGGAAATTAGAAACACGCTATTTGGATTACGATTATCGATTAATAATGTAATATAAAATTGTTATTGGAAGGTTTTTCTGAAAATGTATTTGAAAAATAAAATAAATAAATTACAACGGGTACACTTATAGCAGTCACTCGACTGACCAAATTAAGGCGAAGCTTCGCCAAATCAATATTTCCATTAATCTTTAAGCCGAATCGGTGTACATCATAAATAACAAAATTTGCATTTGATAAATTGAGGCCTTTCCTACCGTTTCGCTTAAGTAAAATTAAAATAAATATAGTAATGAGACGCCCCGCAAGTGCCCGAATACGTTCTCGCTCAAACCTAGTACGACATCCCTATCTACAAACGGAGGTCATCGTAGATCTCTTATTGGGCTCGCAGTTCACCAATCACTGGCTCGCCTTTTCGTTTCTTACCGAATGATGTATCGCGGACGGTCTATATAAGCGAGTGCACGGCCTTGAACCAAACAGAGATCCTGAGCCGGCCGTAGGCTAGAGACCTGATAATCTTAACGAGATGTGTCGTCCCTTCCAGCGAGGTCTTAAGCCATATGTATCGTCCCTTTCCGTACGGCTGAAGTGTTCCTAGAGTAAATTTTTATTTTTCGTATATAGTCGGAGATGTCGCACCATGTCGCCATCTCGCAAACGTGGAGCTCTAATAAAAACTGTTACAATACATTAATTACATAACAAAAAAATTAAGCGTAAACTACTAAAAAATGTACTTTTGAACGCGTATACAGAAAAAACAGTTTTAAAAAATACTGTGACTAAGATTATCTTTGCCAGTTTCCCTTGATGGATTTTTTATAACTTTCTTATAAAATGATTCACAAAATAAATTAAACCCACGTTTTCACTAGAAATCGAGCGTTTTTAGACTCTGTTTGCCAAGCGAATTTTATGCTTATCACCTATATTCGTTATATAAGGCACAAATTTTTGGCTTGTGTATTATCTTAATCCTTTACACTCATAACAAGTGGGCTAATGAAGTGCTTACTTCATAGAGATGGGTTTGTTTTCATAACCTGATTATTCTATGCAATCTATGGGATGAAATATGTATGGAGGTATATAATGTTGATAAAATGATGGGAATACAACGGAGTTACGACCTCAGAATTTGAATATGTTCCATTTTGAGAGTATAATAAATCAACGCAAAGGATTTGTTTTGACAGATGTATTATTGAACAGAAGAACAGAGGAGTGAAAGGGGGGTTAAAGAATGGCTTGAGAGGGAAAGGCGGAGGTGTTTGTGATTTGTTAATGATGGTGGATGAAGGTAATAAACTAGTGAAGAAGAATGTGTGGTATATCATTTATCGTACCGTGGAAATATAGCCTAAAAACGATAAATTATTATGAACTCTTGTTAGAATCTTGATTTGCGAAAGAGATATATTGTTATTGCTTATAACCTACCTAAAATCCTATAATAGCTTATAAGTACTCCAAGTTTCATAGTCTTGTAGATAACAGTTACACGACAAGAACAAGATCAGAACAAAGGATGATAGTACCAAAAGTGAATACATCGTTTGGACAACGTCCCATGTATTCCTGGCTCCTAAAGTGTATAATGGGTTCATGAAGTAAAGTTAAAACAGACCCTCTTCAAAAGCAAATTACCGTATGGCTGATAGAAAATGAGATCGGAAAGCTTTGTGAATGAAATTATTGTCTGACTGAAGAAAGAAAGACCCAGCAAAATCATTCCGACTTTTTCCCTATTATCGTATGTATATTTTTTATTTTTGTTTTTGTATTACGATATATGTACAACTTTGTATTATTGTTTTTATATTTTCTTATTTATGTTACCACCATAATACAAGCATTTGCCTAGTTTGGGGTATTAATAATAAATAAATATTCTACATCTACATCAATATTGACACGTAGCTTCTGGGTAATAGTTTTTTTAAATAACGGAATCGTAAATTAACGTTTTAATTTATAAAAGTAACACACTTTCGTAATTTTTCAAATTGTTATTCATGTCGCATTATCTTTTCTTTCTTCCTTTGTTAAAACATTTAAATTTTTTCTTTCTTTAATTTGCTATCACATAAGTATTTTTTCTTTCCTATGCTAACTAATACTCATTTCCTAAAACACAAGCGCCAGCTTACATTAAGAAAGTACATAAAAATGCACAAAAAATAACCGTAAATTATGTAAATAAAAAAATATTACTACGACATAAAGAAAAGAAAACTCATCTGAAACCTGAAGACCTCCGTGGTCGAGGAGATGAGCCAAATCCAAAATAAATTTTTATTTAATTAATTTGTGTTGTTTCACAATTTATTCATTAAAAATAATGTATTATGTCACTCTCCAGAGTGGAAATACACCTAGTATCTTCCGGGTAAAATATAACCGTTTAGAATATAAATGACTTTAGACAAGTTTGGTAATCAGATATGAATTAACCAATACTTCCCCTACTTTCTTCTTCCAAATTTCATTCTTCTCGCTAGTCTTGCCACTACCTTCAGCCTCACAACAAACCCCAATTCCATGCCATAGTCTCAATGGCTCTAAACGGTTGGGAACAGCTGGAACTATTGTGTGGTAAGCACTTAAAAATTAATACAAAAAACTGTTTTTAAAAAGCTTGTGCTTGACGTAAATAACTCTACGAATATTTCAAAGTGAATTTAAGCTTTTAAAGGTTTGCTCTCTCCATTTTTTGTCCCCGTTTTTTTTTGTTATGAAAACGATATTCGAAATTTGTTTTGCTCTTTAGTTTTTTACAGAAATAAGAAAACGAAATTCTTTTCGTACAGTGTTAAAAAAAGTTGAATCGTCAAATTATTAGACATTTTGCCGTGCAGATCTCTAGGGTGAATTTAATAAAAAACGGAAAGTTAACAAATTTTCACAAAAATACGGCTTTTTTATTAAACTAATTTCTTCGTACCAACTCATGAACTCGGGTCGCCGGGGTGATCTTATTAATATCTCGCTCTGATTTAGTAGTTCACGCGCTAGAAAAACTTTAAAGATAGTTCTAATGAATTTTATTTATCAAATCTGGAAAATCAATGGCATTTTCAAGAAAATAATTATCATTTTTGGGTTTCATAATACATTCTGGTTTTTTTTTCATGAATGGTAGTCAGTTAGCGCCAAACATTTGTCAGGTGAAAACTGGTCGCTATTATGTTTAACAGCTCGGCTGTGGAAAACAGGACTTTTTAATTTTTCCTATCCTCAAAAAGTAGCCTTCACTCAGCACCCTCAAAGACAATATAGGCCATTAGGGAAATTATTTTTCTCAGCGCCTCCTGTGTGGAGTTAATGTATAAATAAAAAAATAGTTCTTCATTTGATGGCGTCATGAAATGGTTATTATAAATGAGATTGGCATGGATACGGGCAATAACCACACTGTGAAATCTTCTGACAAGAGAGAAGAGTCATTCACCCCGGTTCAATTCTTCTCTCTTGTCAGATGATTTCACAGTGTGGTTATTGCCCGTATCCATGCCAATCTCATTTATAATAACCATTTCATGACGCCATCAAAAAAATAGTTCCTCATTTGATGGCGTCATGAAATGGTTATTATAAATGAGATTGGCATGGATACGGGCAATAACCACACTGTGAAATCTTCTGACAAGAGAGAAGGGTCATTCACCCCGGTTCAATTCTTCACCCATTAAAAATACCGTTCGGGCTCCTTCCCCGCTCAATCTTTCCTTACATCCGTGCTTGTTGTAATTATTGTTCATTAGTAAGGCCCAAAATCTTACATTATATTGATAATACTTTATACAAATTAACTATAGTTTATTGGTCACCATGAAACAGGCAGTTGCCTACAATGGTGATTCAATGTCTTGTAATTGTCAATTAAATACAATGTATTTTTTAAATAAATCGGTGTTTATATTTTTGATTGATAATAATTAAGTTGGAGAGTACCTGGATATTCAAATGCGGTCACCAAACACGGCTAATGCCGTCCCAACGGCCATAAATCTCAACAGGAGAAAGCTAAATACCCGAACTTATTTTTTTAACTATTTTGTGGCAAGAATTGAACCAGAAATCTTCTGGCCACGAGGTGTGAAGCGTGTGAGTAAAATAAACAAATTAGTATTCTCATAAACGTTCAGGCAATTATTATTCACCGGCAAGTTTGAATGGAAACGTGGTTACGGAATTGCGAATTTGTCTGATTGAATGCAGTATTTAAAATGAGATATTTGTTCAACCGTTTGTGTACCTTGCAAAAAATCCAACCGAATGATTGGCACGAGCGGAATGTCGACTGTCAACATGTTGCGAGGGCCTTAAGTAAGGGAATTAACTAACCAGATATTCCAAAACACGTTTCGCTATGAATATGTATTACGAACATACTGATATGATAATTACACACAAAACACCTGCAAAATCTTTTAAAACACGCAAATTATATAAAAACTCTAGTGAAGACGGCTTTGAAGGTCTAGCACAGTGAAATCGATAACTTTATAATATCGAATCAATAGGCGGAACTACCGACGATTTTATACCAATTTCCTATGCATGGTCACGATTATTGATGTTCATACCGATATTGATAACGCAATATATCATAATCGATATATACTGGCAACACTGACAGGTCTCTCTAATAATTGACATTCCTCAACGTCAGACGGCCACGGAAAAGCTTAACATACTAATAATCTAATTCAATGTCAAATTGAAATATTAATTTGAATGTACATTGTCAGTCAGCATATACTTTTTGATGCTAAAAATAGAGTTCATAAGGTCATTGAGCCATAACTAATAACTTTTATTCCTCGAAGCTGGTGAATTAATTAAGTCCATGGATCGTGTATACGATTTCTTTCAGTTCTAAGAGCTTAGTTAGTTCACCCCCATTCATTAAAAAGCCAGTTGCTTTGAATAACCAACGGAATTATCCAAAAAGTCGTGTATATTTACAGTTTTTCTACACTTTGCAAGCCGCGCTAAAAGTAGCGCGGATTTTGTCAACCGACTATCGGACCGTGAATTCTGATCGTGCTCGCAAATAACCAATCATAGATGACGTATTTCGTCAATACCTTATCGACGTAGGGCTTGATTGAACGTCCGCACTAAACCTCCCTGTAAAGCGGATCGAAGCTTTGTTAAAAGTATGATATTCAAATCTATTAGATTTTAAAACAAAACAAAAAGTTAGCCTTTGCTGAATTAAGCCAGAATTGTATGGATCAGAAAACAGATTTAATTTGTACCATAAGTTCTAGATAAATTTAAGACTCTTGAACACAGCGTTGAAGGACGGAGAGAGAAAAATTTAGAAATTGTGCAAGCGGGAATATTAATTTCTAGATATTAAAGACAGGGTTAGATAGAAGATAAAGTTACATGTGGCTATGAAGTATTGAATAGTGGAAATCGTTCAGTTTTCAGCCGAATTGTAAAATCGTAGATATTAAAAATGTTTTTTTCTTCAAATATATACAAGATACGACTTGTTTCGCTTCCTCTTTTATTTGGGTAAAATTTGAAATTTAATTTTGTTGAAGAAAAATCAAACGAAAACTTGAATTCTGTTCTCTTACAAAGAAAACATCATTTTTCTCATCTTGTACATAATATTTTGAACCACAGGAGAGAAAACATGAATAGGCATTATAAAGGCATAGAAAACAGAGTGAGATCTATTTTTTAAGCTCCAAAGATGAGTTATTGTTGAAAAAATACATAACCGCTCAAGAATGAACAACGAAGAAAATAATCGAAAACAGATTCATTTCTTTAACCCCTAACGTGCCGAGACATCTACAGCGGGTTTCATAAGTAGCTCACCGCACTTGCCTCGAATTGAGATTTATTTTTGCAAAAATAATTTTAATCAAAAATTTTCCTATGAATACACAATATTTTTCTATTATGATGTTCCTGAAGCTACTTATTCCCATATAAAATAACCAATGTTATCAAAACAGGCTTACTTCATTTCAGCCAATAGAAACAAAATATTTGGTCACGTGACAAATTGGCCTCCTACTTGATTTGTTTGAAAGTTGCTGTCAGTTGTATTACATGGCATTTCAAAATCAGCTTATTACAAGGCAAAACAGGATTAATCAACGATTTTCTTGCAAAACAAACTTTATGATTCAAATATATTAAGTAATCTATTTACTAAAAACACAGATAAAAAGTCAAATATTTAAAACCGATAAAGTTTCTTTTTGTTTCATAACAAAATTTTCAGTATATTTTATTTATTTATTTATTTTTTTAAAAAGAAAGACAAATATTCCCGGGTTACGAATAACCTGACAATATTTGAAAATCTCCTACTACCACCACAGTATGCTGAAAATGTTGCTTGTGTTGTGATGGAGGACTTAGCCAGCCGAGGAATTGAACACAGGAATTGAATTGAATTGAATTGAGGAGTGAGACCCAAGCGCGATGTCAACTCGGCCAGTCAATTCAAGTCAATTTTGCAACTACAATGAAATATGAAATAAAACATATTAATATTAGCATTTTTATGGGCTTAAATTTAACTTACCATTTGTTGTAACACATATCTGTGATATATGAATTTAAAATTTACACACAGAATGCCTTATTTAATGATGTTTGATTTTTTGATATTTTATGTAAATAAGGTAGGTTGGTCAAGATTTAAAAAAAAAATTAACATTAACTCATTAAATATTGTCAAAGGTACCTCAAAAATCAAGTAAAATTGAATTATTTAATGCCTTATATTTAATCATTTAAAACACCAATAGTTATAAATGATCATACTATACATTTGTTAACCCTTTTGATTAAAATATATTATTTAGTTTGGTCAAGTATTTTGGCCTCAAATTCAAATTTAAGTTTTATATGAAATATGCCTCGCAGCCGTTCCCCTTTAAGGTTAATCTATAGTCAATATTCAAGCTTTTTTGTTACATAACACATCAGAGAATAGAGAACCGAGCTTATCTTTCTTTAATGTATCAACGTCCAGGTACTCTGGAATATATTGCCTTCATTAATCTAATCCAACTTTCTTTGGCGGTATCTGCTTCCTGTGCACGTATTCCTTGAAGAATGTCCGATATATAAAGTTCCTGGTCCCGGGGGTGGAACAATGGATCACGTTAAACTAATTTACTTTTATCCACTGCGGGGCGTGCACCATCGGAAATAACGGTTTTTTAAAAGGAGCAATACCGTTAGTATATATGTCACTCAAAGAAACTGCGAATTTATTATTTATATATTTATTTAAAAGCATACAGCACAACATGTGCCATTAACAAAGGTATAAAAGTCTTTATACTCTCAAGTAAATATCTTCAATTGCATCAAAAATAAATGTAAAATATATTCTTGTCCCAAATAAACCAAATTACATGCATTATGGGGTAACTCTTGTTGTAATTTTAAATAAAATACAGTAACTATACTGTGTAATTATTAAATAAATAATGTGTTAGTATAGTAATGAAATCTATAATTAATTTCTCATGTAAATTACACATGTACATCTATAAACCAACAATATTATAAACTGTTGTTTTCCAAATAAAAAATGTTACCTTGAATATAGTATGCTTAATTACTTATATTTTGATTCTTGAATTGAAAAATATTTTTTTAATGCATTTTTATATGATAACAGACTTCCTTTATCGTTATATCGAAGTATTTATTTCATAATCTATGCAGGCGATATATTAAAGAATTTTGTCCTGCGTTGTATATTCTGTAGAAAAAATACAGAACAAATGTTTAAGACAAAATTGAACTTCATATTATTATTGAAAATATAACCTAACAGTATGGAAATTGGTATCTGATGTCATTTTTGTTTTTAAAATCTTTAATTGAGCTTTCAGACAAAGCAGTATTAACTTCCGTATGTCAAAGCTAAAACTTTAGGTGAGTTAAGTAGTCAGTTTAGTAAGTTTTTTAAAGTTTAAACCAATCTCTTATTGACAGCACTGCATTATTGCAACTGATTTTATTTCATGTTCCTAATAGAGTCAAACAAACTTTAACAATAATTTCAATACCAATTCATTTATAAACGCCCTTATTTCATGCACAATTATTAGGTTACCAATATGCAGAAGTAGTAGATATTGTGAATAGCACAAAAATGCAGTTAGTTTACATTTTGTTTCCTGCAGCATGGTTGTAAATTTTAGTTAATTTAAATCGCTAGGATGTTAACACCTTACAATTGTTTTTGTATTTCCTTAATATTATTGTATAGGATCACCTATAGATGGAACTAGGTTAGTCTATATGGTTACCCATGGATGGCGTTAGCTGTCCAGATCAATAAGATAATAAATAAGGTGGCAACCTCAAGGTCGGGGTCCAGATTATTCCAACCGCCTGCTAATTAAGATATCATAGCCGTTGTCAATCTATTACAATAAAACGGCCGAGGTTTGTTCAGGATGCGTCTGCCCACCAGCTGCACGGTGTGCCAGATCGGGAGAGGCCGGTTTGAGGAGACGCTTCAACGTTTCTCGACCCTTCGCCTTGCGCCGCAGTGGGAGGGATATATTCATAAGTCCGTCACTCCTGGACAAATTGATCCCTAGATTCGTACCCAACCCTCACACCTTTCCTGTCCTTCATTTCCTTAACAAAACCCCTATTCAGAATCCCCAAAGATGGCATAGGTCTTGAGCGAAATTATTTTTCTCAAGGCCTCAACTTAAAAAAAAATCGATGAATAGAAATCGAAAAAGATTTTGTGTTTTTCTACTAAAATGATGTTTTTACATTTAATATTGATCTACGCAAACATCCATCATAGAGGAGATTTATTTTCCAAAAATTACACTTGTTCTATAAAATATAAAAAAATCAAAGTATTTCCGTAACACCTTGCTCAAGAAACAAATTATCTCTTTTTATTGTAATAATAATGAACCAAGACGTTATCTAAACCGCTTCACATTATTGTTTGACAGACGAGTATACTTTAATAATTAACCTGTACTGTAATCAACTAATAAGCAATTTACTTCCAAATTTATAAAGGTGATTAACCAACCTAATCACAATTAAAATACATTACGTTTTGAAACTAACCATGTTATCGTATAGTTTATTATGATAATAATAGTTACATAGGTATTATAATAATTCGCCCCGTTAGCAAATTGTCAACAAAACTTTGGCAGTAAATAAAATGTGTAGTTCGCAGTTTGCTCACGAGAGCGCGTCGGGGCTGTTAAGTCACGGCGCATGGAAGTTTCCGGTTCCTGCCGCCATCTTTATTCCGATAAACTATTGCCGAGCTAAATAATTGTTTCCCGGAACACATGAATACAACATGGAATTATTTCACTGGAAACAATTGGAAAAGAATGATAAAACTTTTTATCTTTTATTTTTTGAGGGAATGGGAGCTGGCTGCCGTAATAAAGATATTTTATTTGAATTTTAGAGAGCGTCATCGTGGCTTTTTAAGCAAAGATATGTTAGCCGACTACCGTCCTATTCTTTGAAGTTCATAGTCTTTCGGTTTTTATGGTCTGTCATTAAATTAATAATTTTCTCATAAGTGTTGTTATTTTTGTTGTAAGCTGCTTTTGTATGATCTGAGCCTGCTATCAAAACAGACATTCCTGATGAGATAGGTACAGTACCTCACCAATGCTTAACGCATTTCTACCGATTTATAACACATTTCCTTTAAACCATCGACTTATATATATATATATATATATACTAGTATTTCATTAAACTATTATTGTATTTCTATTTTTTCACCTGAAAACAACCAACTTTATATTTGTAGGAAAGGTATTGTTAAATACTTAATTTCTTAATAACGCTGCATGTTTATGGGATATGGGATGATTAGAATTTATTTCTAAGCATCCCATCTCCCATAAACATGCAGCGTTCCATTCAATGATACACAGGTTAATTTCCGTCCCTTTATCTACCAATTATTTCTCAAATGAATTATCAATAATAAAACAAATAGCATCAAATAATGGCTATGATGCGGCCTTAATTGATAAAATTCTTAATAAAAAACAAAAACATATTTCCACAAACAAATTTTTATACAGCAGTATTCCGTCAATTAATACCAACACCCCTATTCACAATTGGCGTAGGATTTTATTTATAAATAATTTTTCAAATCAAAGCGTTAGGAACCTTCCTTTAGATATTAAACCTGCCTTTTATACAAACAATACCCTAGGAAAATTTTTGATTAATACTAAGGACAAGGATGACATACTAAGCCATTCGGGTATTTATAAACTCAACTGTAGTGATTGTCCCGCCTTTTACATAGGTAAAACATCGCGCAATGTAAACACCAGAGTGAAGGAACATGTACGGTGTTTAAATGGTAATGGTTTTTCGGAACTCGCCAACCATTTAATATCAGCAGACCATAGATTTGAAAAAATAACAGGTACTAGCCTCTTACATAAAAATAGTATAGGCATTAGGTTAGACAATTTAGAATCATTAGAAATAAGGAAATCTATAAACAGTAACTTATCAGACCATTTATTAAATACACAAATTAATTTATCCAATCAAAAAAACACATTCTATAGTCCTATATTTAACTTGTTTCCCACAATCCATTCCACTCCTTAATAATATGTTTATGTTTTTTCTTATGTCTTTAAAATGTATTATTATATGTATAATTCAGGTAAAAATGTGTTTTTTGTAATTTGTTATTATATATCTTCAATTCACTATGACTATGTAATATTTGACTCCTCCCACTTTTATAATGTATTATATTCTGTCTCCCTCTGTTTTCCTATAAATATGCATCACCTCTGTCTTAGTTTTTAGTTATCTTTCACATCCTGATGAAGCTTGAACGTAGCGAAACCGGTAGATGTAATAATAAAAAAGTCGTGGTTAATAAACAAAGTGTTTTATTTGATTTAATACTTAATTTCTTACTAAGTGGCGTCGAGATAAATTATATCTTCATTTAATATGGAAATATTTTGACTTCTCAAATGTTACATTTAAAATTTAACAATAAAATTAACTTTATTTACGACTTAATTTCATTTTATTGTAATTTTATTTAACTTTAATTTTTTATCTATAATTATAGTTTAAATTTATCTTAATCTTATTGTTATTTTTTTTTTTACCCGTTGAAATTGGTATGATTGTAATATGTATTTTGCCCGTGCTGCGCTACTTCGTTCTTTAGCCAACGTTTCGAACAGCATTACAGTGTCCAATTTATATCTACCCTGATGATGGACCTGTAATGCTATCAGAAACGTTGGCATAAGAAAAAGAAGTAGCGCAACACGATGTAATATACTAAAAATAAATCACCTCTTGAATGTATTGATTTATTTACCAACGGTCTTAGGTCCAATTTACAAAATCAGTAAGACGAAATAAAATAATAATGTTGTCATATAACAGATTTTAGCCGCAAAAGATCCTACAGTTGCCAGCCTGAGAGCGGGAATTATTCAAATTAGTTGCTAGACCAAACGTAGTGAAGAACGCGCAATACATCCGCTACAGTTCCCCCACCCCCGGCGACCCTACGCCCCGTTCCCCCCGCTCGCGCGCCGACCTCTGACCAGGCTGGACGTGTGTTCGTTTCGGCTCCCGCGTTCCCAATTTGCACCGCTCCGTCGAAAGCAATAACGTACGGAAATGGCGCTTTGAACATCGACAGGCTGGCACCGTTTGTTTGAGACACGGCGCTCAGTCCTGCAAATCAACAGGATACCCGACAACACCATGCTGTGAGTCTCTTACATTTCCTATTACCCTTGAATGTGTCCGCTAATAACCTAAATTCATCCACGCTGCCTGCCGATCTAGAGAGAGTGAGCTGTTAATTATTTCCCAGAGAGAGATTAGGGAACCCTTGTTGATAATTCCAGTTTAGGATGTAATAACCTGTGTACTGTTGTTATTCACCCATGTAATGTCCTTTAGCCGCTCAAATACAATGCTAATTCATAAAAACCTAACCTCTTTCATTTGGGCATAACAATCGTATGGGAGTGTTTTGTATAGACGGTGGGATATGGATTCTCGAGCCACGCGCTGACCCCGAACCCTGACTATGAGAGAGACGTCTCATGCCCCGCTTCTGAGCTGGCCGAGGGTAAGTCAGGACCCCCCCAGGTCCGACGCGCGACACTGGCGACCAACTTAGGGGCAGAATTTTTTTTTTAAACATATCCTTCCCGACTGCACAGAATTACCTTTACGATTGTCCCCAATTTGAAAACATGTACTATGCAATTTTGTGCCAAGAGCATTTTTGCCGCAAAAACTACGGTGGAAGTTTCTCGAATAAATAAGAAATGCACGCAATCCTGTCGTGACTTTGTTTGTTGCTAAGCGCATTTTGCCGCGAAAAATAACGGTAAGAATCTTCTCGAACGAATAAAAGAGACCCGCGAAATTCCCGCCAAATGCTGTGATAACGAAAGTTCGAACATAATGTTTTTGTTTTTTTTTTCAATAACATAGATTCTGTATTCTTTGTTTAACAAAACAAACCCACTGTTTTAATTTCGGCATAAATTGCACCGTAATAATAACAGTCAGGATTTAGAACTGTGAAGCCAATTTTTACACCGGAAGTGATTTTTTTAAAAAAAGCACAATACACCCAACGGCCCATCGAAGCTGATTTCTAAAAAGTATATCAGCTACAACCTGTAAAACACAAGTAATTCTTTATCCCGATTAATTATATAGGTACGGTGTTTGTCCATATTCTTTTTTCAGCATTGACTGTTATAAAAGTGATTTTAAGTGAATTGTTTGAAATTAACTTCAGAAGTGCAGTGTTTTTTGCAAAGAAGTGCTTTCTCGACGCAATAATAAGAACGTGTGTTCAATCTCACGATTTAGTGCCAGTAAATGAAGCAAATATAAAATCTTTCCATCAAAAGTGTTTTTTCGCTTCTAAAGTGCTGTTTTTTGTGCCTTTTTCGTGCCTTTCCTCGAGTGCAGTGAATATAAGTGCGAATAGTGCCCACAAAAATTAAATAATGCAAATCCTAAAGTGTCCCCCTGGCCAAATTTTCTTCAAAAAGACTTAGAAGAATTTCGGAGTTTTTTTTTCCTTTTTTAAACCATTTTTAACAATGAATTCCAATCAAATGGCTACATCTTCGGACATGGGTGTCATTCCCAATGTACACAACTTATCCAAAGTGCACCTACAAGCCGTCTTAAAAGACAGAGGAATATCACCACTAAACAAATCAAAGTCAGCATTGAAAGCATACGCTTTGTTATTTAACAAGAAGTTCATCAGGAAAATAAACCTATCCGTTGCAAATGAAGTCAAGGCACCCAATACCCCAGCTTTGGAAATCCCCGTTTCTAACAAAGAAACCAGGACACATGTTACAGTAAAACAAGACAATGCACCCATCACGGCACAAGAAAAAAACATACGATCTCACTCCTTGGAAGATCAAATATAACGGTGTTTCCGATGTACTGGATTTCATTGACCGAATCGAAGAAACGGCCTCAATTAAAAATGTTCCATTTGACGTGCTGCAGAAAAACTTTATAGAACTAATATCTCCAGAATTAATCCCGTGGCACCGAATACAAAAATCAAAATGCAAGGACTGGAATAAACTCAGATCAGCCCTGATCACTAGCTTCGGCAAATCAGAGGCCCAACACAGAATTAAATTATCGTTACTATCCATTAAACAAGTAGTAAACGAAACTGTGGCAACATTCATAGAGAGGGCCGAATCCATCAACATCAAACTTTCCCACCCTGTCTCGGAAGCCGAATTATTACCAGTTATAACTGATGGCCTCCTACAAAGATATGAAAACATTATCACCTCACAGAAAATTGTGTCGTTGGCCCATTTAAACGAAGTTTGCCTCATTTTGGAATCCCACCAAGACAGGAAAAACAACAAAACCACCACGGACAATATCACTGTACCAAGCCGTCCTTCTGGATTAAAACCAGAATTTGACAACAAAAAAGTTTGCTCCTTTTGCAAAAAAGTAGGTCACCTAGCTACCACTTGTTTCAAGCAGGCCAAATTTCTGGAAGCTAAAGAACCCAGAACCTTAAAGAGACATCGCTCCAGGGATCGTTCTCCTCCACGCGACGAACTGCGTGAAATTTTCAAAAAAACAAGAAATAACATGGAAAGGTTGCAAGACCCTCACTTTGTTAAACCTCAAGTGGATTTCTCTAAACCCCCACCGAATTTTCATGCGAGAAAACCAAAAAACTAAATAATAACCTCTCAGGTATTCATTCTGTACCAAGGTCTAAGGAATGGACTGATTGGTTATCACACATTAAATATTTTAACCAGACCTTAAATGTTTCTTCGGTTTGTTGCAAACAAGCTAAAGATGGAAGACCTTATGCCCTTTTCTCCGTTAACAATGTCCCCTTCTCTGGACTACTAGATAGTGGTGCATCTGTTAGTTGCCTTGGCAACAATGCCCACCTGCCTTTTGTTAACAACGGTTTTAAAGTTTTTTCCAAACCTACACTCGTGACAACTGCGGACAATGCTCCCCAGACAGTCATCGGTACTCTGTCATTACCAATTAAATGTAACAATAACACAGTTACAATTAACTTTCTAATAGTACCCTCTATATCCCAGAATTTCATCCTTGGCGTTGACTTCTGGAAGGCTTTTAACGTTGCTCCACAAGTATTTAATACTCTTGGCCAAAAACCTCCGGTCGCTCAAGTTGGTGAGATTCGAACAATAATACCTCACGAAAACCTAAGCACTGACCAGGCTCTCCAATTAAAGGAAATGATCAACAAATTTGAATCAATATCTTTCGAAAAATGCGGACTGGGTTTAACTAATTTGGTAAAACACCACATTAAAACCAACGGCCCACCAATCAAGCAACGCTACTACAATTTAGCCCCCCAAAAATTGAAACTTTTAGAAAATGAACTTGATGAAATGTTGAAAATGGGAGTGGTAGTTCCCAGCAGAAGTGCTTGGACCAACCCAACCCTTTTGGTTTCAAAAAAAGACGGCTCTGCACGCTTTTGCCTCGACAGTAGACGATTGAACTCTTGCACTGAAGCCGACGCGTACCCACTGCCTTTCGTGCACGCAACTTTAGACAAATTACGCAACGCCAAATTCATTTCTTCCATTGATCTAAGCAAAGCTTTCTGGCAAATACCTTTAGATGCGGAATCCTGCGAAAAAACTGCTTTTGTTGTACCTGGTAGGGGAATGTTCCACTTTAAAAGGCTACCTTTTGGTCTAAAAAATAGCCCCGCCGAACTACAGAGGCTGATGGACAAACTATTCGGCCCTGAAGTTGACAACAACCTATTCTGCTACCTTGATGATCTCATCATCGTTAGTGACACCTTCGAAAAACACCTGTTAATGCTGGAAAAAGTTTTTCAACAACTTAAATTTGCTGGTTTAACCATCAATTTAAAGAAGTCTGAATTTTGTAAGTCTCGCCTGCGTTATTTGGGATTCATTGTCGACGAAAAAGGTCTGAGAACAGATCCTACTAAGGTGGAAGCAATGGCAAATTTCCCCCGACCCAAAAACGCGAAAGAAGTCAAAGGTTTCCTTGGACTTACAGGTTACTATAGGAGATTCATTAAAGACTTTTCCACTATTTCGGCCCCATTAAACAAAATTACTGGTATCCGTAAAGGTATCAGCAACTTTCGTTGGTCTACTGAAGCCGAAGAAGCTTTTACGACTTTAAAAAATGCTCTTCAAACAGCCCCTGTCCTGAATTGTCCTAATTTTGAACTACCTTTTACCCTCCACACGGATGCTTCTAACGTAGGGATCGGTGGAGTCCTAACTCAGGAATTCCCCGATGGCGAACACCCTGTAGCCTATTTTTCCCGCACCTTGAATAAACACGAGAAAAATTACGGAATCACCGAAAAAGAGTTACTGGCAGTATTGGATTCTGTTCACCATTTCCGCGGTTACATAGACGGTAGCAAATTTACTGTAGTCACAGACCATAGTAGTTTGAAATGGTTGATCTCTCTAAGTAATCCCTCCGGCAGACTCGCTCGCTGGGCTTCTCGTTTGTCCCAATACACTTTCGATGTCATCCACCGTAAAGGTGCGGACAATATTGTCCCAGATGCCCTGTCAAGAATTGAACTTGCCGCATTAAACATCGATACAATTGCCTCTACCCCATCCACAAAAGATGAATGGTATCTCAAAATCTATGAAGGGTGCAAAAACAATCAACAAAAGTTTCCCAATTTTATTATAAAAGAAGGACAACTATATCGCAATTGTAAGGCCCCACTGTCCATCCTCGAAGATTACTCTTGGAAACTCGTTGTGCCCCTCGAAAAGAGAAAACAAGTAATCATCAACAATCATAGTGCCCCCGACTCTATACACCCAGGAACCTTCAAGACGTATAAAAAGATTTCCTTGAAGTATTACTGGCCTGGTCTTTTCAAGCAAGTTCGCAACTACATCTCCAAATGTGAAACATGTAAAGCTTACAAACATAGTACGGCACCCCCTGCCGGCCTAATGGGAAAACCCAAACGTGCTGATAGACCCCTCCAATCGTTATCTATGGACCTCGTCGGACCTTTTCCCAGAAGTTATTCTGGACACATGCATATACTCAGCATTGTGGATATCTTTACCAAATTTTGTTGGATCTTCCCCTTAAAAAGAGCCAACGCTGCCGCCATTGTCAAACTTGTGGAAAAACACATTTTCATACCCTACGGAACACCCAAAACCGTAATAGTTGACAACGGAAAACAGTTTATAGCACAGGAATTTAAAGATTTCCTTGCTAAATACGGGATTAAAGATATTTATTATAATACCTTGTACACTCCCCAAAATAACACTGTCGAAAGGTATAACCAGACTATTAACACAGCTCTGGCCATTTTGGTTGACAAAGACCAACGTAATTGGTGTAAGAATTTAGATAAAATTCAAGCTGCCATGAATAACACTGTTAACCTAACCACTGGTTACACCCCCTTCTTTTTAAAACACGGTATGGAACAGGTGGTACATGGTTCATTGCACTGGAACACGAATTTCCCCACGTCAACCACCTCCACAAGCAATCCTGCCGTTGATTACGCCCATCGTTTGGAAGAACTTACTGCCATTTATAGTGAAGTTACTGATGCCCTATTGCTGGCCCACCAAAAAAGTGCGGACAGATATAACCTACGTAGGAAACACATCACTTTTAATGTAGGCGATGTTGTCTGGAGAAGGAATAACACCCTCTCTCAAGGAGCCCTGTACTTCTCTGCCAAGCTGGCACCCCGTTTTGTCAAGGCCAAGGTTGTAAGAAAAATATCGGACTTAGTTTACTACCTGTCCGACTCCTCTGGCAAACATACTGGTAATTACCATATTAAGGACATTGTAAAGTCTGGAAGTGAGGAGACAGTTGAAACTCCCCCACCACCCCAGCAACTTTAAACTAACCCACTGTGTATTATCACAAACTATTGTAAGCTATGAAGTCTTACCATAATTAGGCGTGTAAAGTGTCAACTACATGTCAACCTATTCGTCAAAAACGAGTTTAACCCACCTTTGTAAATGAATGTATATTAACATATTATGACCATGAAATATTATTCCTGTAATAACGTTCTTTCCCTCACGACAATCGTTTTCTCCCTTTTTACGTTTTATTTTCTCACCTGTTCTGAAACTGATCATTTTAGAATAGAGACACGTCTTCGAGTTACAATCGCCGGGAAGTCGCGAACCCGCTTTTGCTCCTCAACTTCTACACTATGCAATGTTTATGTCATGTCACCCCATTTTCGTTTCATTTTTGTTCCCTTCGTCGTGTTAGAAAGAACCACCCCACTTTTGTTTTTGTTCCTTGTAAAATAACGATTGGTAATCACTCATAAGAGTGCCATCCAAAAGAGTTCGGATTTTGTAAATTCCAAAGTGTTAAATACCGACCCTTTTTTTAAAAAAAGAAAACCTGTCAAGTACAGCCATTAATTCTTTCTTGTCCAATTCAACGTTACCTTGAGTATGTAAAACCCTATAGTGGTCTCAAAGGCAAGAACCAAGTAGCAATTAATCACATAATTGTCTTCTTTGTATGTATATAATTTTTTTTTTCATTTTTTTTCAATTTTTTCCTTTCAAAAATTGATGGCGTCCTACCCAAGCTCACATTTACCAAAAATAGGATTTTGACACATCCATTTTGGGAAATTGTATTTATAAAAGAAAACCAAATGTCGGTCCTATAAAACCACATACAAATAACTGGACTCGCTTCAACTAAAAGTATGTAAAACCCATTAAGGTCTTTTATTGTATGACGAGATCTCGATTTTCTTTTCTCTACTGTTACGTCACGTATGTCTCGTACCTCACGTTTCAACCCTACGGGACAGGTTAGTAAAACCTTACGGTTATCCTGATCTTCAAACGCAAATAATTATATCACAACGTAAATCAACAGGACTTTGTTCGATCATCGTTGCATAATATAAACACCCAACCTTTGTCTCACCATTTAACCAAGTGTTTGCAACCCAATTGCACGCTACAACGAACAGTATGTAAAGCCATTATGGGCCTGTTCCCACCCATCGCTCGATGTAAGTAGAAATACCTTCTACCATCATCTTGCACCTTGTAACACAATGAAGTAACATTAAAATTGTTTATCTTCTCTATTGTTCCATCGTACGCCCCTCCAGGCTACGGAGTTAGTCAATCTAACAAATCTTTGCAAACAGTATCAAATGATACTGCTAGCTTTTGTTGAATTATATTTAAATGTAAAAAATTGTCACGCGATAGGAGAGATCCTTACAAAATCCACCACTACACGAGAAGTTCGTTACAATTACTTAATACTTATAACCATGTGTTATAATTTGGTCGTGTGACATTAATTTGCCATGAGTACCGCCTTTGTGTATAATTTGGTCGTGTGACATTAATTTGCCATGAGTACCGCCCTTTGTGAATAATTTGGTCGTGTGACATTAATTTGCCATGAGTACCGCCCTTTGTGTATAATTTGGTCGTGTGTCATTAACATGTCATGAGAACCGCTTTTGTGTATAATTGTGTACAACCCTGTACACGAGACGTGGAGACGTAATAATAATACTTACCGTGATTCGTGTGAACGACATAATATCGACATCGTCATCTCCTTTAAGGAACTGTTTTTACACTCCTTGACTTCTGTCTATAATTGAGTTGTACCTTGCATATACTGCATACTTGTACACTATACGTGAAGACGTTACAATACTCACCATGAATCGTGCGAACGAAATAATATCAAACCTTTATATGTGAACTACGTAAGTATTTCACAGAAGCCTCTTTGTTCAACGCCAATGCCCGTGGACTTCCTGTTTTTGCTGCTTTCCAAAAAGAAAAGAAGCCCAGGAATATCTACTATCCCAAAAGGACTAGTTTTCAGCTTCACTGTCAATTATGGGGCATAGTGCCGCAGGAGTTAATCGATGGGCACAAAACCACTAAACTCGTCGTCTGGGAAACGAATAAGAAGAATCCCAGGTTTGTGAAATTGGAACTAGGGTCTGTCTTTTCTCACAATCATGTAGAAGTTTAAAACGACCCCTAATCTTTTGCCAAATACACGCAAAAGATTAGCCTCTTTAGTACAATGTGTATTCAAATGCGGTTTAAAAATTAATCCACTTTATTAAAATGTAAAGAGTCAGGAAATCTGCTGGTTGAATATGTTTCACTCTCACATAGAGGTTGAATTGGAAATTAGTCCAGTCTCTAGCAATTTCGTAACTCAATTCCCGTCCTTTTTCCCCCCTCCCCACCCCATGCCCTCAGGCAATATGTATGAAGTGGAAAATCTGTTGTCGACCATATTTCGCCCTCACTTCGAGTTCGAATCGGTATTTGTTCCGGTCACCAACAGGCTTCCTACCTCACCTTTCACGTATGTTGTCATTTTTTTTCTCTCCTCAACGAAACACATTCATGAATTTTGAATATGTATGATACGCACTTGGCGTATCGTCTGTCTTTTCTGACAACCTTTATTCATGAATTAGTTTCCCTGCTGTTGCCGTGACTCGTTCACGAATTTTTTGTCTTGTTCTTTGAAATCCTACGAAAATGTTACCACCTGTATGTTAACATAGGCCAAAGAAGGCCAGTTGTTTTTTCAACCAAGACAGTTTGTCATTCGGCAAACACCAAGTCATCCTAATAAAGGATAATGTTTATGTAATCAAAACTAGTTAGGGGAACCTCTCTCTACCTCTCTCTCACACTCTTCGTCACTCTCCGGACCGGCAGCTAAACCTCGTTTGTTTATTTTTCTGGACACATTTTGTTTCTCTCCAAACTTTTCTTCATTGGTCCCTAGGCAGGTAAACTTCAAGAAATTTGCTTTAATAATAATTCCCCCCGGATTTAAAAAGAAGCCCAGGCGGATGTCATCTCCGGCAGCCAAGCTGAGCCTCACCTCCTAGCAGCCTGCGCTGTGGTTACAAAGGTCCCTCGACTACTACTCGCTACACACTTGTTCCATCTTGTTCCTGAAAGCTCAGACAATACTAATCATATGTATGACGTTTGTCTCACCACTGCAAGCCGAGTTGTCCCACTATACTTTATGACACTCTGAACTACCTTTCGGACACGCTAGTCCCGGAGTTCAAATTTCTTGCCCTCAATGCCAATGCCAGTTATACCGTCTCTTGCTCTGTCATGCAGTGACACATACCAGGTCATGGGTGAAACATAATTACCCTTTGCCCCTCCAGTAAACACAAACTGCGCATCTCTAAAAAGTTATCCTGAGCTACATTATGCTCCGATAACCAACACATACGATCCGTGCCCACCATAATAGCACATAGGACTCGTACTGGCATAACTACGGAACCTGGACTACTCTCTCCAATGACCACTGTAACCATAGCCGCAGCCCCGCAAACCACAGCCCCACTTCGCAAACATCAACGCCCACAACGAAGCAAAGTGTTTTTTTTTTTCCAAGACCTAAGTGTACTCCTGAGTGTTATCTCAATGGGTCAGATTACAGTGATAATGTAATCTTTTAGAGTCAGTGAAACCTCGTTTCCTTCGCAACTCTTCGAAACCAAAAAACCAACGCAACGCAAACTTAGCTTCCAGACCAATGAAACCCTAGAATCACACCTTAACATTCCGTCTTTTGTTTTGTTTTTTCAATTGTATAATGTTGTCTATTGTTTTTTCAATTGCATAACCATGCCCTTTTGTTTTTCAATTGTATAATGTTGTCTATTGTTTTTTCAATTGCATAACCATGCCCTTTTGTTTTTCAATTGCATAACCATGCCCTTTTGTCTTTCAATTGCATAATTTTGTCTTTTGTCTTTCAATTGCATAACCATGTCTATTGTTTTCAAATTGCATAATTTTACTTGTTGTTTCCACACCTGCTCTCTCCCCAAAATTTATTTGCTCCAAACATGCTATGTACCCTTCCTCATTTCTCCCCACAAATATTGTTACCTAGCCTATGGCATAAGCTAGTCATTATGTTTTAGCTAGGCATCCCTCTGGCCATCCAAGTCTCTCAAACTAAGGGCAACTCTTGTTTTGTCAAAAAAACCCCAAGGGAGGCACATAGAGGATCTTTTAACCCTGATGCTCCATTACCACGTCGCCTTTTTTACGAGCGCGGGGGGAGGTGTCATATAACAGATTTTAGCCGCAAAAGATCCTACAGTTGCCAGCCTGAGAGCGGGAATTATTCAAATTAGTTGCTAGACCAAACGTAGTGAAGAACGCGCAATACATCCGCTACAGTTCCCCCACCCCCGGCGACCCTACGCCCCGTCCCCCCCGCTCGCGCGCCGACCTCTGACCAGGCTGGACGTGTGTTCGTTTCGGCTCCCGCGTTCCCAATTTGCACCGCTCCGTCGAAAGCAATAACGTACGGAAATGGCGCTTTGAACATCGACAGGCTGGCACCGTTTGTTTGAGACACGGCGCTCAGTCCTGCAAATCAACAGGATACCCGACAACACCATGCTGTGAGTCTCTTACATTTCCTATTACCCTTGAATATGTCCGCTAATAACCTAAATTCATCCACGCTGCCTGCCGATCTAGAGAGAGTGAGCTGTTAATTATTTCCCAGAGAGAGATTAGGGAACCCTTGTTGATAATTCCAGTTTAGGATGTAATAACCTGTGTACTGTTGTTATTCACCCATGTAATGTCCTTTAGCCGCTCAAATACAATGCTAATTCATAAAAACCTAACCTCTTTCATTTGGGCATAACAATCGTATGGGAGTGTTTTGTATAGACGGTGGGATATGGATTCTCGAGCCACGCGCTGACCCCGAACCCTGACTATGAGAGAGACGTCTCATGCCCCGCTTCTGAGCTGGCCGAGGGTAAGTCAGGACCCCCCCAGGTCCGACGCGCGACAATGGATACACATTTTTCAATGTGTAGGTGTAGTTATAAATTCACAAAGTTATGCTGTTTGTTTGTCTCGTTTAATACTCGTGATTATAACATTCTTGTGATAATAAAATGTTTCTCAGAAATATCTCTTGTGATAACCATTTATTTTGTTCATATTCATATATAAAGCAAATATTTTCTTTTGAAGTTTGAAATTAAAATAACAAATTGTTAGTTTCATGCATCAAACTAGTTAATAATGGTTTTTTAATTCATGTTGAAAAGCAGAAAACTTTTGAAATCGTTATGCAGCAAAATAATAATAAAATACATTGTTTTTTTTATGAGTTATAAATTTGGTGACATATCAGAGTTTCCCGGGATAATGAGGTGAGGTTTGTCTATGTCTTGGTGGCTGATGCCTCTGCCTAGCAACTTCGTGGCGGGCCGGAACGTAATCACTGGTTGAGGGAGAACTTCTGACGTCTTGATTCTTGACTCATCGCCTTACATAGCGGTAAGAGGGATGGCTTCGTACGTCCGTTACTCCGGGACACGGTGACCCTCGGATTCCTAACATTCTAACCACCCCTCATTCCTTCCCAAAACTTTCCCTCTTTCCTTTCTTTCAAAAAGATTATTCACACGGCATCCCAAAAAATGACCTAGACCCTGAGGAAAATTATTTTTCTCGGGACCTCCTGTGCGGAGCCAATATTAAAAAAAACCTTTTAAGAGTTTCAATCGACAAGGTAATTTATTTTTTTATATTACAGCATTTGCCAAAAATTAAAATCACATTACTTATTTGTGATATATGTATTCAGTTAAATATGCTCTATAAAGAAATAAATATGCGAATTTCATCCCCTCAAATATCACGTGAAAGTTAAAAAAAAATGTCAACACAAATATTTTTTGCTTCATAGATCAGATAAATAATTTTTCAGACTTGATTGATAATAATTTTTATTTTATCTCCGCTTGAGATTTGCTTTCGCCAACTTTATTTTGCCGAGCGACGTAAAATTATCAGATAAATTTTGTTCAATGAGGTGAACTAATTTTGAACCTTATCTACTATAACTTCAAGATTTATAAGGTTCACGAAGAGAATGCGTAAATAATCACAGCGGATAGCAAACAAAATTTCTTTTAACCAATGGAAAAAATATAATATTTTAAGAACTGATACTTTTACATTAATTCCTTTACGTAATAAAACGTTATGGCGATGTTATTCTTTGCTATTTAACAAATATTATATGAGAAACAACTTTTGTGATGTATCAGAGAATTATACATTTATTAACACCTTTTTCCAATCCTCTTTTTTCCATTGCATTATTCACCCCGCAGGCTATAAACCAGAATAACTCAGCTGAAATGCACTCGAACCAGTCACGTAGGTTTAGAAGCAAAGAGATACAGAGTATTCCTCTACTAAGTGTTCTACCAAAACTGCTTCCGAAACTGCTTACGAAATACAGCTTCAGATGGACATGAACGTGGACGGTAAAAAAATTAACGATACGAATTGAAATAGGGTTTGTATGAATTAGGTGATTATATGGAAGGAAGGAAAAATAAAAAAAAGGATGACCAATCACTTACCACCTCTGTGAAGGAGCACGCAACACAATATAGTGAGTTCCACCGCGTTACCTCGAGGTAATTATCACCACAACAAAACGAATGAGTACTAAAAACGATATTATACACTTTCAAGATAGTCAAATTCCTGCTTTTTACTGTAAACGAGATTATGTATGTACTCGAAAAACACAAACAATTTGCTTTCCAAGTAGTCCCAATTATTTTTCTGTTTTTAAAACAAATGCAGTCGAATATGCATCACGTTTTGCCTTTGTTCCAAATGTCAAACCCCTTTCCAGCAAGGTGATGGTAAGAGATGGGTAGGAACTAGATAAATGACATCCCGGTAGGAACTGAGCATACTCTCTTATCAAAATCAAACACATACTAATTAAATTTTGTGATATTTGGCTTGGGGTGAATCGGTTTCGGAAAAATTGTATGTAAATTATCAGTGTTAGATCAATTAATGTTAGAATTATTACTTTGAGAATGCATCTAGTGTACTCAATATTTGAAAGACCGTTTTATTGCTTAAGCTGGTGTCCAGGTAATGAAAAATACAGAAAACATAGAACGAGGTTACAGAAGAGCCTGAGGCGATGCCCCTCGGCGTGTATCACGCACGCCCTTTGCAGATGGCGATAAGGTTGAAATTCCCGCTTTACACCAGCCGCTTGTTTTGTTTTTTTATTTTTATTTTATGTTGTGATTTTCGAGGCACGAATATTAAAATGTTTCCGAAAAGTGTTCGTAAGTAGGATATTTTGTACTTATTGTAGGATGTTTATTGAATTATTATAATATATTTATGAATTTCTTCAGGATTTAGTCTTGCGGGAGCCGGATAAACTAATAAAAAAAGTTATGCATTTGCCATTATTATAATATTTTTATAAATTCAATAAAAGTCCTAAACATAAAACAAATGTTTAGACAGATGTTCCAACATACGTGTGAACTTGCCAATAGAAAAAAATATGATAAATAATAAGAGAATTTTTTTGGTTGTTTTTGTTTGGAATTTTTTATAACACCGCACTGCAATATTGCTAATATGTTCCATGGATCTTTTTATTTTTTTTGAAAAATTTCGATATGTCAATTTGCGCACTTTTTTCGGACATAATTTGATTTCTAATAAACTTTAATTTTTCTAATGCAATGACAGGTGAAAACATTAACGTACAGAAAAATTCTTTTTTCATCGCAAGGCGCAGTTCGTATTCCAATTTTCCGCCGTGAAGTACAATCCAATAAGTGGAGATAAACAAACACAGACAAAATTCTGTAACAGCGCAGTCCGTTTCTGTAGTTTCTGTAATCTTGCTGCGGGGTGCAGTCCGTAATAATTGAGTGAAAAAGATTGCCCATGAATCACACAATATTTTGAGTTTGAGTCAGTACCTACCAGTGTTTTGTTTTTGTTTGTGTTTCTATGTGAAAGAGTCCCAACTGCTCCCAACCGTCTGGAGCCAGTGATACCAGGCATCCCCAACTGGGGTATGTTGTGAGGCTGAAGGCAGTGGGGAGGGGAAGGAGATGGAGGAGAGGAAGGTGGGAAAGTACCTGGCTGTTTGGTCAACAAGCATGACCAAAGCTAATGACCAAAGCGATACGTTATATATTATTTTAAATGTTTGTGACATAACACAAATTAATCAAACAAAATTTCCTAGTCAAGAGCTTTAATCTTCGACCACGGAGGCCGTCAAAAAAATAAGGTAGTTAAAAACCACTACAAGCGTCACGCACATATAAAATGCATCACTTACTTCATCTACTTCGAAAAACTTTTACGTATCCATTCATTTTATTTTGGGGGGCCCGGCACACTGTCCCCTCCCCTGGGTGCGCTACTGATGTTAATTATTCATATTGATAAATACGTAATATCAGTTCACCGTTAATTTAAATTCAACAGCTATTTATTTTAAACGAATTAATTCAAATAAAAACCAATTAAATGAATCATCCCACGAAACTGACAAAAAAGTTAACATTAACAAATCGCGTGCTCTTCGCCGGCCAGATTACATAAATCATCAAACTTTCCCTACCGTACCGTAGGCTACTGTCTGGGCCAGGTAGTACTAGGATAGGAGGTAGTTCCCGCAAGCAAAGTTGCAGCTCGTGCCATAGTTAGCCCGGCTTGCAGTTTCAGCTGAAACTGACGCGAAGTTTTCACTTGGCAACAAACGGTCGTGTTTTGATGGCGACTGAAACTTGCGACGGGCGAATGTAAATAATATAGAGTGGCTGAGCTTGGCGGAAACGGATGGATAGAGTTACAGAGCATAGAGTTACGGTTGCCGCATGTTGGGGGTTGTCTATGGGAAGTTTGAACGTCCTATCTGAATACTGCATCCTGAAATCCCGCGAGAGATGATATTCCTCTAACAAGGACTCACGTTTTTGATACATTAATTACTTCCCAAACTTACAGCAAATTGAAATGTATGCTTCATTTCTTATCAACCACATTTTTAAAGCATTTTAATATTGAATTAATCAATAAATCACTTACGAAGCAGAGCTGTAAGCTTCTTTAAAATGTAAACATTTCTTGAAATTCACGGCTAAATATTGATGTTTCCTAACCTTCCTCTCCGATTCATTTCCATTTCCCCACAGTGATAATATTATAATTTGGTTAGCTGTGCTAAACACAGATGGCACTAGTGGCATTAATTCAAAGTTACTGATAGGTACTACAGTAGACTTCGCATAATTTTGATTGCTCTTGACTCCGACATTAGCAACGATCGCAACGTTCATGCGCTCTGGCGGAGTAAAGATGTACTATCAAAAACGGCTACCATCTTGACAGGGTTGGACAGAATTAACCGGACACGGGACACACGATTAAATTTACAGACAGACGAAATATACTATATTTCCTCAAAGTTACGAAGAGACAGATTCCTACATTGAATACAGACATTAGCCCTTCTGGCTATTGATCCAGCTTTCATTACAAATTTCGTCTAGTAAAAGGACCATAGTTTTTTGAAAACAAACCAATATTCCGGGAGATAAAATACCCATTTTTTATAATGGACTGCTTCATAAAACTTCCCAGATTATTGTTTTTCTGAAAAATGTAAGCATATTGAACAAAAATATTGACTCCCTTATCTTCGTAAAGCAACATAGAATAGAATAAGATGCATTTCTCAAGTAGTTGACGAAATATCAGATCAGAGAAAGTTGTCAAAGGAAAATAACATGGGCGACTTCACATTCACAACACAGGTCCTCGTGAAGTATTTGAATAAATATAAACAGGGAGACGATACTGAGGAATCTACCATTCTGGAAGTACAATAAAAATACAGTGTGAACGTCTATAAAAGAGTATAAAAAAGGCAACCGAGTACGAAAGAGACAGCATGGTAGTTTGCTTGCAATGAAAGCTTGTAACAGTTTTTCTCGTCTTTTTTCGCATTTCTCTTCCGTAATTGTGACATTTCTCCTGCCGTACATCGTTGAGTAGTGGTAATTATTCAAACCAAGGTAATTCCGTTAATGGAGGACTGAACGCCGTTGGCGCTAACAAAAAATTGTCCAAAGAAGCGAAGTTAGCAGTCCACAACGGAGTGCTGGTACCTACCTTGATGTATGGAAGTGAGGCATGGAACTGGCAAAGAAAGGATGAAAGTAGATTAAATGCTGTTGAAATAAGATCCCTGAGGCGTATGTGTGGTAAAACCATGTTTGATCGTGTGAGGAATGTGGAGATCCGCAAAGAGTGCAAGGCTGATGTAAGCGTAATGAGTAAGATTAAGAAACGGATGCTTTGATGGTTTGGGCATATAGAGCGAATGAGCGAAGATAGGAGTGTAAGGAGGATATATGATGCAAATGCGAATGGTAGCAGAAGTCGGGGACGCCCGAGGAAGACATGCCACGATCAAGTGAATCAGATACTCGAGTCGGGCCATGTCAAGAGTCAGAATAATACAAGAGAATGTATGACGATGAATGAGGCAAGAAGTGTATGCCAAGACCGAGTTGTTTGGCGATCCGTCCTCTCTGCCTACCCCTGCGGAGAAACGGCGTGATGGTTAGTTAGTTAGTTAATCTACGTACAACGAATTATCATTCTAAATCTCATTATAAGTAAATTACTAGAAGACCAAACGACATCATTGTATTCGACGATAGTCAACACAATTAAATTTTGGTATATTAAGATATACAAAATAAGGTATTTTCCCCGTGAAATATTTATAAGAACTCATAGTAACTCACCTTTAAGACACTGTTAATTGTAAACGAGTTACTTTAATTAACTATCATGAACTTTTTTACTACAGTTGTTTCGCATTATGTACCCTTTCACTTGTTCAGATATGTCACGTTCAGGTTTATTTGAAGTAGAGTTGTGATTGAGATTCAGATATATTATTAATTATAACAATTCAGAAACTTTCTGTATTTCTTAGAATTATTATTCTCAAGAGAAATCAATTATCACTCTAGTGAAATGATAATTGGGTTTAGCGTTGTTCTGTCTCAGCTGATTCATCTATCCTCCCACACATTCTTATAAACCCCTTGATTACAAGGGTAAGCAGAAGGGATGAAACGCCTCACAACTGTACCAGAATATGTACAATCTTTGCTTCATACAAATTAGCAAACGAATATTTATAGTGATAATGAGATCGTTTGTGACATTTTATGTTTCCAACACGAAAATATAAACCGACTCGAGTGTTTGATTGGTTTGATCGTGACAGCCTAGATAGTTCTTGACTAGATTCTTAGAGACATCCTAGACTTCTTTTTCATCTTCTTCCGCAATTCATTTGCTACAGTCACTCCTTTTGCTTCACATTCGGACTACATGGCTTAAATCGAATTCATATTGTTTTAAGGAACTTCATGACGCTTGATCCTCGAGAGTTATTCCCCCGGACAGTTGATCCTCCGGACATTGATCCCTCAAAGGATGATTTGTGTTGTACTTCCTCTCTGGTATTGTAAACGGATAGGATATACGGCCGTATAACAAAAGCCGATTTATTGATCGCACCTCCAGAACAACACCGCCACAATCCCAAATGTCGTGTTCTGGGTGAACCACATTTGAAGTTTACAACTTTCTTCATTTCTTTGTCTTAAAATTTATTATTAAAAAATAACTAAAACAAACAATTTAAATAGTTTAAACATAATATTATCTGCTATGAAAATGATTTAAATGGCCATATTTTAATTATGGCAGTGTTGTTACAGAAATTTTAATAATATCTGAGAACTCAACACAGCAATAATTCGGATATCTAACCAATTAATATGAGATATGGTAGTTTACGATATATATGTGATATTGATCACGACATTGATTTGGCATTCTCAGCTAAAAATAGGATATTTTGGTTTTATGGCGGAGTTGTTCTTGGAGTGCGTTGTTATATCTGCAGGCGTTTTGAGTGGAAGTTCGAAAGAGTATGAAGAAAGGATAAACAGCAGAATGACGAAGGGAGACAACTGGCAGAGGGATCAACAGTCCAGGGGATCAACTGCTCGCGGGATCAACTGTCAGGGGATCAACTGAAGGGGAATCAACTCTCAGGGGAAAATCGTCGAGAGATCAACTGTCGGGTCTTGAAACGTCTGGTCAACATATTTTTGCAAATTATTATTGTATTCATAATCCAAAAAGGTTTATTTTATTGTATCGAATGCTTTGGAATGCATTTGAATGCTAGGAATGCTTTCTTAACATAATACAATTAATTTATTTAAAGGTAAGTTGTTCAGGAGTATAACGATAAGCGTAACATAAGAAACTCTACGTCTATAAACGAACTCTAAGCAAAATTCTTTCCTGAACAGACTATGCAATAATTTTCCAAGGTTGATATTTTCAGTTGCGAACTTACCAAATACAAGAGGTCCATAAAAGAATATTTCTCTGATGGTTTGTGAATATCTATGTCTCTATTGTTTATATCTCTATTATGATTTGATTTATATCTACAACCTCTCTCCATAGCTACAAATGTATTGTTTTGTAAATTTTTCGTAATCTTTTGTTATGTACAAATTTTTTAATTCATATTCCTTTCTCACAAATTTAAATAACTTATTCCATATTACGCTGTCTCAGTTAAAGTCACAAGGAGGAAATCCATAATTGGTTATATTTTACTATATAATACTTATGTACAAACTGTCGATTTCGCGAAAATGAATAAATAAATAAATAAGGGTACCTAACATAAAAAACTGAGTATGCACAATATAAGCAGGTACAGGGTTTTCCAATAAGAGGTGTTATTTTGATATTCAATCGTAAAAGATCAATAATTTCGTTGCTTGTGTGGCACGTAGTGCCGTTTTGTTGAAAGTAAACGTTATTCAATTCAATACCATCTAATTTAGGCCATCAAAAATCATTAATCATTTCTCGATAGCGCAAAGCATTCACCGTAACTGTTGCTCCAGCCTCATTTTCGAAAACATAAGGTCCAATGACTCCACCGGACTATGAACCGCACCAAACAGTCACACGTTGAGGAAAAAAGGCTTTTCAACAATAACCCTTGGGTTTTCCAAGCCCCAGATGCGACGAGTTTGCTTGTTGACGAAGCCACCGAGGTGAAAATGGGCCTCATTACTCAAGATGATTTGCATTTGATTCACTCAAGTGAATTTTAATAATTTCAATGCGTTGTTGACGCGTGTATCGTTCCATTTGTATTAATGACGTAGTTTTTACTTGTCAAATGTCAAAAAATGACAGCTTTTAAAGTAACATCTACCGAAATAGCGGGCTATTTAAAATAACACCTCTTATTGGAAAAACCTGTACAATACAAGTTGTCACAGAGAGTTCTATTGTACCTACAAAGTTGTTATTAAATTATAATTGTATATTATAACAAGTGTACAAAATAAGAATAATAAATAATAATTTCACGTATTGATGACATCTAACTTTATATTATTCTTACCTAGGTAAATTGTAATTTGGCTCAATAACAATGTGATTGAACATATATTTTTTTTAATTCTGCGATTTTTAGTTTTAAGGAGTTTACTGAGAAGGAAATTTATAATGAATAAGGAAGAACATAAGAATTGCCTTGTGGACGTGCTTCGTGATGCAAATATGTGTCCAATCGGGCCTTAAACTTTAAATACAAAGATGATTATTTACAAAATTCAAATGGGATGAAGATCTTTGACAGAGCGCTGGACCAATAGGATAAATGGAACATTTGTTTCAATTGGAATGTTTGGAAAGCACTTCTAGTTTTCTTTAATCTGCGATATTATGAATATGTGCAAACCCTCATAGCCTTTGTTCTTTTACGACTTTCAGTCTTTACTGTATTCGTGTACAATTTTCTATTTATTTATTATGTATTTCACGCCCATCTGGGCTTTTAAATGTTTATTTTTTTTAACACAAAGAACACATAAGTTAGCATCACGTCACAAAAACAAAATACTCAACAATGCAAGATGAAAAATAGTAGATTAGGAATAATACAATAAATAAATTGACAAGTCCAATCAGAGCTAGGTAGTTGTTTGTCAACAGCATCCTTATAATCATTTCCACAATTCTGTATACGGCGAACGGGAGTATACAAATTATGTTGTCTTGTGTGGTATTTGTAAACTTGCGACGTTTTTATAAATGTCGTGTTGGTGTGTAAAAGTCCATGTTGTATTTTGTAGATTTAAGCTTATACATATTACATTCGTACGATTTTTCAGTATATATTATTATTAAATTTTATTCGTAAAGTTTTCTTTGGAATGTAACACAGAAAGAATGCAAAGAGAAAACTTACTGAAATAAATTGCTAAATTATTAAGAATCTCTCCCATTTTTCGTTATTGCAGACCCTTAACGAATGAATTGATAGGTTACCTGATAAACTTCTAGTAAAATACCAATCATCAATTTTGTGTAGGAACACGTGTTCACAAAAATCCAAAATTTTCGCATTTTGTCATAATATATTATTACGAATTTACTAAAAGTATATAAGGAAATGGCCTACAGTGCTGTTTTTAACCAGACTACCAATAATTTGAAGAGCTTTTTAATAAATCATGTGCAACCTATCAGTAAGAAAAACATTTAGTAGATTATAATTGACCGCACAGACAGTCTACTTTACGACTGTCTAACAAAATGACAATTTAACGTGACATTATCCTCCTCACTAAATCCCGACGCGGTTAGGCAGATAGATTGATTGATCGTCTTCGAATCCGCCACTTAGTGAAGCGGGACGGGATGGATTTATGGACGACAAGCTAGAGAGAGAAGGATGGAAGACAGCGTTTAGTTACGTCACGTGATAAGACTTAAGCCGGGCTTAAGTATGTTAGGTTGCGATGGTGTAAGCAGTCTAGAAGGGCTTAGTTTAGGCTTAGCAGAATATGAAGAGATGTAGAGATATTTAACAGTTCTCATAATGTAGGGAATTAGGATGGGTGCTTTCTTTAAGGTTTAACGCAACATTTGAGCATGTTTCATTAAGTGCAATTAACTAATCAGACCTCAGCGACATTTTGTCAAACTAAAATCCAACTAAATGGAATATTTCTAAACGTAAACATTTCCGACATTAATTAAAAGAAAAAAAAATATATTAAAATTTTAAAAACACTTAAAATGGCTCGCTTTACGTTTTTGTAACTGCAAGTACTGATAATAAAAAATATATAAAAACAAACTTGATTTATTAGACAAATGTATTTAAACGTTATTGTTAACTCACTTTTTGTCGTTTCATATAAAAATATGTTATTTTCAAATTGCAGTAGATACCTTTGGTTTCATAAATGTGTACATTTTAATTTTTCTGTGGTTAAATAAAAAGCGTGTTTTCACTTTCTAACACCGTTTAGACCATATTTCTAACTATAGTATTAAGGAAGATACAACGATTTCTGTGAGATTATATGAGTTGTTCCCAAAAGCAAACAAATTAGCCTGAAAGGTGCAAATGTTTATGGAATTGAATTGCGGAGGAACGCAGTTAATAATTTAGTTAAGCTCACTAAGGATGCTCGCCGGTAGATCGGCTAACATCGACTATATTTGTAACCATTCGGGTATCAGCTACGTGATACTACTACTGACACCTTTTTTTTTTTTTTACAGTAATACCGCACAAGAGTCCCAACTGCTCCCGTCTGGAGCCAGTGAGACTATGGCATCCCCAATTGGGGTATGTTGTGAGACTGAGGGTATTGGGGAGGGGAGGGAGATGGGGAAGAGGAAGGTGGGGAAGTACCTGGCTATTCAGATCTGGTCACCAAACACGGCTAAAGCCATTTCAAGCAACGTTTCAATTCTGAATGGTGGTCTTACACCAGGGCGATATGAGAGTATCTTCCACTCTGGAACGTGCCGCAAATATACTATATATTATTTTAAATGAATTAATTATGAAATAACACAAATTAATCAAATAAAATTTATTTGCGCACGCCGGGTTCGAACCCGCGACCTTCGGATCTGTAGTCAAAAGCGTATACCACTAGACCACGCCGGCCGTCATAAAACTATATAAAACTGTTAACCTAACAACACCTATTGAGAGAGAAAATACATATATGGAGAGTCGAGAGCGAACTCATGCTAACACAAACTCACAAATCTAATAAGTACTTATTTAAGTACTTAGATAAAAAAAAATAATAGCGTTGATAATATTATGTTAAATTTTATTTTTTATCTTCCAAAAGGCTATTTTATACTTAAGAGAGATAAGGATATAAATTCACTTTTTATTTCAAGTTTAAAAATGGTTATTTTTGTTCCTTATACTTGATCTTCATTGTTGTTATTATTTAAAATTAAATTTACGAATCTTTTTTATTGATTACTGTATAATAATGACAAGCCATTTAATAAATAAAGATTCGAAATTTTAAAATTGGAAATTCATATGTCATACGGCATATATTCTGGTCAAGTAATGTGTAATTTCTATCACCTAAGAAATTCTAAAAATATAGTACTATAGGATTCATATGTCTTATACTGATTTATAAATGTGGAAATTCTAACTATACAATTGTAAATGTTCTCCAAAATGCCCTGGAAAGAATCTCAGACTTGCGATGTCCCAAAAGAAACCATTCATCTGTTCTGAATGCAATTACTAATGTTATCCAAATTGACCCTGGTGATAAATTACATCTTTGCGATTCTTTCAAGGATAAAGAAACCATCCTGTCACTTCGAATGCAATCAACAATGTTCTCAAAATTTGTTTTCATAGCATCGCCATTCCATTGTATGAATATTATGTACTAAATACACAATTTGGCTGTCCTGAAACGGGAATCCTTCTCAGTTGGACAGACAAAGGTTCATTTTGTTTTGTATTGTTTGTAATTTATATATATATATATATATATATATAAAATAAAAAAATAAATTAAAAAATACTGCACTAAACTACTACAGGATTGGGTTATGAAAAAATCTGATTTCGGTTGTCTGTGCGTAGTTGTTTTTGTTGTTGTTTGTACATGATGTAGGTATAATATATAATATATGTATAAATTCAATTTTTTTCATAGTCCTCCTCGCGAGGGTTTTTACCCATTAAATATAACTGCGTTAAATGTGAAATCTGCTTCAATGAACTCAAATTTGTTTTGAAGTATTTTTCTACATTGGAGCTGCTTGTGTGAAGAATAATTCATACAGGCGATAAAGTAGGTAGCACAATATTTTGGTACTTGGAATTTGGTAAAGTTTGAATTATAATATCCGATGAGTTGTCAGTTGTTTGCAGTGGTTTAATCTAAAATCTGTAAATACCACTGAGATTACACTACTAGGGATTTTCTATTCAGTGCTTAAAGCCCGGTCGAAGCGAGACGCATTGAACAAATTATAGAAAAAAAAAATTATTTTCTATAATTTAAGCCCGTTCTGAAAAGTTAGTTCACCAAAAATACCTATCTATTTGTGTTTATATAATTTCTATACGAGTGTTTTACAAAGCGTTTTTTTGTCTATATACGGAAAAGAGTATTACTAATATATTTAGAATCTCTTCAAATTATTCGTTATCCAGTTAAAAACAGAATTGCAGGGACAATTAATTGATAGGTTTCCTCATAAGCTTTTAGTAAAATTCGAATGTATCGAAAAATCCTAATATTCTCGCATTTCGTAATTACATGTATTATCATCAAGACAAATGCAGGTGCATGAACACGTGTTCCGATTTATTAGGAATTTACTAAAAAAATATCAGGAAACATCCTGCAATCCCGTTTTTAGCCGGATTATTAATAATTTGAAGATATGCTAAACAAATCAGCAATACTCATTTATCTCCATGTATTATCTAAGCCAATGCCAAATGTTTTCAATCACAAAATATTTTCCATCATGAGCTGTAGATCTCGAAAATATTCATGTAAATTTCAAAAGTTAAAAAGAAAACGACTCGTTGTTACTTAGGTATGTATTTACATATTAGGTGTGCTTCAAAATCGAAGCGGTTTCAGAAAGTGAAATTCCTGTGCGAAGCTGGGTAAATTAAATTGTTTTAATGTATCTATAAGTTTTAATTTAAAGTTTCAGTTATATGAGGTTTTGCTTACCAATTGAGAAAGAATTCAATTTTTCAAACCAGCTCAAGATCCGTTCCTTATAACATGTGGATTGTATAACTTACCTGAAACAAGGAAAAATACATAAGTATATAAATTTAATAGAAAATTTAAAATGCAGTAATTAAAATACAGTTAAAACAAGACGAATGTTTGAAGGTTTCATATTTAAGAACAATGAAAATATTAAATCACCCAAAAAAAGCAATATTATCTTCGATGTTGCAATTCGTGTGGAATTCCAATTTCCACAATAAAAAAACCCGGCGCTAAAAGCTTTCAGTTCGATAACATCTTGAAAAAGACATGAAAATATTTTGAACTTAAAAGTTGATAAAATAAAATCCTTTTTGTTTTAAAACCACGAGTTTTTAATAATTTTTAGAACCGACCGGTTGCGCATTTACCATATCAATTATGTTACATACGATATAATGTCTGTTACCATTACAAACGGGCATGGTAACAGACTCAATAATCTAGAAGCACTGGAAATAAAAAAGCTGTAAAATACAAAAGTCCTATTCTCAATAATCAATTAGACATATAAAGTAGTCCAATATTAGGTTTGTTTCCAACAAACCCTTAAAAGATGTCCAAGTTCTCCTTATCACCATGTCAGTTGATGCTTTGTTTCTCCAGATATATTATTATAATCTATTAGTCTACATAATTATCATTCGGTTTCTTCCATGTCTTTTGTACTTGTGTAAATGTATTGTATGCTTTCTCTGTGTTTGTTATATTTATATCATGTTGTCTCCCTTTTTTTACTTCTTTTTAGTAATAATTTGTACCCTGAAGATGCTTGAGTAAAGCGAAACCAGTCGGTTTTAAAAATTATTAAAAACTCGTGGTTTAAAAAAAAAAAAAATTATTTTAAAATATGTCAAACCACAAAGTGATTGCTTGCTACAATAATATTAAAAGTTGATTGCTAAGCGTTTATTTAATTTATTGGGGGTACTTATTAAAATGCAGTGGAAGCATAGACATATGAATATTAGTAGACCTGCCCTAAGTGATTAAAAGCGTATTATTCCCCACTCCCCATACCGGTTCCATTAGAGCCGGCTGGGCTCGCGTATGGCCTCCCTTGAATCTTGAGAATGTGACGTTATCATTCTTGTGCGAACTAGCGTCAAGCTATGGTCGAGTTCATTTTACGAAATAACACGGCAAAATAGTAGCTTAGTGAAAAAGAGAATAAACCCTATTGTCGTATTACATTCCATAGGTAAGCATTATTTTACTTTGTTTTAACCTTATTCACATCGTATAATATGGATCAGATTTAGAAACAAATACTATCACGCGATGGACGCGAAACACAAAGCCGTGCACAAGAATCAGGGATGTGCCTTCGCCTTTTGCGCTTTGATAAAATACATATAGTATCATTTGGAACTCCGTCGTATTAATAAAGGATAATAAACCAATAATTTTTAAATTTATTCCACTTTAATGGCGTTATTACTAAGCGAGTTTTGAACTTTACACAACTCATAAACAACACTTAATATAGGATAAATGGTTGGTTATCAATTGTGAAAATTGGTATGTTTGGAAGTAAAATGTATATACAGTGAGCATGTTTGGAATAAAAAATGTATGTGTCATTTTGCTGTCCGATGACATTTTTTTATCTATTAAAATTAAAAATATTATATTTTTCTATCGCACGTCGCCACCGATCACATATTATCTTTCATACTATCACACATCGCAACGGACCACGTGTTAGTTACGCGCTTGTTTTGTATGTACGGTACTGCTGGAACGAGAAGGAGTGCATATCACGTAATGCGCTAGGTTATACCGAGTGGCGATGTGTGATCGAAAAATGTAATTGAAAAAGTGTCATCGGAAGGCAAAATGATGTCCAAATTTTTACTCCAAATACTCTTAGGAATCGCTGGTAAAAGATGTGTGTATATAATTTCATTTGTTTTTTTAGTTGTTTTACTTTTCTATTATCTTCTTAAAAGTAGAATGTTATATATTTTCTTAAAAGTGAAATGTTATATATTTTCTTAAAGATTTCAAGATTTTATTATTAATAGGTACAGAGCGGTTGTGACAACCCTCCAACATTGGTCAAATGTAGCGATTCTCAAGTGTGCGGATCGTTGTTGCTGGGAAGTAAATTATGAACATTTATAAAAGTGTCTTAACTAAATACGTAAACTAAATATTCGACTCTGAAAATAGAAGAATTTTTTTTTGCCGAATTTGGACTTCGAAAATTTGTTCATAACGTGGCGAGTAATTTGCGCTCCCATGTAAAAATGTCTATTCATTCAAAAGCAGATTTTACTTTTAAAAACTAAATGGTGATATTATAAGGCGAGATGCCTATATACTATCAGATTGATTTATTGACGAATCACAGTCAGCTTTACCCTCTTCGTTCTTCAACAGTTGATTTTACCCCTCACCCTTAATTTCTAGTCTATTAATATTCATATGTCTGTGATCGGAAGCCAATTGGATTATAATTAGAAACTTCATTCGGGGTAGTTTATGAGACGAAAGTAAATGCAGGAGGATTTGGTTAGCAGCGTGAGTTGTTCATCTTTGTTGACTTTCGTACATTTATATTGATTCTATGTAAAATATATTATATATTTAACTTTAATAAAGTATTTCAATAAAAAATTGGCAAACTACATACTGGTGCGTTGCTCATATTTATCATATTTGCTGTCCATGATGGTATAGAAAGGAAACAAATATACCCAAGTTAATTATTATTACGTATATTTATAAAAGCTTTGATAAGGATTAATTAATATTTTAGGGTATTTTTTATTCGTATTCATTAATTATTTATTATCAATTTAATTAAATTCCCACAATCATAATTAGCTTGTCAACGTTTTTTGGCATCCTGAGTAATGTCTTATTTTGTTGTTTGTAATTTTTACATAAGTAAACTGGACACACAAAACTTACTTTTTGGGATATTTTTATTCAATTTTTTTTTATCAATATTGATTAAAATTTTAATTAGCAACTGCTAAACACTGCCACCAAGTACTGTATAAATTTAATTTGTCGCTATTGATAGGAATTTCAACGTCAATGTGCTACACTAGCGCCCCTAGCGACCAAAATTGTTGATATTATCAATATTTGACTGGAATTGGACCCCTAAGATTATATTAAGTCCCCCTAGAAAGCGTTCAAAGATGCTTTTAAAGGGAGATAAGTAAATACGAATGTTAGAGGGAGCGCGCTAATATAAAAAAAGACGATAATAATTAAGCGAAATGGTGAAAATCTCTTAATAGTGTTAAATAATTATCACTGTTTATGCGCTTAGTTCATCTAAACTACGTACCGGATTTCGATAGGGTTTTCACTATAATTGAGAGATGAATACATACTACAGGGTTTTCCAATAAGAGGTGTTATTTTGATATTCCATCGTAAAAGATCAATGGTTTCGTTGCTTGTGTGAAAGTAAACGTTGTCCAGATCAATACCAGCCAATTCCGGCTATAAAAAATCATTAATCATCTCTCGATAGTGCAATCCATTCACCGTAACTGTTGCTCCAGCCACATTTTCGAAAAAGTAAGGCCCAATGACTCCGCCGGACCATAAACCGCACCAAACAGTCACATGTTGAGATAAAGAGGCTTTTTAACAATAATTCATGGGTTTTCCAAGCCCCAGATGCGACAATTTTGCTTGTTGACGAAGCCACCGAGGTGGAAATGGGCCTCATCACTCAAGATGATTTGCATTTGATTCAAACAAGTGAATTTTAATAATTTCAATGCGTTGTTGAAGCGTGTATTGTTCCATTTTTATTAATGGCGTAGTTTCTACTTGTCAAATGTTAAAAAAATGACAGCTTCAAAAGTAGCATTTACCGAAATAGCTGGCTATTCAAAATAATACCTCTTATTGGAAAACCCTGTAAATAAGTAGAAAGTAGCGAAAAGTTGATGTTACGTAATCAAGTCGTAAAAATATATATTATAGCGCTGGCTAAACCTTATGAGTTACATCAAAGTAATGTAATACCGAATTGTACAGCTTAAAAAGACCTACAGAAAAGTCCGAGATGGTATATGTCTATCTCCTCAGAATAACTCCCAGCAACGCCGGGTACACGAGTAGTTTTAAATAGAGCAAAAATGTCGATAAATGTTTGCAATATCTTTTTTTCAAGATACAATTTGAATTTTTTCATTCCTATAACATATAAAAGAACAAAACGTGTTTTTAATAATTTTCGGAGTTTACTTTACGATTTTTTTCTATCGAGGGAATTTATTATGATTAACGTTTCGGCATAAAAAATGTATAGATATTATCTTCAAAAATATGTTATTTTTTTGTTTCAAAACTTATAACCTTAAAAAGTTAACGACAAATTTGTTATAAATCGTGTATCATAGGTAATTGCTTCAAGTAACGCGCAACATTTTGATTGTGAGTAATGTACATATTCGAGACAACTCCCACTTTGAGGCCAAGTCAGTGCAAATAAGCTTTGTTTTATTACGACTGTTGTACGTTGTTACAGTTTATTTGTACAGTTCTGTACTGATTTGACAAGTTTCCCAAGTATAAATTGTAAATTGTTCAAAGGCAAGTGGTAGCTATGAAAGTTATTTAATATTTAATATTTCGCTTTTAATGATTTCTTTGCAAATATAGGAAAGAGTCTAGCAGAAAAAATTACCGTGAAAAAAATAAATAATATGTATATTGAAAATATTCCGAATATAGAAACTAAACTTGAACTCTTCGAACCAACCAATCCGTCTGAAATTGTACAAATTATATCAAAAATGCGAGGTGGTTCTGCTCCGGGATTTGACGGTCTCACCGTAAAAACACTAAAAATCATTAAAAATTATGTTTCTACACCAATCTCTCATATTATAAACAATAGCTTTAAGACAGGAGTTTTCCCGAGCACGTATAAGAAAACCATAATCTCTCCAATAGTCCGGTAGCCCGGAGGACATTTCTAATTATAGACCCATTTCACTCTTATCTAATATATCGAAAATTTTTGAAAAAATTGCTAAAAAAAGACTAACTGCATTCTTAAATAAAAACAAAATTATAAATGAAAATCAATTCGGTTTCACAGAGGGAAAAAGTACCCAAGATGCCATTGCAAAAATTTCATCTAGTATTCAGAGTACCCTGGACAAATCAAATAAATGTATAGGAATTTTTATTGACTTAAAGAAAGCATTTGACAGTATTTCCCATGAAAAACTTATATTAAAATTAAAAGAAAATGGCATTGACCACTTAGCCCTTAAATGGATAGAAAGCTACTTAACAGAGAGACCTCAAATTGTAAAATTAAACCAAACTTTTAGTACACCACTAACAAGTACATTTGGCATTCCTCAAGGCACGGTCCTCGGACCATTACTATTTTTAATGTATGTAAATGACATTTTCCAACAGAAAATCAAAGGTGAATTAATCTCTTATGCTGATGATACTGTTTTATTAATAAAAGGTCAAACATGGGAACTAGTGAACAAACTTGCAAATGAATGTATTAATATCATAAAATCATGGTTTGATAATAACCTACTCACACTTAATGCTAAAAAAAACAACATATGTATTATTTTCACTACAAAAAATACCTAAACACAAAGTAAATATCATAATCCATGATGAAAATTGTGACAATGTCAACTGTAAACTACTTATTCCTATGTGTACTGTAATCAACTCTTCTTCTGAAATTAAATATCTTGGTGTGATCATCGATGAAAATCTGAAATGGAAAAGCCATATTAGGGAGTTAGTAAAGAGAATAAGGAAATGTATATATATATTTGTTAGGTTAAGAAATATTTTAAATGTGAAAATACTAAAAAATGTATATTATGCTCTTGTCCACTCCCTGCTTATTTACGGAATCATAGGTTGGGGAGGATCTTATAAAAACAACCTACACTCAGTAAAAGTCTCGCAAAAAATTATTATAAAAGTAATACTTAAAAAAAACTCTACTTTCCCAACAAAATTGCTTTTTAAATTGTTTCCAGTACCAAATATTGATGATATATTTAAGCAAACTTCCATTATAAAAATGTGTAAAGAAAAAAATAACAAAGAATATCAAGAATTTTACAAACTCATGAGAAATGGAAATCAATTTATTACGCCAATCTTTAAAACAACTCAAATGCAAAACCATTATATTTACCAAGCCATAAAAAACTACAATAATCTCCCTTCTGAATTGCGCTGTATTACGAACCAACAAGAACAAATAAATAAAATCAAACTTTTTTTCCAAAAAAACTTATATTAAACAAAAATAAATATATATATATATATATATATATATATTGACCTCTTCCCGTAGTTTTTTTTTTTTTTTTTTTTTTTTTTATAGTGAATACCTCACAAGAGTCCCAACTGCTCCCGTCTGGAGCCAGTGAGACTATAGCATCCCCAATTGGGGGATGTTGTGAGGCTGAAGGTAAGTGGGGAAGGGAAAGAGGAAGGTGGGGAAGTACCTGGCTATTCAGATCTAGTCACTAAACACGGCTAAAGCCATTTGGAGCAACGTTTCAATTCTGAATGGTGGTCTTCCACCAGGGCGATACTGGTAGTATCTTCCACTCTGGAACGTGCCGCAAATATACTATATATTATTTTAATTAATTAATTGTGAAATAACACAAATTAATCAAATAAAATTTATTTGCGCACGCCGGGTTCGAACCCGCGACCTTCGGAATGGCAGTCCAATGCGTTACCACTGGACTATGCCGGCCGTCAAACATACGTAGTATGTTGATCCAGTAAGAAGTTGTTAGACTAAGTTGATCCACCTTTAACACCATATAACTTGGCAATTATGGAATACATCTGAATGAATTGACAACAGTGGTACAATAATTATCAATGTTGCCAGTTTGCCAGAAAAACCATTTGATGTACTGTTCATAAAATTTTCAAAATTTGTATGGAAATCGGATGCATAATTTATGTTGATCTACCCAAATTGGCATACTTATGTTGATCTCATATATATTGATCTATTCCCGTAGTATGTTGATCCAGGTAAGAAGTTATTAGACAAAGTTGATCTGTGTCCCTATATATGGTTTTACTAAATGAACCAATCAAGGGGGCAATCGGTGGACTGTTCAACACAAGGTTTTACCTGATTCCGTAATCTTTTGTGATATTGAACTCAAAGTATTAGTCTCTAGAGTCGAATATCGCATGAAATGAGTGTGAGATGGTACCGTTTCCAATAAAAATGACGTGTTCATTCGACTGTTTGTTGCTTGAATTGTTTATTAGAAATGTATGCGTATTTAGATTGAAACGAAACTTTCGCAAAAATCAAATCCATAAAAAAATACCTACTGCGTGGCGGGCCGGATCGAAAGAGACTGGTTGAGGGATACCTTTTGACCATCAAAATCCAAAATGGCGGCAAAAGGCATAATGTTGTATGGGAAATTTTCAACTTGCATCTATTACCATCTCTCCTGATTACGCTTCGTGACTTAGTAGGGGTGGCCGGGTTCTTGGTTATAATGGGTAATTAATGGATGATTGGACGAGGTTGGAGCTAACAAAAAACTGTCCAAAGAAGCGAAGCTAGCAGTCCACAATGGAGTGCTGGTACCTACCCTAATATATGGAAGTGAGGCATGGAACTGGCAGAAGAAGGCTGAAAGTAGACTGAATACTGTAGAAATGAGATCCCTGAGGCATATGTACGGTAAAATCATGTATAACGAAATGTGCGTATGCTGTGTCGATTCTACAAATATTTTATTAGAGCCTGTTAAAAGGAGCTAGCAGCATTGATCCCCGGTGCACCGTGCACGTGCTTGATACTCGACGGACCGAGCGGAATACACGTTCACAGTTAAGTTGATGTTATCTATACATATATGAACGGGTCGTTTCTCCGACTCGTTTTATCGTAAGTCGGCTCGCATATTGTTATTAAGTGTTTTACGCTCTCCTCTAGCTGGTATTAGTATAGCACTGCACGTGTCATCCATAAACTTTGAAACAAATCAGCCTCTCGTTGGGTGGTCATGTTAAATGAATGTTATTCACTGATGTATTAATCATTATCTGATTATAATATTGAACCAATATTTCTATTTTCATTTAAAAAAAAAGAATATCGCACCAGACTCCCAACTGCTACCGTCTGGAGCCAGTGAGACTATGGCATCCCCAATTGGGGTTGTTGTGAGACTGAAGATATTGGGAACCTCGAAGGAGATGACAAGGAGGAAGTTGGGAGAGTACCTGGCTATTCAGATCTGGTTGCCAAACACTAATTGTAAAATAGTACAAATTTATTTTAGTAAATTTTATTTGAGCCCGCGACCTTCGGATTGCTAGTCGATAGCCTTACCCCTCGATAACGGAGGCCGTCATTTAGGTACGTTTTAAATTATGTTTTACATTTGAAAGTAGAAGTTTATCACAATTTGGGAGGAGGGTATGTGTACCGCCGCCCCGGGAACCATTTATTGGATAACCCACACTTCTGCCATAGGTCTCCCCAAGTTGTTTGATATGTTTGGTGACTTATCAGGAGTGCCCGAGTTTATGGGGTGAGGTATGTGAGGGGCTTGGCAGCGGATGCGCCTGCCTAATAACTGCGTGGTGGGCCGGATCGATTAGTCCTCTTTCAACGCATCGCCTTGCAACGCAGTAGGAGAGTTAGATTCTTATGTATATCACTCAAACACACTGAACCCCAGATTACTACCCACCCATCAAACCTATTTACTTCCCAGAACTCACTCTCCTTCCTTTCCTTCAAAATTCCCCCAACACAGCATTCACAAAGATGACATAGGCCCTGAGGGTTACGATTTTCCTCAGGGCCTCCTGTGTGGATATGATGTAAAAAATATAAGAAATAAACAACAATCTCGCTAAACGTTGGCGGTGACCTATGGTAGGGGTGTTGGTTATCTAATAAATGGTTCCCGGGGCGGCGGTACACATAATTTTAATAGTTCTCGAGGGCTCTGATGTACAGACATTATGGTTCCTGTTGATTGACGAACATATACTAAAACATCGTTGGTTGGAATCGTAGCTTGAAATGACTTTAGCCATGTTTAGTAATAAACAAATTAGAATAAATTTTTTAGCAATCATAATTTAAAATTTGAAAAATTTAATTCTAACCAATCTAATAGCCGCAATTTTAATAGGCACATATTATGGATATTACGTTTTGTTTCAACTTAATCATTACAAGAAACTTACGTCGGGAGAGATGGTAAAAGATACATTAAAATAAAATTTTATTCAATCAATGTTCAAAATTTCTCTTATAAAATGACTTAGACAAATCTCACCCCATGAACCCGGGCACCCCTGCTAAGTCACGAAACGTAGTAAATGATGCATTAAAGTTACATTTTTGTTTAATCAAGTTCAAAAGATTTTGTTGATCTCATATATATTGATCTATTCCCGTAGTATGTTGATCCAGGTAAGAAGTTATTAGACAAAGTTGATCTGTGTCCCTATATATGGTTTTACTAAATGAACCAATCAAGGGGGCAATCGGTGGACTGTTCATCACAAGGTTTTATCTGACTCCGTAATCTTTTGTGATATTGAACTCAAAGTATTAGTCTCTAGAGTCGAATATCGCATGAAATGAGTGTGAGATGGTACCGTTTCAAATCAAAATGACGTGTGTTGCTTGAATTGTTTACAAGAAATGTATGCGTATTTAGATTGAAACGAAAATTTCGCAAAAACAAATCCATAAAAAAATCATAACTTAGCAGGGGTACACGGGTTCATAGGGTGAGGTTAGTCTAGGTCCTGGCGGCGGATGCGTTTGCCCATCTACTGCGTGGCGGGCCGGATCGAAAGAAACTGGTTGAGGGATACCTTTTGACCATAAAAATCCAAAATGGCGGCAAAAGGAATAATGTTATGTAGGAAATTTTGAACCTGTATCTTTTACCATCTCTCCTGATTACGCTTCGTGACTTAGTAGGGGAGGCCGGGTTCTTGATTATAATGGGTAATTAATGGATGATTGGACGCGGTTGGAGCTAACTAAAAACTGTCCAAAGAAGTGAAGTTAGCAGACCACAATGTAGTGCTGGTACCTACCCTAATATATGGAAATGAGGCATGGAATTGGCAGAAGAAGGCTGAAAGTAGACAGAATACTGTAGAAATGAAATCCCTGAGGCATATGTGCAGTAAAACATGTATGACGAAATGTGCGTATGCTGTGTCTATTCTACAGGTATTTTATAAGAGCCTGTTAAAATCCCCGTTAAAATAAAAATAAATAGTTGATCCCCGGTGCACCGTGCACGTGCGTGATACGGACACGAGCAGAACACAGGTTCACAGTAAAGTTGATGTTATCTATATATGAACGGGTCGTTTCTCCGACTCGTTTTACCGTAAGTCGGCTCGCATGTGGAACAAGCTATCACCATCTGTTTTTCCTCCTCCATATAATTCGCGCCTCTTTAAGACCAGCATTAATAAATTCATTCCTACAGCCCCTACCTTAACCCGCCTCATAACGCTGCCCAACCGGTTGGCGACATAGTTTCTCTGTATTTAACGTGTAAAGACAGGGGCGCTCTAGTGAGAGGTGTCCATGCCTCACTTCCATATATTAGGGTAGGTACCAGCACTCCATTGTGGAGTTTCGCTTCTTTGGACAGTTTTTTGTTATCTCCAACCGCGTTCAATCATCCATTGATTACCCATTTTAAATAATTACCCATTATAATCAAGAACCCGGCCACCCCTACTAAGTCACGAAGCGTAATCAGGAGAGGTGGTAAGAAGTTCAAAATATACCATATAACATTATTCCTTTTGCCGCCATTTTAGATTTTTATGGCCAAAAGGTATCCCTCAACCAGTCTCTTTCGATCCGGCCCGCCACGTAGTAGCTGAGCAAATGCAACAGTGTACCCCAGCTAAGTTATGATTTTTTTATGGATTTGATTTTTGTGAATGTTTCGAATAGCTCTAAAGATGATTCTTTTAAAATCATCTCATATTTAATATTATAAAACAATATGACCGGAAGTCGGCATCTTTAAGCATAAACTAAAAAAACAGCTACAAGGTGGTTACAAATGCAATTATATTTAATCAATTTGTTCGATTATATTTTATGTGAAGTTGTTTTCACAGTGGCCCAATGAATATTATATGGGGCCAATTGAACCAATTTGACTTTAAGCATTTTCTACGTCTTGCGATAAAAACTTAGGCTTACGATAAAAATACTCATAATCAACGGCAGAAAACTAGTTGTCTACCAAATTCTTATTTTTTTAATCTCATATAAATTAAGCTATATACTCATAAACCGATCGAGTGAAAAGCTGCAATGATCCCGACCCCGGGGTCATTGCAGCTTTTACGGAATGACGAGGAAAATAATATTTTTTAATTAGTTGAAAAAATTACTTTTCAAAATATCAATTATGTTTAACGTAATACACTATCTGGCCTCAAGTAAATCAGTTTTATCACGAACCGTAACTATTTAATGTAATAAAATAACAAAACAAATTAATGTTAATATGATAGTTTGCTTTAATCTCAATAAAAAAATAAGGAGAAAAAGTTTTTTTTTATGATTGAGATAAAACTTTCCCCCAAATAACATGTATATATATTGATTAAAATTAAAATAGCAACTTCACATAAGGAAAGACATGCACTTGGGAGCTGTACTCACAGAAACTTTAAAAAAAACTGGTGTTGAGTTGTAGTACGGGGTCAATTGTACCGGTATTATCATCCCCCGAAAACAACAAAGAAACAAAATAAACTACTAAATGCGGTATAAAGCTAACGAATCCACCTAGATTTAATCAATTCCATATTTTTAGATTCCCCACTTAATTACCCACTCTATGATATACCTAGAGGTAAAACTAAGATATTGCACACTATTGGCAAAATATGACAGAAATCGCTCCCGTGGATAAGTAATAAAACGTTATTTATTAGCACTTTATTAAAAAAATGTCTACAGAAACAGATACATTTTTAAAACAATTATGAATAAAGTACATTCTGGAATCGTTAATAAGTCGTTTTGAAATATTTCGCCGTGTTCAGTAATCAATAACTTGGGAACGCGGTGCCAAGACGTAAAATTCCATAGCCGTTGATTATCAAAGACAAATTAAATTATACTTATTATATGAGTTAAATGTATTCTAATCAGGGTGTTGTCACGTCCCGGCCAGTCTGCAGCTGCATTGTCTTAACAACGAAGTTTTGGTCTGATCACATTTTCAATAAAGTATTATTTTTAACGAAATTAGTTTTCATACAGAGAATATCCAAATATACCTTTTTGTGTATAAAAACATATCGGCTTTTTAGTAAGGATGTGGTGTGATATGATTTGTATTTTTTTATGAAACATTAATATGAAGCATCAAGGAATTATCAAAATTAAAATAAAATATTTTGAAGTGTTTCATCCTGTCCTTTAGTTGGTATTACTATACTGCACGTGTTCATTCACCTTCTGCCATTTTTTGTGCTAAAAATACTTTATTCAATATCTCGAAGCTAGCTGTAGCGTTTTGTAAAAAATATGATTGGCATCGGATTATAATATTAACAATATTTTGGTTGTCATTTTTTACAAATAAAAAATTGTGTGTATACCGCACCAGAGTCCCAACTGCTCCCGTCTGGAGCCAGTGAGACTATGGCATCCTCAATTGGGGTTATTATGAGGCTGAAGGTATTGTGGACCTCGAAGGAGATGACGAGGAGGAAGGTGGGAGAGTACCTGGCTATTCAGATATGGTCACCAAACACTAATTGTAAAATAGAGCAAATTAATTTTAATAAAATTTATTTGAACCCGCGACCTTCGGATGAGAGCCGAGAGAGCCACCTCAAGTAGTTTGATAAGTTTGGTGACTTAGCAGGAGTGCCCGGGTTTATGGGGTGAGGTTTGTTCGGTTCTTGGCGGCGGATGCGCTTGCCTACCAAATGCGTGGTGGGCCGGATCGATTAATCCTCTTTCAACGCATCGCCTTGCAACGCAGTAGGAGAGTTGGATTCTTATGTTTATCACTCCAACACACTGACCCCCAGATTACTACCCACCCATCAAACCTATTTCCTTCCCAGAACTCACTGTCCTTCCTTTCTTTCAAAATACCCCCAACACAGCATTCACAAAGATGACATGGGCCTTGAGGGTTACGATTTTCCTAAGGTCCTCCTGTGTGGAGACGATGTAAAAAAATACAAAAAATAAACAACTATCTCGCTAAATCGTTGGCGGTGACTAATGGTAGGGTTATTTAATAAATGGTTCCCGGGGCGGCGGAACACATAATTGTAATAATTCTCGAGGGCTCTGATGTACAGACATTATGGCTCCTGTTGATTGACGAACATATACTAAAACATCGTTGGTTGGAATCGGTGCTTGAAATGACTTTAGCCATGTTTAATAAAAAACAAATTGGAATAAATTTTTCAGCAATTTTAATTTAAAATTTGAAAAAATAAATTCTCACCAATCTAATCGCCGCAATTTTAATAGGCACATATTATGGATATTACGCTTTGTTTCAACTTAATCATTACGAGAAACTTACGTCGGGAGAGATGGTAAAAGATACATTAAAATAAAATTTGATTCAATCAATGTTCAAAATTTCTCTTTTAAAATGACTCAATGAACCTCACCCCATGAACCCGGGCACCCCTGCTTAGTCACGAAACGTAGTAAATGATGCATTAAAGTTACATTTTTGTTTAATCAAGTTCAAAAGATTTTTTAAGCATGGATTTAACGTTTGCGAGAGTTCCATTTCAATATAAATACGAGTGAGGCAGTCTATCCTCTTTAAGTACAAAGTCATTTTCATAGAATATGGATGTTCTAACAGAATCTTAAAAGTACCACAAAGCGCGCGAAATCGGCGGTTACAAGTTATAAACGCATGGAAGCCGTCAAGTTTGTCAGAAATATATAGATCAACAAAATAAATCGTGTAAAATGTATATGCGACCGAAAAATGGGCGTGGCTTACAGCTAAATCTCGATGACACAAGTTGATCTGTAGGGATTTACATATGTATGCCAACTTGGGTAATGGATCAACATATCCGGGGTGGATCAACAAATGCAAACGGATCAACATATACCTGGCGTACCGTCGCGCGAGATCAACATAGTACGAGAGGGGATAAATATATATATATATATATATATATTATTATTATATCACATTATGAATTATGAATCTAAGTAAGAATCGTGGCTCCCTTATCAGGCACAAGAGCTCCTCTTTTCTGATAACTTATACATGACCAACTATGAACCTTAATATTATATTTTGCAAAATATGTATGTATTAATGTAACCCATATGATGTATATTAAAATAATAAAAAAAAAAATAAAAAAAAATAACCATACAATATTTTTAAATATATTATTTGTAATTTGCGAAGTCAAACATGTGCCAACAAGTCCGTTAGCGGAACTTCAATACTCGTAAAGAAGATACCTGGCAAGCTTCCATAATTATTCAATTAGTATGAATTATTGTCAGTTTCAAAACTACCTATCTACATTCCCATCGTAAATAATGCCAAGCGATAGATTTACTACCTACTGCCTGCTGCAATCGTATGCATAAACAACCAATAGTTCATTTATGTACATCTTATTATTTACTATTTTATTAATTACTTTATAAACATCGTTGCTTAAAATAGAGGCACGTAGTAAAAGCATCCTTCTTCATGCTGTGTGTTAATTCTATTTTTTTTATACTAGCTTTTCCCTGCCATGCGTTCCCGTGGTTTAAAAAATGTTTCTCCAACAGATGGCTCTGTTTAAAAAAAAAAAGTTTTTACATATCACAGGTGACATCTTTATAATTTCCTAGAGTAAAAATTTTCTAAGAAATCGATAAATAATCTTCATTCCTGAGCGATTTCAAATTTAACTTGGGCCCTTCTAGAATTGAGCCCCAGCTAAGTATTTTAACAATAAATGTACGATTTATTTCAGCAAGCTCCCAGTGTATTACAAATAAAAATTTAAATAGATTTTCCTCACCATAAATAGGCAAGACTCTTGTGCTTTGTGAAATAATTAAAGTTCTAATAATAAAATCGGATAAGTAGTAAAATATTGTTAATAATCTCACATATATTATAAAAAGTTACCCGTTTTTCCCGACCCGCCTAATTTTCTTCACAACCAGCTACTGCAACCCAATGGTGGTAGATAGCCCTTGGTGTCACATCGAAAGTAAGAGAGTATGGTGGGGGTGGCTGAGCGTGGGTGGGAGTGGGTGTCGAAAATGTGCTTTGTTATGGGAAGGTCGAGAATACTTCAGATTATTTCAGAATTGGCCCGCCGAATGTGTCGGTGAGTCCGGAAGGTTCCAGAAAGTTCATGAAGGTTCTCGAATGCTCTAGAAGGTCCTGAAAAAAGAAAGTTCAAGAAGGCTGTATAAGGTTCCAAGCTGAGTGGCGGAGTGTGTCGGTGAGTCTAGAAGGTTCCGGCAAGTTCGAGAATGCTTTTGAAAGTTCTGGAAGGAGCCACAGCAACGCATGGCGCGGTACAGCTAGTAATATTGAGAAAATTACAAAGATATTAAAAAAATAATACTTTTCGAAGTTTTTCTAAAATTAAATTCTTAATAAGTTTGAATCTTTTTGAATTTAATTTACTATTCGTTAACAAACAGAAAACTTAACTATAAAACTATTTTTTTAAATATAACTATAACGTTAAGAAACTAATCAAATTTTATATTTTATTTGGCTTAAAGTGACGTCCACTAATTAAAGTGCAAATACATTTTTTTCTGATTATCAAGAGGCAATAGCACTTATTAAACTTGTGTAAGTGGTCATTTTAACAAAGAACAGAAAAAATTCTGCTTTGAAAAAAATGGAAACTGTTCAAAGAAATGGCATTCTGTTTTGAATTACGCTAGTGTTCAAATTCTTATAAATGTATTTATCAGTAGGAGAAACAATCGATAGTTAAAATCACCGAGATTATGTGAACTAGGATTCTTAATAGTCATTTCAAAATTATTTTTATTCGGGTCAATATAATATAAACTATTTACTATGATCTTTTTTTATTATACCTAGCAAACAGCACCCCTGTCTGTACATTGTAAAGGCAGAGGAACTATATCGCTACTCGGTTGGACAGCGTTGTAAGGTAGATTAAGGTGGGGGATGTAGGAAGGTCTATATAAATGCGGGTCTTGAAGAAGATTGGTTTATATGAAGGAGGAAAAATAAATTCCGGTAGCTCGTTCCACATACGAACCGTCTTACTCAAAAACGATTCGAAAGCCAACATCAAATGTGAACGGGTGTTCCGCTCATGCACGTGCACCAGTGCACCGGAGATCAGTGCTGCTAGCTCTTTAGAGCAGCCTCCATTAAAATACCCGTAAAATGGACTCAGCATTCACGTTGCGTATGTGCATTAGAGATGGCAAACGGTCTTCTAGGCACAGAATCAAGTAGGCTTATTGTTGTGTTCCCACAAACAGTTCTCCAACTCGTCGTGTAAGGAGATTCAGAGAATTAGTTCTTTATATTAAATCAGGGATTTATTGAATATTTCGCTTATTACAAGAGTGATTTTGATGGTTGACCTAACTAGGAGCTGGCTCAATGAGATCTGCAAACACCATGTTTGTATGGAAGCAGCCTAACTGACTACTAGCTGCCATCTTGCGGACTTCCAAGCAAGCTCTTTGCACTGCCCTCTATGAATGCATCTGTGAAGCTCTTAGCTTATTCACTTTCCAAAATTTATCAAGTATTATGGGGCTCTAGCCCAGAGGTGGATTTTTGGGCGTACTAGAGATTTGTATAGGGTTAACAGCTGGTTACCGTTGAAGAATCTGCTACCCTATACAAGACACCCAGTTTCTTGTAAGCCAGATTAACTCGGACTTCTATAGAGCCCCAATACTTGAGCTGGTCTGATATTCTTACTTCAATGGAGTCTTTATTAGGGAGGGTGCTTCTATAAAATTTCACCAGACAGAAATAAATAAAACTAGTCAACCAATCTAGAAAAGGGAATTCTACTGCAAACATAATATTTATTCCCGCCTTTATTAATAACAATAAAAAACCTGCTTATATGAAACGAATTCCGTAATATAATCACTAAGAAAATATTTCATAAATTTATATAATACGTGCAGAATGTTGAATTTTATATACATTAAAAATGCCTTAATATCAACAAAAAAAAAATCAGAGTATAAATTCTACAATCTTATTAAATTTTTTAAATCATTTGTTTAATGTAAATGAAATGTACTCGGTCTTTTTACTTGTTGGTTGAAATACTTCACTTAATTCTTGTGTAGGTCAAGCTGAGCCAAATAGATTTTCCAGAATATTGGATGAAGTGAAATTGCAACAGGAATTAATTGAAATCTGTGGTTTTCAGTAATTTCCCATTTTGCTGCAACGCGTCTGTTGTCTGTTGGAATTCCTGAAATGCTGCCCGATCCTTGGGAAAGTTTTTAATAGACCGAACCAGTTTTATACTGTAACTACTTCTGTAACAGCGTTGCAGAATGGAAAAGCTGAAAGTGAATAAAATTAGTTGGAGATGGGATTAAATAGAAGTTCTCGTATGTGGAAGTTTGATACTAAAACGCAACGATTATGAAGGAAGGACATAGTTGATGGAAAGTGTTAGAAAAGATTAATATGTTTCCATTTTTTTACTACGCAGGAGGCCCTGAGGATAAAAAATTCCCACATAGTCTATGTCGTCTTTGGGAATGCTGTGAAGAGGGGTGTTTTTAAAGAAAGGAGGGAGAGAGAAGGAAAATCTAATTAAGTTCAAAGTTGTACGTATCTTTTCCAAGCGTATAAAATCTAATAAAATTGTGTTTATCTGAAGTGACTTGCTAGGTTATTACGTTTTCTGCATATGTTCCTAAATAATTAGATAATGCAAAGGAAGTCATATTTGTACCGCACCCAGTTTGCAGTTACACTCGAATTCACAACCACAAAACTTTATTCAAAACTATTAATAACCCCGAGTAACGCCGGGTGCTCGTTAGCTAGTATTGTTATAAAAATAAAAGGAATACTCATTATCTAGTTACTGATTTATTATTTTTGACGCAATTAACAAAGCATCCTATATATAACTAGGGAAGCAGATAGACCGAGTAGTAACTCCATAAGCATAGTGCTTTGGCATTAATGCGTATCACAGGCACGAGCAGCATGGCTACGGGCGCGGGACATATTGCGGATTTAGTTGGCATTCCATGTTGTAATTCGCCCATAATTCCTCGCTTGTCTTGTCCCCCACGCCCTACAGTATGCCTAGACTGTGAAGATGTGTTCATATTATAGAGCTGAAGTGACTTCAGTTTAACTATGAAGTAAATACCTTAATCGAAAATTAAAACAGTTTATTATTTTAATCCATTGCATAGCGGAATATTCACAAGCCAATCGAGTTTTGTACGCGTATCGTTTTTAATATTTCAAAATCAATGATGGTTAGATTATTGATGATGTTGTAGCTGAAATTAATTTCTTATTTTTTTCGAAAACTAGATTTATTGTATAGAGACTTTCAGGAAATCCGTGTGGTGATCGGGCAAACTGAAATTTCCTGAAGATCTTCATACAATTTCTGAGATTCCTCTACCTGAGGGAGTATGGCTACTACCCGTGGCTCTATCCTACTGAATTTCTCTTGGGCATGCTCGGTATGAACCATCTACGGGTAAGAAGAGATGTGCATATTGTATCACACTTCTTCAAACTGATTCGTGGATGGTTTGAAAATCCGACTATCATGGAGAGTATTAATCTCTATGTTCCTGATGGTTATCTCCGTCACCGACAGCATAGACTGTTTTATCTCCCGGCCTGCAGGACTAACTTGCCAATGGTCATGCCGGTGGGGAGAGCAGTCTTCTTGCTGTTGAACAGAATCAATTCGAATATCGACATATTTAGCATCGGTGAAGCTGCCTTTAAAAGGCAAGCTCTATTGATGCTGGTATAGTTGATACACCGCATACTTATTATGTAATACCATTTTACAAATGTACTTAAAAACGAACTAAAATTTAATTTTATAATGTTTGTAAAGGAATAAACTAATTGAATACAAAAGATCGAATTTTCGAAAAAAAACAAAAAATTATTTTCACTAGTTCACACCGAAAAGTCACGAGCCGCCACTGATACGATGTATGAATGTGAATGAGGCAAGGAGTGTGTGCCAAGACCGAGTTGTTTGGCGGTAAATCATCTCAGCCTACTCCTGTAGAGAAACAGCATGATGGTCAGTTATTTAGTTTGTTATTAGTTATCTTCAATGCATACTTATTAAGAACACTAATTTCGTTAATAAATTTTACACTATTTTCCAAATGTGACCGACACTATTTGTCTCAACTTAGGGTTTACAATCGCATTAACAGTGTTAATTTTGTTAAAAGCAATTAAGGTCTATCAGCCTCCGTGATCGAGGGGTAAGGTTCTCGACTAAGCAAGCGTAAAAATCCTGGCGTTGCAAAAGTAAATTTTATTTGATCAATAATGAATATATATATTTGTATTATTGAGCGTACGATACTCTCAGTTTCATCCTGGTTTAAGACCACCATTCAGAATTAAAACGTAGCTTGAAATGGCTTTGGCCGTGTTTGGTGACCAGATCTGGTACACAAACTTCCTCTTCTCCCCCCCACTACCTTCAGCCTCACGATCTACTCCAATAGGGTACGCCATAATCTCACTGGCTTCATATGGTTGGAAGCAGTTGACTCTCATAAATATAATATGTAGGATCATATTAAATTAAAGCTATAAGGGTTAAGTAAATAAATAAAAAAAAAATTATACTAATGGGATTGAAACATAAGCATGCAACGCTTCGAAGTATCACAGCATCACAGTGTGCAACATCAGAGCACATGCGTAAATTGTGTTTATGCATATATAAGTTTTACCGTTTTGAGCGCGTTAATCCTCGTACGATCGGTATTTTTTGTAATTTTTATTAAAAATAGTGTGGTTTTAAGCGTTTTGTTTTGGTGTAACAAGTAGTAATGAATACCAAGAACAACTAGTAAGCCAAGCCCCTGTTAATTTTATGATTCTTTTAGACGGTTTCTTTTTAGAAGGTTTCATTCGTTAAAAATGAACTTCGCTGGAGTACGTAATTTTTAAGTATATAATGCAAAACATAAAAGAAATTAAAGCGATGCCATACGTAGTAATGCAAAATCATGTGTTTTTGGTTTGAATATTTGGTCGCCCAGAAATGTTTCAGATGCTTTAATTAAATTTTGCGAGTAGAATACATCTTGGCTTTTGAAACAATCGAGTATTTTTTAGATTAGTATTTTCATAAGCCTAGAAAAAATAATGTATAAGGCCTATGAAAACTGCTTTAAAGTTCAAAATCTCCTGCTTACAAACCTATTTTCGGTTATGATTTTGTTGTATAATGTGGAAAATTAAGTTATTTATAAAATAATCGAAAAAAAATTAAATATTTATGCCTGAACATCGACAAAATAAAATAAAAGGCACTTTTAGGCCATGTTTTTTTCTTTTGCATAAATCAAAACAGGCGGACGGTGTTAAGAGGGAATTTACACCTTATCACCATCTACGTAAGGGTTGTTATTGATAGCGGCTAAATTTAAAATATTACACGACGTAAAAATAAAACAGATTAATATTACCTATTTTAGTAACTTCAAAGATTCTCTATCTCAATCTTCAAGACCACAAACAGTTTAAGTTTCTGACTTCACACAACCTAGAACAGGGGTAGTCAACCGATGTCATAATACAGTTCGATTTTTGTTATGATTTTATTATGAAACCGCTTAAAAATTTAACTGCCCTTTTTTATCGAGAATAACGCAGAAGAGTCCCAACTGTATCCAACCGTCTAGAGCTTTTTTTTTTTTTTTATAGTGAATACCTCACAAGAGTCCCAACTGCTCCCGTCTGGAGCCAGTGAGACTATGGCATCCCCAATTGGGGGATGTTGTGAGGCTGAAGGTAAGCGGGGAAGGGAAAGAGGAAGGTGGGGAAGTACCTGGCTATTCAGATCTAGTCACTAAACACGGCTAAAGCCATTTGGAGCAACGTTTTAATTCTGAATGGTGGTCTTACACCAGGGCGATACTGGTAGTATCTTCCACTCTGGAACGTGCCGCAAATATACTATACTATATATTATTTTAATTAATTAATTGTGAAATAACACAAATTAATCAAATAAAATTTATTTGCGCACGCCGGGTTCGAACCCGCGACCTTCGGAATGGCAGTCCAATGCGTTACCACTGGACTATGCCGGCCGTCTAGTGGGACTATGGCAAACCCAAATTAACGGTAGTGGGAGGGTAAGAGGATGGGGAAGAGCCAAGTGGAAAATAAGCTCATCTTTCAGTTCTTATCACGAAACTTTTCTATTTTTAATGGTGGTCTTTCTATTTTTATTATTTATGGTTCCATGATAACTCAACACAGTGACAATTCAACACACTTTTAAAAAGTGTATAGAAACGATGAAAAAAAAATTAAACCTAACCTAACCTAACATAACCTAACCTACTTAACCCAGTTAATAAAGTTTTTGATTTATCACTTTCCATGACTTTATATAACTTTTTAAATATGTGATGAATTATCATTGTGATGATTTATCCGGTCACTATTAATTAAACATTATTTTAAAGAGTAATTTCTGAAATAATACAGGTAAAAATAACTTTCGCACGCCGGTATTTGAACCTCAGGCTTCCTACTCGAGAGCCTTACTCCTCGACCATTGATGTCGCCGAAAGTATAGTAAATATATAAATGCATTTTATATATTATTTTATGTACAAAGTTTAGATAATTCAGCATGTACTGCATAGGTATTTTACTGTATATCTATCTACACGAAGAAAAATGAGTAGGGCTTTTGATCAAGACTGCATGAGAATTTCCCAATAAAATATTAGTCATTCAGAATATATTTGAACACGTGTTTATGCAGGTGCACTTGTCCGAATAAAACAAGCTATCAATGAAGCACGAATGTGTTATGAGGATGTCGGAACTCATGTTCGTAATATTGTCGCATTTCATCATTATATTTATCAGTATAAGCGCAGCTGTATGAACACGTGTTCCGATATATCCTGAAAGAAATGGCTTGCCATCACGTTTTAAATAGGATACGGCAACGTGTAATACACGATTAAAGATTTTAATAGTACCGATCCAAAGGCGTGATTTACACACAGGACGACGTATCTACGTACTTTGGACGCATTTTTTGTACGTCACATGGAGAAAAATGAGTACGACTTTTTTTATCAAAATACTATTAAAAATGTGATTGCATGACCATTTCGTAATAAAATATTAGTCATTCAGAATATAATTGAATACTTGTTCACGCAGGTGGCCTTTTCATGATAAATATAACGAACCAGATGCGAAACTATTATTATTTTATAGAACACGTGTTCCGATTTCCTCATAACATATTCTTGGTTTATCTACTTATAGTTTGTTTAGAAATTCGTCATATTATCTGTTTTGGACCTCAAGTCCCATTTTTAACAGGAAAACGAATAATTTGACCAGATTTTTAATAAATTAACAATATTTCATATCAGTAAGTTTTTCCGTTTAAATTTATATAAATAAGAGTGTCAGTAGAGGGCGGGCGAGCAGACACCGGGAAGGCGTCGTGAATTTGATTTTATAAAAATCTACAGTTTTATTCCGAGGGAATTTAAATTTTGCTCACTTGACCTTAAAAAAAGATTGCACTGTCTACGCTTCTAAAGAAACTCTGTAAAGACCGTGCAAAGCCGAGGAATTCATCTGGTTTTAAATAAATTAATTGCACTTGTTGAAACAAGTTCACCATCCCCGATCTAGAATATATTACGAACAGCTCAAACTCTATGGTTGAACTGCCGCCATTTTGAAACCGAGCGGTCATGTTTACCGCAAGCGTCGCTAGAGCTCCGAAACTATGGCGGGGCGGGGCAGCGGAGAACGGGGAGCGGGAGAATATAGCATAGACAATAATATAGGACTTGTGATAGAAGAGGCATAGAGGAAAATCTAATTTTACTTTACATTATTAAAATACGAGTATAACAACCAAATATTACTAACGACACTGTGAAATAATACAAAAAAACTTCCAAATGTAAAATATTTTCAATGTAATATTTTTGTTTATAGGAACTTATTTGTCTGTAATTGATTATTTTTAAATTTGTTAATATTAATTATCATGACGAAATATTAAATAGGGTGTAAACAAAGCATTTCGTTTTCATATAATTTTCAATTTTATTTAAATACTTTAGTAGACACCAACTCTTGATACAATATACCCCTTCGACATAGTAAAAGAAAGTTCATTGCACTCTAACCCTGTTTTTATTTAACGTGGTTGGAAGGTCAGTAAACAAACTACTCTTAATAAGATATACCCCGTCGACATAGTAAAACAAAGTTCATTGCACTCTAACCCAGTGTTTATTTAACGTAGTTGTAAGGTTAGTAGACAAAAAAATCTTGATACAATAGTCTCCGTCGACATAGTAAAATAAAGTTCATTGCACTATCACTCAGTGAAAATTTTCAATTCATCGAAAACCTGATAAAGTGACTCTTTTTTGCCTTGCCAACAAAATTGTAGCCCCCCGAGACATAATATTAATCCAAGTATTCATTAAAACCAAAAAAAAATCATTGGCGCAACGATCTCTCGCAAGAGCGTTAGTTGCCTGATATCTCATTCATCAAGCCGCTATATTCAGTTTGTAGTGCGATCTGCACCAACGGAATATATTAGTAGCGGATCCTTCGGGCCCAATCAGCGCTGTGACCAAACAGAATATGGCTATTAATTCCTGATGAGTGGACCTGCAACGTTTGTACTGGTAATTTCAAATAGTAATACGTATACCTTGTTACGGCTTAATAACTATTACGTGATGTGTGTTTGTAATTATTACAATTACCTATTCGACATCTCTAAATAGAATAAAATAATGTCGCTATCCGCGTCTTTCGGTTTGTTTGTGCGCTTAGTTCTTCTCAACTAAGCAACGGATTTTGATAGGGTTTTCTTAATCATTTAGATAATTTTTTTCGAAAGATTTATGTACATAATACATGCATATTAGATTTATAGAAAGTATAAAAAAATCGATGTTTGAAAAAAATATATTGTCAGGCGCTTACATTGCTAACGCTGGCTAAACCTCAGAAGATACAACAAGATAATGTAAAATCGAATTGTATATCTTAAAAAGGCTTACAGAAAAGTTGCGCATGGTATACGTCTATCTTCCAAGCATAACCCCCAGGAACGCCGAATATACGTCAGTTAGCTGATTATAAATAAATTAATTTAGCAATCGCTTTATTGCATTTCAATTTTCTCATATTCAAAGGTATGAACCTATAAAATTTTATCATTAATATCAGATACATAATAGTTGACATAGATGAAAGCATTGGCAGAGAGAATACATGCAAAGCTCAAAGGAAAAATAACAAAATAGCAGGTACGACTGTTAATTTTGAGTTAACGACGATGTTATACAAATATATTTTTTTAACTTCTTCTAAGGCTAGCATTACACTTGTAAGTTTTTTCGTAAATTTACGACTTCTAGCCAATGGGCATCTTGCATTTTGAAAATCCAATGCGCCCATTGGCTAGAAGTCGTAAATTTACGAAAAAACTTACAAGTGTAATGCTAGCCTTACACAGTAAACCTATTTTGTGGCACCATTTGAATTAAAATTAATAAAATAGTTAGTTTTTACCACTTTTATTGTTTATAAATACCAACATGTTTCACGAGCAACGCTCACTTCTTCAGGAGAAGAAGTAAAAATTAAAACCCCGAAGAAGTGAGCGTTGCTCATGAAACATGTTTTTTTTTTATAGCCAGTGAGACTATGGCATCCCCAATTGGGGGATGTTGTGAGGCTGAAGGTAAGTGGGGAAGGGAAAGAGGAAGGTGGGGAAGTACCTGGCTATTCAGATCTAGTCACTAAACACGGCTAAAGCCATTTGGAGCAACGTTTCAATTCTGAATGGTGGGTCTTACACCAGGGCGATACTGGTAGTATCTTCCACTCTGGAACGTGCCGCAAATATACTATATATTATTTTAATTAATTAATTGTGAAATAACACAAATCAATCAAATAAAATTTATTTGCGCACGCCGGGTTCGAACCCGCGACCTTCGGAATGGCAGTCCAATGCGTTACCACTGGACTATGCCGGCCGTCAAACATACATGTTGGTATTTATAAACAATAAAAGTGGTAAAAACTAAGTATTTTATTAATTTAATATTTTTTTAAATCGATAATTCGTGTTTTATTATTTATTTAGAGCAGAATTTGTAAAAGTATTTAAAATTGTACACTCTTTACTAATTATTTCAAAACTAGTCAATTGCACATGATTTCAAAATATTTCATTGTTGTTTTCCCAATTCCCAAAAAAAAAACTAATAATCGTCATTATTCTCTCTATTTTTTTCTTATCTTTGCAAGATACATATTATAGAGAGAAAATGACTAGTGCAAAAATATGCACATTCTTGCTTAGTTAAAACTAAATTATCAAGTTAATCTTTAACGAAATAATGAATATATACTCGTATAATAATGATAATATGCCTTCATATTGGAGTTTACTGGGTAAATAATCTGTAATACATTGTACCAAATAAGTACATTTTCTCGTGCAGCTACTTACTCTAATATAGTATTTATTTATTTATGTTTACATAAATTCATTGTCAGCCCATAGCGGAGCGGGTTAAATCTAAAAAAGCTGACGAATTTTTCATCAAATTAGATATCGCCTAGGAAGGTTATGCATTGTTTTTCAGGTACACAACAATGAAATAGCCACAGTAAAAAGAGATATTGTTTGTTTCTCAGGTACACAACAGTGAAAAAGCCAGAGTAAAAAGAAACAATATTTTTGTTTATACTTCTCTTATACAAGCAAAAAAATGAAAACCAAAATAAAATAACACGAATACCCAAACACAGGGATAAATCAGCGTTTGTTCAAATTATGTAAAATGTGGTGCTAACGATTAAATATCTAAGATGTTTCTTTCTTCGAGATGAGTGCGGAAGATGTAAACATGTGTACGGACAATTTTTAATAGATGTACGGCCACACTCTAGCACATTAAAATATTAAAACATTAATTTTATTAAAACCACTTTATTTAAATAATAATTATAGTTCTACCGGTTTTGGAAGTCATCTTACTTTGCTAAAAGGTTTATTTGATAAATATCACTATATATTTTTTAGTAAAATAGATATGTTTGTTAAAATCTTCCTTCTTCCATTCAAAACTATAGAGCAATCAGGGTCCCTCCAACTGCCAAGAAAGGGACAGAAGGACAATCCTGAAACCGCTAGAACAGTAATTATTAAAATAAAGTGGTTTCAAACGAATTAATGTGTTCATATTGTTATGTATTATAAATAAACCACAAAGTAAATGCTTTCTGCGAATATGAAAAAATAATTATACATTTTTTTTTGAATTATACATTTTCCAATGCTTTATAATTCTTATGATATTTGACTTAAGTTATTTTATAGATTATTCGTAAAACAGCCTGTTGGTAATGTTTCTGAAATGTGATGTTAGAAAAATTGATTTTTTTTTTTATTTTCACAATCTAATAAAACGCAGAATCATAAGTTTCGTCCATACGACAACAGCACAATGCGCCGAGACCCGAGAACTAACAAGTAAGTTAATAAGTTAATTATGAATATTGACGGGAAAGCCCCTACACTTTATTTTGCCCTTTTGCTAATTGATATTAGCTCAGTGAATAGTGTGGGCCTCGTGTGGACGGAACCATTTACTAAACTACATAATAAATCCAATCCTTTAGTTCAGTAATGCCCCAGCAAAATAAGAAAATCGTGAGTACCTACTGACATTTACATAGAAATTAATCCTCTACAAAATTACAAGCTGAATACACAGAGAGGCACAAAAGGACGAACGGGATAAAACGGGACAAAATCCACATCGGTTGGTTGCTTTACTGAAATTAAAACAGCCAACTCGTCACGTTAATATATTATCTCACCAAATTACGTCACAAATTACCCCACTATACACACTAACCCGCAGTGTTCGGTGTTGCCCCGTCCAACTCTAAATTACGGCATTTTGCTACATTCTATTTTGCTTATTATTTGTTTATATTGTTCAGGCAAAAAGGTAAATAAACGTTGGAGGCTGAAATCTGAAGAACGGGCAGTAATTAGGTTGATTCTAATGAATATAAAATGCTGTGACACCTCTTTAATTAATTCTAAAGGTCCGTTAGGCGATGATTCATGATGCTGAGATGTGAAGAAAAGTAGTATTTGGCTTTTTCACGCTTTCACAAAATTACCAGTTTGTATTTGAAGTGTCAACGAAAATAAACAAAAAAAAACTCTGTAAAAACTTCAGATACCTGCCAAAGGACCAAAGTTAATACTATAAAATTACGGACGATTGGCATAAAAAATAATTGATATGCAACGATTATTTTAGAGTAGAGTTTAAAATCTTGGAGTCCAAAGTAGGTTTTATCACAATTTGGGCAACTGACTTATGAAGACTGCACAAGAGTATTCAATTAAAAATTCTAAAATACTTATACAGGTTATCTGTTCTCTGCGTTAGTTCTGTGTTGAATTTGGTTCATTTAACTCAAATTTTAATGTCATTTACAAAATTGGAACTGATTGTGTTAAGAATTCAAGAATTCCTTTATTATATTTTATCAGAAATTTATAGACGATTTGTCTAGAATTCGGACTATCCCCTAATTTTTTGCGGCTCTGCGCCAGTATATTAATAAAACGATACATTTAAAGATCTTTAAAAAATAAATGTTTTTGATAAATTCTGCAATTATTTTATTACTTTGTAATATTATTATTACGAATAAATAAATGGATTTTCGAAATAATACAAATCAGTTGATATGTTTATTTTTAATAATGTAAGCAAGTAAAATCAAACAAGTAAAATTAAACACATAATTTTACTATTCAAGTTTCTTAAAAAAAAATTTAACGAATGTATTCCATACAAACTGATACTAAATTAATATGCACCAGATATAGGTAATCGCAGCCTATGAAATGTCAACTTAACGTTTAGAGTTTTGTCAGAACATTTAGAAATATGTAGGTACTGAACCCAAAAGCCAAGAAGTAATTTATCCAAATGTGAAAGAAATTTGACTCCTAGGGCAATAAAATTAATTATCTGTTCTTGGAAGATTTAAGGGAAAATTTACTTCTCTTTGGCACGCCGTTACAATTATTTAAACTCTCCAGTTATTAGGAGTAATTATAAAATCATAATAAAAGTTCTACAAAGTAATTATAATATATTTCTAGTGGAATAACTTAGTGAGTAAAAACCTCATATTGTAATATTTCATCATTGAAGACAATATTAACGATTTTCAAACGAAAAGTGTGAAACAGAAAACAATAGATAAATATTAAATCGCATCTGGAATTGAACCCGCGACCTCTTCCTTGCCGGGAAAGTGCTCAGACCACTTAGCTAATTCAACTATATCAACATCACTTTTCCATACTGCGAGAGCTACCAACATTATCTTAATTTTCTTAACGCATTTTTTTTGGCTGCTATCTTTAAATGTAATTGTAAGATTCTACCCTATCTAAATGCTATCTAAATAGTGTCTTAGATAAATATATCAGACTACTCTGGCAAGGAAGAGGTCTTGGGTTCAATTTAATGACTTAATCATTTTCTGTCTTTTCTATATCATATCTTTCTTTTGGAAGTCGTTTACATTGTAGATAATACAGGGTTTTCCAATAAGAGGTGTTATTTTGAATAGCCCGCTATTTCGGTAGATGTTACTTTTAAAGCTGTCATTTTTTAACATTTGACAAGTAGAAACTAGACCATTAATAAAAATGGAACAATACACACTTCAACAATGCATTGAAATTATTAAAATTCACTTGAGTGAATCAAATGCAAATCATCTTGAGTTATGAGGCCCGTTTCCACCTCGGTGGCTTCGTCAACAAGCAAAATTGTCGCATCTGGGGCTCGGAAAACCCAAGAGTTATTGTTGAAAAGCCTTTCTATCCTCAACTTGTGACTGTTTGGTGCGGTTTATGGTCCGGCGGAGTCATTGGACCTTACTTTTTTGAAAATGAGGCTGGAGCAACAGTTACGGTGAATGGATTGCGCTATTGAGAGATGATTAATGATTTTTTATTGCCGGAATTGGATGGTATTGATCTGGACAACGTTTACTTTCAACAAGACGGCGCTACGTGCCACACAAGCAACGAAACCATTCATATTTTACGATTGAATATCAAAATAACACCTCTTTTTGGAAAACCCTGTATTTTACAAAATATTAATCAATCTATTTATAATATGTTTTTCCCAGTTACTTAAAAAAAACTCATTTCGGGAAAGATAGCATTAATTAACATTAATAAAATAAAATAAACATATTTTTACACAAGAAAACGAATTTAAAAGGGAGTTCAATGAACAGTGTACATAGATTTTTAAACAGTCTAGACAGAATTAACATAGTTCAATGGAAAATATTTCATAAATATATAAAAAGAAATAAACAATATAAACATTTTGTTGGTAAATTTAGATTAATTTAATTTCACGACAATGTAGGCATTGTCGTGAAATAGGTCCATAATGCACTGGTTTTCTTCTGATTGAAGGTAGCTGCTTCCTTTATTATGTGTCCAATATCCTGGATTGTACTTAATGATAATGATTAAAAATTATAATATTGATAAGTTTGTATTTATACAGCCCGACGAAAGTTCAGGCCGAACCGAAACCGGTTTGTGCTCATATTTTTTACAGTATTTTTTAATAGAAATTGGAAAAATAAATTAGTTTGACAGGAAATTTATGGAAAATTCTCTAAAAAGCAATGCGAGATTTCGTATTCATAATGAATCTGAATTATTTGTTACGTTGGTATCAATTGTAGTTGTTGAATTTAATAAAAAAAAAACTTTACTTGAATTTTATGTTAGTAACGCACAAGAGTCTCAACTGCCCGAAACCAATGTTCCTATGATATCCCTAATAGTTGAGGTCTAGAAAGGAAGATGGGCAAGTTTAGGGCAGAATACATACACCTAGATTGAGATTTCTTTACACCCGCACTCAAATACTTCAAGAAATCAGTTATATATTTATTTAAGTTTTTGTATATAGTTTTCTTAAATTATTTTCGACAAGCATACTAGGCACATGCTCATGTTATGGCAGTCTAATATTATACAGCCGTTAGTAGTGTGATTTAAAATTCCTTGAATTATTATCTCTTCCATGCAAAAATTTTAAGATATATTCAGCAGTGGATAATCAAATAGAATAACCCTGAATATAATAGAAGCCGCCGTATTTGCTCATCCCTTGGCTTCATAAGGCTTGTTTGCTGGGAGCCTCGTTAGCTGAGGAGGCTCTCACGCTGAAATTAATAGAACCAGTTAGGATGGGGTGGCGCCACCCCCACCACACTCCCACCACACCCTCACCTCCTGGTTGTGGGGCGATGTAAATATTCTGAATGTTGGGAAAATTTAGTCGATGGTTTGTACTCTGAAGATAGATAAAACTTGGTTGTAATCAGTATAATATTCTTAAAACGCTGTCAAATAAAAACTGTGTACGATGCTTACAGTTTCTACTGAAAACGACTTATTTTTAGTGTTTTGCTATTAAATTAAATATTTTTCGATTTTTTCATCATGTTAAAAAATTATAAATGTTACCACAGACAGCCTTGTTTACTTTACCTCATTGAATTAGGTAATTAAGGATTAGCGACTCGTTCCAAAATCCTGTTTGTAAAATGTAACAATATCAGGACTGGATAAGATACAGTGAGTAATACCTAAGTAGAGATGGCGGATCTTTTTAACTGCATGCAAAATAGGTTCAAGAAGGCTATATTATTAAATTTTTAAATTTGTTTTTTAAATTTAACCTTATATGTTTTGTATTTTCTCGTCTGTCTTATTGGTATATCCTCCTAGGGTTGTTTTAATTTTATGACTTTCTGCTGCCATTGTATGATTTAACACCACATTTTAGAGTAACTATTAAAATTATTTATTGTATTTTGACATACTTTCATTTAACTGTCACATACACATACACATACACATACACATACACATATTTGTGTTATATTTATACCCTTGATATTAAATGAATAATTGCATAATTTAAAAAATATGTATATTTTTTGGAAATTAACGGTGATAAAACCTTTCTTATATGGTTTGTACTTAAATGCAAGGGGTTTGGCGAAAATATAAATATTTTGAAAAAAATGGCACTCGTCTGAAATCTGAAAATACCTGTTGAAAGGTATAAACGGCTGGGTCAAGAATAAACATTTTTTAATAAAGTTATTAAATTGAGTCCGAAGTAGGAATTTACTGGTATGATTTGGAAAAAAAAACTTTCGCCAAGGGTTAATATCAGCTGCTTAAGGTGTTGAATCAAATATTTTTTAACCCTAACCGTAAAGTTGGCAAAAAGTTCAGAAAAAATCGAATACCTCAGATTTAAAATAATTTTTTTTTGAGTTATCATTTGATGTAGATTAACCAAATTTTACGCTTGTTCTACACATTTCTGGATACCTAATGAGATAAAAAAATATGATAATACATAACAATTATTTTACAAGCAATAATTATTCGCCTGAAACACTCATCCACATTGAAAAATCTCCTGATAAAAGATACATGACGCCAACGGGACTCGAACTCGTGTCCTTTCGATTTCCGGTCGAAAGCTCTGACCACTGAGCTATGGCGGCTTATCTCTTATCCGCGAAATAATTCAATATATACTAGTGTTTCATTCAACAATTACTGCTTGTTACATTTTTTTCACCTGAAAACAACCAACTTTATTTTATATGAGAAAGGCATTGTAAGTGCTAACTCTCTCACTAGATGGCGTCGAGACAAATTGTCTACATTTTTAGGTGAAATACTAGAACTTTTCAAATATTAATTATATTTTATCTCCTGATAAAACATACATGACGGATTTTATCAGGAGATTTTTCAATGTGGATGAGTGTATCAGGCGAATAATTATTGCTTGTATAATAATTGTTACCCTTTGTGCTATGCATAAAAAATCTTGTCTTAAACATTAGTTTACCAAAAAAATAATAATGATAATACATAATTAAAACAAAAAATATTGGCACAAGCGAAAACGTATAAAGAAGTTAATTACTTCCTATCTACTAAGGTACACCTAACATTAGTTTTTCCTTCGATTTGTTACATCTCAGTTCACATGGCTAGACTAGCTTAGTCTATCGTGGAGCTTGCTTATAATATTTTTTTCACTTGAAAAAACGTCACTCGTTTTAAAATTATTGCTTTCAAGTTTTTCTTTACCAACTAAACAACTTATTTATTGCATTATACTAACAACGTAACTAAATAAACCGTAATATTCGAGAATAAACATTCTGAGTATACACAAAAAAAATGGTAAGCTGATCTCTCTTTTGGAAAGAATTTGTCAAATAACTTCAAGAAAAACTAAAATCCCTACAAACTGCTAAACGATTCGTTTTTATGTTTATTTATTTATTCATTTATTAAACGCCCAGAGGGCTTTTACATGTAGGTGGTACAATTTTAATGACAGTTTTGAAATAGTATATTAAAGTATAAGTGGATAAACAGGTCTTTAAAACACGCGCGATTTTTCGAGCACGACGGCGTAGCCGAGTGCTCGAAATAAAGCAAGTGTTTTAAAGACCAGTTATCCACGAATACTTTACGCTATTTTTTTTTATTGGTACACTTTGAAAACATAAATTTTGATATTATTATTAAAAATTTGGAAATAAGAACTATTAATGAATTCGTGATGTGACATCACAATATCTTGTTGTCATGGAAATGAAAAACATTTGTAATGTTTTATTTGACGTTTAAAATATTCCTGTCAGATTTATAGTTAAAAGTTGACATTTTAGACTTCACATTTTGTTGATTTGTTGATGTTGCCATGGTAACTTTAAAAAACGCGCGTTCCATAAAGTGCGATTTAAACACGCTAGAGCGTACTTTAAATGAGTAAAAAAGGGCACCAATAAAAAAAAAAATATTAAAAATAAAAGAACATAAATTAAAAAATACAGCGATTTGAATGGCTTACAAAAATATAACTTCCATTTAAGAATAGTGTTTAAATAAGTCTTTTACGTAATCCACAAAATTCGCAAAGTTAATATTAAATATACCGACATCACCTAAGTATTGGTTTCCCATAGTGTGAAACCGTTGTATTGGGGAGTTCGCAATGTAATTGCGCTTATGTGTGTTGCATTGGAATAGTGTATTTTGTCGTGGTGTTATTGTAGGTATTCGTAAGTTTATGAGTTGCAGAAGTTTGCAACAGTCGAATTTAGAGTTTAGAATCTTGAATAAAAAAGTTAAGTCGTTTATTTTACGCCTGTCTTCCAATGTGTGTATTTTTAAAATATTTAATAAAAAATGATATTGTAAGTCTAGTGGGATATTTAATTTAAAATTTATAAAATGTATAATTTTTTTTTGTATTCGCTCAATGTTATTAGCGTGAATTTTGTAAGAGGGAAAAAGATAAAAAAATAAAAGTTGCAAATTATCCAAAATAGAGTAGAAAATATAATACTCAGGCGAAATAGATTAGCAAAGCTTAAAGTGCTAAATTGGCTAACAGTGAAACAGAGGCTGATATTGAAAGCAAAGTTATTTGAAAAAAAAATTACCAAAATACTTTTCAAATCAAATTATAAACGAGATATGATATCGACAAATATGTCTATTTTTTTAATGATTATATATTATCTTCTTCAATAGTCAAATACCTACAAAATGTATTCAAAAAAATTAAATGTGTAAAGATTTCGTGCAATCTGTATTACCTTCTAGGAATCACAAACATAAATAAATAAAATGAAATATCCACAATTCCATATTGTCCGTGGTTAAAAATCCCAGAAATAAATTAATCTTAAAGCCTTACAAGAGGTTTTCAGGCGAAACCCGCTTGGAAGGCTGTAGTATTTAGCCACGTTTAAAGCAGCCTCCAATTAGACACATTTCTAGAATGTGGTTTTGACATAATGTTGCCATCTATCATAGCGCTGGTTGGGTAAATACTGAGCATGGTGGTACGGCGCACATTTTCCACACAACCATGAACAGGGTACAAGGTTTTAGAGCGGGGAAGCGTATTGTTGCGTGTTTTCACTCGAAAATTTTTTGTAGAGGTAATATCTGCGTCTCTGGGTTCAGATTACGAGGGATGGAATCATCGCCATGAACTTAAAAATGTTTGCTTTTTAATTTGTTTTTTTTTTTCAATGTTGTAGAGTCACGTAAGTACACCGAGCATAATTTTTACATTATGAGTTTTATAAAATACACATAAAGTTCAAAAATCAAAAAGTTGTATAAAAAGTTCACTTGCATGTCGATTGCGTACACTTAACCGATATGCGGGATAAGCATACGCAGAACGTAGTGTAAGTGTGCGCACTTTGCCACCAATCTGTTCGTGGGTGCAAAATGACCTATTCTGCTTTCTTACATACGACATATTTCACTGTAAAAAATAAACAGGACATGCAAAATAATATGTACATACACTTCATAATAATTTTTATGCAGCGGGATAAATGTGAGCTAGTGACGGCTTGTGGAATAAGCCAAGGAAGACTGTACCTCTCCTTAAAATATAGAGGAGAAAAAGGGAAAGAAAAACGGGACATTACCCATACTTTTACAATACAGTGTAAGCCTTTAAGTTACTTCTATTTAAATATTATCACTTAATAAATTGTTAAAGTCGTAAAATTATTTCTTTTTAAATATTACTCGTTCACATTTAATATTTCACTAGGAATGATTTTCATTATAATATAATGTAACTCGTAATTCTAGCCAGCCACATATGGATTTCCGCTCGATGAGCTCATCAAATACAAATGATGCCATAGTCTTAATGGCACCAGAAGGTTGGCAGCAATTGGGACTCGAAAAATGAAAAAAAAAGACAAAATATACTAGAACGATGACGTCACGTAAGATCTCTCGCTGAGGCTAGTATAGCCCAATTCCTCATAGATCGCTTTAGTAATAATATTTTGATACCAAATACTAAGTTTGGTGATCGCGCTTTCGGAATATCTGGGCCGAAGGCTTGGAATAAACTCCCTCCGGAACTAAGATCCATAACAAGTCAAACAGAATTCAGGTCTAAACTAAAAACTTACCTTTTTAAGCTGTCGTACCCTCCAGTTATTTTCAATTTATCAACTAAATCCTAAATCCTGTATCTAAATTTCGCCAATAAACAATTAGAAAATGTTAATTAAGTGTTGATCTCAAGTGACCTACCAGGTAAGTATTGTACTGTATATTTTCTACATAAATAGTTAAGTAATAACATAGATCACTGTAGAAATGTATTATAAGTTTGTACAGCGTCCTTGAGGTGTTTTTGCACAAAAACGGCGCTATACAAGTCATCCAAGTATTATTATTATAATATACAATACAATACTTTACTGGTAGGTCACTTGAGATTAACACTTAATTAATATTAACTAATTGTTTATTAGCGAAATTTAGATACAGGATTTGGGACATAATTGGAAAATTGGATATAACTGGCCTTTCTCGCAGGACTGGTATATTTAATTAAAGGGTTTGACAGCTTAAAAAGGTAAGTTTTTAATTTCGACCTGAATTCTGTTGGACTTGTTATGGATCTTAGTTTCGGATGGAGTTTATTCCAAGACTTTGGCCCAGATACTCCGAAAGCGCGATCACTAAACTTAGTATTTGGCTTGCGCTTAGGTTCCATCAGTCTGCCTACAGCTACTGTTGTTGATGATCGGGCTATTTGTGCCTGAAAACTTTTGCCTTAGCCGTCGCCACAACAAGATACCACACGGCAGAATGTTCTAGCACAGCATGACAAGAGGAATGATGCTATTGAACGAAATTTATGAAACAGTATATAAATTGTCACGAAGCAGATCTCTCAAACGCATTTAAAAAAACCCTGCGAAACTAACCTGGCAGCACAGAACAAGGCGCACATTCTACTGCGCACCAACGCCAAAGCCCCAACGGTTTCTGTGACCAGCAGCGACCGCCATTCCAAATCTAGCCTTGGTCTCAACAACATGTGCAATTTGCTACTATAAAACCGGTCTCGGACGCTGAGTGCCAGACCCCGTACCCGCAACATTACTTAAGTCTAGCACGCGCCCGTTTTGCGCGTGTAGACGATCACAACCTTGGTTACTACTCCATAATGACTGTGAGTAACACCTTGATGGCCTCGCACTCCTGCATCCTCCGGGACAACTCGTGTAAGCGTATACCAAACCTTTGCCCCATTATGTGCCTTCTTTTAATGTATGTTAAACACGTCTGCCAGTCAGAGCAAATACGAGAAAGAGATTGTTCTATTCAATCAGCCAGGAAATAATTTAGGATGCATACTGTGTCCCCATTTTGTGTTATACAATGTACCTGTTGACTTAAATACACTCATTTATCATTCCCATAGGAGTTTCATTTGACGAGGAAAGTGGATTCTAGATTGTTGAATGTCCCCTGTGTAAAGGCATTCCTTGCTGACCCTAACCTGAGCTTCATAATTAGATTCTACCACTGACAATGCCAAAGCCGGCACTAGCGCTCTACGTGATTCTCAACACTGGCGCATAACGTGGGGAGCTCCAAACTCAACACTGGCGCCCCACGCCAATTCTCAACAAAATATATATTCAATTACTCTATGAATAACAATTAAATCTTCTTTAATACCTGTCTTTGCGAATGTAAATAATGTTAAAGCGCGATAAGTGGAAGATTAATCTGTCAAAAATGATAATGTATTTCTCTTTTATACTTAACTAGCTGACGTGTACACGGCGTTGCTCGGGGACTTATAAATGGTTTGGGATAAAGTTCCGAGGTTGTGAATTCTAGTTTACCTGACAAGGTTCTTCAACCATTCACTTCTAAATCAAACATTCTCTGGTGTCTTATTTTACCACAATCATTAAGTGATTCGTATTTTCCAGAGGAGTTCCAGACTATTTATGCCTTTCGCTTCATGGTGTCATGAAATCCACATTTTTACTGTTCGAAAAGTACATTATGTCGACTTTAACTCGACTCCATATCTCATTACAGTGCTGAGATGATGTTTTAAGTCTTGTGCGTCCCCGACATTGTCTACCATTCACTACTGTATTCACCTTTATATTATTAAAAAACTCATTTTAATTCGATCACGCATCTCATTCCAGTGCCATCACTCTCCAAACACTCAACAAAGCACTAATAAAAATAATCTTTGAAATTTTCATCACAATCGGATGAACGGTGTAGGAACGCACACGGGACCAACAAAGAAACATTATTTTTTATATATTATACAGATAAGATATTTTTAGAAAATTGCCAGTATTCTAACGAATGTAATATAATTCTTATGAAATAAAATGTTAATAATTTCATAAAGGTTTGCGCCCCCGCTAACCGACAATATCAACAAGCGCCATCTTTGATCATCCTTGATTATTCGTCACTTCCATATTGCCTACAAAATTCTCGACGGAATATTATTTAAATAAAATTATCCCGATTTACATTCTGATTAGAATTTATTCCATCCGCGCAGAATAAAATACTGGAGATACTGAATTGCCGCGAAGTTTCCTCTGAAAAAGCTCGAAAGCTGCCGTTTTAAGATTAAAGGGCAATGCTACTTCGTGAACTTTTATAAGATTAAGGTGAATTTGAATTTTGTTTGTATTTGCGCAAAGCCTTGTTGCGGTAGTGGGCGAATTTACAAATTGGGAAAGAGCTAAATTAGAGTTGTGGTTTGAAAAGAGGCTGTTCTTAACGTTTTGGTAAACCGATTATGCTAATGAAGAGAAATAATTAATTATCTTGCAACTTTATCAAATAGTTTCGAGAAATGTTTAAATTCCTGACCTCACAAATGATTAAAAATAAAAATAATTCTTCATACAAAACTAAAGTTTTAATTTCAATCTAAAACTGAATAATTATTATTTTCAATTAAAATGTATAGCAAATGTCTAGTACTAATATATACTGTTGAATTTATTTGATTTTTAAATAAAAAAATATAGGATATTAAAGAATTATATTTTTTCAAGTTTTAGAGGTGACTTTGACATTTTTGTGTTTAAGTGGTAATTATTGAAAAAATAATCTTTTACAAACTACTTCATAAATAGAATGATATAAAAATTTAAAATATTTAAAAATATGTTTCTCTGTAGGATTTCTAAATTTATATAAGACAAATGTATGTTCCAATTAAAATTAGTTTTTTAAAAACGAAATTTAAACATATCAAAATAGTTTTTGTCTATAATGTATAAATAATTTTTATTATATTTGCATATTTAAAACGGCAAGAAGATTTTTTTATTAATTACCTAAGGTAATCACAAATAATAGCCATACTTGCCTTAAAATCGTGAATAATTGAGTTATTTAACTACCCATATTTTATAATTTAAAACACAAATAAAAAGTACTATGTACTTTTTAATACACCCTTTGAGTAAAAAAAATAATATTTCAGTTTGGTAAGTATTTTGGCCTCAAATCCAAATTTAAGTTTTATATGAAAAAGGCCCGCGCAACTTTTCCCTTAAGCGTGCACAGAGTAGGTACATTTGTTTACAAATTAGGTAATTTTTTATAAATAAATTAATATTTTTAAGACAAGGTTTTTTATGCATAGCACAAAGGATAACAAATTACAATAAGAAATAATTATTTGCCTGAAATATCAATACATATGAAAATATCTCCCGAGTAAAAATAAATGCCACCGACGGGAATTGAAATTTTCTACAAAGATAAAGTTGGTTGTTTACAGGTATAAAAAATATAATAAGTAGTAATTGTTGATTGAAGTACTAGTACATATTGAATTATTTGGCGTGTTGGAAATAAGCCGACGTAGCTCAGTAGTCCAGAGCACCTGATAGGACATCAGAAGGTGCGCGTTCAATTCCAGTCAGCGTCATTTGTTTTTACTTGGGAGATATTTTCAATTTGTGTTGATATTTCAGGCGACTAATTATTGCTTATAATAAATTATGTAAGTTAAAAAAATTTAAAGAGGGTGGGTAGTACAGGGTTTTCCAATAAGAAGTGTTATTTTGAATAGCCCGCTATTTCGGTAGATGTTACTTTTAAAGCTGTCATTTTTTGACATTTGACAAGTAAAAACTACGCCATTAATAAAAATAGAACGATGCATGCTTCAACAACGCATTGAAATTATTAAAATTCACTATAAAAATGGTGAAAATTTGGCAGAGATGGTTCGTAAAACTGGAATATTTTTGGGTCGTCGTGAAGCACCTTGTCGGACAGCAATACAGAAATTGGTGGAAAAATTCGAGCTATTGGGACAATTTCGTGATGTGAAGAGTAAAACCCGTGCATTCGCTCAAGAACAGCCGAGAATATTGCTGCTGTAGCCGAAAGTGTTGAAGAAAACCCAGGTTTGTCCATTCCTCGTCGTTCTTTGGAATTAGGCATTCCACAAACGTCATTACACCGTATTTTGCATAAAAATTTGTGTCTTAAGGCGCTTATAAAGTTCAGTTAAAACAAGAACTCAAGGCGGCCGATCATCAACAACTTCGTGTCTTTGCTGATTGGGTCCTTGGAATGCGTGAAAATGATCCGGAATTCCATCGAAAAATCATCTTGAGTGATGAGGCCCATTTCCACCTCGGTGGCTTCGTCAACAAGCAAAATTGTCGCATGTGGGGCTCGGAAAACCCAAGAGTTATTGTTGAAAAGCCTCTCTATCCATAACGTGTGACTGTTTGGAGCAGTTTATGGTCCGGCGGAGTCATTGGACCTTACTTTTTCGAAAATGAGGCTGGAGCAACAGTTACGGTGAATGGATTGCGCTATCGAGAGATGATTAATGATTTTTTATGGCCGGAATTGGATGGTATTGATCTGGAAAACGTTTACTTCAACCCGCATAAATAAAATATCGTGTCGCTAACCTCATTTTTATAGTTAATTAATATATTTGTAAATACCTACCTACAATTCTAGGACGATTGTTTTGTTAGATCAATAATTTAGAATCTCAGTAAGTGCACCGGTAAAGGCCCTATCAAATTATGTTAAAAAACAAAAATACGTTTTAGCATAAATAATTATGTTATGCTAAAACATAACTATTCATTAATATTTTAGACGCAGACCATGTTTCGCTGGTACTCTACCTTCATCTGGCCTGTTGAATATTAACCAACTAATTAACTGACTAATAATACCTGCATTGACTTGCTGATTAATTGACAGCTAGTTAACGTAATATTATATAGTTCTGATGAATCTTGGATTCAGAGAATAAGCTTTCTATAACGCTAACGAAAAAAATAGATTCGCAAACAATTCAAGGCTGTAAGTGTTACTATTAAGATGAATAAAGATACGTTTAGATGATGAATTCAGATCGATTAAATGAAGAAAGAAGATAAGGAGAATACGTGATTAATGGTAGATGAAAGAGAAAGACCCGCCACGATCAAAGTGAACGAAATAATCGAGTCGGGCCATGTCAAGAGTCAGAATAAGAGAAGGGTATGTACGAGTCAATGGATAAGTTTTGATGAAACAAGGAGTGCATTCCGAGACTGAATTGTTTTGCAGTTCATTATATCTGCCTACCCTTGCGGAGAAAAGGCTTGACGGTTAGTTATTTAGATTATACAATATTCCACTGAATCTAGTGTGATCTCCGCCAATTTTGAAGAAAAATAATGCCACCAAATGACGTGCATGAGTCCTTTTGATTTCTAGGCCCCCAAGAGATGAATTAAATTGATTATCTGATCGAAGTTAGGGTGAATTGACCCCCCTTCGGGCACACCAACACGCACACAACAAACTTTTATCGTTTAACCTCTTCATTGTCATCATACCTTCATAGTTCCCGAATTCCCTTTACGTGTAAACCGTTCCAACATGCATGCCTTCATGAACGAAGGTATACATCTCATATTTTATCGTCGAGAGCCTCCGGATTTCAACCCTTGTGGTTTTTATTACCTTTAATTCAGCGGCGGAGGAAAGTGCGGAGGGTAGTTGACAATAATTTAAAAAAACATTTCCCTTGCGAAAACTCCGGAAGTAAGCGAGAAAGTGCTTCCGGCAAAACGTGCTTCCGGCAGTGACTTAATAACTCACCGTTAATCTGTGGCCTATGTTGCTCCTAGAAAATTTGCTTGTACACGTTGTCTGGAAAAGTACAAGCGGGAAACTGACGAATCTATGTCACATTATTTGAAGTCGATTTTATTATGGTACAACTTTTTTGATTTGATCTTTGAATTTCGCACGATAATCCCAACTGCACCCGACCGCCTGGAGCCAGTGAGACTATGGCATCCCTAATTGGGGTATGTTATGAGGCTGAAGGTATTGGGGAAGGGTAAGGAAATGGTGAAGAAGAAGGTGGGAGAGAACCTGGCTATTCACTCTATACGACTAAACTTATTTCAAAGAATTTTTTAAATATGGAGTATTTATAATTAATTAATTGTGAAATAATGCCACGCGAGGATTTAAACCCGCGACCTTCGAATTGCTAGTCGAGAGCCTTACCCCTCGACCAGGCCGTCAGCTGTGAATCGATCTGTCGGCTTCTGTGTTTCCTCTCTTTTACAATATAAGTCTCTTCAAGACCCACGTTCGCTCCCCCGTCTTCTCCAAATCTCCACAGTCCGCAATAATCGCACCCTATATCTATATGAAAGAAATTTTACGGAAATCGCGTAAGTAGAAGGTTCTATAAGTTGGTACCTGGCAAAAACGCGAAGGCTCTACAGGAGTACAAATACACGCAGGTCTGGGACACTTGAAGTTGTAATATGTGAAATACGAGGAAATGAGACGATGTAATGAACTTTGCAAGTGCTTTAACTAAACCTGAAGTTTTGCTGAGTCAATCTAATTTATATAATAAAGAGAGACCACTGTTGGTTAAATATTATTTTATTTGTAAAGCAATTGAGAACCGAGGTAATTAGTTAATTTACTTACCTTTAGGGTTTATTAAAGCTTTTTAAATAACTTTATTAAGCCGTCCCAAATCGAAGTCCATTAGGTTTTTAATTACATAAACAGTAAAAGCTAAATGAATAGTTTTGGCTTGCAAAATAAGACCATGATAATAATTTCAAGTAAAAAAAAATATTAAAATTTTAGTTTTTAAATATGTTGAGGTATCTAAACGTATTGCCTTTTAAAATTATTGTGAACTTAAATGTAATAGTTTCACTCTCAAAAAATAATTTTTAGCGGCCAAAAAAATGCAGATTTTACGCAAAACCTAAAAATATCAACACAAACATATTCCCTCTACGAGAAGAAAAAAATAAATAAGATTACCTTTCAAAATCACAGAACACGTTACTGTATATAGCAGTGACGATATTTCAAGGAATACTGACCAATATTAAATGAGAAAAAAAAATTAAAAGAATAAAATATATTTTATATGAATTATGTATTTGCCCACCTACTGCGTGGCGGGCCGGATCGCGAGAGACAGGTTAAGTGGTACCTTTTGACTTCTCCAGCCAGACTTTTTCGACCCATTGCCTTGCACCGCAGTTGGGAGGGCAAGATCCCTCCTCACCCTATATACCTTTTTTCTTTCCAGAACTTCCTCTCCTCATTTTCCATAAAAAAACCCTCCACCCAGCATCTCAAAAGATGACATTGGAAAAAATAGCTATTAACTATATATCGCGATTTTAAGCTACTAGTGTGGTATTGAGCCAAATATTTTACGTGAAAAACAAATAATAATAATAATAAAAAAAATAAAAAAATAAAAACTTATATCATTGATGTCGCTATTCCAAATTCCTGAAATATTAAAAAATCTGCCAATGAAAAAATAAGAAAATACACAGATTTAGGAATTGAAATAAAAAGAATTTGGCATTCTCAGACTATAAAAATATTACCATTCGTTATTTCGGCTACTTTGTTTATTGTTTTGTTTATTTAGGAAAACCAACAGATTTTTTACATCTTAAAATAATTAACTTATAAAAAATACAAATAATATCTAATGATAGGTTTTCACTTAAAAAAATAATTATAATAACAAACAAAGGGTCCAGTACCCGTGGGCAAAAAATATTTACAGAAAATACAAAATACTAAATAAAGTAAACATAACATCGGATATAAGAACACAAGTAAATTACAAAATATCAATTTTATCCTCACACAACACCAATAATCACCAATATATGTATATACCTACAACTAAACTGAACAGATGTTTATAAAATGAGTCACTTGTAACTGGACAGGGTTCATATCAACAACATGATAACTTGCAGTATGTTATTAATTATTATTTAATAATAGCTAAGGTATCTTTTTTTAAATGTTCCTAAACTACACGAAAATATGTTAATACAATTAAAATTCTTATTGTATAGGGTACAAGCTCTGAAAATAAAAGCGTTTTGTCTGAGATTAGTAGAGCATTTTTGAAGATGAAAAAGTGACTTATCTCTAGTTCTAAAGCTAGGGACTCTAAAATTAATCTCAGACAAAAGGGGCGAACAATCAATAAGGCCACTGATAATTTTATAGAGATATATTATATCTGCGGAGTCTCTTCTAGTTTTTAATGGTATTAGTCCATAATATTCCATCGAGCTGTTAATCCCGTGGTTACCAATATTCATCTTAAAATTTAAATGATTGACAAATTTTTTTTGGATGGCTTCAATGCGCTTTACATAAATGTTATATTGAGGATTCCATATCTGAGAAGCAAATTCAAGATGACTACGAACATAAGAAAAATACAATATTTTAAGTGTTTGAATATTATTGAATTATTTTCCAATACGGAATAAGAATCCTAACATTCTAAGGGCTTTCTTCACAATCATGTCAACATGCGCCTCGAATGTAAGTTTACTGTCAAGCAGAACACCTAGGTCACGAATTTGTGTAACCTTTTTAAGTACTTGACTGGCTATGTAGTAGTTATGTTCAAATTTTATTTTGTTTCTAGTGAAGGTAATCACATAACATTTTGAGGTGTTCATGTTGAGATGATTGATAATGCAGTAGTCATCAAGTCTATATAGATCTTCTTGTAATTTATAATAGTCAATAATAGAATTAATAGGAAAGAATATTTTCATATCGTCGGCGAAGAGTAGAATATTTGCATAATTAAAGCATTTTATAATATCGTTGATGAAAATTGTGAACAGCAACGGTCCCAGGTGAGATCCTTGGGGCACACCTGAAGGTATATTTACAATCTCAGATATGAAGCCATTAATAGTTACTCCTTGAGTGCGCCCATTAAGATAGGAGACCAGCCATCGGTACAAATCCCCGTGGATTCCCAGAGCTAGTAGTTTAGATAAAAGAAGACTGTGATCAATTTTATCAAATGCTTTGGAGAAGTCTGTATAGATTACGTCAACTTGGATTTGATCATCCATATATTTTGATATATTTTCAGTGAAAGTTGCAAGATTAGAGACAACTGATCTTTTTTTCATGAATCCATGTTGGTTAGCAATTATTACAGACTGGACACAGTCATACAGTTGTTCATGAACAATTTTTTCAAATATCTTACTGAATATCGGTAATTTAGATATTGGACGATAGTTACGGACTTCATTTTTCGCCCCAGACTTAAATACTGGTGTAATATGAGCACACTTCCAGCGATCCGGAAAGACATCTTCTTTCAATGAGGATTGAAAGAGCAATAATAGTGGCTTCGAGATTACCTTGCTACACATTTTGATAAATAATGCCGGAATTTTATCGCTACCTTCACCCAATGAGCAAGAGATAGTATCAATTATTTTTTCTATTTTTTCTTTGGAAACTGATACCGAAGATATGTTAACTTGATTGTCTACGTGATAATTGGTAGAATGAACATCGGAAACAGTTTTGTGATTAAAAGTTGAGACGAAGTGTTGTGAGAACAGGTTGCATATTGCGAAGGGATTCACGGCAGTTATGTCACCCAGTTTCATAATATGCGGTAAACCAGAATTATTTCTCTTTCCTTTAATATAGGTCCAGAAATGTTTCGGGTCACGGGATATATTAAGTTCGGCGTTTATTATAAATTGTTTAAGACATTCCCTAGACATTTTCTTTTGCCTTGATCGAAGAACACAAAATTCACGGTAGTCCAAAGGATTTGACCACTTTTTCCACATTTTGAACACTTTATATTTTTCTTTAGTGAGTTTTATCAGGGCTGGATTAAACCAATAAGGATAAGAGTTGTTAATATGAACTTCCTTTGATGGGACGTTCAAACGAATAATTTCATTTAAAATAACATAAAAACGGTCAATGGCATTATTAGTTGATAGGTTTAAAAATTCTGCATCCCAATCAATATTATTGATCGTTTCAAAATTAGCATTCCTGAAGAGATAGATTGTCCCTTTGTTGTCCACCATAGGGGTTTCCAGAGCTATATTGATGTCGAAAATAATGGTTTTATGATGTTTACATTCAGGTATGAGATAATCATCAGTATTAGACACATTAACAGGGAACGAACTAAAGACAAGGTCTAGGAATGTACGATTATTTTCGGGAAGGTGCAGTATTGCGAGAGATCAGTAAAAGAAAGGGTGTCTGATAGTTTGGAAATAATTTCAGATTGATAACCATTCATAATTTGCATACTTTTACCGTTACCAATAGACCAGTTAATTAGTGGTAAATTGAAATCACCTGATATGACGAAGTGATCGTTGTGGTAAAGTTCTCGAAGTGCACATAATTTATCCATGAATTCATTTATGCTTTGAGAGTGATTGACTCCTGGTGGTATATAAACACAACATAAATGAATATTTTTGAAATTCTCAATCGAGATAGTCACCCAGATGTCTTCAGCACTCGTATTCCAGTCATTTTGTACGTGAGCTTTGAGGTGCTTCTTCAACGCAATCATTACTCCACCTCCTCTTTTTTGCTCATTGCGATCGCGCCTAAATACCAGGTAACGGTTGTAAAATAGCTCTTCACTAGCAATACTGTCTACAAGCCAAGTTTCAGTTATCATAGTTGTTATTGGTAACATTAAAATAAAATCTATCAGTTTTAGAACGCAGTCCAGTCACATTTTGATAATATACATTCAACATTTTAGTACATTTAGTTGATAAAATATATAAAATATAAGACTGATAAAATAGTTGTAGGCATGTTCTAGTAAATTATAAATATTAGAGTGGTGTTGTAGTAACGCAAGCAGAGTAAATGTAGGATAATTTGGATTAAAGTTGGTAGTATTAAAAGAGTTAGTTGTTAATATTATACAAATAAAGAAAAACCAGTACAAAGGATGATATTTTAAAGTAGGAAAAAAGATAAGGTAGATAGGAAAAATAAATTGATAATAGCTTATAGTCACACGAGACGATGCTAAATCTAAGAAGATTATTAGCAAAAAACCTGAGTCACGTCAGATTCCAATGTCACCTGAATAATGGGACTAGTTTCATTTTTGCGTATAAATATTTTTCCGTATTTGATCCATCTGAATTTAAAGTTTTTATCCTTGATTAAGTCTCTCACTGTCTTGAAGAGCGCACGGGTTGCAGCAGTCAGATGCTCGTTGACATAAATTTTGGAGTCCCGGGAAGCATTATACCTAGCTTTCTCATTAAAAAATTAGGCGTATTAGATCTATCAAAAAATTTATATATAAAGATGCAAAAGTCGGTCATTTTGAATACATGTAGGATAACGAAAGATTTTTAAAATATTTATGTTGAGGGATCAGTATGATTTATAGGCCCTGTTAGAAGTTCTACCGAGCCGAACCCTCTGATATGAAAATATCTGGAGTCGGTGAATTATTTTCCCATTTGATCTCTGGTGAGTTGACGTGTTGTTCTTGTATTTTTTTGTATTTATTTTGCTTATATAATGCACTTGCATAGTGTTGATTGACTAGATGATCATTTGTGGAAAAGTGAGTGGAAGGGTTTAGTTTTTCCTATGGGGAAGATTTAACCAGGACAAATAAAATAAATAGTTTTCAATAAACTTTTTTTATGTGAACAGAGGCATCCCCACTTTGGAGCAAAAGTATGAGAATGATATAAAAGGATAACCTACATGTTTGAGTAGTTACGATCCTTGGCTATGAAGCCGAAGGTCACGTGTTCAAACCACTAGGGGTGCGCAAGTAAATTTTATTAGAATAATTTTTGATATATTTCATTTATTCATTAAACATAGCATCTATACTTTTAGGATACGTAGATACTTTCATTAAGGCCCTGGTGAAAGAGCACCAATCAGATTCGAAACGCTGCTTAAAAAACCTTCGGTCTTGATGGGTGACCAGATCTGAATACCCAGATACTTTCCCACCTTCCTCTTGTCTTTCACCTTCTACCTTCAGCCGTAAAACATACCCCAATAATTATTGGGAATGCTACAGTCTTGCTGGGTCTATACAGATCAGAGAAGTTGGGTTTCTTTTTGAAACTGTAAAGTTACACAACAAACTCCAACACAAGATTAAACAAATTAAAACAAAAAATACCAACATTATATCCATAACTTTTTGGTTTAAGGAAGTGTCAGAAAAATATCTGACTAATATTTTAAAAACATCTTTATTGACGGCCTCCGTGGTCAAAGCAAGCTGGAGATCTCAAGTTCAAATCACGACGTGTGCAAGATTTGAAATAATTTAAAGAATATTTGCGGCCCGTTCCAGAGTAGAAAATGCTCTCCCCTGGTGAAAGACCGCCTTTCATAATTGAAACTTTGCATGAAATGATTTTGGCCGTGTTTGGTGACCATATTTGAATAGCCAGGCACTTTCCCACCGTCATCTTCCCCATCTTCTTCCTCTACTCACTGCCTTAAGCTACTGAAAAACCCTATCCAAACCATGAAGTTGCACCATTGAAGTTGCAGGAAACCCTTGATCCAAAACCTATTTCCCCTCAGCATAGAAGCTCCTAGTGAGGAGATATAAGAAAGTTTTCTTAATCTATTTTATAGGTTCTGAAATATCAAAATTATTATACAATGTCAAATTTTGTGTACATCTTATGGCCCCTTAGTAAGTGTTCAAAGATGGTTTGAAAGGGAGATATGTAAATACGAATGTTAGAGGGAGCGCGCTAATATTAAAAAACGAACATAATTAAGCAAAAATTTTAAAAATATTTAATAAAACACAACTCGTTTTAAATACAGCAAAAACCTCCCCACTTTAGTCGCATTTAAAGGTAGGTACACTGGGATTTTTTTCACGCTTATAACATATTAAATAACAGAAAAAAAAGTGTTTTTAATAATTTTCGGAGCTTACTTTGCGATTATTTTTTGTATTGAGGGAATTTCATAAAATTAAAGTTTCGGCATAACAAATATACAGATTTTATCTTCAAAAATAACTTTTTTTTGGAACCTAAAAACTTTTAGCGTTAACGAGAAGCTTGTTATAAGTCGGCAGAAATTGGGTATGTGGGGGCTTAAAGCTTATGTATTATTAAAGTGTGTGCGCGTAACGTATCCTCTTTTTTTATTTTGGTCAGATTAAGTTGAAGATTTACTGTGGAGAAATAATAAAATAAGCTTTAAGTTCCTACTCATGTACCCAACTCATCCAATCTTTCAACCAGGAATTCCTTTTACTTGGATGAATAAAAACTGTATTTATTGCTCACTTTCTTGGTTTATCCTTAACACAACTTTATGCGAATGATACTTTCTACTTCTCTGTTCCACCATAAAATGACAAAGGTTCTACCTATATTAATAAAAAATTATTTCTGATATTTTTTACTAAAACTTATTATATATATATGTTTAAAAGACAAGGTTTTATGCAGATCAAAAAGGATAACAAATTATTATAATAAAACATAAATTTCGGAACGTTTTTTCAAGTTATATTTGTGTTTCAGGCTAATAATTGTTACTTATAATAATTTGTTATCCTTTTTGCTTTGCATAAAGACTTGTCTTGTAAACATATGTTGAACCAGGAGAATCTGGGTTTTCACCACCACCGACCAACGTTTTCAAAAGCCTTGACTTCGCATCCATGTCTTGTAATTACTTTGCGATACAAACGACACGAAACCTTTTTTCTAATAATTTTTTACACACAAGTTACATACACATTTTCAGAATAAATGTTTAAAAATAGTAAATTAAGTCAATGCACACAGGAACTGCCTTTGATAAAAAAATGATAAAATAAACCTTTTAAACGAAATAAAATACTAAAATGCATGCATTGAATGCATAAAACGCATTTAAAAAATTGTATAAAAATTATTCCTTCCCCGAAAACATGTAAATAAAAACAGATTCACAATTCAACTATCCATTAGTTTGAATATACCTAGAAACCAAATAATGTAACACTTGTTTTTGAGGCGTCATCGTGTTGCCCAAAAAAGTTATTAGAAGCCAGTCTTTCTGCGTGGTAGCGATATCAATTATTATGTAAATATCCGTGATTAGCATAGTCGTCCCTTGATTCAAAAGTTACCTTATATACGGAACATGGTACATCAACAGATTTTTTTTTTGTTGTTACGTTTACAAGAAGAACAACTAGAATGTTCGCAGGTAATATAGATATAATCGTGAAAGATTTTCGTCATAACCCACGTAATGCGATTCGAGTAACATACTTTTATACTCGCGTGAGAAATACAAATAGCACTTCTGCAGCTTCATTATTTGCTCATCATATAAATTCATACCCCCTTCACACTAACTATGATAAACATTATCATACTTACAAGTGCAAAATACCCTCTGGTTTTTATGGCTGCGCTAAGCCGGTTGGTTGTAGGGGTTGCAAAACTACAGAGATATAGATTTAATAAAACCGATTTACTTGTAATTTTATCTCCAGTTTTAAAAGAATTAGAGTTTAAAACAAAATATTTTTTAAAAAATGTACAATTACATGGGTCACTAAACAGTGTCTAATCAAGACATGAAATGAGTCCAATAAAAATATTACAGGCTTAGGATTTTTTATAATAGGTTCAGGTTTTAAATTTTTTTAACTATCACGCATGTGGTCTATCTGCCAAAACTTGTGGGATTTTGTCATCCACGATTAAGGTTTTGTTGTGAGGTTGAAGGAAAGGCTAGAAAAAGGGTTGGACAAGGGATAGTTTCGAAGTAGGTAAATGGATATTCAATTCTGGTCACGAAACATGGCATAATTTCTTTAAAAACCTGTGGATTTTTTTGTTTTAAAAATGGTTTTTCCAATGTTTGTCTTACTGGGAGAATTTCTAGCAATCATTGACAGCAACTTTTAGATTATGAATGGTAGTCTCTTTCCAAAATGACATTGCAAATAAATTTTGTCATTATTACCAACCGGGACCGCATATGCGTCCTGTAGCTAGTTGATGGTTAGCGACTACTCCAGCCCGCTGTAATTCAACATAACTCAGTCCTAAGTGTTGGGTTAGATTAAATTAGGATAAGTTAGGTTAGTCTTTCGCAAGAACAACACTGCAAATAAATTTAATCATTATTAGCGATAAACCGGGATAACTAAAACTGGATATGCGTGGACTTACCAGATAAATAGTTAGCGACTACTCCAGCCTACTGTAATTCAATATAAATTTATCCTAAGGGTTGAGATAGGTTGGGTTAGGTAAAGTTAGGTTTGTCTTTCACCAGAACGATTATGCAAACAAATTTCATAATTATTACCGATAAACCGGAAAAACTAAAACTGGATATGTGTGCCCTAACCAGATGGATAATTGGCTACTGATCCAGCCCGCTGTAATTCAATTTAAATCCGTCCAATGTTGGGTTAGGTTAGGTTAGGTAAGGTTAGGTTTGTCTTTCCTCAGAACGATACAGCAAAGAAATAATGTCGTTATTACCGATAAGCTGGATAACTAAAATTGGGTTTGCTTGCCCTAGCTATTTGGATGGTTGCCGTCTACCCCAGCCCGCTGTAATTCAACATAATTCCGTCCTAAGGGTTAGGTGGCGGTATAACTCCTCGTGAGCCGCGGAGGGTAAGAAGAAAATACGAGATCTTCCAGCTACCCTCTAACATCTAGCCCCTATCTACTCCACCCACCAACCTCTTGCCACACTCTGTCCCGTACATAAACATACATTTCTCATGTCCTCGAGATGTACGGAAATTCTTATTGCGTTACCGACCGAGAAATGAAACACTTTCACACCCTTATGAAAATGATTACTTCAATATTCTCTTAATTCTATAAAATGTAAATAAATATATCAAGGCACTTGTAAACTAACATTTTCTAAATAAGTTCATTTTATTCATGGAAAAAAGAGACTGTAGCTACATATGGTGGGTACAAAATGGTTTTATTAATTTAAAATCGTTGAATAATTATCGTACCTACATGTTTCCAAATTCTATCAAAACAATAAGTGTGGTAAAACCATGTATGAACGTATGAGAAATATGGAGATCCACAAAAGAACGCAAGGCTGATGTAAGCGTAATGATTAAGATTAAGAAAGGGACGCTCAAATGGTTTGGGCACTTAGAGCAAATGAACGAAGAAAGAAGTGTAAGGAGAATATATGACGCAAATGTGAATGGTATAAGAAGTCAATGACGCCTACATCGGTTGTTGGTTGAGTCGGGACATGTACAGAGTCAGAATAATAGAAGAGTATGTATGAGACGATGTGTGAATGTGAATTAGACAAGGTGTGTGTGCCAAGAGACTACCCCTGCAAGGAAACAGCGTGATTTTTAGCAAGCCAGTTAGTTCTGTAAAAACGTGCAGAAGGTAACTTTGTTCTTGATGGCGCTGGTGACTGTTCATTTTTACCGTTCTACCGCCGACAGATTTCAATTAAAAAAATAATTTTGAGTAAGGAAACTGTGCTCTGTAGCAGCAATTTGAATATTCAGCTTTGGTGACATGAAATTTGCCCTTTTTTATAGTCAAATTTCGAGGTCAACAAAACAGTTTTTGACTTACTACAACATTTTAATTAAAGAAAACAAAGTAATGTTAGCCAAACTTTTAAACAGTGAGATGATTCACAGATTAGCTTAAATTTTACAGAACATCTATTTTATTTTTGACTAGGCAATTACAACAGGACCCTGAATTTTCTTTCAACGACAACGTGTATTCAATTTTATTGGAATAACTTTTTCTACTAATAATTTTTTATCGTTATACCCATCAGAATTCGATTCTTCTTCAATTTTATTCTAAAGCATTTATATTTAATTTTATTGGAATGACCTTTATGAATAACTTTTCAAGGATAAAACCATTGACGTAATATTACCAATCATCTAATTGGTTACAATACCATGGCGCTCGGAAAAATATTTATAAAAATAAAAATACATTTTAACGCAACTATTAAATGAATAAAATAATTTTTATTATACACATTTACAAAGCAGTTTTATGGATAATTCTAAATAATAACGGAAGTATAACCATCAAGTAGGACCCTCTTTTAAATATTCTTGCTGATGGTGTACATATTTTCTCTGTTAGGCATCTATCTTATTTAAAATAAGGTAATAAAACCAAAGATGTTATGGAGGATAATTTAAAAAAACATGTTTTAGTAGAAATGACAGATGTTTGAAAAAAAGAATATTTGAGTTCAAAAAATTTATAACTTTTGAACGTGGCATCTCAAATTGCGGCAACATTTTAGAAAATATTACTAAAAAATTGCGTTTATTTTAACAAAATTGATTGAATAGATCTTAAGATATCTTAAACACCAGTTTGAAAAAAGTAGGTCTTGAAACCAAATATTTTTTTAAAAGGATATTTCTGGACCATAAGGTCTGAAATTTTATTTTATTTTATTTTTTTTAATTGCCGGCAACCCGGGCGTTTATTGCAATAACATAATCATAATTACAAACATGAAAGTAACCCGCCTCACTAAAAGATTTCTGTTTTGAGGCGGGTACAAGGGATTGCTGCAACGATGTCCTCCGACTCTTTTTGAGAAGTTTTTTTCAATTCCCTGTTCTTGTTGAGATGTTCATGTTGGCTATAGATATGCGTTCTGCCGCGCTCACTTCTAAATGCTATAACTTTGGAAATAATTTGAATTTTGAAATGGTTAAACGTTTAAAATATTTTTTCAAGTATAAATAATTTATCTAGTAAAAAAAAATTCGATTTTTGAAATATCAATATGGTGTGATCCCTTAGGAAGAAGAAAAACTATTAAATCAAAACGAAATATTGCACACCTTGTATCTCTGTCAATGTCAATGATGGCCAAGTGTTTTGAGGCGTTGTCTCCGCAAGCCAGAGATCCTGGGTTCTATTCCCAGTTGCGACCATTACCTCGTTATTATCTGTGTCTTGCACTGTTTCGTTTAGATGTATTATTGTAAACGAATCAGTTTTGGTTTTATGGTGACCTGTAATCAATGTATGAAACCAATTCTTTATAGGGAGAGCTAGTTAGAATAGACAGTTAGCTAGAATTCGGAAGAGATTCTGACTTACCCCTTGTACCGGACAGCAGGTGGATGTACATAAATGATTATTAAAATAATTAAGGAAATGAATATTTACTGTTGTCACACATTTTACGACGCCGAATCTCTTTTGAAGCTTATCACCGGACACGTATCATGTGTCAAATGGGAGTTAACCGTAGTAATTAAAATTTGGTTATTTTTCTTGGTTCCTTAAAGCTCTCATGCATCCTGTTTAGAGATAAGAATTACATTGACACGTGTTGAATTTGAACTCAATAAATATGCAAACAACTGGCACAACCAGTCAGTTGTCCGACGACATTCGAAAGTTGTGTTTCATTGCAAATCCTTACCCAAGGTACCCCCGAGAGGAAACCGGCATTTACAGTCGATGTCACTAGCGTAGATGTACAGTACACCCCTGGTCTTCAAGAAACACGTCTTGTTGCGAATCTATATTATGGCACTAAGAAACACTGCGGGTGGTAATCAATGCACAAGTTTCCTTAATAGATTTGATACTAAACGCACTAAAGGAACATGTTCACTGTACCGGTTTTCTCAAAAAAACTGACAGAGTAAAATATTTTTTTGCAAATGTAACTGATACGTCACACTGTCAGACAGGAACATGTAATTGGATAACAGGTTGGATCGGGGAACGCAAGAAATATATGAGTTGCATGTAGTTGTGTCGACAATCATAATAAATTATGTTTTCATTATAAGCAATACAGAATAGCCAAACAATTCGATAAAACGTTGATGTTGCGACCAAGATTAAAACTCATGGACTTTTACCCAAGTAAACAACTTTTACTAGCGATTCCAAAGTAAACAAGACTCGCGTTCAAAAGTGTTGGAAACAGCTTTACGATGTAACATGCTTTTGCATTTCCCATCGCACCTACAATAAGAGTTTACAATTTTGAAAAACAAGTCTTTGTTGCTAGTTTATGTTTAGAGCTAGTTTATATTGTAAGCTTCTTAGGTAACTCCTAAAGGATAAATGACAAATTTTTATATTATTTCTCGAGTAGGTTCTCGAGAACTTTGGAAAGACGGGTTGTTTTTAACTAGTTTTTCGAAGAAGAATGGGAAAGTAGTTTGAAGCTCGTAGGTTTAACAGAGAAGTAGCTCGAACATGCATTAAGTTTATTTATGCTCCTTACAACACTACTTGTAAAGTCGTTTTTAAATTTGTATTTTAAACTTAAATAGAATACCGTAACACAGTCTGTGTTGAGCTTATGTCTTTTTGTCAATTTAAAATGTAAGTGTTCAACAAAAATACATATACTACAAAAAAAAAAATTAATTTTAACTTATAAATTTTGTGATGAAATATGAAAAATTTTGTTTTTTTTTTGTTGATATTTTTTTTATAAAATAAAATGTTATTATATCATGGGCCCTGATAACGACGCTGGTAGTGTCGAAACTGATGTTTGACAACCCTCACAAAACCTATTTTTTGAATAAACAGGATCCGTGGATTTCAGTGTAGTTGTGTTACTACCCACAAGGCCGAATGCCGATTTACTCTCGAGGGTCGAACCACGCGATGGACACGAGAAAAGAAACCCAAACGTTCCACATTGCTGCACAGCAGTAAGCGATTTTATATATGTATGATACCTCTAACAAAGTAATGAACAGAGCCAGTAACTACAATGCAATAGTTTTAAGCTAATTTAGTAATATTACGCATAACCTTGTTGCCAAATAGATGGTAAATCAGTATAACTGTTTAAAGTGTTTCCATTTTGATGGTTCCTTGAGAGATGGCCTGAACCCGCGATCTACAAGATGTCAATAAACCAGTAAGTGTTATCTTATTGTAATTTTGTAATTGACGGCCGGCATAGTCCAGTGGTAACGCATTGGACTGCCATTCCGAAGGTCGCGGGTTCGAACCCGGCGTGCGCAAATAAATTTTATTTGATTAATTTGTGTTATTTCACAATTAATTAATTAAAATAATATATAGTATATTTGCGGCACGTTCCAGAGTGGAAGATACTACCAGTATCGCCCTGGTGTAAGACCACCATTCAGAATTGAAACGTTGCTCCAAATGGCTTTAGCCGTATTTAGTGACTAGATCTGAATAGCCAGGTACTTCCCCACCTTCCTCTTTCCCTTCCCTACTTACCTTCAGCCTCACAACATCCCCCAATTGGGGATGCCATAGTCTCACTGGCTCCAGACGGGAGCAGTTGGGACTCTTGTGAGGTATTCACTATAAAAAAAATTAAAAAAAACCTTAGGATACGACCAACTACAAAAGCAATTCACTAAAGTCATGACTACTTTCAGGTGCACTGCAATATGCATTATATAGAGGTAGGTTTTAGAAGTTTTGAAAGCTTTTTAATACTGTCCATGAAAATACCTAAGTAAAACGTTTACGTTGTAGATGCCTGTCAATTATTTCAAATGTTATATTTGGCTTTGAGATATTTAGAAAATATTAGCCGTCTTATAAGGGTTAACAAGGTGAATCATTAATCTTTTAAATAAAATTTAAGTTGAAAAACTTTAAAATATGTACCACGGGAGTAATCAAAAATACACTTATCAAAGCTGCCAAACATAACGTTGTGTTGATTCCGATAAATGAATTATTCAACCATCCTTATTTTCGCCACAACCAACTCCAGGCACATGAGGGTAAATATCTATTGCCTTGCATAAATTTCCGTTTGGGCAAAGACGAAGATAAATGGAATTACATAAACAGAGAAAAGAACAACAGACACGCGAAGGTACTCTGTCTAATGTATTGAATTAGATTTTCTCCAGAAGACATTAATTCACCGGCAAATTATTCTATCCCATAAATAAATCCAGAGGTGGAGATTTTTCCTCACAAATTGTAAACCGTGAAAAATCACAGGATTGTTTGAATTGTTGACAAATCTATTCCAATTTTGAAAATCACTTTCTGATAGAGATATTTCATTATACGAATAAATCTACTTTATCGCTTGTCTGAATTCTTCACACAACAATCCCAATGTTGAAAATGATACCCAATTCATCGCAAGTTTGAGATCATTATCAGATTATCAGAGATAAATGAGTATCGCTGACTTATTAAAATGCTGTTAAAAAGTTGACAGCATGCCATTTCCTAATAATATATAAGTACTTTCATAATACATCGAAACACGTGTTCATGCAGCTGCGTTTATCATGTTATTATATAATGACGAAATGTAAAAATATTAAAATTTTTGTGTTCCGACGTCGCCACATTCTTGTTTAACCGATAGTTTATTTAGAAATCTGTCAATTTATTCATTAAGAGTCTGCAGTACTGTTTTTAACACGAATACGATAATTTGAAGAGACTTTTAATAAATAAGCAATTATTTACAACGGTAATTTTTCTTCGTGTAAGACGCACAGACAACCAAATATGTAGTATATTTGATGATTTGTAACATAACAGTAACCTTATTATTTTTTAATGATAAACTAATGTTTATAAGACAAGGTTTTATGAATAGCACAAAGGATAACAAATAATTATAAGCAACAATTAGTCGCCTGAAATATTAATACACATTGAAAATATATCCCCAGTAAAAATAAATGCCGCCAACGGGAGTTGAACCCGTGCCTTCTGATGTCCGGTCAGGTGTTCTGTAACCAACATAGCTGACATAGCTCAGTGGTTATAATTATTTGATACCAGTAACCATTTTCGAACTAATTTAATCAATGAAAAAATTAAAGTTAAAGAATGTACATTTTCAAAATTTCTGTTGGTATTTTTTAAATTTATGTACTAAGTAAGTACTTTATCAAACATATGAAATTTATTTGGTTTCAATTCGATAATTATGTAAGATGGATGGAGAAAAAACATCACCTTATTATGGTGTAATTATTAGGGTATTGTCACACTACAAAACTTTTCCACCCTGCCCCAATACACACCATACGTTCATCACCTTAACAAGATCCGTACATATGTTTGGAAGGGTGGCATAATCTGGTAAGAACAAAAAGAACGCGATAAATTGGAGGCTTTTTATAAATCACCCCGAAACACTACCCCATTTTCCAAATCCGATATAACATAGTTCTACTAAGGGTCGGTCCACCCCTGATCTACAAATCCACAATCTACTGCGGCACTCAGCTCGGGCACCTGTTCTGGTCGATCTCTGATCTAAATTCATGAATACAGGAGCCAGTGGTCTACCTATAATAGTCAGTGGCGTACAACGAGTACCTCGAAGGGGGAGAGGTGCAGATAAATATTTATGAAGTTACCGTTAAGGCCGATACATATGTATGAAGCGCGGTTTGGTTAGGTTCAGGCATTAGAGAAGATGGATTCAGTAGAAGAACTACTTGTGTTTGTGTGAAGGTGATTTAGGAATTTCGAAGAAGTTTCTTGTTATAGGAATGATGATTCGGCCTTTGATACGTCCAGTTGATTTGATTCAGGTTGAAGCAAAATTCTGAACAGAAAGCGTGATTGTGGGGGCGATATCTAACGCGATTTCAAATGATTACTGTGTCTGAAAATTTTGACATAATCTATTATGTTATTCACGTAAATAATGGATTTATGCTTACTAGTGCAGTAATTTACAGACAGATTTCAGACTAAAATACTCACAAATATAACAGAAGCAAATTGCACCTCCTTACAATTACATAAATATAAGGTATATATACAGAAAATGTTTCGCTAAACGTTATAATGGTCAGGATGCTAGAGTTGCGGTTCAGACAGAGGAGCTTCATGTTCAATGCGCCCAAGTTCAAGGGCCTAGAGCCCTCCAGGTACGGACAATGGTTGATGGTTTACTTACCTTTCGCGAAGTCTTGGCTAATGACGATAATGTAACAAATAATTATAAGCAATAATAATAAACAATAATAAATATCAATTCAAATTGGGAGACATGCTTATATATTATTGCTTATAATTATTTGTTATCCTTTATGCTATGCATAAAACCCTTTCTTATAAACATTTATTTATCATTAAAAAATAACGATAATATAGTTTTTTTAATATTAACAAGTGGTAAATGGTGGAAGTCGGGGACGCACGAGGAAGACACGATCAAGTGAAACAAAAACTAATCAAAATTAAATTTTAGAATAATATTATTTCCATCTTAAAAATAAAACCAGTTTTCAGGTACACTAGAATTAACAACCTCAAAACTTTGCACGTCAGCTATTAAATAAATAAAATATTTTATTTAGTTTGGTTCTTTGGTGGGAGGGGATTTGTGGGTGGGGGAGGGGGTTGAGAGGGAAACGGAGGGAGGAGTCAACGTAACGGGGAACATTTTCAATAGAGGTGATTTGCAAGGTGTTATTATTTTATTATCAAATCCCCTAACACCAAAGAACCAAACAAAATAAAACCCCATATTTCTGCACTTAAAAATTTAGTTTTAAAATAGCTAGTTAATGACACGGACGTGTCGAAACCGGTCTATAATTAATAAAATTTATACGTAACAAATGTACATTGTGAATAATAAATCTCATGAAAAACAAAAAAATTCTAGAAATTGTTACATAGTGAAAGAAAAAAAAATACAAAAAAATATTGTTAACTTATTCATATACAGAACGTGCTATTTTCTAAAACCTCTACGTTTTCTCGATCGACTTTCAAAATAATTGCTTTAAATATTATAAAACGACAAACAGAAATAAGGTCCAAATTTTGAAATGGAAAATAATGTTTTATTAGAGTGGTAAAAAGCCATACGTCACATAAAAGCACCAAAACATTTATTAAACCTGTAAATCTTTCAGGTCTTTTATTATTCTGGGGTATTTTATTACCCTTTTTCAGTGCAAAAACCTGCCATGAAGGAAGGTTATTCAAATAGTTCTTAGTATCAACATATTTAGCGGTTACACGAACATTCTAAGTACACATTCGAGTTTGTAGGTAAACACCATAAATTCTTTAGAATTGAACGCTCTGAAACGGTTTAAAATAAATATCTAAATGTTAACTTAAGTATTGCGAAGCACCCACGTAAAATGCTAGAACTTTACATAAATCTGTGCAAATAAATATTTTTCTTTGCAATAACTCTTGATGTAAAATTAAGTCTAGAATGAAATAAAAATATATTTTCCGATAAAAAAACGCCTAGGTTAAGATTGTGTATTTACAAAAATGCTAAATAATAAATTATATATTTTTAAAACGTATATCTATTTGAATTTTACTTTTGTTTTCTGAAATAAATGAATTCATATCTTGAAAGTGGAAATTAACCAACTTCCCTATATCCGATCGAGCTAAATTTCGGCTCGTTGTCGATGGCAATGCTTTCCGTCAGGTTTGGTAGTAAACACCCAGTGTGCGCATTTATCTGAAACTGGATAACATTACGGCAGCTAATATACGAAATAAATGTCGGTCTTTTCGATTTCTGGGGTACTCCAGCACTTGGAATGGAATGTTCAATACTCAGAAAACCAAATATATATATTTTTTTTATAAGTTGTAAAAGACCTATTAAAATAGATATTTTATAGTTTAACCTCCTTTACCGATATCCGATTGATCTGAAACTCGGCAGATAGTCTCATTTTCGATGACAATCAGAGTGGCAATCACGCGTATACACGCGGACATTTACGCAATCCTCTGAAATTGGATGACATTACAGCATTATATATAATAAATAATTGTCAGTCCTAACCAATTGGGATTTCGATCAGTTGTAAGGGCAGTTGACTCCAGTCCTCGGGGAAGAAGTTTCAAACCTCAGTCAAACCAAATAAAATCTACATATAATTATTTAAAAAAAAAGATTTTTAAAGCAATCACCTCGTAGCTTGATATTTAATTATAATTAAATATAAATTTACTTTGTTTTAATCATTTTAATTTAATTGACATATAGTGTTGACTACTTTATATCGTTATCGTTATGTCACTTTATGTTAAAACCTAAACTAATTAGTAGAAAGCATACATTTTATAATAAACTGCGTAACTTTTCATTTAGTTTCTTTTTATTTTCTCTTCAAATTTATATTTTTGCATGTATTTATTTCATTCCAACCATTATTAGCTCCCAACTTCATTTCCAATATGATCAACGTAGCTTTGGAATGTCCATTTTACTGGTAAAATATACGAAAAGAATCAAAAAAAATTCTTCATTAATTTTTGAAAATGTTGTTTATCAAGGAGAAAAAAGTGCATTGAATCTCTGTCGATGTCAGTTAAAAAAATAGTGACTAACTAAATTAGTATTGCTGAATTATTAAACTCCGGTTAAAAACGAGATTGCAGGCCATTTCCCGTAAAACTTTTAGCACGTTTTTCATATATCGGAACACGTGCTCACGCACCTGCATTTGTCCTGAAAATAATATTTTGACAAAATTCGAAAATATAATGATTTTTATGAACACGTGTTCCAAAATTATACAGCAAACCTATCAATTCATTCGTTAAGGGTCTGTAGTCCCGTTTTTAACCGGATTATTTTGAAGAGAGTCTTGCTAGATTAGTAGTATTTTAAATCAATTATTTCCCAGTCTGCCAACTGAAAAATTTTACGAAAGAATATCATATATTTATGAAGTATTCATTATTGATGTTGGAGCTTTGAACTCATCATATATTTACTCAATAAAGCAAAAATACTGACGTTCGTATTATACGTATTAGTAAATCACAAAAGAAAATAAAATGCCGGATATCAAAATATCGTATTGATATGTAAATGTTAAAAAAGAACAGTAAGAAAAACTCGAGTTGAAACAACGGTTGGGAAAATTTATATCCAGAAACCTTTTCAAATACATCTCTAACCATAATACTCTATAAGTCCCAAACTTTATCACTTCATTACAGCATGTCCTGAATAATAGATATCCTAGGAAAAAAGCTTAGTTAAATCTATAAAAAAAACGCAATTTCTGCCAAGGTATAAGCAGAGAGAAATGCCGAACTATCCAGCACGCATCCTTTGTTATATTTCGCCTCATGTATTTGATTCACATGACCCTACCATATCTTTCTTGGACATCTCTGACTCCTTTTACTATCTTTTTCTAATAATATAATATTTGTAATAATTATGTTTATCCACGAAGTGTTTGCTACTTGCGAAAAATTAATATAATATTCTTAAGGCGCTGTTTCTTTTGTCCATCTACTGCACGTGTGAAAAACATCTAAGCGAATGTTTAAATAGTTCATTATGCTCGTCCGTCTTGTGCTCTATCGCAATCTTTTTTATTCGTTATTTCGTTATGTTGGTAAGTGAGTTAGCTAAGAGTTTCACAGATGCACTCACAGAGGGCAGTGCAAAGAGCTTGCTTGGAATTCCGCAAGATGGCAGCTAGTAGCCAGTAGTCGCAGGGCCAGTTAGAATGCTTCCAGACAAATTTGGTGTTTTTAGATTTCATTTAGCCAACTTCTAGTTAGATCGACCCCATTATAATACTTGAAGTATATAATAAATCCACTAGAGAGGTTTGTGGAATAAGTACGCAAGGTAAGAAGAAAGGTGATGCATGGTGGGATGATAAGATTAAAACACTGGTCTCATAGAAGAAGATAGCATGGTTATATCAGATTGCGGCTGGCAGTGCTTCCAGAGAAGAGAAGGATCGAGCGAAAGAAGTATATAAGGAATGTAAGAAAGAAGTAAGAGTTGGAGTGAAAGAACGAAAGAAACGCCTGACAGAGGAAGAAGGAATGAAAATGACAAACCATTTCCAAGAAAACATTAAGTTGTTTTGGAAGAAAGTCAAAAAATCCCGGTGTGGCCCAGAAAACGGAAGCATGAAAGTGATAAAATCGAAAGATGGAAAAATGTTGACAAATGAGGAAAAAATAAAAGAGAGATGGATGAAGTATTTCGAGGAAGTCTTCGAAAGCGAAGTGAGTGACAGTGATTCCAGCGGCGAATCAGATATTAATGATGATGGATTGAATGTTACCGAAATTAGCATGGATGAGATAGAAACATCAATTAAGTGTATGAAGAATGGTAAGGCTGTCGGTTTCGACAATATTGCTGCTGAATATTTTAAAAGAGGTAGTCGTATAATTCTCACATCGTTTTGCAATCTTTTTAACCAGTGTTTAAAGGAGGGTTACACGTCTTTAGATTGGAGAAAGGCTGTGATCATGCCATTATACAAGGAAAAGGGTCACGTATGGAATGTGGGAATCATAGGGCTATTAGCCTGCTAAGTTCAGTTGGCAAGCTGTTTGGTAGAATTTTGATTGAAAGGGTAAGAAAGGAAACAAAGGATAAAATATGGGATGTGCAAGGTGCTTTTATGAGTGGAAGGGGGTGCACGGACCAGATCTTCTCATTGCGTATGCTCACTGAGAAGTTTCTGGCAAAAAACCAGAAACATTTCTGTGCTTTTCTGTGTATGGAGTGAATACGAATCTGATTCAGGCAATTGCGTCTCTGTAAGAGGGAAGCATTGCATGTGTTAGGGTGAAGGGTGGTTTTACGGGGTGGTTTGATATCATACAGGTGTTAAGCAAGGCTGCGTAATGTCACCGTGGTTATTCAATCTATACATGGATAATTGTATGCAAGAATGGAAAGAGGTCGGATTGGGCGCAAATTTGGGTAATCTGAAAGTATGTTGCCTGTTGTATGCTGATGATGCGGTGCTGATTGCTAATAGTATGGATGATCTGCAGTCTCTCGTATCTAGGATGAACGAAGTATGCATGAAGAATGAGTTAATGATGAATGTAAGTAAGTCTAAAGTAATGGTGTTTGAAAAAGAGAGTACGAAAACAGTGTGCAATATAGTTGTGAATGAGGAATACTTGGAGCAGGTGGATGAATTTGTGTATTTATGAAGCATGTTTACGAGAGATGGGAAGGCTGACAGAGATATTGAAAAAAGAGTAAATGCAGGGAACTCTATCAATGGAGGACTGAACGCAGTTGGCGCTAGCAAAAAAATGTCCAAAGAAGCGAAGTTAGCAGTCCACAATACAGTGTTGGTACCTACCCTGTTGTATGGAAGTGAGGCAACTGGCAAAGAAAGCATGAAAGTAGATTGAATGCTGTTGAAATGAGATCCCTGAGGTGTATGTGTGGTAAAACCATATATGATCATGTGAGGAATTTGGAGATCCGCAAAGAGTGCTAGGCTGATGTAAGCGTAATGAGTAAGATCAAGAAAGGGACGCTTAGATGGTTTGGGCATGTAGAGCGAATGAGCGAAGAAAGGAGTGTAAGAAGAATATACGATGCAAATGTGAATGGTAGCAGAAGTCGAGAACGCCCGAGGAAGACATGGCACGACCAAGTGAATCAGATACTTTAGTCGGACCATGTCAAGAGTCAGAATAATAGAAGAGTATGTATGAATGTGAATGAGGCAAGGAGTGTGTGCCAAGACCGAGTTGTTTGGCGGTCCGTCCTCTTTGCCTACCTCTGCGGGGAAACGGCGTGATGGTTAGTTGGTTACTAAGTTTACTTATTCTGCACAATCTCCTTCCACGACGAGTTGGAGAACTGTTTGTAAGAACACAACACGTTATAATTATTATTGGCGTATATTATATCTTGGGGTCTAGCACAGTCAAATCCATATCTTTGCAATATCGAATAATGTAATTACCTATGATTTTATACCGATTTTCAGAACACGGTTGCACTGTTGATATCCAGACCGATGTTGACATCGCAATTGATCAGAATTGGATATTCGCTTAATTGACATTCCTTAACTTCATACGGCTATTCAAAAGTTAAAAATTCTAATTAATTGACAAAGTCATTTTGAAATATTAACTGAAATACGCATTTGCAGTTCGCAAGTACTTTTGAACAATAAAAAGAGAATCAATTAGTTGACGAGGTCATTATTCATAAATAATAACTTTTCTTTCTCGGAGCGGGAACTGAATCAATTTATCTCGTCTAATGAGTTAATTAAGTCCATGGATCTTTTGTACGGTTTTTTTTACATTCTAGGAGCTAAGTTAGCTCACCCCGTTAAATAATAAGCCAATTATTTCGCATAACGAACGACATTATCCAAAAAGTTGTGCATATTGATAGCTCCTACACCTTGGAGGCCGCTCTAAAAGTAGCGGATTTTGTCTACCGACTGTCAGAAACATATTCTGACCGTGCTTGCAAATTTTGCTATGGCGGATTTCATCTATCTTGATTATATCAATCGTCCGTGCTAGTCCTACTGAAATTTTGACAGCATTTTATACACCGCTTTTTAGGTAATTGGTCTCAAAAAGGTGCTTAACATAGCCTATTATTTTCGTTATTAATAAATTCAATAAACACTATACAAAATTAGTAACGCAATGATGACAGCCACCTTCAAATACGAGATAACACCAGAAAACGACTTATACGAAGTTAGGGGTGAAAAACCTTGGTCCTGAAAACTTATTTAAATAAAATACTGTGCCGCTTTTTTATGCACTATATTCTCATACATACTGTTTAAGTGTGAGGTAGTACTCGTTTGTACGTGGCTAGAAAATATTACAAAACTTAAAGGTTGGGCCACCGTGTGCCTGTACTCATAAAACATTTTCTCCAATCTTTTTTACCTCGAAACTGGGAGACACGAGCAAAAAACATTTTTTCATCGGCGATGAAAAGTTTGGTGAATTTTTTTGTTTGTTTTTATATATTATTTTGTATTTACAGTACAGTGTGACGTGTTGCGAAATATTTAATACTTTAAAACAATGTTTTATGTACCTTTAGATTAGATGTTCTTATGTATATTATAGGGATGTATTTTTTATATTTTGTAACAAGAGTTGATCATTGGAGATGTCATCAAAACTGTCCGCTAATGGTTCTAAATTTTAAGATTTCAAAAATAGTAATTAATTGTTAGAATAGACACCAATTTAGTAGATCAACGTGCCTGGGGCAAGTACAGTTCTGCTAGTTTTTATCAAAACTTATAACAGTTTACAGGGTGAAAGATTCACATATGTTGGCCGACCTCTAATACACGAGGGAACCAACAGAAGAAGTGGTAGAATTGAACTATAAAATATAACTTGAAAGGGTGTATTTTTTATATACCACTTGTAACCCTGAATTACTAATGTTCGTCAAAATGACGAGCATCTGATAGAATTATTCTCTTAGTGACTGTACAGTTTTGAATTGTTGTAAGCGGAAGTGGTGCCCTCTGTTATTTTCGAAGAGAACCGTTGATGTTTTCAAACCGCGGCAGTGGGTTTTTATTTCAATAATTCTTATTGCAAATCTCCCTGTAATCTTTTGAATGCTTCTACGAGCAAGTTCACATTGGGGCGGACTGGCAAATTTACCTGGCCGATAATTGTGTCGAACGTATACAAAAAATTGTTTTTAAATAGCACTGTTCACTTTAGTGAATACGATAAAACTGTCAGCAACACATTTACCGGGTGTTTTGTCACGATTCTACTGTCGGGTTGAAGATAGCTTGTATTACGCCGTATCGGCATGACATATTATGAACAGCTAGAACCGACAACCGACCAACGACAAAAGTGTCGTATCGACCTAACGAGAGCCTACTCTATGAGAGTATGTTATCACTTATCAACTTGGTGGCCACTAGTCTCATACCCATGGCAGTTTTATTTTATACATTAACACCATACAGGAGTCTATGTCTTCTTTTGGGATGCTGTGTGGAGCGTCTTTTTTAAGGAAAAGAAGGAATAAATGTTCTGTAAAGGTAAAGGATATGAGGGTTGGAAATGAATCTAGGGATCAGTGAGTCCAGGAAGGACGCACATATGAATATATCCATACCCAAAGGCGATGGGTCGGGAGATCAGTTGGAGCTATCAAACCAGCTTCTCCTGATTTGGCACGCCACGCAGCTTACCCGATGAAACCCTACTAAATTACCAAATGTAGCCAACCACTTGGAGTCACCCATAGCAGAGGTGTTGGTTATCAAATAAATGGTTACAGGAGCGGCGGTACACAAACCCGCTTCCAAAATTGTGTTTAATCGGCAAGTTTAATGTTTAGATACTTACGACTGGTCGTCATTTTTTTGAACTTTTAGTTCAATGGGTGGTTTAAATGGTTGAAAAGACACAAATCAACCATTTAAACCACCCATTGAACGAAAAGTTAAATGGGTGGTTTAAATGGTTGATTTGTGTCTTTTGAACCATTTAAACCACCCATTTAACTTTTAGTTCAATGGGTGGTTTAAATGGTTGATTTGTGTCTTTTCTCTTCAAGACGTCAAAGAAAAAACGCAATTTTTCTCGTAGTTTTGTATTTGTTGCTGAAAGTTTAAAGATGCAATTTATCGAAAAAAATAGTATGATTTTAGATACGTAATTAAGTACCCACATCAAGCTTGAGCAAAAAGACATTTTTTCAGATTTCTCATCCAAAATTACATTCAACCATAAATTTTAACTTCCCTATAAAGAAGGCCGTCTGTGGAAGGACAACGCCTTATATTATAAAATTTATTCTAAATGGTTAACTTAAATTCTAAATGATTTGTAATCTTAATACATAAAAATCAGGCCTGCGTAGTGCGTATGTTTGCGCTCGCAAAACTCGAAAAGTAGTCCATCGATATCGATGAAAATTTCAAAGTTTTTTGTTATTAGTGCTAGGAGTGTTTAGAGTTATTTAAATGATTGAATAAGTCAGGAACACCAGAGAAATACTTAATGCAATATCTCTGCACCTTAATACGGAGTCGATGTGATGTAGTTTTTAACAGTAATATTGCGTATACAGTGTTGAATGGTGGAAGAAGTCGGAGGCCCCCGAGGAAGGTATAAGCAATAGCATAGCATTGCGGTGGATCCACTAGTTATTATTTATTTTACAAATATATTTTTGCAAAGTTGAATTGTTAGCTTGAGGTATAACAACGTTAGCTGTCCAAAGATAAATGAGATTAAGGTAAATTGGTTTTGAACCATTATTTTGTATCTATTTCTAGCGAGTGATTTAATGAAATCAGAGGATGTCTGCCACTTTACATCCTGCGAAAGTATATTCAAACGTTTTTTGAATGATGAGTTTTATTTGTCCAAGATGGGTGGGTAATATTGATTCAAGTTCTTCACATGCGTTCAAATGATTACCACTAATCCAGACCTGTGATATAATAACAAAAAACTTACATCCAAATCAAGCTTTTCCCACGCAAAGCTCCTGACAGATTTGTCAATCTGTTTTTTGCAACCGGCGGCTTTTTAAACAGGCTGTATATCTCATTGAATTAAGGCTCCACATTCATTCTACCCTTCTTCAACCCCAGCTGTAGTACATCCCACCGGGAAGGATGTTGGGGCAGGTGTATATCCGTTAGGTAAACAAACATGTTTATGTGAAGGTATTGCAAATTTTAAAACGAGGACATAGCGAAGAGAAGATGTGTTAGGTTTTAAATGTAGATTAATACCGTACGAGATTTCTAACTGCTCAGAACCAGTTGAATTATAGCAGCCCATTTGGGGAATGTTGTGAGGAAATATCTTTGTATAAAACTTCTATATTTACGAAAATGATTAAAACACAAACAATGTATTTGCAAGTAATTGTTTATTGATTCAAGGTAGGGCAAAAGTAATTTCATAGTGAGAAAGTGCAATAATTTTTGCAAATGGCGTCAAACGTCATTGTGCTTTGACATTTATACTGTAGAAAAATATAGAGTTAGTTGACTGCAAGCAATGGGGCGATATACACCTAAAGAAGGCGGATTTATTGTTACTGCTTGTTTGACCAATTTCCGTTCTGTTGTTTTATATATTTATATAAGTTATACGGTATCGTACAAAAGTTTTAAGTACACCGAGCTAGTGGAAATATGATATATTCATATGGGGAACGTTGTGATGGTAAATAAATATGCCATCTTAGTTAATATATTAGAGTATCTATAATTATAAAAGTTGATTCAGAAGTAAATTGATATATTTGGACCTTAGAAACCGATTATGTGATACTGGATATTTTACATAGGCGCAGCTAGTAGAACTAAGATATTCCCACAGGGAGTGTTGTGAAGCTTGAGAACAGTTGATTGAAGAAAGGAAAGGATTGGTAACTATCTTACAGATTTGATTATAGAACATAGCTATAGTCATTTAAAAATTCGATTCAATCGATTCAAAAGTTTGAAATCTAAGATGGGCAATATTGAGTACTTCCACTTAGAAAAGATATATTGCATTAAAGTTGAAATTAGGTAATAGTGAAAAATATTTGAAAAAATCCTAAACTCTGCAAAAACGTGCGGTATATTAATAGATTCCGCTACCCTAATAAATGTACTGCAATTTTTAGAGTGCAGGTGTCAAGTGCGAGTGCTATTCCACTGGTATTTCAATGAAAGATGCTCTGTGGACTAAGCGTCATTGATGCCTTCGGAAACTTTGCATAGTCGGGAGAGACGCCAAACATGCTCCTATCATTTGAACATGGTAGACATTTGACACTGAGGGTAGGTTGTTTCTTCTGGAACGATCTGCCGTCATCTATGTTTCCTCCCTCTTACAACCCATATACACTACTTCCTCTTCTCAAAAAGTCCCTTCACACAGTTTTATCAAACATGACACAGGTCCTGGGGGGAATTATTTTTTTCTGGGCCTTCTGTATGGATTTAATGTTAAAAAAATTAAATTCACTAGAATGCTGGCTGTTACGTTAGATCTTTGGGAATCGAATTCGACCACGACCCCCAGCTTCAAAACCGAGGAGTTTACCGCTCTCCCACGATTATAAAGGTCTTATTGGTAAAGTAATCAGTCAGCTATTGACTTATTCCCAACCGTCTATAAGATTTTATATGGCCGGGTAATTCATCATTCAACAGGCGGGGGAATGCGTATATTTCACCTATTTGTTCCGTTTTCTCGGTGTAATGGTGGACATTTTGGTCAATCGCTGTTTTAGACAGCGGGTCGATGTAAAATTATGTTGTTTTAGAGGAAAACAATCACTTTGCGGTTTGACATTTAAATGTACATTTATACGAAACAATACATACGTATAGAATATCATAATAAATATCCAAGGGAAGTAAACAAATTTATATAAGAGTGAATGTTTTAAAATTGATTGAAATGGAAGTTTTCTAAGTTTAATATAGAAATTTCTGGAAATGAACTTTTAATTTACAACATTTATTTCCAACTAGTATACCCCAAAACTTTGCCATTGCTAATATCTTTCTAAAGCGTCTCTGAATTCTTCCACCATTCACTACTGTATACCATAGTTTAACTGTTAAAAAACTACATTACATTGACTTTAATTCGACTCCACATCTAATTCTAGTGAAAAGATATATCCTTTTGCCTTAAGTGTTTGCGTTAAGTGAAGATATATATCCTTGGGCGTTCCCGACTTCTTGTACCGTTCAAACTACTCTCTAAACACTCCTGGTACTAATAACAACTAACATTGAAAATTTCAGCATTCTCAGTTGACTACCTTTTGAGTTTAGCGAGCGCAAACATACTCAGGCTGAATTTTTTTATATATGTAAAGATAAACCACAGTACGCACTGCTCTATTTAATGCACCCCTGAGGTGATTCAATCACTAAAGTTTTCACTGTATGAAATTAAAATATTTTATTAAAGTTTTTTATGGTGGCATTTCATATCACTGTAGATCGCTTTCATTAACTATTACTGAGCGAAAAGTTGAGCAACAAATTACTCTCAGCAGAAAACAAAGTAAAAAGCTCCTCAAATGTGTTTTCATAATTGCAGATGATGATTAGTGCATATATTATCTGTATCAACTTTACGCTATTTGCTGAGCGAAATAACGATCAGCCATTTTGGTGAACTCGCATTTAGATATTCGGGTTTATTAATTTCTTGTAAATCCACTTTGCAATCTCTTAGTTATACCTATTGATTTAATATTTGGACTTAAAAAAAACTTTTAAGAACATTTTCGTGATTTGTGAAATAAGTACAAATCGTCTTTGAAGTCTCATAATTCTACTGCGTCCGCACTTTTACGATATAAAGAATGTCTTGAAATATTTTTTCATCCCCAGCAGTCTCCGGGATGTATAAAACATATATTTTTGTATTATTTAGATGGAAAGCACACATTCGTCTCCAGTTTTTTTTCATTTTTTTTGTTTCGGAGGATGTGGTTATTTTTACATAATATATTTCAGCGATATATTTTGGGAAATAAAGGAAGAGAAACCCTTGTTCTAAAAACGTACCTAAAAGATTTAATATTTATATACTATTTCCACGTTTATTTCTATAAATATTAACTAGACGCGTACGGAGACAATGGTTTTATATTAACACCAATTAATAATTTCTTTCTTCATATGAAGCGGTTACTTTGTGATGTGACATTATAATTTAAAATTAAACAATAACTTTGTAAACATCACTTATAGGTAAATACTTAATGTCGACCGGGTTTCACTACAACCGTAGCTTCATCAGGACTGTATAATACTAAACCTAGACATCTAAAATATAAATTAACATGTGTTGATATCACGGTAAGTAGACGGTCTGAGCTACAGTGGAAGAGGTAGGGATAGGTGGGAGATTGAGATGCGAGTGCTCTTTGTTGGGTAACTTTTGTTGGAGGTTGGATAACTTAGAGGCGTTAGAGTTAAGGAAAGCCAAAAACGTCAATAGCAAAGTCATCAACAACCAAATAAACCTAAATAAAAGCCCTATACTCAGATTGTTCCCTATTGACAAAAAGCACTCGCATCTCAATCTCCCACCTATCCCTACCTCTTCCACTGTAGCTCAGACCGTCTACTTACCGTGATATCAACACATGTTATTTTATATTTTAGATGTCTAGGTTTAGTATTATACAGTCCTGATGAAGCTACGGTTGTAGTGAAACCCGGTCGACATTAAGTATTTACCTATAAGTGATGTTTACAAAGTTATTGTTTAATTTTTAAAAAAATAATTTCTTTATTAATACAGTTAGAATATTTTTTCCCTTTTTGTAAATGTAGAAAATAAAATTATTTCATGTTTATATTGAAATGCGCTGCAGTATCAAATATTAAAAGATAATATAAATCAAACGTAAACTTTACTAAAAAAATGGATAGTTTTTTTTTTAAATTTAAATTTCTTTAAAAAGAAAGACAAACATTCCCGTGTTACGAATAACCTGACAATATTTGAAAATCTCCTACTACCACCACAGTAAGCTGAAAATGTTGCTTGTGTTGTGATGGAGGACTTAGCCAGCCGAGGAATTGAACACACTACGCCTGGGTGGGACCCAAACGCGATGTCAACTCGGCCACCGAATAACTGAAGAGTTATTTAATTCTTCAGTAATTTCAACATTTTCGCAACCATGTATTAAAAAAAGCAAATATAAGTAACATATTGTGTTAGTTATATTAATTTTGAGAGTTGGTACGTAGTTAACACCATTTAGAATCGACATGTTTGAAACGTGCTGTATGGAAGCAATGCATTTGTGTGAGATCTGTGCTCGTGGCTGCAATACCTATAATTTTCCATAAAATCATTCATCATTATCAATGATAGAAATAATGAAATTCATTGTATATTAGTTTATTTGAATGAATAATTTCAATGAATTTCCGCTTTGCAAGATCACTGGGATATCTCTGTAAAGGAGAATGATTTTCATTCGCAGGCAATTTACGAACAAAATCATTACGTTCTTATTCCAATTAAGGAACTTTGCAGACCCTCGAATTATGAACACTTGGAAATGAACCTCTCGTATTATTTACCCGAAAAGGATTCAGGAAAAAAAATTTAACACAATTTTATTTCATTAACTTGTGATATGTTAACTATATAATCCTTTAAAATGCTAATTTTGGCCGAATCTAATTCTAACTCTTTGGCTAATCTGGGATGAAGACTTGGAATAAACTCCCCCCGGAACTAAGATCCATAACAAGTCCAACAGAGTTCAGGTCTAAACAAAAACTTACCTTTTTAAGTTGTCATACCTTTAAATTAAATATACCATTCCCGAAAGAAAGTCAAGATATATCCAATTTTCCAATAATGTCCTAAATACTGTATATAAATTTCGCTAATAAACAATTAGTTAATGTTAATTAATTGTTAATCTCAAGTAACCTACCAGATAAGTATTGTACATTATATTATCTCCATATATAGTTAGTTATAACATAGATCATTGTAGAAATGTATTATATATTTGTACAGCGCCCTTGAGGTAATTTTGCGCAAAAACGGCGATATACAAATCATCCAAATATTATTATTATTGTAATTTATAATAGTGTATTTGCTGCACGTTCCACGGTAAAAGATACTGTCAGTATCGCACTGGTCAAAGATCACCGTTCAGAATCGAAAAGTTTTGTGACCAGACCTGAATAGCCAGGTACTTCCCTACTTTATTTTTTTCCCATATTCTTCCTCTCCACATTACACTCAGCTTCACAAAATAATTCAATTAAGGATGCCATAGTCTCACTGGTTCCAGATAGTTGGAAGCTCTTTTTCGATACTCATTAAAAAATACAACGTGCCGTAATTGGGGATGTAATAGTCTCACTGGCTCTGGACTGTTTAGAGTAGTTGCACGTGGAAAAATGAGAATTACTAATTTAATAAGAATCTCTTAAAATTATTCATCATCCGATTAAAACGGCATTGTAGGTAGATGATTAATATTTTATCACGATGTCGGAACATGTGTTCATGAGAATCCTAATATTTTCGCATTCCATCATTGTATATATATATAATCATTACAAATGAACGTGGACGAACGCGTGATCCTATATATTAGGTATTTTCTAAAAGTTTATCAGGGAACGGATTGCAATTTCTTTTTAACCGTATTACCAATAATTTCGCAAGATTCGCAATTCTCATTTTTCTTCGTATGGGATTAATTTGCAGTTTTCACATTTAAATCTCTAATAAAAATCTGGACACAAAACATGGGAGATCAGAAATAGATAATATTCTTACACCAAATATAGACTGAGATTGAAACCACTCAAATTCACAATAAAAACACCATATAATATATTTATAATTATGTATATCAGAAAAAAAAATTCCATACTACTAAATCCTCAGCACGGGAGATCAGAAGATATCATTATTTCTATTTATTAAAAAAATAAATAATAAAACATTTCTTTTTATCATTTTTATTATACTTTAAGATATCCTCTAAAGTTACTTTTCCTTATTATTGAACCCACACAATTCATTATTAACGAGAAACTAGAATCGAAGTGGTCCGGCAGTGATATAACGGTTCTATACTAACTCAACACAGTGACTATTTAACACACTTTTAAAAAGTGATATAAAGTCATTAAAAACGATGAAAAAAATTAAAATTTTAACCTAACCGAACCTAACCTACTTCTTAACCCAGTTAATAAAGTTTTTGTTTCATCACTTTCCATGATTTTATATAACTTTTTACAGATGTGATGAATTATCATTTTGATGATTTATCCGGTCACCGATATAACAAAGGGAAGAGCCGTTTAATACACGATTAGGGCTCGCTAACTATGCTCGAGATTCACTGGAACAGTGAGGGGATTGATACAAACAATAATGTGCAAATTGCGCAGTGCACGGATATAACCCACTTTACTTTGCACTCAAGGGTTGTAGTTCAACTCTCGATTGACGAAAAGCAGTAACCCACATAAATACAAACAATACTGTGCTGTGCAAACGGCGCAGTGCACGGATACAACCCACTTTACTTTGCACTCGAGGGTTGTAGTTCAACTCTCGATTGACGAAAAGCAGTAACCCACATAAATACAAACAATACTGTGCAAATGGCGCAGTGCACGGATACAACCCACTTTACTTTGCACTCGAGGGTTGTAGTTCAACTCTCGATTGACGAAAAGCAGTAACCCACATAAATACAAACAATACTGTGCTGTGCAAACGGCGCAGTGCACGGATACAACCCACTTTACTTTGCACTCGAGGGTTGTAGTTCAACTCTCGATTGACGAAAAGCAGTAACCCACATAAATACAAACAATACTGTGCAAATGGCGCAGTGCACGGATACAACCCACTTTACTTTGCACTCGAGGGTTGTAGTTCAACTCTCGATTGACGAAAAGCAGTAACCCACATAAATACAAACAATACTGTGCAAATGGCGCAGTGCACGGATACAACCCACTTTACTTTGCACTCGAGGGTTGTAGTTCAACTCTCGATTGACGAAAAGCAGTAACCCACATAAATACAAACAATACTGTGCAAATGGCGCAGTGCACGGATACAACCCACTTTACTTTGCACTCGAGGGTTGTAGTTCAACTCTCGATTGACGAAAAGCAGTAACCCACATAAATACAAACAATACTGTGCAAATGGCGCAGTGCACGGATACAACCCACTTTACTTTGCACTCGAGGGTTGTAGTTCAACTCTCGATTGACGAAAAGCAGTAACCCACATAAATACAAACAATACTGTGCTGTGCAAACGGCGCAGTGCACGGATACAACCCACTTTACTTTGCACTCGAGGGTTGTAGTTCAACTCTCGATTGACGAAAAGCAGTAACCCACATAAATACAAACAATACTGTGCAAATGGCGCAGTGCACGGATACAACCCACTTTACTTTGCACTCGAGGGTTGTAGTTCAACTCTCGATTGACGAAAAGCAGTAACCCACATAAATACAAACAATACTGTGCAAATGGCGCAGTGCACGGATACAACCCACTTTACTTTGCACTCGAGGGTTGTAGTTCAACTCTCGATTGACGAAAAGCAGTAACCCACATAAATACAAACAATACTGTGCTGTGCAAACGGCGCAGTGCACGGATACAACCCACTTTACTTTGCACTCGAGGGTTGTAGTTCAACTCTCGATTGACGAAAAGCAGTAACCCACATAAATACAAACAATACTGTGCTGTGCAAACGGCGCAGTGCACGGATACAACCCACTTTACTTTGCACTCGAGGGTTGTAGTTCAACTCTCGATTGACGAAAAGCAGTAACCCACATAAATACAAACAATACTGTGCAAATGGCGCAGTGCACGGATACAACCCACTTTACTTTGCACTCGAGGGTTGTAGTTCAACTCTCGATTGACGAAAAGCAGTAACCCACATAAATACAAACAATACTGTGCTGTGCAAACGGCGCAGTGCACGGATACAACCCACTTTACTTTGCACTCGAGGGTTGTAGTTCAACTCTCGATTGACGAAAAGCAGTAACCCACATAAATACAAACAATACTGTGCAAATGGCGCAGTGCACGGATACAACCCACTTTACTTTGCACTCGAGGGTTGTAGTTCAACTCTCGATTGACGAAAAGCAGTAACCCACATTTATAGCATTTTATATAATTTTAATGAAACTGTTTTTCTGTTCCACCGGCTTTTTGATGGAAGACGCACCAAGAAACTAGTGTAGTTGATCCATTCTTCACCGGTTTACAGTCTGGAAACACTTCAAACAACATTTTGTCAATTTGGTTTCATTTGACCTTATTCTGAGATATGTGTTTGATTTCTAATTTTGAAGTTGAATTTTGTTTAAATAATTTACTTTAATATATTTTGAAGGAAAATATTTATCACTTTATAATACCTAAACATACATACATGCAACCAGCTATGGAATAATAATCCATTGCATAAGCTTATGACTACATTTTTTTAATGCCATTCCAAGATAAGGCCACGTTTAAATTAAATATTTTCTTTGAATTATGGTAAACTAAAATTCTGTACATTTGATTTGACCTCACATTATGAGAATTTGTATTCGCAAACTTTGACACCTCGGAATATAGTAAGGCTAAATTAGAACCCTATCCAACTAAAGTGACGAAATAAACTGAGCCATCAGATTCAAAAGTTCAAAGTGATGTTAGAACTTCGTCATATGAAGTATCTATGGTAATACAATACTGCTCTGAAAATGAATTTGGTTAAAGAAACTAAATGTAAACAAACAAAATATATGGAAATAGGCAATAAAACGAATAACTTATTGTTAAATGTGACAATTAATGATGAAAAAATAGAAAAATGTTAATAAAATCAAATATGTAGGTGTAATATTGGATTCAAGACTAAATTTCACAGCAAATTTTGAATATGTCCTGAAAAATTTATCAAAAAAGGTAAACTTTGTTAGAAGACTGAGAATTAAATTAATTAAAAACACTACAAAGCCCAATTTCAAAATAATCATTTCACCACATTTACCACTACTGCTCTACGATGTTATATTTGGCCAACGAAAGACACCTGAACAAGTTGTAAGTTACTCAAAATAGAGCAATGAGATGTGTATTAAGGAAAGGCAAATATTCAAAGATGGTCAAATGAGAGAGGAGCTAAATTGGATTCCAATTTTTATACATAAATTATGAATAATCAAATGCCTAAATACTGTAAGGATGAAATAGTATTTTATTAAAAATATTCACCATTATGAAACCAGAAATGTTAATAAAATTAGATTGCCGCATGTGAGAAAACAGAATCACAGAATTGCTTAATGTATAAAGGATTGACGAAATGCCTGAATGTTTCAAGAAAGATGGAAGAATCAATGTATTTAAAAAAAAATTATGCTTAGTGCAAAAATATAATTATATAAATAACCAAATGTAACCATGTATACATGTAGTTTATATACGTACAATGTTAAATGAACTAACTCAATAAACATTAAAAAAAGAAACACATGATTTGCATTGAAAGGTTATTTTTTAAAAAGAGACGTTTAGACGACTCGTTCTTGAGTTCAATAGCTCGGTTGTGGAAAGATTTGCTAGACTCTGCATTTTCTATCTCTTACAAGATGGGTCTCTTCAAGACCTCTCTCTCTTTTCCTCAAAAATATCATCCGCACATAATTCGGGCTTTCTGTGAGAAGGTAACATTTAAAAAAAATAATTGTAGTCGATTACTATTTTTACAAAACAAGCATATCATCGATGCAACAAGCAATACAACGTTTGTTACGTCTGAAATGACATAGCATGATCAAGTGAATCGAATAATTGAGGTGGGCCAAGGAAAGAATTAGAACTAAATGAGGGCATAATATAAGAGACGATGTCTGTATGTGATTGAAGTAAGGAGTGTGTACTAGACAGGATTTTGTGGGTTTCCATCCTCTCTGCCTACCCCTGCGGTGATATGGCTTGATGGTGAGTAAGTTTATAACATTAAAAATGCAATACCGTGAATGTGAATAATTTTATAAAATTATAATTTGCCAAAGTATTAATGCCATTCGATTCGTTGTCTCATGTAATTTTTTCGCTTTATTGGACTAAATTGCATTCTTTATTTGATTTAGCTATATTGAACCCAAGAGACAAAGAGTCAACGTAAAAAATACAAAAAAAACACAAAGAACAAATTTAATACTGACTGTTCTGTTCAACAACAGTGTACAAGCAACGGTATGTTTTTAAATATTTTTATGCTTTATTTCAAGCACCCGCTAAACTGCCAAAGCAGTTTGTAAATTATGAAGCTATAGTACATATATTACGAGAAGCCCCAATATAGAAACAAGATAAAGAAAACATGACATTTAAAATTATTACAATACAAAGGTATAAAATAACAGACAGATAGAGACAGATAACAAAGTTGTATTTATAGGAGAAAATAAAGTGATCAAGCGAAGACAGAACAATCATTGAGGTCGGGTTGTTTCGGAGATTTGAACAATTCTTAAAATTTTAAAGTTAATTTTCATGTTCTGTGAAAGATTTTTTCAAGTTCTGTTTTTATTTCCGTTCTATCAAGCAACTAGCCTATAATGATATAATAACAGAACTTAAATAGTACTTTCACAGAACATGAAAACGAACATTGAATTTTGATGAATTGTTTGATGCAAATTCTCCGAAACAACCCGTCCTAAGTCTTTCTGAAAGAGAAATATCTACGGAAAGGTAGAAATTTTAAGAGATTACCAGAGAAAATTAGATATCATAATATAATTGATATAATATGTGTCACGTTCGCGTAAATGATAGCATGGTGGAAAATTACACCGATTAGTAGCTTAGTCGTCCGAAGTATCAGGTTTATACCTAGGTTTCGCGGATTCTATTTTACTTCTTATACTTATGTTACTATCCCTTCATCATTGCACAATCAACAATTTCTGTTTATATATAAACCCACACCGTAGATGGAGAGTTTCCCTCAAATCATGGTAATGCTAAATAAATGTACACGTGAATGTAAATTATTTGTGGTATTACTGTTTTATGTCATCATGTACATACAGTACCTACTAGCCACCTTGCGACCTCTAAAAATAACTTGATTCCTACAATGGTGACCCCGACGTGATCTGAACATGTAATTTTCTGATTGGTTATTCTTTATACGGCAGAAAGCATTGTACATATATTGTATATACCGCTCTGATCTGCTTAATTAAATTATCCGGTTAGTTTCACAGAATTCATCAAGTTTGAACGATGATTTTTAAGTTCTTTCACAAAACTGAAATAATAACAGAATTTGAAGGAAACCTACACAGAACTTGAAAATCTACCATGAAATTTGATGAATTGTTCAAATTCTGTAAAACAACCTATCCCTAGTAAAAATTCTGCTTCAAGGAAATACATTTAAAATGCAATAATATATGCTATCAAATTGGTTACTTTTAAGAATCCTACTATTGCAAGTTTAATTTTCTTCTTCTTTGTAGGGTGTAAAAAGCCGTAATTTAACTTTTTAAACCTGAAAGAATTTCAGAAAACCTTCACTTCTCATGAAAAACGTACATTTCCTGAAAAAAGCCTTAATTGGCAATTTATTGTACCGCTTAAAGTTTAGAGGATCCGTTCAGGAATTAATTTATTCCTTGTGTTTTGTACCTCGAGGGGGAAATTGTTGAATTTGAAGTGACTTTGCAATACCTATTTACTATTCATGTATTTTTTAGGAAGGCATAATTTACAATGGACGATAAATTTTTTTATAAGCGTGAAATGTTGCAGTAAAATTCGGAAATAATGGTAAATTAAGCCGATAAATATACTATTTGTAGTACTTTATTTTATTAGGAATCCGTATGATTTGTAAAGAATTGTTGAAAAGGTTATAAATTAAAGTTTATAAAATGAAGAGTTTATCATTGAAAAAAATCCCGCAAAATAAATTTACTTATTTAGTACTACGTCACTCTCTCTCTCTGGTTTCAATCCTGGGATTGGTTTGCAGCAATTTCATCTAATCTCCTCTTCCATTCTTCCTTGTCTTGTGCGGCTCTTTTGACTTGTGCATATGATGAGCAGCGCACGTCCACCAGCAGGTCCTCCAGGTACTCTTGGCGTGGGCGTCCCCTAGAGTTGGTCTCCTCGGTAGTACGTCACTAGTACCCGTAAAAAATCACGGCATAACTTGGCTTTAAATTTTTTTAATAAAATTCTTATTCCTCGTACAAAACTACACAAACATTTTTATTTTTTTATTTTGGTACCATATTTTTTACATTTCAGAGATATCCAGTATTATTGAAGCCTTTATTTTATAATATAATAAACATAACATATTTAAAGAGAAAATAATACATTTAAAATATAATCTTGTATGTTTGTGAGTGATGTGAGTTTTATATTGGTTTTGTGTAGGTTTTTTTTTTATTTTATGTTATGAAATTTTAGTAATATTGTCTTTTTTGTTCTTTAATCCATTTTGTAATTTTGTGTCTAAATTTATTTTTGTTTTACAAACTTTTATTTTCAAGTGTTACACAGTTGAATGCTTGCTATGGTATTGGTAGTTTCTTTATCCAAAGCTTGTATTTACTGTCGGAGTTTTTATGTTTTCTTTGTAAGCTTGTCTAACTGGTCTGTTAGTGATATTTTGTGTATGCTGAAATTTGTTTTTATTTGTCAAAAATGTAGTTAAGTATTGTTTTATCGTATAATTGACGTATATCTAGTACATCACAACTGTTGAATATTTGGTCTATATCAGTCAGTCTATGTTTTTTAGTATTACCTTTAAGATCGTTTTCTGTGCGATTTCTATGTAATTGATAGACGGATTCGTAGCTCCTCCCCAAGCAATAATTCCATATTATATTATTGATTAGCAAGGTGCAAAATATATTGTATTCAATTGTTTTATTTTAAATATGTTTTATTCTATTAAATTATTGTAGACAATTTAGCGATTCTCAAACGAAAATTTGAAAAAGAAAAATCATTAAAAAGATATGGTTGCATCTAGGATTTGAATCCAGGATCTTTGCCTTGTCGGGGCGCTGCTCTACCAGCTGAACTAATCCAACCCTATTTCCTTCGGTCACATTTAACGGTGTCATACTTCGAATGAAAACTACCAACCTTATCTTCGTTTTCTTAAAGCATATTTTTACTGTCTTCTATCTTTATGTATGATTGCAAGATTAATAAAAAAACTAAATGCAATCTAAGTAGTGTCTTGGACAAATATATACTATTTTATGGTAATGTGTGACATCTATTGACTCTTCTACAAGTCTAGGATGATTTATTTTTATTTTTCCGCTCAACTCGCAATTCCGCTCAACAGATATCGTTATTAATATTTAGTTTACATAGTTTGAAGATATCACCAAAGGTGACAACAGTAACGTCACATGACAGAGACTACATGTCGGTCATACCCGAATGTTTACGAGTGCAGTCGATGCTAGTAGATTTTCAGACGAGCATCGTTAGTACGAGTTCCCTTCTTCAACAGTAGCACACACGAACCGAAGTAATTATTGACTTCTTCTGACCACTAAGAGTTTTGGGAAGTCAAAATATAAATAACAGTACACAACAAAATCATATTGTATATTATTAAAACTCTGTTCAGAGCAATGGCTCAAAAAATTGACTATCATCCTAATTTCTAATAAATAACATAACATTTATTTTAAAAAAAATAACTTTAATCATTACAATACGGTACGGAAATACCTACCTCCTTAATAAAACATCTAAATTTCTACACTCTTACTGATTATCTAGTTAACTTAATAAAATAATTATGACAAGGCGTCCAAGTTATAAATACCCAGATACTCTGACAGCAGTTAATTAATTTCTACGCAGAATTTAACAAGTTCCTGCCCAGCAAGTTATTACTTAGTCGAATTAAAAACTCTTAACGAATACAAATTAGTCAAATTAAGACGATTTCAATTAAAATTTAAGCGGATTTGCATGTTCATTCTTGGATACTATGGAGGCCGTAGAGATAATATTTTATTCGTAATGGTATCATCTTGTTTCATACTCCTCTTGTTTGGTCTCTCTGACTTCTATAATATAATATATTTAATTATTAACGTTCTTGTGACAGCTGTTTTATTAACCCTTCAAGGTAATTTGTTCGCTTTTGCGAATAACTCAAGATGGTCTCATATAAGTCATTATATCTCCCTTACTTTCATGGTGAGAAATATGTTATGTGGTTTTAAGCGTCTTTGATTTTCGCACGAAAACGGCGCTAGACAAATAATCCAATCATTATTATCAAACGCACGTACGTTAGAATATACGTGAAGTTAACCACAAAATGCTTAAAATGTACACCTTTATAAAATAAAAATTGTGAATTATTGAATGAAGTTGAAAGATGGAGATGAAATAATAATCTTCGTAAAAAACTTGTCATAATAATATATTAAAATATTAAAAAAAACATTCATATTAATTTATAGTCATTCACATTCATTCGACGTCTCATACATAAGATTCTTTTATGTTTTATTATCTTTTCCGTCTTTTTTTTGACATTCCATTTTTGCAATATTTTTCTTACATATCATTGATCATATATTTACATATTAAAAATACATTTATGAAATTAAATGTATAGCATTGCTTATAAACTACGCCATAGACAACACATAGAAGTGTATTAAACGGCAACTGTAAATAGTAAGCAGAATTCACGCTTTATAAATTTTAAGATTTTTTAATATTTTTCTCGTCAATCCTAAAAATATGCGATATAAATCAAATGTAGGTGCTTTCAATGGCTCTCTAGCACTATAAGCGTTTTATATGTTTTCATATTAAAACTCTCATATATAATTTTTTGAAAGAGGGCGGAAACACTTAATAATTTCCGAGAGCTCAAGGCTGAAATTGATTATATATTGGAACTCTCCAGTGGTTACCACTATTTAATTTGGGAGGCGGGTGTGGGTACCGCCGCCTCGGGAACCATTCATTGGATAACCAACACCCCTGACATAGGCCACCCCGAGTGGCTTGCTATGTTTGGTGACTTAGCAGGGTTGCCCGGGTTCGTGGGGTGAGGTTTGTCTAGAAGTCTTGGTGGTGGATACATTTGCCTACCGAGTGCGTGGGGGGCTGGATCAGGAGAGACTGGTTGAGAGAGACCTTTTGACCTTACCAGCCGGACTATCTCGATTCATTGCCTTTCACTAAAGAAAAGGAACTATTTTTAGTATGTTTTTTGTACTTAAATACATCGTATGAATGTTGCAAAGATTGGGTACACAGTATTCAATGTACTGGGTACACGTTCTTCTGCCATTTAATTGGAGGTCAGAAACTAGTTTTTAAAGCTCTTTTAAGAACACACTTTTGTTTAAATGGCAATCTACAATAAAAAGTGAGAAGCGTTATTGAGGCCATCAGTACATAGAATGGTGACCATTTTATATTGTATTTTGTATAGCATCATGCTAGTTAAAAAATACACACAAATGGTCGTATAAGGCAATTTCTGCTTTCATTACATGATTTTAAATCATTTTCTCTCTCCATACAGTTTCAAAAACTTACCTGTAATGTAAATAAAAATTATGGTTGGAACCATTTTTATAAATTGTGTATTTTTTTCAACTTTATATTATTTCATAATTTAAGATCTCTGGTTCCTTTTTTAGACTTGACTTGTGCAGAAAGTCGGACAAATTAGTTGTATTTTTATTCTAAAAGCTATGAAGTTTGTTTGAATAAATAATAAGCCTGTAGTACGTCCTAAAATATTTTCAACAAGTAGGCACTTTCTACAGCTGAAAAAATTTTGAAATGATGAAGGACATTATCTCCATGAAAAGTTTTAGTTACGTGCTTTAGTAATTTGTTTTCCTGTTTGTCAAAATATACCTACAGCCTTACTAACATATATTTTTAAAATTTTACATAACTGAATAACAACCGTTTTCCATACATCCATGTTTTTTTTTGTAGAAAGCTTTTTAGGTATAAAATAAACTCTAGATGTCATGTAATACGTAATAATACGTGTGATAATATTAAAGGACTTTCTTGACATGACTGATTATAAATGAAAATACTATAGGACTTTCTTGACAGCACTAATTATAATAGATAATACTGTAGAACTTTCTTGACAAGACTTATTATAATAGATAATACTACAGGACTTTCTTGACAAGACTTATTATAATAGATAATACTACAGGACTTTCTTGACAAGACTTATGATAATAGATTATTTTATAAGACTTTCTTGACAAAACTTATTATAATAGATCATACTATAGGACTTTCTTCAGAAGAATTAAAATAATATATTTTAGGAAAATCTTTTAGCGTTGCACTTTTTTTATAGGTTTTGCCAATTATTAAATAGAAAACAGCTTACAATCCAAAATGCGTCCTTTTTACCTAATAAGCTTGCAAGACGAAACAGTGTTAGGAGACTCAAGCTTATAGGCCTTATAAATGATCCTTTTATTAGTTTCTATGGGTATGGGTTGTCATTTCATAACTATGGATTCTGGATGAAAAAGGACGATTTTTATATTGGTATCGATGTTCGTACAGTTTAAGATGGTGAACATTACTTGACATCTGTGGTCCGTCATTGTTTTAGGTATTATGTGAAAAATTTTCATGTTTATTTCGTTTAAAAAATTCAAATAATAAAATTGATTATATAAATTATATACATATAACAATACAAATGTATGGCAATAATTTTACTGGATTATTCTTATAAAATTGAGAATGGGGTTCTTACAATACAGAATTTGTACCGAAATTAAACGGCATCTGATATTATTAATACTCCAGCGTCTGGACGGTGTAGGCCCTCTGATTGGTCAAATTTAAATTGTCTGTTTCGGTTAAATTCCGCTAACTTGAAAATTAACACGATTTGAAAATTAAAACACGATGCTCATATAATTTTTGGATAATATCGAAGAAAATATGTTTTAGAAAGTTCACAATTCATTGGATTAATTACATTACAGTAAAAATTATCCACAATTACGTATTGAAATTTGACGTTTATCATTATTCACGCGAAAGACACATTGTTCAGTGCTGCCAGCGTATATCGATTTCCAATCAATGCAAAAAGCCTTTATAGCCAGTTAGTGTCAAGCAATGTACAATGTCAGTGTAATTTTTTAAAGTTATATATATATATATACAAATATATAATTATAAATATAATATATTATAATAAATCCACCATTAAAAAATAATGGCTGCTAAAATAACCAGTTCCACTCGATACTTAAATACGTAATTAATTATTTTTTGATATTACAACACCGACCCCATGCGCCACCATGCGCTGTCAATGTTTGATATGTGTCATATGTGATAATTATAGAATTATTGACGTGATAACCAAGAAATTTGTTTACAAACTACCTGTGAATCGCTAAAAAGAAATATTTTGTTTTCAGATTATTATTTCAATTTAATTACTATGGCTAAAAGGAATGTGGACAATATTTTACCAGAATTGGTCGAATTTCGGAATGTTCGAATGAGAGGGAAATTTACCAAGCGAAGCGATAGTAGTGTATTCTTGAAGTGTGCTCAATAATCCTAATTATGTGCTTCTAGAACAGAATTATTTCGGCGTCATATCAAAAGAGTGTCATATAAAAAGGTAAACTGTTACATTCTTGCTGTCATACTGGAAAAATAATACCACAAATTTTAGCTTATTATCCAGCACCGAATTATTGACAGGAGATTGTAGTCAATCTAAAAACTTTAGGAATTTTATTTGTCAATACAAGAGTGCTAATAGATTTGCCTAATTTGGAGCGCAAATAGCTAATATCCCAGGTAATGGTCCATATTGTTTAAAAATTTCTGGTTAGGTTTATCATCTCACTTCCAGAAGTATACAAGTTGCAGGTGAAATACCTTCCTATGCTCAGCTTTATCTATACGATCCTGATGAGGCTGTTAGAGTGCGTATGAGTCATCCATCTAATGCCGATTGCTATAAAAATATAATGCAAATAATTGATAGTGAAATACGCGAAATAAGCCCTCATCAGTATAAGAAACTAAAAGAATCTGTCGAGGAAGAAGAAATACGCATTGCGGCTGAGGGTGGGCAGGTGAGAGATATACGTCTATTATTTACACGTTCATCAGAGGTAAAATGCTCCAACCAGTTCTCACGATATCGCCATGGTATACGTAGCAGACAGACGGGAGTTTGCCATCGGGTATAGATATCGCTGTTTAACCTAAAAATGTTAAGGACTTCAAAGGATGGCAACTTTATCAAAGCATTTAGATCCTATGGTTTTCCCACTACTATTTCCATCAGGTGAATGTGGTTGGACCCCCGGCTTTAAGCATCATGCTGATTTCTGTACTGCTCAATGTCATACTGTAACTGCTATGTAGTTTTATGCAAGTAAATTAGCAGTGCGAAGAAACATATTTAATCCAGTCCATTATGCGGGTAAACTTTTTCAACAGTATTTAATTCATGCTTACATTATTTATCTATTATCATTATTTATGAATCTGGTCGCCTAGATTACATTAGGAAAAACCAACGACACCTCAGAGTGGAATGCTATCAAGGTTTGCAAAACCATGTAAGAAATTTAGCCACTGATAGAGGAGTATGTGCAGGTAATACAGTCATTCTTCCATCTTCATTTACTGGTGGACCACGCCATATGAATAAACTTTATCAAGTTTCAATGGCTATGGTACGTAAATTTGGTCGTCCTGTCGTCGTCATAACTTTTACATGCAATCCCAAATGGCCAGAAATACCAACCGAATTGGAACATTATCAATCGGCCGCGGACAGGCCTGATATAGTAGCCAAGGTTTTCCATCTAAAAGTCAAGGAATTTATTCATGATATGACTGAGAAACATGTTTTTGGAAAGGTAATTTGTTGGGTGTATACAATTGAACAGCAAAAAAGAGGACTACCTCATCTACATGGTGTGTTTACACTTTGCAGCGAAGATAAGTTGTATACAGCTTCTGATATTGATAATGCCGTATCTGCAAAACTACTCCATCCGAAGAATTCGGCTTTGTACCGTATTATTTAAAAAAATAACATTCATGGACCATGTGGCGTACTTAATCCAAGGTCAGTCTGCATGGTAGACGGTAAGTGCTCTAAAAAATTCCCCAAATCATTTAAAGACGCTACTGATAATAATTCCGCAGGCTACCCAGATTACAGGAGACGTGATAATTTTTCTGAAAATCACGTTATTCGGGATATACGTATCGACAATCGATTTGTTGTTCCATATAATGCATTCCTTAGCAAAAAATATGATGCTCATATTAATGTTAAAATTTGTTCCTCTTTGGATAGTATTTATTTATCTATACATGATCAATCTCACTCAATTTTACTTCTGGCTTTACATTTACCCGACAGCCAATCTGTTTGTTTTGTCTCTACAAAATAAACCTGCTCCTCCCTCCCCTCTGGGCGGGAGGAACAGGCTCTCAGGGAAGCATCTACAAGGAACACCTCTTTAACAGCGTGGTTCCAATTGAATCTTCAAGATATTGAGGGACGCTCTATTCTCTATCAAGATGTACCAAATAACTATGTCTTTACAGCTGGTAAAAAGTGGACGAGGCGACAGCGGGGATCATTGGATGAATACCTTCAATTTCTCCTAGAAATATAGAACTGTATCATTTACGGCTGATTCTTATAAAGGTGGCTGGAGCTACATCCTTTGAATCTTTGCGAACTGTTGATGGCAATTTACTATGTAGCTACTTTTCATGATGCGGCGCGTGAACTGAAGCTCATTGATGACATACGAGAATGGTCGCAGTATGACGGAGGCTTCATTGTATTTGACGCCTAAAATTCTTAGACATCTATTTGTTTTAATTTTAATACAATGTATCCCTTCTATCTTCGGCTGAAGATTTTTTTCATCATGGTGTTGCTGAAGAAACAGCTATTAATCTTTGTCTTTTAAACATACAGGATATTCTCATGAAGGAGAATTCATCTTGCAGAATGCAGGGCTTACCTGAACCTGATGAAAGTTGCAGTTTTGGACAAGTATCTGATTTTAATGTAATTTCTGAAAACACTTTAGGTGAATTGATGGCTGCCAAACTCAATGACGTACAACTTCAAGCATATAATTCTATTTTGAATAAGTTTTTTTCACATGAAAATGATGACAATAAATTTTTCTTCATTGATGGCCCAGGCGAAACAGGGAAAACATACCTTTACTAAACTTTAATTCACACTCTAAGACGAAAAGGTAAAAGAGTTTTATCAGTCGCTTGGACAGGCATTGCAGCACTCTTGCTTCCAGGTGGGGTAACGTGTCATACTGCTTTTAATTTACCCCTCAATTTACAGGACAATACAACATGTAAGGTCACATCAAAGAATCGGAAAATTATAACGGAAGCAGATATTATAATATGGGATGAAGCACCGATGGCAGGTGTAGCTTTAGAAGTAATTGAGCGTACTATACGTGATATCATGGGAAGTGATTCTGTCTTTGGTAACAAAGTTATTGTTTTGGGCGGAGACTTTCGTCAGATCCTTCCAGTGTGTCGACGTGCTTCACGAGGACAATTAATTGCCGCTTGCATAAAAGCAGCACACTTTGGTACCATTTCAAAACTTTTCAATTAAAAACAAATGTCAGAGCTTTAGAAAGTGAAAATATATTTTCTAAATGGCTTTTGGACTTGGAAGATGGCAAACTTCCTTTTGTAGAAGGAACATTAGAGTCATCTGTGCTTATTCCCAATGTAAATATTTGTCAAGATTCACTATATATACGGTGAGACACATACAACTGCTGATGCCTTAGGGTTGAGTCAACGTACCATATTGTGCCCTAAAAATAGTCATGTTTATGCAATCAATGAAGATGTACTTCAACGGAAAGCGCCCCTGAGGTGATATCTCACAAAAGCGGTGCTATAAAAATTTCAGCTGTAACTTAATTCAAGCCAAAATCATTACAGGGAACAGAAAAGGTACAGTACATTTCATTCCTGGAATTTAAAACACTTTTTCGGATGTTACAATATAATTCAATATGTGCAGAAAACAGTTTCCAGTCAAATTAAATTAAATAAATCTCAAGGACAAACTTTTGAACGGGGTGGACTGTTACTTCCTGAACCAGTATTTTCTTATGGACAGTTTGAGCGCAGTCATCGTTATTTCTACAAATTCTGACTGATTGGTATACGGATAATATTGTTTATAAAGAGATTTTTTCCTAATGAAAGTGTATAATATTATGTTGCAGATTGTAAAAAATAAAAGTATAATAAATTGTACTTGTCTAAAAAGTTTTGTTTTTTGTGTCCCTTGAAATGAAAATGACTCAATTTATCCCACCTGTAAGGTTTTCGCGAATTAAGAGAGTTTTGGTGTATTTACTTTGACAATCGTTAGGTAAGAGCGTAATATTATTTCACCCAAATATGTAGATTTTTAGGACTTATCCCAATAAAATAATTCTTAATATATTTAAAAAAAATGTAATTACTTTGACAGTCTTTTGGTAAGAGTATATTATTTTACCAAAGTTATATGTAATATTGTAATATGTTGAAATTTTTTTATTTTCGAATTACATATAAATATTTTGCAATTTAATTTCGATTTAAAAATTAAATCATTTCGGTGGTATGGAAGAGGAAACATTTTTCTCATTGACGAGATTTATGTTGGGGTGAGGGGTGTTTAGTGGTGCAGAATGTCTTTCTATTATATATCTACCCAATGATCTAATATCTACCTATTAAATGTAACTGTTAGTATCACATAAACTGGGCGAAGCCCAACCAAGTGCCGCCCGCAGGGCCTAGCAGCAAAAACCCGCGGAGCGGGTTTTTAACTGCTAGTTCCTAAAATTAATTACTCTTATCGCGCCCTAATATACTGGGATTTTAACCCTTACCGCCCTCCAACATAACTTATTATAATATTAACCCTTATCGCCCCTAAAATACTGGGATATTAACCCTTATCGCCCCCCCAACATACTGGGGTATTAACCCTTATAACCCCCCAACACACTGGGATATAACCCTTATCGCCCCCAACATACTGGTATATTAACGCAAAACCTTTGCGTAAACATATTCTTTCCTTAATGTCCGTCTGTAAAATTTAAAGAAGATACTTGCCGTGTTTGGCATCTCTATATTTAGAATATTATAAAAAGTTACTACACAAAAAAGTTAATTTTTTCTGGGATACCCCACAAGAATTTCAGTTTACCTGAACATGTGCATTGTGCGACCATGGCATCTCTTTTGGATAGTATTGTTTGTCTAAAGAAACTAGGAAGGAAAGAGGGGAAAGGTGTAGATTTGGAAGTAACTAACTATTCAGTTCTTTCACCAAAATTAAGTTTTTTTTTGTTACTCAATTGTTTCTTAAAGGGAGGTAATGAGAGTATCTTCATCTCTACGTCATTGGGGTTTCAGTGGTTTCTTCGCATTTTTATTTCTCGTTAACATGTTTGTACTGTAGGAGAGAATGTAATATATCCTCCGAGGAAGGAGTTTACCTGTGTTGTGGGGGACTTTATAAAACTGAGCCATCTAAATAAACCGTGATGTTTAACTGTAGCACACTTCGACTAACATCTACCAACATTATCTTTTTGTATGATTGCAAGATTTTAGCCGAACTAAATATAATCTAGGTAGCGTCTTGGATAAAAAAATCCACTTTTAATTTTATGTGTGACATCTATTTACTTTTCTACAAGTCTAGGATAAATATTACAATTTTTGAAATATCTTAATGAGTAAAACTTCTGATTGTTATATTAAATCATTGAAGAAAGAAATATCAGAAAAATATTTGGTCCGATTCTAGAAATAAACCCAGGACCTTAGCAAATCTGAGGTACTGAGTTCATTTCCTAGGTGCGACTGAATACTTTTCTGTTTTACTGTTTTTTTAAGAGTCGTCAATATTGTATCTTCCTTCTAAACAATAAAACTTTTAAACAACAATGCGTACAAATTATTTAATATTAATGTTGATTCCAAACAAAGTATAAATATATTTCAGTATGTTTAATCTTACGCTCAACAACCACGTAAAAAAACATGACTTATATTCAGTACCACCCACTCCTGGTGGTACATTTACACGAATCGGAAGTAGATTTATGAAAAAATCGATGATTTTCCAGGAAGGCAAGAACAAGTTAAATCAATTATCTCAGTCTGTGAATGACAAGAAACGGCAAATCAAAAAAGTACGTGTCTGACGAAGAATAAATGTAAATAGTGCAAGAGTTGTGTGGTACATATTAATAATATATATCAAAGACAGATAAACAAAAAATATTATTTTCACAACACATTTCTCTAAGCTCCAAGAAAAACCATTTAATTTGTTTTCCCGCAGTAAATACATTCGTTACAACAACTGATCTGCTTTGTAAAGTACACTTAAAAAAGGAACACATTAATACACGACAGAAAATATTCCACCCAAGAAACCCCAATTTCGTAACAGAATATATGGCTCAATCGACTAACATCGTTATTATTACTATAGGGTAGTTTCCTGGTTTTACCCTACAGCCTCCCCCGTGGAATGCGGGTACAGCCTACATAGAGAAGGAAACAGCCATGTTAACAATGACCTAAAGCCTATTGAACGGTCACGTAATCAATCTGGAAAACCACTTTAATGTTCCAGATATTTTTACAAGGGCGCGCGGGAAAAGTTGGTATTTCCATTGCTCCTACTTGCAGAACTAATTTAACATTGGTGTTGATTTTGACAAGTATTTAAATTGATTAAATATTTGTTTTTTTTTTAAATACATATTTTTAAAAGTGATTTTATATTATTTAATTTGCTTCTTACTTTAAGATGAAATAAGAGGGATGAGATTAACAAAATAAAAGAGAGTACGTCTCCAGAAAATGATTATCCACCACCTCTGCCATTATATGGGTCACGCCCATTGACTAAATATTACATCAATGATCACGCCAAAAAAACGATATACTGCTTTTAGTTAAGATGCTTTATGCACACAACGGTAGGTACACTAAAATCCTGTAATGCACACATACTAAATTTTTTCTTTTCGGTCAAAGAGATTTTAGGTACATTGCAACAAGATTGTACAATACTCTCCCAGAGAATATAATAAATGTGATACTCAAAACAGATTTCAAAAAGAACATTATATATTGGATTAAAAGTAATAATAGAGCCTTTACCAGTGCCCTAACCCAAATTCTAAATTATTGATACAAAAAAAAATATTGAGCGATTATTTTAAAATGACTGCCTCAATACAGGCTAGCCGCTAGCCTAGTGAGGCAGGTTATGAGAAACCTCATTTTTATTTATGAAATTATTATTATCAATTATAATAATAATAATAATAATAATTGGATAATTTGTAGAGCGCCGTTTTTGTGAAAAATCACCTCAAGGGCGCTGTACAATTTATTTCCTAGGATCTACATTTTTTATTTAGAAAAGATACCAAAACATACTTACCTGGCAAGTCACTTCCAACAAACACACTTATATTAAAAAGTTTATGCTTATAAAAGATAGAACTGCACGCAGAGGACACTATATCAAAAAACACTGGTCGTCGCATGATCTTAAGTCTGCTATAGTTTTTATTTTAATTTAAATGTATTTTAACTGTCTTAAAAGCCTACAAATTGTTACTTGTTATCATTTTTATTTATTTATTTTTAATTATTATTTTTATTTATTTTATTTTATTTTTAGTATTTTTAACATTTTGTTAATTTAAATTTAAATTTAAATTGCCGTCAACTGTGAAAGTGGAGGTTTCTGAAATTATGGATACGACTGTCTGAAAAGGTGCGTTTTAAGTTTAGACCTAAATTCTGTCGAGTCTGCGATCATTCTTAAATCATGTGGCAGTCCATTCCAGGCTTTAGGTCCTGACACGGCAAAAGCACGCTCACCGAACTTAGTATCTGGTGTGCGCTTTGGTTCCTTCAACCTTCCGATAGCTGATGACGTTGCTGACCTAAGGGTTGACTGTCGGGAATTGGAATCTTCTGGAATACACAATTCTGATAAATAAGCCGGAGCCATTCCGTTAAGTGACTTAAATACCATCCAGCATACCTTGAACTGGATTCTTTCAGGACATTTGAGCCAGTGCAGATTTTTGAGATGCTCTGAAATGTGGGAGTATTTAGATACTCCGGTGATAAGCCTTGCCGCGGCGTTGAAAACGGATTGTAATTTGTTGATTTGACATTTAGGGAGACTTGCATATATTCCGTTGCAATAATCTAGACGTGAAACAACATAGGAATTGACTAGCAATTTAGTCGCCTCTGTTGGCAGGTTTCTCCGCACTGCTTTAATTTGCCTTAATTGAAAGAACCCCGTGCTTACAGTTCTGTTAACCTGAGTTTTAAGGGAAAAATTAGCGTCTAGATTGACACAGATAACAGCTTGGGGATTTTCCTGTAAAACTAATATCAACCATGTTCAATCCGTGCAAAATTCATTGGTTAAATTATTCGCCGAAAAAAAAATATACTAAGAAAGGCATAATATTCCATACTTCTAACAGAGTCTCAAAATTCTTTCAGTGAGAGCAATTCTGTGGTACAAAATTATATTTCAGCACATGAATAACCCCTTATATATAAACAGGCTAGAACAGAATCATAATACTCGTGTTAACTTTAATGAAGGACTTATTGTACCTAAGCATACAAATAAATATTATGGACAAAGAACGTTGAACTATATGATTAACAGTTGTTTTAGTATGTTATCTGCTGAAATTAAAAACAAACAATTGTTGATTTTACTGAAGACTTGGCTTACTGAAAAAAATAATTTGTATTAGCGTACAATGATATATTATTCTAAAGACTTTTAAAGTTGTTATTTATGTTTTTCATAATTTTTCTTTTGCTATATTTCTGTATAGTTTTTAATTTTTTGTTTTATACATATAATTGTAAAAATGTAACTGTAAACTCACTATAATAAGATTTATAATGTAAAGAACCCGTTAGACAAACTGCTAAAAATCAGTTTATCGGGAATTTTTTGCCTTATATTTGTAAAGTGTATAATATATAATGAAAAAATTAAAAAAATTGATACAGTTCATCCTTCAAATATATATTATAACACGAGGGCCGAATATTTAATGTCTCTCGGTAAAGTGAGGGAAAACTTAAAATTTATTTAATTACTTTGGTTTAAGATGATCCTCTTTTTACCACCCATTGCTTTCAAACACACGACAGAATAAGTATTTTCTTCTTCGAAGTTAGAATAATAACCTAAAATAAGATTCATTCAAAGTAGCGACTCCCCTTTTAGCACGGGCCGTATAATCTGAAAGAGGGTACCTTTAATCCAGACCAGCGGCTGTATACATTGCCGGGGCCGGCGGGAATCTCTGATGGGCTCATATTTAATTCATGCCAAATCCACCCTTCGGAACGCCACCCTTAGGGGCAAAGTGCTGTGACAACGTTAAACAATTTTGGGACAGTTGATTTTTTTTATGGGTCCGTGTAAGCATAATTTATGATGATGGGCAGTGAGAAATGTGAATTATTCTTTAAATTATGGTAAAACTATATGAATACATTATATTGGGTTTCGGATCTATAAACTTTAATCCGCAGGAGGCTTAAAACCCAAGTAACCACACAATTTGCTGTAGTGGTGCATAGCAGTCGGATTTTATTGTTATCTACTGATATGAATAGATCTTGATAATAAATACACATTCTTCGCAATAAAATACTGCGTCTTTATTTATACTTATCTTATAATCAAGAATGAGTGTATAAGACGACCAGGAGGCTAACGTCCGTTCTACGGTACTACGCAAAATATATCTCTAATTTTCAAAACTTTACGACGCCCCGTACATTGATATGTATAGTTAGCAATAATAAAACGCTAAGTAAATGGTTATGATGAAATATAATATTGCATTCACTGTCTATGACAATACTCTTATATGCTCCGAAAGCGAGGACTTCTGCCTATCAGAACGCGCCAATACACAGAGCGACTCAACTGCTTAACGATTCTGCATTAGCCATCGACATTTTCAATGTCACCTACAGACAATTCAGTAACTATCTTATAACGCATGTGACAAAATAGTAAAACTGCCTGTGTAAACCTTTTAATTTGTAATGTTCTCCATGATATATTGGTGTATAACCGTTTCATGGAGAACATGAAAAAAAAAAATAAAAATAAAATAAATAATAACATTTAATATTCAGTAAGGTTATGTCACGCATTGCGCAGTTTAAAATCTCAGCCGTTCGCTGTTGGCAGTTCGCACGGGGGCTGCCTCTTCCCGGATGTCCAGCAGCTCCAATCTATCGCTTCTTTACCGGCCGATACGCACGGCAGCTGTAGTAGTTTGTTTGTTGGCCGACAGAGCGCATCTCTGGCGGCATAAGAGTGAACCAAATGACTGTGGGGCTAATATTTAAATATGACCCTAACAATATATTTCATAAATTTTATTTTTATTCCAGTTTATTGGGGAAATAAACAGTAACGCATATTTTAAATAAATATTTTGCATATCGAGGGACGATCCTGTATACTATTGACATCTGTTAGATAACAACATAATCTCTAAGACTTATCTATACTAGAGCCATCTATGTCTCATATATCGAACTATCGCAGTTATAGAGCTTCGACATATGATTTTAACTGTCCAAAAATAAGACACGTTTTCTCAATCATTTTTCGCTTGTTCAGCAACAAAAAAAGATTTTATAATAGTTAACCTATAAATAAATTATTTTACCTCTTATTTAGGTGTAGATGAAGGATTATGATTATTTTTTAAAATAGGAAAGCCGTTGACAAATCCCAGAATCCAACACTCACCGACGAATTGGATTATAAAATTTCAACGATCAAAGCGACTGACCCAATTTAAAAGCTTTTGTAATAGACCAACAAAAACTTAATTACTACCTTCTTTTTCAATTACTTATCAAATGACTCTCTCGTGATAATGCATTAAATAACTTGTACCGCAGAACCGCGAACTATTTATTTGATACCCCAAGTGATTCGTTACAGTTTTCATGGTGGGTGGTGATTCTACATGATTTTCGAAGTAAAAAAGATTATTATTTTTTTATTAAATACTAACATTTTAAGTTAGTTTTTAGGTAAATAATTTGAATTGTTTGAATGGGAAAATAAATATTTTTCTTTGGACAAATATTTTTTTAATGTAAAATAAACAAAGGAATTTCGGAAAAAAAGTACGTTACTTTTGTACTTCTAAAATCACCTCTCGAAGTTAACGCACTTTACCCCAGGACATCCTGTATAAGTTTTAATATTCCCCTAATGAAAAGAGAGCACTTCCGAAACCGGTAATGTAATTAAGTGATTTCAAACGTTTATATTGTTTAAATTGAAATAATGACGAGTGTTTATATTTTGTTCATTACGTGTGTTTATATTGTAATCACGACGTGTGTTTATATTCATAATATAATAAAAAATTATAAAACTATGTGCTTATATTATAATCATGCCGTGTGCTTCTTTTGTATTAAAGACGTGACTTTGTATTGTAATTATGTCGTGTGTTTACATATATTGTAATAACGACGTGTGTTTATATTGTAATAACAACGTGTGTTTATATTGTAATCATGACGTGTGTTTATATTCTAATCATTACGTGTCTTTATATTGTATTCATGACGTGCCACAAAGCGAGTGATTTTTTTTAATACGCACGTATTATTTTTTTCGTATTCATTAGTATATATTTAAAAAAAAAAAAGCCAAACTTTCCGGGTTATGAATAACCTTACAATATTTGAAAATCTCCTACTACCACCAGAGTAATCGGAAAATGTTTCTTGTATTATGACGGAGGACTGAAATAAGGGTTTAATGATTTAAAACCTACTATGTATTTGTTTAAATAAATATTTAAACTGAACGTAACTCTATGAAGAATTATGGTTACCTCTAAAATGATGGAACTAAGTGATTTAAGCTATTTAAATCCGCAAGACGGGAGAGTAAAAATACGCTTCAATCGAGAAAATGAAACCATAAAACAATAAATCTCGGAAGGGTTTTCTTATGGGATTTGCTTAATGGATTTATCAGTTTCTGGCTATCGCGATCCACATTTACTAATGGGAAGATGTATTATTATAATGAATTAATCATTTAAAAAAAAATGTCGTCCAAGTATTTTTATTCCGCAAAAGTAATTTAATTTGAAAATATATATTTTTGATTTTTCATAAAAAATAATATGTGGATAGTATATAATAGTTCTGAATAGCCAGGTATCTCCCCACCTTCGGCTTCCCAATCTTCTTCAACTCCTCACTGCCTTCAGCCTTACTTAATAACCCAATTGAGGATGCCATAGTCTCACTGGTTCTAGACAGTTGGGAGCAGTTGGGACTCTTGTGCGGTCTGCACATAAAAAAGTAATGTTTTTCTCACGATTTTATTGAACGTAGATGTACCTAGCAAGACAGGCAATCTTTTAAAATAAAATATATTAAAATCTAGCTTCATGTCACATCTACCACACCAAAAACTAAACGAAAAGGAAACAGAGAAACTTCTAGATGCAAATTGGTGGAATAATTTTTTTATTTTATTTTGGGGAATGTTGTGAGGTTAAATGATATGAAAAATTAATAGTGAACCTTCAAGATATAAATTGGTTTAGTAAGTTTTCATTTTGGAGAATTTTTTGAGGTTATGTGAGGTAAAGATTATCTTTGTATCATACTTTGTGTATTCTTCTTGCAGAGATCAGTGGATGATCACGTAGAATAATGATAATAATGGAGTATAAGTATACTATTTACACGTTTATTATGGCACTACTGCTACATATTACTTAGAAGGAAGCTACTAGAAAAAGAACTTAAACAAAATAAGATCAACACATTTATAATATTCAGTTTTATCATGCTATCTCTTTTATACATTAAGACATAGGTTTATTACACTAGTTAATCATATATATCCTTGATATTAATGAAAGACCTCATACATAGACAGCACTAGTAGTAGTCTATTAGATTACCCATAGATTGCGTTAGCTGTCGAGTGTTGTGAAGACCGAGTGGATAATAAATAAGATGGGAACCTAAGTTCGAGATCACCGGCTAGTTAAGATAACAGAATCCGTTGTAAATCTATCACAGTGAAAATACAATTTTTTTGTTGAAATCGGAGTCTTATTTTATAAGAAAGTTTACGAAAAACCCAGGAGACACAAAAAATATCAATGCTAATTTCTCGCTGGCATTCAAAACACCTGAATAAAGTTTAAGATAAAAAAATCAATTTTCTCATAAACACTAGTGTAGATTTTACCACAAAAGCGAAAAAATAAAGGGTTTTCCAATAAGAGGTGTTATTTTGATATTTAATCGTAAAAGATCAATGGTTTCGTTGCTTGTGTGGCAAGTAGCGCCGTTTTGTTGAAAGTAAACGTTGTCCAAATAAATACCATCCAATTTCGGCAATAAAAAATTATTAATCATCTCTCGATAGCGCAATCCATTCACCATAACTTTTGCTCCAGCCTCATTTTCGAAAAAGTAAGGTCCAATGACTCCGCCTGACCATAAACCGCACCAAACAGTCACACGTTGAAGATTGAGAGGCTTTTCAACAATAACTCTTGGGTTTTCCGAGCCCCAGATGCGATAATTTTGCTTGTTGACGAAGCCACCGAGGTGGAAATGGGCCTTATCACTCAAGATGATTTGCATTTGATTCACTCAAGTGAATTTTAATAATTTCAATGCGTTGTTGAAGCGTGTATCGTTCCATTTTTATTAATGAAGTAGTTTCTACTTGTCAAATGTTAAAAAATGACAGCTTCAAAAGTAACACCTACCGAAATAGCGGGCTATTCAAAATTACACCTCTTATTGGAAAACCCTGAATGAAACCGCTAAAACGGGAAAATAAATTAATAAAAAGTTTTTTTTAATTCACTTTTTTATCTTAAAATTAAGCTTCCTAATTTTTAGTCAAAAATATTTCACTAATAAATGAAGATATCATATGTCTCGACGCCATCTAGTGAGAAATTTAGCACTAACAAAGCCTTTCCTACAAAAATAAAGTTGGTTGTTTACAGGTGAAAAAAATATAATAAGCAGTAATTGTTGATTGAGGTACTAGTACCTATTGAATCATTTGGCGGGTTGGAAATAAGCTGACTTAGCTCAGTGAATACAAAGCACCTGATCGGACATCAGAAGGCACGGGTTCAATTCCCATTGGCGGCATTTATTTTTACTCGGGAGATATTTTCAATTGGTTTTAGTATTTCGGATGACTAATTATTGCTTATAAGTATTTGTTATCCTTTATGCTATGCATAAAGGATAACAAATACTTATAAGCAATATTTCTCCTTTTCATAAACGATATTGTTACTGTATTTGATAAAAATGTAGAAGTGCTACTTTTTGCCGATGACCTTAAACTATTTAAAATTATAAAAACAATAAATGACTGTATTCAAATTCAATTAAATTTAAATAAACTTCAAGATTGGTGCAAAACTAACAAACTTTATCTCAATATTAGTAAATGCCACATTATAAGATTTTTCAGAACAACACAACCCCTTAACTATCAATACAAAATTAATAATGTTTCTCTCGCCTCTGTAAGTGAAATTAACGATCTCGGCATTACTTTCGATTCAAAATTTAACTTTCTTTCACATGTAGAAACAGTCACCAACAAAGGATTAAAAATGCTCGGCTTCATTCTCCGAAATGGCAGAGACTTTAAAAATATTTCAACACTAAAAATCTTATATTCCTCACTTGTTCGAAGTCAAATCGAATATAATTCTCCTATTTGGTGTCCTTACTTTAAAATCCATGTTACGTATATAATCGTAACAAAGTAAGAACTTCTCCTTCCCCACATAAAAGGAACTGTGTGGGATGCGCCTGGCAACACTTTTCTTCAAGGTGGCAAGATTGGAATCGGAAGGAAGGAAGCCGTCATTCTTTATTTTTTGGTTCAACGGCTTGGAGCACCGTGGAATCATAGAAACGACAGATCACAGCCTGATCGCCATTTTCAACTTACAAAAGGCAGATGGATTAAAATGGCAATCTAAATATCCCGGCGAGGATAACTCTAATAAGACCAATGGATTGGCAATACAAAGCCACACTTCAAATCCTCAAGTAAGATGTAAATTTGCCTACCCTCCGCTAATTCTGGAACCTTAGATAATATTCATAATTGCTACCTGCTTACCGATGAAATGGATTCACAAGGAGAATCCATTTGAAGCCATCGCTCGCCCGAGCGGTATAATTATTTTGACAAGATGACATCGTACTTGGAAGGCGCAGTCCGCAATAATTTCAAGACTTGAAATGCCCGAGTAACGTATTAACTTCTTGCCCAAAGCTAGATTAGGATGTGTAACACTTCTCTGTACTTTGTGCGACTCATATCTTTAAATTATATCTATCTAATTTACACTCATAAATTTATCTTCTTATTACAATAACCTAACCTATGAATGCCAGCACTCGTTGTCCACTTAAACCCTGAAATTCCATCAATGGTTTCCTGTTTCCCTTACTCAAACAAAAAAACAGGTGGCGCTCAAGAAATTCACGCCAAATGTTAACTTCGGCGTTAACAATGGCGCACCAACGTGTTCTCGTTCGGATTGGCATTCATGGATTGGGTTTATTTTGTCTTGTTGTGTTTGGCGATCTGCGATCTGTAGCAATCCATCGATCCATCAAATATTTATTAACATGTAATTTTGTTTGCGATAATTGCGGTAATTCTAAAATGTGCGAATAACATTCCTCATATGCTAAGTGTTAATTTTGCGATTATTGTGACATTCGTATTCGAAGGTAGAAGTTTGCTTTTATGTTGGTAACAATGTGATATGAAATCTTGAATCATACTGGTCTGTTGAAACGGATTATTAAGTTGACACTTTGGAACTTGCGAATAATATTTTGCAGTTTCTGTTCGATAGAGTGGCAACATTAGGAAGTGAAAGTGCAGTTTTCTATGGTGATTTAGTTTGACAGATGTAAAAGAACTAGTTTTGCTTGCGTAATTTGTTAAAGTAGAAAAAAATGGAGTTTAAAACGATTAAAAAGATTAATACGCATACGAAAGTGCAATTAGCTGGAAAATTAACGGACCGAAACATTGTGCCTTTACTGACATTATCTGGAATGCGTGAACAGGCAATAATGTTCAATAAATCGGTGAGGGAAAAACGTGATGATAAACAATGTTACGATCAATCTTCAGAAGACCCTGCGTTGTCTGATAAATGTAGTGATCCAGGTACTTCTGCGACTAAAGTATTTCGTGTAAATTGTAACGCTTCACGTGAATTCTCAAAATGTAAAGGCCTGATTAATTGGGATCTAAAATTTGACGGGAAAACTGATGTGAAAGTGTTTATTGACAGAGTCGAAGAACTTAGTAGAATACGTTTGATATCAAATGAGGATCTGATACGATGTTTTCCGGATATTCTAGACGGAACAGCTTTGTTATGGTTTCGTACAATTTAAACGGAAACTCTTTCGTGGCCAAAATTGAAGTGTGCATTAATTAGTAGATATCAACCTCGCGATGCACAGTTACAAACGCGTAAATTTATTTACTCCGTGAAGCAAAAAAATAATCAATTGGTCTCCGACTTCTTTTTAGATCTCAAAATAGCAAATTTGAAGTTATATAATCCTATACCGCAGGATGAATTGTTAGAGATTGCAAAGGAAGCTATTTTAACGGAATATGCCAAACTTTTAGTGACAGTTCATGTGGGTGATATTGATGAACTGGAACGTTTTTGTACTGACTTTGAGAGACTGTCAGTCAAGGATGAAAGTAACATACATAAATCGACCAAATCACGGGATATCAATGATTCAAGTTCAATATGTAAATCGACATTTGTACCGAAATGTAATAATTGTAACAAACCTGGTCATTATTATAAATTTTGTCCGGAAAGAGTTGTGCGTAGTAATGAGAAAAACTTATGTAACAAGAATTTTAATTCAAATAATAATAATAATCAAAACACCACAACCACAGTATCTTGTTCTGTTTGTAACAAACCAGGGCACAGTTCTGAGAGATGCTGGAAACGTAAATTTAATGAAAGAAATTCTTCTGCTTCATCGAATGAAGGTAATAAAAATAATTCCAATAATAAAAATAAAAATTTTATAAACTCGAACAAGTCAAAAAACTAAGAAGCAGTCGATCTGCGCAGCGTCTTCCGTCTGATCAGCGGAATGATGTCTGTTCTGGTTGGCTGCCCTTGGTGAATTCTCCTGAAGTTGTTCCTGACTTCGAAGGTAATGGCCTGCCTCGAAAGTTGGAACAACCAAAGGATAATCGTCCTTATGCCAGTTTTACTGTATTAAATAAGGAGTTTTGCGGTTTGTTAGACTCGGGTGCTTCCTTAAGTTGTATAGGTGATACTATGTATAAAAACTTTGTTAAGTAAGGTATTACATTTAAAGAATCCAAAACATTCGTTACGACGGCTGACGGTAAGCGTCAGACGGTCCTGGGTACCATGTTGCTTCCCGTTGTGTATCAGGGAACATCAAAATTAGTTTTATTTTATATAATTCCAGCGTTTACGCAAAAGTTTATACTGGGAATTAATTTCTGGAAACAATTCAAAATTGCTCCAGAATTGTTTACATCAATTAATTCCGATACTTTGTCTAATACAGTAGTTTATAGTGAAATAGATGATGTACGTTCTATAACGCCTGCTTCTAAGTTATCGTCAAAAGAAAATTCTAGATTAATTCATATTATTGATAAATTTCGTAGTATTTCGTTTGAAGAAAAAGGTTTAGGCCTAACGCATCTGGTCCAACATAAGATTGAGACCAATTGTAATCCAATTAAACAAAGATATTATCCTCTTTCACCGGCACGGCAAAGACAGCTTGAAGCTGAGTTGGATGAAATGTTAAAATTAGGAGTTGTCAGACCGTCCCGGTCGCCGTGGTCAAACCCTGTTGTAATTGTTACTAAAAAGGATGGTTCGGAGAGATTATGTTTAGACAGTCGCGCTTTAAATAAGAATACATTACCTTTCGCTTATCCCTTACCTTATATATCACGCATTCTAGATAAATTAAGGGGAGCAAGGTTCATCTCTTCAATTGACCTCTCACGCGCGTTTTGGCAGATACCTTTAGATAAGGATTCTTGTGAAAAGACGGCCTTCGTTGTCCCGGGTCGTGGTCTATGTGAGTTTGTACGTATGCCTTTTGGTATAAAAAACGCAGCTAGTGAAATGCAGCGCCTGGCAGATATTTTATTCGGTCCGGAATTTGACGAGAATGTGTTCTGTTACCTAGACGATCTAATCTTAATTTCTGAAGATTTAAACTCTCACTTTAACCTGTTAGAAAAGGTATTTATTAGATTAAAAGAAGCTGGTTTAACAGTAAATCTAAAGAAATGCGAGTTTTGTAAGCATGAACTTAAGTACTTAGGTTATATTGTGGACTCGAAAGGCTTGAGAACTGATCCTTCAAAAATCGAGTGTATTAAGAATTATCCGGTGCCAAAAAATTCTAAACAACTCAAATCTTTTCTGGGTCTGAGTGGATACTACAGAAGATTTATAAAAGATTTTTCTACTATAGCAGCTCCGCTTACAAAACTTTCTGGATCAAAGAACGGTATAAGTAAATTTATTTGGTCGCCGGAAGCAGAGAATGCGTTTAACTTGCTAAAAAATGCGTTGATATCTGCTCCTGTTTTATCTTGTCCAGATTTTAAATTGCCATTTGCGATACATTGTGATGCCTCAGGGGTGGCAATTGGAAGTGTTTTAACGCAGGTGTTCGGCGAAGAGGAACATCCTATAGCATATTTTTCACGTAGTCTTAATGTACATGAACGTAATTATAGAATCACAGAAAGAGAACTGTTAGCGGTTTTAGATTCAGTTACGCATTTTCGTTCATATATTGAAGGTTCACATTAAAACGCTTCCTTGGCCAGCTACTTGTTTTATCGAATAGCTGATAATATATTCTCTTTGTCTATGAACTTATCCGTTGTCTTTGAAGTGATATTTAACGAGTTTTCGCGGTTTTATAAGGCGTCCTGTCAAAAAACAAAACCATAAATTTTTAACATTCACGAAATTTTGGACTCTTCCTAAAATGCCGTAAGTAATTAATTTATTGGGTTTTTAACGCATAATTATATATTTGTGTTATTGTGATTGACTTATCTATCTTTGAAATGCGTTTTTAATTAGTTTGTTTCTAATATATTGTTTTGGTTGAAGTTTTTGTGTAAGAATACGTCAACTGAAGACGTCATCTGTTTTTGATTTACAATAATGTCTTATATACTGCACTCGCGCATTTGAAATATAGATATTCCATCACAGTGATTCAAAACAAAGAGATATATATAAGTTTTATTTGAATTGGTTCATTATTAATACAGATATTTGTTAACCAATTATTTTAAGTCATATGTCAAAAAGTTGACTCTTTTTTACATGTAAAATGGTGTAAAGCCTTCGTCACACAATAAAAATTTAGTAATTTAGTTGTATAATTAATTAATTTCTTCACTTTTACCAAATTTGTGCAGAAACAAATGTCGTCCAGGGAAAGGGAGCACTCCACGACCCAATAATTATTTTCAAATTTTATATTAGTGCAATATTTAACAAAATTTAAACATTTAAGTACTTACATTAAGTGTTTTCAATTTAAAATATATAGAGTGGTGCTGACTGCAAGAGGAGGCAGAGGAAGAGGGAGAGGTGGGGTACGAGCTGGTGCCAGACTACCTGCACGTGGACGTCAACGCAGAGCTGCAATTGCAGCCTCGTCTGGAGTGTTAGTATTTTTTAATGTTTTTTTATGAAAGTACTTTGCTGTGGCCGTTGAACTCATCATATATTTGTATTTATTTAAACAGCGACCCTGCTTTGCTACTGGTGCGAGAGGATCGCGTCAAGGCCCTAAAGGCTGTTAGGGCCCTGCCTGCTTCCTTCCGGCTAGAGCTGGAAAGCCGAAAATTCAAGAAGCAGGCGGCGCGCATTTTGCTCCCTACCGCACCTCCAAGAAAAACTAAACAAAAGTAAGCAATCGTATTTAGATGCTTGATACAATATTATTGTTTTTTCCTGACAGCGTTCCACTCTTACAGTGATAGTTGGTAAGATCAGCGCTCTGTGCATTTGGCACATTCAGTGCATATTTTACAGAGTTCTAATTTTATTGTTTATTTACATACTGTACTTACTGTTTCACACGTGAATGAGAACAATTTATATGATTTATGTAAATGTTTTCAGAATTCCATCTCCGGAGAGAACAACGTGTCCCTTTTCACAAGGGACGCCTTCACCGTTGCCACGACCCGTACCACCACCGTGGATGTCCACTCCCGCACAGATCCAATCAACGGCTCCCAATGCACCAATTATGCCTATCCGTGCAGCATCTCCCGAGCCGTTACCTGGGACATCGCGGAGTGGGGAACTCTTCTCTCCGGAGGCCCGCTATCACAGCGAGCTGTGGGTGGACGTGCCATTCTACCAAGAATTATCGGCGTTTGGGAACGGTGAGTTTATTTTTTAAAATGTCATACCAGGGGCTCAATATAAAATCAATTATCTATATTTTATATTGATATCTTTAGCACAGTTTCACTGTTGGTATATTGGCAGGAAATAAGCATAGTACTTAAAAATTCCACATAACAAACATACAAAATGTATTGTTGTTATGACGTGGATGCATCATTACACATCTTTTTTTTTCTGTAACGGGTATTGCAGAGTGAGAAATAAGACATGCCGAACTTCTTTGCGAGGATTACATTTGATTCACCGGCTTCTAAACGGTGTAATACAGCATTTTTTTCTTAAATTGAAAAAACACTTTCGCTTCACGGGACTCATTGTGTCGAGCTTCCTAGTCAAAAGCGAGGCTGTATTGGTAGGTGGGTTTTGTAACCGGACAAATTATCATTAAAATAGGTCGCTTTACGTAGTTGGTCACTTTAAACGGATACGTTTTCCTACTAAAAGTTATGAAACCTTACTAGAGTTTACATTATCGTCACTTAAAACAGTAGACCGTTAAATGCAAAGTCATTATATCCAAATTCTACTGTAAATTTGTGTTTTCTTTTATTTCAGAGTCAGACATGGGCAGTAACGTGGACGAGGCAGCTGTACTAGAAGAGTCTGTACTTGGAAACCGTGAGTTATAAAACTAACTAACTTACCTTCACGCCATTTCGGTAGGCAGAGAGGATGAACCACCATGCAACTCGATCTTGGCACACACACTCTTTTCTTCATTCCATACCTACCTGACTGTGCTATTCTGACTCCTGACATAGCCCGCCTCAAGTATTTGATTAACTTTTTATTTATTTTTTTATATGAATACCTCACAAGAGCCTCATCTGGAGCCAGTGAGACTATGGCATCCTCAATCGGGGTATGTTGTGAGGCTGAAGGTAGCGGGGAGGGGAAGGAGGTGTGGAAGAGGGAGGTGGAAAAGTACCTGGCTATTCAGAACTGGTCACCAAACACGGCTAAAACCATTTCAAGCAACGTTTCAATTCTGAATGGGGTCTTACACCAGGGCGATACTATGGGTATCTTCCACTCTGGAACGTGCCGCAAATATAATATATATTATTTTAAATGAATTTTGTGTGAAAATAACACTAATTATTCAAATATAATTTATTTGATTTGATCCCGCGACCATCGTATTGCGAGTCATAAGCCGTACCAGAGGCAGTGGGTTATCGTAATATAGACACATTAAATTAATTTGGGTTTTCTGTTGTTTCAGAAATGGACAGATCGAGCGACGAGGATGACGAAGCGAGTGACGTCGACCACGAAGAGAGCGATGAGGATACCTTCTGCATGCCACCAATACCTTATCATAATATTATCAACGTTTCACCTAACTCCGCTATGGCCATAGACTTTAGTAGACAAGACCAGGTAGATAGTGAGGCAATGCGTTCGATTCTGCCGCCTGAAGGTTACTCTTTCGATTGGTCTAAAGATATCTTACGTTTTACTGGGATAAGGGAGACTTTCACAGGCACGCCGGGACCAACTTTCAATACCGACGAAATGGGCAAACCTGTGGATGCCTTTCTTAAAATCTTTGATGCAGATTTCGTTGAACTGATCGCGAGAGAGACCAACAGGTATGCAGATCAATGGATTGCGAAAAAACAATTTAAGCGTCATGCGCGTACCAATAAATGGGCTCCCACGAATAAAGAGGAAATGTATGTATTCTTGGCAATTTTAATGTATCAAGGTATTAGTCCCCTTCCTGTTGAAAAAGACTACTTCTATTCAAAAAAACTCACCGCCATGCCTTATTTCAGCCGAGCCATGGATTATAATCGTTTTCTTCTAATTAAAAAGTTCCTTCACTTCACCAACAATGAAAGTCTTTCTTCTGATGCACCATTATCTGTGCGAAGGTTACAAAAGATTCAACCCGTCTTGGACCACCTCTCAAATAAGTTTGAGACTTTATACCTGCCCGAGCAAGACATCTCTCTGGATGAATCCTTACTCTGCTATAAAGGCCGTTTGGGATTCGTCCAGATGATCAAAACCAAAGCGGCCAGTGCGGGTATAAAGTCTTACGAGCTTTGTGAGTCCAAGTCTGGCTATCTTTGGAAATTCCAAATTTATACGGGGAAGACCATTTCCAGACAGGCTGAATCGACAAATCCAGACCAGGAAGATATGACGGAAGACATAACGGAAGATATGACGGACGACATGACACAGGCCAACTTTTTGGGTGCTCACAATATCTGCCCAGTTGGGGCCACTGCAAAGATAGTATACGACCTGGCCAGCCCTCTGTTTAACAAGGGGTATACATTAATAATGGACAATTTTTATAATAGTCCATTATTGGCACGATGCCTCAAAAGAAATGGGATGGACTGCATGGGCACATTGCGGTTAAACCGAGAATTTGTGCCCTCTGCATTTAAGTCCCATCTCCGGTCCAAACTGAGGGAAGGTGAGGTTGTATACTCGAACTGCGGGGACCTCAATGTAATGGTTTGGTTGGACAAAAACCTGGTAAGTATGTTGTCCACCTACCATAAGGCAGAAATCGGGGCAGTTGAAAAGTTTGGTACCTGGACTTACAAACCTCAACTCGTACTAGACTATAACAAGGTAATGGGGGGGGTTGACCGAAAAGATCAGCTTTTGTCAGGCTTCCCCATTGAACGACAGCGAAACCTGGTCTGGTACAAGAAGCTTTTCAGGAGACTACTAAGCGTTTCGGTGCAGAATGCGTATATATTGTACGGCTCAAAGCTCCGCAAGGAAAATAAACGCATTTTGTACCGAAACTTCAGGAGTGAGGTTGCGGATGAACTCCTTCTGCTGTTCTGTCGTAGTCAAATTGACACGACTGTGCGGACCATTGGCCTAATAGCTGAAGGAAAGACTCTGCGACCTATCCTGAAAGGCAACCACTTCGTGGTCCGTAGCGGGAAAAAGGTGAAATGTGCCTGGTGCAACATAAATAACATTTTCAAAAGGACCCTTACAAAGTGTGATGTGTGTGATGTGGCATTATGCTATGATTGCATGAAGCCATATCACACTACAATATAGATTTGCTGAGGGTTTTTTTTTATTTCATTTTTTTCTTTTTTGGTTTTTTAGTTATGAAATTCTAATTTATAAATTTAATTAAATTTGTTTGAACATCAATTATGATGGCCTGGATGGCTGGACTTATAATCATTTCTTTCCGCATACTCACGTCTCATGTTATGTTGTCCTCAAAGGTTCTATATGATAAGGTTCGGTGGACATTTAATATGTATATTTCAATTCTGATCATTGAAATATGCATGTTAACAAATGCACAGGTTTTCTCATTTTTCCCTGTTTATTGTACACATTAAATAACTCGTTTTATTTTTATGTCTTAATTATATTTTGTCAATTTTTCTGTAAAGATGCTTTTCCAGATCTAGTCACTGAACATAACTAAGCCAATTCAAGCAATGTTCAATTCTGAATGGTGGTCCCTCACCAGAGCGATACTCAGAATCTCACTCTATAGCGAGGCACAATGATATTATTATGTATTGATTTTCTTAAATTATGAATAAACCAATAAACTGAATACATTTTTATTATGACAAAAGGTGTAAACAATGTTTAAATCAATATACTGCTCTTTCATTGTAACCATACAACTGTAATATTGATTTTAAAGGATATTAGGGCTTAATAAATAAATCAATTATTGGTTCCATCAATTATTTTCCCTCCCCCATTTTTTTTCGATACCTTTGCGTTTAGATATAAAATTATCACTATGATTTTATTTGAAATTCTACGGTCATACAAAGGTTTGATATATATATACAAATTTATCATCATTTTACATATTCCGATTTACCCTATGTAGATTGACCTTAAGGTAGCTGTCAGAAGTGATTTTTGGTCAAATATTGGTGAATTTCATCAACTTTCAAAGTATCCCCCTGAAATATTGGCAATGTTTATATCTATGATATATATCTCACTTTAAGCCTTATTTCCTCGTTTTGCACGTAATATAAAAACATGGTTACAAATCTCCAGTTCTAATTTACAATTATTTAAAAAGTAGCACCATGATTTTGACATCGTGAAATAGGCTCTCTGTATAATTCATCAAATGAATAAAATAAAGCCAACACGGCGACTATGCTTATTAATAATTGTAGACAGTTAATGTATCTTCCTAACGTTATACCAGTTTTTGTGGTAAATTTATTATATAATATAATACAGTGATTTCAATTTTGACGCGTCACGCACTCAAATTTTACAAAATTATTTTCTGACCAAACTTTTGAAGAGATCTTAACATGCAAAAAAATATTTTTCTATTACATTCTTGCATCTGTGATTATCAAACAGGCCATAGAGAACATAAAAACGTAGAAAATATTCAATAAAGATTTTTAAAACTGCCACTGGCGGCAATTTCAAATCACAAAAACGCAAATTTCGCGCATTTATAAAGTTTAAGATTTTTTAATAATTTATCTATCAATTCTAAAAATATAGAATAATTATTAAAATATAGGTGAATTCATTGGCTGTATAGCACTATAATCAGTTTTATGTTTCCGTATTAAAATTCGGAGGTTTGATTTTTTTAATGTTGGCGGAAAATATTCAAAATCGTCGCCAAAAAACCGCGAGCAATCGGAGAAAAAAGTTTTTTGACGCGCGATCGTTCGAGTGGTTAACTACTCTGAGTAATCCGAGTGGGAGACTTGCGAGATGGTCGACACGGTTATCCCAATATTCATTTGACGTTGTCCATAAGAAGGGATCTTTAAATACGGTTCCCGATGTTCTATCACGTGTAGAGGTGGCTTTAGTTAATGATACGTTAGTACCCATTAGTAAAGATAAATGGTACATAGACTTATGGTCCGGTTGTAAAAAATTCCCTCAGCGCTATTTAAATTTTCAAATACGTGACAATGAGTTGTACAGACATAGTAAAACACGCTATAGCTTATGTGAGGACACGGCGTGGAAACTTGTTGTTCCAGAGGAGAAACGTAAGGAAATTTTAGTAAATCAACATGAATCTGATTTAGCCTGTCATCCTGGTGTATTTAGAACGTACAAAAAAGTACAACTGCGTTATTATTGGCCAAATTTATATCAAAACGTTAAGTCCTTCGTAAATAACTGCTCCGTTTGCAAGGCACATAAAATTAGTACGTCTCCCCCGTTAGGTTTATCAACTAATCATAAAGTGGTTACAAAACCAATGCAGATGCTATCGGTTGACTTGGTAGGTCCGTTACCTCGTTCATATTCTGGTCATAATTATATTTTGAGTTGCGTTGATGTGTTTTCTAAATACTGTTGGCTGTTTCCACTGAGGAACGGTACCGCTCCTAGTATTGTTAAAAATATTGAAGAAAACATTTTCTTGGTGCACGGAGTTCCGCATTCTTTAGTGTGCGATAACGGAAAAGTATTTGTTAGCAAAAACTTTAAAAACTTACTTGCTGAATACAATGTACCAGCTCCTTTTTATAACACTTTGTATACGCCACAAAATAATGTCGTGGAGCGTTACAACCAGACAATAGGTACCGCTCTCTCAATTCTGGTAGAAGATGATCATCGTAAATGGGCGAAAGTTTTACCACGGGTACAAACAGCTTTAAATAATTGCGTAAATTTTTCTACAAACTTTACGCCATATTTTCTCATGCATGGTAGAGAACAAATCATAGATGGTAACTTACACAAACTTATAGAGTCTTCTAATACTGCGGCGCAGGATACAAGACAAACGTATGGGAAAAAATTAGAAGAACTAATCCCAATATATGAACAAGTTACTGATTCTCTATTTAAAGCATATAAAAAAGGTGCCAATCACTACAATCTGCGTAGGAAGTCTGTAGTTTATGCAGAGGGCGATATAGTTTGGAGACGAAATTTCGTACAGTCTAGCGCGATTAATTATTTTGCGCAGAAGCTCGCGCCTCGATTCGTATGTAACGTTGTTGTAAAGAAAATTTCTGATTTAGTATATAAACTAGCAGATTTGAACGGGAAAATCGTTGGTGATTTCCATGTAAAAGACATAGTTAAGTCAAATTAAATGGAAGACATCTAACCTAGCACGTAGAGAAGTAGCTATCCTCTATATGTGGGGTATAGATGACTCTCGGTTTATTTATTGTTTTGGTCGTGGGTTCTTTTATATCAATAAATAAAACATGGATGATTAGATTGATGGATTGCTAAAACTAATAAATTTTAGGATATTTCTATGTGTTAGGTTAACAAAGACATTTGCTTCAGTGCATCGCAAAATTGATGTAAAGAGAATTGTCTTTTCTTTAATTTTATGTAAAAAGTAAATTCCTGCCTCTATGTATTTATCGAGACAAGTTACAAATTAGTATAAGAAGTAATATAAAGTAAACTTAAATATAAGGTAAATATATAATAAAATAAAAAAAATAAAAAATTAAAATAAACAATTCTCCGTGATTGCATCGAGAAAAAGTGTCTTTAAAAAAAAAAAAAAAAATACATAAATAAATTGTGTCTACGCGATTGTATTTCTTATGTTTATATAGCGTATTCACATGTGTAGCATAATTTTATATGATAATTTTTCTAAATTAAAATAGAGTTGTATAATTTTAATGATAATTGCTTAGCTTTAGTGCTATATTGATTCAACACTCTGATTTCCGAGTGATGGGCAGATTACTGCTTAAATAAATATAGGTTAATTTATATCATTATCGTTTACTATTAAACTCCTAAACGAGTTTTCTGTTCCTTATAGTTGTTAAATATCACGAAGTATTATTGAATTAAGACTGTATAATATTAAACTCATTATTACTTTAACATCAGAAGCATTAATGTATAACATTTCTAGCTGCAGCATTAGATTTACTTCAATGGGCATTAGGGAGGAATTCTTTATGTGGGCAATATTCTCCGAACATTTACAATTTGAGTATAAGTGAAGCAAGGGCGGATCCAGCTTTGGCGCCAGGGGGGGGTCACGTAGTCGTGGTCAAGTTTTTTTTTTTTTTTTTTGAAGAAAGACAAACATTCCCGGGTTACGAATAACCCAACAATAACTCCTACCACCACCACAGAAAGCCGAAAATGCTTGCTTGTGTTGTGATGGAGGACTTAGGTCCGGTCAGTTACAGTTACAAGAAGTTATAATTTAATTTTGATAATAATATATACAAGTAAAAAGTAGGTATTGTTGGATATGGTAACACTAGGTATATCATTAAGATTGTCTTTTGCTCCGCAAGCCCGGGCGGCGCACAGTGGGCTGAAAATCGCCTTTCATAGACATAGAGACTTGAATTTTCAAGGGTATTTTTTTTGGCTAGAAATGGATTCTGCTGATCATTACTATGCTATAAAATGTCGTACAAAGCAATTGCGTGTACAAATGAAGGAGTTATAATTTTTTTAAGAAAAATTGGTATGGCGCTGACATTAAAAATGAGGCTATCTCTGGAATCATAAGGTTGGCCGTTCTATACTTACACACAGATAATACTACTATTTATTTGTATTTTTTTGACATACTTCATATTGTGGCGCAAGGTGCGATGTTTTTTTTTAAAATCCTCAAAGTTGAAAAAACCCTTTTTAATGTTGATGATTCATTTTAATGCTTAAACGCTTTTAGGCTTGCAGTGTAAATAAAATATTGTAAACTAGACAAAGCATACTCATATGTAAAGCATTTAAGCATTAAAATGAATCTTCAACATAAAAAAGTTTTTTTTTCATCTTTGAGGATTTAAAAAAAAAAATCACAAGTTTCGCCACAATACGAAGTATGTCAAAAAAATACAAATAAATAGTAGTATATTTGTGTGTAAGGAAATAATGGTCAACCTTATGATTCCAGAGATAGCCTCATTTTTAATGTCAGCGCCATACAAATTTTTCTTAAAAAAATTATAACTCCTTCATTTGTACACGCAATTGCTTCGTACGACATTTTATAGCATAGTAATGATCAGCAGAATCCATTTCTAGCCAAAAAAATACCCTTGAAAATTCAAGTCTCTATGTCTATGAAAGGCGATTTTCAGCCCACTGTGCGGCGTAGGCTCGTGTAATGTCAATTGTCAACCAATACAGTACAGATTACAATTATTAATCGTGTTCTTATGTTCAAACCACCTACTCATGCAAAAAGTCAAATCAAAGATTAAGTGGTTAAGTTCGCAGAGAACAAACAATAAATCTAGTGAACGTTAAACGTCAAATTCAAAAATTCGCCGGATATCAAAGTGTTGCCGTATAAAAAAAATAATCAGTGTGGAATTTTACAAAATTAAGGGAACATAATCGGAGACGGAACATTTTCATGTAAATCATTCAAAATCCATCATTAAAAATAATACTATGCATTTCTAAAAAAAATTACTAACGTTTTCGTAATCTTAGTAAAAAAATCTATCCACACTTTTAGCCTTCATTTTAATTGATTCTGAAGAATTTGTTACAAATATTAAAAATGTGTCCACTTCCGAAGTAATTAATTCATCATCTAGAAAAATAAAATCTGGTACTTACCGCTAAGTCCGCTTACTTTATAGTTATACACGGGTTATAAAGTTTTAAAATCGTTGAACGTAAAATATATTAATTGTAAGGTATTGTTTTATTAATCTAAAATATAAATAACTTGCATCCCTCGTGCGGCATAATTTTATTTTTTTTTAAATTCAATTATAATTTCGCCGAAATAAATTAAAATGTTAGCCTTGGGCAAAACCTCGATGAACGAGGTTGTGTCTCGCCTTAAGAATTGCTTTAGGAAGTATAGGAAGGCTGGTAATTCGCGCGGGCGCGTTAGACCTGTCCAGACCTGCCAAAAAACTTCCGAAAGAATAAGTTCTGTAACTTACTAAAATTACGTTAAGTGACTTTTGGTGTCGTTTACATTGGGAATTTGGCCAAACTCGCCTTCAAGAGCGATTTACAGGAAAAAAACTTACGAGTCTAACCCCAGCCTTAGAACATTAACAAATAACATTTGAGTTTAAACACACATACACTGGCATAATGAAGAAACTGATTAGATTACTTACCATTTCTTGTAATGAATTGAATTTGCAGCAACAATTTTTAAGAACACTATTACTTATATTGGAACTTATTTTTTTTTAACTTAGTAAACAAATAAAAGTAAACACTTAATTAATAAAGTTTAGTCGTTCCGATTGAGGTTAGGTTTTGCTAGACGCTAGACGTTAGTCGAAACAAAGCGCGCGCAAGCGTTACACGTGGTTACACGAAATGTGTCATAATAATATGAAAGGTGGCGGCCGAAGCGCGCGCCGGTGGCGGTGCGCGGTGACGCGGTAACATTCGAATTTTTGATGCGTTCGTTCCCGAATAATGCGTTTGCCGTCAAACAAAGTATTATATTAAATGAATTAAATATTGAAAGTACTTAAATAAAATTTATATTGTGACAAAAAATATATAAAAACATTATGTTTAACAATTTTAATTAGTGGTCCACGCCCAGGGGGGGGGGTCATGACCACCGTGACCCCCCCCCTGGATCCGCCACTGAAGTGAAGTGACTGGTGCAGTGATTTATATCATGAACTGATTAGGTCTTAAAGTGTACCTATGTCCACGAAAAATGTTGAACTTTTCTATTTCCATTAAAAAAGGAAACAATTTTTTAAACTATTAAAGCCATGATATATATGTTGTGTACTTGGTAATTCTGATGTAATATAAGTATGTTAATTTGTTTATAAAAAAAAAAAAAAAAATTTTTTTCAAGGTGGTTTGCTGCAATACCATTTCGGGTATGTTTTGGGACTTCCGGAATCCTAGAGGATATCGAGATGGTGTTGGACAAATCTATCTTTCGCTGTGCGAGAAAATTTGTAAATATTACGGTTTGTTATATAAATTCTTTTCTAAATTTTCCTTAATCAAATAATTGCATGAATATGTTTTTTTGTCAATTAAGATGCAATACCAATTGTTAACATAGTAATTATGATGTAAAAAAAAAAAAAAGTAAAAATAAAAAACAGAGTTTTGGTTAAAAATTTGGTTTGAGTCTTGGCTAATTTTGAGTAAATATTAGCATAAGTAGTTGCCTTTGAGACTATAAAAAGTTAATTAACAGTAGGATTTGTATGGTTAATAAAAATAAAATAAAATGGTAATAATTTATACTGTTACTACAAGATTTATTGATATTTAAGAAATATTTGTTAGAAATAAAACAAGAAAATACATTATAATAATTTATGTTTCTATATCAGTTTAGATTAGTTTTTTTCTCTGGGCAGAGTTTCCAAGTTGTCAAGAAAATTTGTGGGCAAATTTTCTTCAGCGGCGAGCGGGGAAATGTTACGTATATAATCGTGACAAAGTAAGAACTTCTCCTTCCCCACATAAAAGGAACTGTGTGGGATGCGCCTGGCAACACTTTTCTTCAAGGTGGCAAGATTGGAATCGGAAGGAAGGAAGCCGTCATTCTTTATTTTTTGGTTCAACGGCTTGGAGCACCGTGGAATCATAGAAACGACAGATCACAGCCTGATCGCCATTTTCAACTTACAAAAGGCAGATGGATTAAAATGGCAATCTAAATATCCCGGCGAGGATAACTCTAATAAGACCAATGGATTGGCAATACAAAGCCACACTTCAAATCCTCAAGTAAGATGTAAATTTGCCTACCCTCCGCTAATTCTGGAACCTTAGATAATATTCATAATTGCTACCTGCTTACCGATGAAATGGATTCACAAGGAGAATCCATTTGAAGCCATCGCTCGCCCGAGCGGTATAATTATTTTGACAAGATGACATCGTACTTGGAAGGCGCAGTCCGCAATAATTTCAAGACTTGAAATGCCCGAGTAACGTATTAACTTCTTGCCCAAAGCTAGATTAGGATGTGTAACACTTCTCTGTACTTTGTGCGACTCATATCTTTAAATTATATCTATCTAATTTACACTCATAAATTTATCTTCTTATTACAATAACCTAACCTATGAATGCCAGCACTCGTTGTCCACTTAAACCCTGAAATTCCATCAATGGTTTCCTGTTTCCCTTACTCAAACAAAAAAACAGGTGGCGCTCAAGAAATTCACGCCAAATGTTAACTTCGGCGTTAACATCCACTCCGACTCTATTGAAAAAATTCAGCATAAATTCCTAAGATACATTAACTATAAACTCGGTCTACCTATAGAATCAATAAATTACAATCACTTGATGAAAGAATTAAACTTACTTAAACTCTCAGATAGAAGACTTATTTCCGATTTGACTTTTATTTTTAAAATTGTCAATGGTATTATAGACAGTCCTGATATATTAAGCCTAATTACCTTCCATATACCCACTAGAACCACTCGATCCAAAATTCTTTTTAATTTCAATAACAATATCAGGACTGAGTCATTTAGAAACTCGCTTATACCTAGATTGCATGCAGTTGGCAATGCTTTCTCAGAAGTAGTAGATGTGTTCAACTGCACGGAATATAGTTATAAGAAGGCTATAATAACAAACCTCTGTCGTAATTATCAATGTTATTAGGCATAATACCATTCTATTCATAAGTTATCACAGAACCTAAACTATGCACTTACATTAGATATCAGACAGAAGAGTGTTATCTAATAATTTTACATACTTAATCAAAACTATAATTTTTCCCAAAATTGTTATGAGATGTCTTACTGACAGCCCTGATTCAATAGAGCTAACTCTTAGTTCTCAGCAAATTCAACCAAATTCAATATTGAAGGTAACAATAACCTCAATACTAAACTACTGTACGGATTGAAAATAAAAATGCTATTGTACCTATGTATACCAGATGTTATTCTTGTTTAACTTTCAACATAATTTCTCAGTAATTATTCTGTTTAACATAATACTGTTTCGCTACTGTGAACCACTGTAAACATAAATCATGTATATTGTAAAAGCCTTTTACGGCGTCTAAATAAATAAATAAATAAATAAATAAATAAAACCTTGTCTTAAAAACGTTGGTTTATCATTATAAAAAAATAATTAGGAATTTTAATTGGAAGGAATGTTACAAAGTACCAATCTTGTATTTTTATAATAATTGGCCCATGTATCAAATCTGTTTTTGTTGTTCCTGTTGTCATAAAAATAAGCACCTACAAATATGGACAATTTTTCATAATTATTATTTTGTAAATAACAATACTCACATTTAAAGAAAACATGAATATACTTCGGAGCTTAAAAGTTTGTTATAATTTGAACTTTTGCAACCTGTTCAGCAGAAATTTCCTCTTAATTTGACTGTGAAAGTTCGCAACTCACACGCACTACTTAAAAGTTGTAACGCAATTTAACATATAAAACTCGAAACTTTTAATTATGTCCTTAAAAAACTCCTTACGAATAAATTCGAACAAATATTTGAGTTTCCTGGGGATACTTTAAGTAAAATTGCAAAACTTGACGATAAAATAAAGGTTTTGGAAAATTCGGAATACGAGAAATAGTTTTTTAAAGGAATTTTAGCAGAAAACTGTTTATTTTCTCTAAATAGTAAAGTCGCAATCCGCGTCTGTTTATGCGCTTAGTTCTTTTAAACTACGCAACGCATTTTAATATTATTTTCACTATCATATAGCGAATTTTTTCCGAAATGTTTAAATATATAATACATGCATATTGTTCTTAGAGAAAGTAGAAAAAAGACGATGTTTTGTAATCAAGTCGTAAAATATATTTTCTGGCGCTTACATGCTAACGCTGGCTGAACCTTATGAGACACATCTAAATATAATGCAAGCACATTATTTTTATAGAAAGTAGAGAAAAGACGAGTAACGCCGGGTGAACGTCAGCTATCTGATAGTATTATTATGCCAGCGTCTGGACGATCTAGGCCCTCTGATTGGTCGAATTAAAATTGTCTGTTTCGGGTAAATTCAGCTAACTTGAAAATTAAGACACGATTTCATACTAAAATAGGATCGCCTCATAATAATACGAGATTTCTTTAAAATCATCGTTTCTGCTCATATAATTTTTGGATAATATCGAAGAAAATATGTTTTAGAAAGTTCATAATCCATTGGATTAATTACATTACAATGAAAATTATCCACAGTTACGTGATTATGTTTGACGTTTATAAAAAATCACGCGTTCCTTATTCAATACGGCCGATACGCATGGCTATGGATGGCCGACAGAGCGCACCTCTGGCGCTTTAAAAACGAACCAAATGAATGGCGCGAATATTTAAATATGCAGGTCACAATATTTTACTACTTACGAATAACAAGCATTTAATAAGATTTCTTTTGGAAGCTTATCACTTTGTAATGGCATTTTTCATTATTATTTATATATTTTTTTGCTTATTAATTATATCTGATTTTATATTGACATGTTTTCTAATTTCTAAAATTTCAAACTTATTTATTTGCGATGCTTTATAGGAGTTAGTATACATTGAAGTCAAAAATTAAATATAGATTACAATTGGAAAGAAGAAGTGGAAGGAGGGAGGAGGGGTAAGAGTGGCCGGAGTTTTATCAGAATTAGGAATTACAATATCGTTAGACGGGAAAGACCAGTTGAGTGGGAAAATATTTAAAAGAGGGTTTATAATTTTATTTTTTTTATTTTTTTATTTGGTACATTATTTTGTTACAATTTATGTTTTCCAGTAATGTAGGCCTCACTGGGTGGCTTGCCCGTGCTGAGGCCTTCATTTTATAATATGAAAATCTAATCTACATATTACATTTAAAGAGAAGATAGTAAATTTGAAAAGAAAATAATAAATTTAAAATTATAAATAAAAATACATAATAATACATTTAAAATTAAAAAATAATACAATGAAAATAATCTTGTGTGTTTGTGAGTGATGTGTGTTTATGTTGGTTTTGTGTGTTACGTGTAGGTTTTATTTTTATTTTATGCTATGACATTTTGGTAATATTGTCTTTTTTGTTGTTTAATCCATTTTGTAATTTTGTGTGTGAATTTATTTTTATTTTCCTCAATTTTAATTTCAATTTTTAGACTGTTGAAAGCTTTTATAGCATGGTATTGGTAGTGTCTTTGTCCAAAGGTTGATTTGGACAAAGACACATTTTTGCTTATTAATTGTATCTGATTTTATATTGACATGTTTTCTTATTTCTAAAATTTCAAAATTATTTATTTGCGATGCTTTATATCCTGAGTGAAGTATTTTAAGACCTGAATTTTTATCGAAAGTGTGATCATTATTCAAAAGATGATTTGCAAACTCAAATTCACTATTTCCATTTAGAGCCCTGCGATATTCTTTACTTCTGACTTCAAAGTTTCTATTGGTTCTTTTTTTTTTTTTTTTTTTTTTTATATTAACTCCACACAGGAGGCCCTGAAGAAAATAATTTCCCTCAGGGCCTATGTCATCTTTGGGGATGCTGTGTGGAGGGTCTTTTTGTGGAGAGGAAGGAGTGAACATGGGTCTTGAAGAGTCCCATGTTGTAGGAGGGAGGAAACACAGAGGCCGGCAGTTCGTTCCACAGCCGAGCTGTTGAACTTAAGAACGAATCGTAGAAGCGACCCGTTCTCATGTGACAAATGTCAACCGTGTACAAATGTTGGGCGCGCGTTTGGCGTGTATCCCGACTACGCACCGGTGCCAAAGGGATCAATGACGCTAGTTCCTCAGAGCATCTTCCATTGTAATACCGATAGAACAAGGACAGCATACCTACCTGACGCCTGTGCTCTAAAGATTGCAGTCCGTTTGTTAAGATTGGGGAATCTATCAAACGGACCGCCCGTTTTTGCACAGAGTCAAGGGTTTTTTTCAGGTATTTAGGGGCTCCGGACCAGAGATGGCTGCCAAATTCAAAGTTCTACCTTTGTAAAAGAAATTACAATCATCCCAATTGAGTTTTTAAACTCCTGATTTTTTTGTTTGAATTTTGCTATCTTTATTATTAAGAATATTTCTTCATTGTTATTAGTGTAAAACGCCAGTTGAATAGTACCAGAATTGTTTTTATATATAATTTTAGAAGTATCGTTATCCACAAACAGAATTCTACGCCATTGTTTATTTCTATCTTTAGAAAGACCGTTTGAAGAGAATATGTTTAATTTTTTTTATTTAGTAGTTCAACTATCAATTTATTAGAATGACCGTTATTAAATGCTATTTGTCTTATGAATTTATTGTTTTATGGATATATTCTATTTGTTTTTTTCAGGTCTTAAAATACTTCACTATAAATAATTTTGAAATTTTAGAAATGAGGAGACATGTTAATATAAAAGCAGATATAATAAACAAGAATTTTTTTATAAACTCTCTTTTAAATATTTTCCCACTTAACTGGTCTTTCCCGTCTAACGATATTGTAATTCCTAATTATTATAAACCCAGCCTACTCTTACCCCTCCCCCCTCCTTCCACTTCTTATTTCCCAATCGCAATCTATATTTAATTTTTGACTTCTGTGTATACACAATAAAATGTAAACATTATAGTTATTTATTTATTGGACAATTTGCATAGCGCCGCTTTTGTGAGATATCACCTCAGGGACGCTATATTGTAATAATCTACCTTTATATATAGATTTTTACCCTCCTGATAAAGGTGTATATATAATCTAACTTTAAACTTTATTAGATACAGTAACATTTGTAGGTAAAGAATTACCACCAGTTGGAGTAAAATTAACACCTTTTTAATTAAACCGACTGCTAATCTCATCGCACAATTACCCTCCTTTTATTCATAAACACGGGTACAATTAATCAATATGTAATAATCTATTATTTAAGTCAACTTTGTTATAACTATCTTTAATTGTGACAAACTAAACGATATTGATTCAACTTATAGACATTGACGGTTGTAACACATATTTAAGCACTGCAAGTCTCCTATGAGCTAATTATATTAGGTACGATAACAGTTAATATCAGTTGTAGACATGTAGTCAATAATAGTGTTTCATTTGAAATAATCCATCACAAATACGTAAAATTTCATTTATTCAAACAACTGTCATTCTTATTATGCGTAAATTTAGCATGTTATTATTAATTAACTCCTTCATGTTCCGTGTTTTAACAATATATATACTCACCCTCTCTCTGTGAATGTCCTAATATCTATCTATTAAATGTAACATTTGTTAATATCACTTAAAATGGGCGAAGCCCAACTAAGAGTCGCCCGCAGGGCCTAGCAGAAAAAAACCCGCGGAGCGGGTTTTTAACTGCTAGTTAATATTATTACGGATGTAATTTCTAGTCTTTTTTTCTTCTTTCAAGTATCTTATGACATCTTGTATATAATGACTGATAAAAGTGACTCAATGATACAATTTTTACGCTTGTACATTTCTGACGTAATATTATATTAATGTTACGAAGAAAATTTCTTCTGAAAGCTTATCACTTTGTATTAATTATTATATTAAAACATAAATAACTTTGTTTAAATCACTTTAATATATATATAACCTCTACATGTTTCATGAACAAAGTTCACCTCATCAGGAGCAAGTATATATATATAGATGAGGTGAACCTTGTTCATGAAACATGTAGAGGTTATATATATATATATATATATTAAAGTGATGTTACAAAGTAATTTATGTTTTAATATACCTAATAATATTATATAAGCACTTTTTCAACTCTAAAAATTACTTCCTTGGACTGGTCTTCAGATGGTCTGAAGATGAGATGAGACGCATAGTACGTCATTACTAGCGCAGACCCAGGAAAAATTTTAGGATTTGTAATGATTTTTTTTTATTCAATGCATTGTTTATTACAGTCATTGAGAATGTTTATACCACTAAGCTAGGCATATGCCCGTGTTGTGGGGCATGTGCCTAGCTTGGTGGTTGTTCGGTGTTTGCAAATTTTTGCAAACACCGAAAGTCGAACCCCAAACAACTACTTGGGGGTCTACTTAACTGACAATTTCGACGCAAAATATTTTGAGTGTGCTTGCATAAAATCATTATATGGAGTGAAAACAAGAAATTTATTTAATTTAATTTAAATATTTAAGTTAATCCTATCACATTAAATTATATTGATTAATAGCCTTCTTGTACCTAAATACATTCTTAGCAATTACATACAACTGCCACCACTGCCTATGTATTACAAACTACTTACGAATATTTTAAAAGTTTTATAATTTTTATTTTAGATATTTGGTTCAAAGCTTGTGTCAGACTACGCTATAAGCACGCTATACTCTCCTGGCTTGACCTATTTCAGCATACCACTCGATGCTGAAATAGGTCAAGCTATGATGCGTATTGCATATAACGTAATCTGTCATACCCTTAAAGCAAAACCTTAAAGTATCTTTAAATAACTATCACGATCTAAGGCGAATAAAACAAACTGCGTTCAAACATTTACAGCAAACATTATCATGTTCTAGGATAATAACAGATAAACAGCTTCGAGGTAAATTATTCTGCTGACTCCTCCTTTAACCCGATATCGCTTTATCCGATCTCAAGAGACGAACTATTGCGATTCTTCCTAAGAAATTGTACTTAAATGAGTTGCTGGTTTGAAAAGTACCTCTGTAATCTGAGAATCTCTGCAAAACAGGTGATATTTATTTTCTGCCCGATCAGGAATGATAATTTTAGTAAAGAACACTGGATCCCAAACTTTTTTGTATTGAAACATGTATTAAAAATTGCTAAGATTTGCAAAATCGACGCATTAGAAAAAGCAATTTAAAAACGTTGATATTCAAATTTTCTAAAGAATTCATAAGCGATATTAATAAATATACTTTTTTATTTTATTTATTTATTTTTTATAATATTTATTACATTTTATGCAAGCAAGCTTTTGACTGTCCAACTAGGAAGTTTTCTCGTTTAAAAACAGTCAAATTGACAGGTTTCATATCATCCTAGAGGAATACAGGATTTAAAAATAGAAAAATTAGTATGTTAAAGCGAAGATACATAAAAGACGTTCGAGAAAATAATTTTCAGAGTACAATTTTGAGTAATATTTCGGAATCAGTCCTGCCTAGATCTAATAACAATTTTGATATTTTCGGACCAAAGGATGACAATTCACACAGTTTCAGCTGTGAGGGGATTTTGTTATATATTTTAGGACCGAGATAAGAGAATATTTTTTCATAAGCCGCTCTGTTGCTTGTTGGAACGGAAAGGTTATTTCTTCCCTTACTTCTGGTTTGATGTTTGTGTTCGGCTGTTTTCATTTTGTTTTTATTTATAGTACTGGGTTTTCCAATAATAGGTGTTATTTTGAATAGCCCGCTATTTTGGTAGATGTTACTTTTGAAGCTATCATTTTTTGACATTTGACAAGAAGAAACTACGCCATTGATAAAAATGGAACAATACACGCTTCAACAACGTATTGAAATTATTAAAATTCACTTGAGTGAATCAAATGCAAATCATCTTGAGTGATGAGGCCCATTTCCACCTCGGTGGCTTCGTCAACAAGCAAAATTGTCGCATCTGGGGCTCGGAAAACTAAAGAGTTATTGTTGAAAAGCTTCTCTATCCTCAACGTGTGACTGTTTGGTGCGGTTTATGGTCCGGCGGATTCATTGGACGGTGAATGGATTGCGCTATCGAGAGATGATTAATGATTTTTTATGGCCGGAATTGGACGGTATTGATCTGGACAACGTTTAATTTTAACAAGACGGCGCTACGTGCCAAACAAGCAACGAAACCATTGATGTTTTACGATTGAATATCAAAATAACACCTTTTATTGGAAAACCCTGTATATACATATTTCAAGCGTAGCTTTGACACAGACAGTTTTTTTGTTGTTGTTTTATTATATTATCTGTTACAAGCTTCAAAGGCATTGAATAAATTTAAGAAATAACTCTTTGCCATGAATCTCTTTAAAAAATCTTAAAAAACATTTTGACAATGAGTTAAGCTAGTCACACACGCGAGATATAACCTCATAATTTTCATTGGTAACGTACGGCGAACGATGTGGAGATATAGGCAAAGCCCACATATATTGCGAGGTAATATCTCTCGTGTGTAACTAGCTTTAAAAGTATATTAGGTAAGTCAAAGTACAATGCTACCTTTAAGCATACATTTCTCCACCTCTAAGCAGATGTTTAAAAATGTCTCATAAAATCAATGATAAATTTTAAATATTCCTAAAGAGTTTTAGCCCACAAATTAATTATAGCGGTATCTTCTGGTATCTTTTTCTGATTTTTTCTGAATCCCTAATATTGTCTTCAATGATTAAATATTACAATATGAAATTTTACTAATAAAGTTACTCTAAGAAATAAAATATTTTTAATTTAAATAAATGAAACAATAATAATATGTTTAAACCACAAAATTTTTTTATATGCGCCGACCGGTTTCAGAGAAAAAATATAGTAACTTAACAAAAACGATGGGTGAACGTGATTTATTATTAAGTTTTGAAGTGGGGGGGAGGCTTGACTAGTGGTTCAAACAAAGTAACTTTGTTTCAATGATTAACCATGGATAACCACAAAGTATAGCTTCATTCAAAAGTTATTACGTATTAACTAACTAACTGATTTACAACACAAACGTATTTATTATTTAAAAAAAATCTATATTTATAGGTATTTTCGATAGTTTTGTCTTCTCTTAAAAGCACTTGTAATATATATGAGATTATATAATGTATTATAAGAGATAAGATGTAATCATAAGGGCTAAACTTGTTTGTTTTCGACAAATCTGTCCCTCTAACGCAAATGTTAATGTATTTTAATTATTGAGCAATTTCCGTCGATTCATTTGCGATGTATTCTTGCTTATCTCTCAAGGGGTCTATTTTTAAATACGTCTATTTGAAACTCGTTTTTGTTTTCTCTAATGGATGTATAAGTAAATAAATGAATTAATGATATGGAATCTTGGAAGTGGAAATTAATCCACTTCCCGACATCCGATCGAGCCGAAACTCTGCAGAACGACTCGATGTTGATGATGATACAGAATTTCTCTGAAAGTGGATCACAATGCAAACATTTAACACAGTTGATATACGAAATAAATCTCGGTACGATCCAATTAGGATTTAGCTTAACTGATAGCGCGGTTCACTCATTTTAGTCAGTTCCTGGGGAGAAAGGTTCAATTGTCAGGCAAACCAAAAAAAAAATTATACACATTTATTTGTACGTATTTTATTTTTAACATATATAAATTAAAATGTATGTATTTTAATTAATGATCTGACAACAAGACATGAAAAACATGTTTCAAATATTACAAAATATATAACATTATTAAGAATAAATTTCAGATTTTTTTTTTTTAAATTTATTCAAATAAAGAATAGTGGTTAATTTATAATTTTCTTTGTTCACTTGTTAATTACATTACTTTAACGAAAATTAAAAATGTAAATGAAAATGCATTTACAATAAAATATATAAATTTGTTTTTGAACACTTTAATTTTAATAAAATAAAATACTTTTTTGTTTTAAAACCACGATATTTATTAATTTAAGAACCGACCGGTTTCGCTTTACTTAAGCATCATCAGGGTACAAATTAATACTAAACAAGAAGTACATAATGTGTGCATATATATAACAAAATATAGAGGGAGACAACATGATACAAATATAAGCAACACAAAGACGGTCATAAAATACATTAACATAAGTGCACAAGTAATGGAAAAACCGCCAGATAATTATGTAGACTAATGGGTTATACCAATAAATCGGGAGAAACAAAGCATCAACTGGCATGGTGGTAAGGAGGTAAGGAGAACTGGGAATTTTTTATGGGTTTATTGGAAACAGACTTAATATTGGACTACTTGATATGTCTAATTGATTATTAAGTATCTGACTTTTGGTTTTTACAGCTTTTTAAATTTCTAGTGCCTCTAAATTGTTTAGTCTGTTACCATGCCCGTTTTTATGTAAGATGTTAGCACTGGTGCTATGACAGAATGTATGATCTTTATCGATCAAATGATTTGCGAATTCGGAAAAACCGTTATTATTGAGGCAACGAAGTCTTCGAACGTCCTTTATCCTAATATTAACATTACGTGATGTCTTACCGATATAGAAAGCCGAACAATTATTACAATTTAATTTATAAATCCCCGAATGACTTAATTTATCGTCCTTATCTTTAGAATAAATTAGAAATTTACCTATATTGTTATTGGTATAAAAGGCCGGTTTGACTTCAGAAGGAAGGTTTTTTACACTTAAGGTAGAAAAGTGATTAATGAATAAAATTCGCCGCCATTGATAATTAATATTATTATCATTGATTTGAGGACAAGGACTAGCAAAGAGGAAGCGATTAATGGCTATTTGTTTTAGTTTTTTTATTTAAGATTAAATCTATAAAATTTGATTCATAGCCATTATTTACTGCTATGTTTTTAATTAGTTTTAGTTCACTATCAAAATTACTATCGGACATTGGAATTGTGACTAAACGATGGACCATTGAATGGAATGCGGAGTGCTTATGTTTCTCCCGATTTATTGGTACAACCCATTAGTCTACATAATTATCTGGCGGGTTTTCCATTACTTGTGCACTTATGATAATGTATTTTATGACCGTCTTTGTGTTGCTTATATTTGTATCATGTTGTCTCCCTCTATAATATATTTGTATCATGTTGTCTCCCTCTATATTTTGTTATATATATGCACACATTATGTACTTCTTGCTTAGTATTAATTTGTACCCTGATGATGCTTAAGTAAAGCGAAACCGGTCGGTTCTTAAATTAATAAATATCGTGGTTTTAAAACAAAAAAGTATTTTATTTTATTAAATATGTCAAACCACAAAGTGATTGCTTTCTACAATAACTTTAATTTTAATTGTACTCTACCGGTTTCGGAAGCACCCTTCCTTCGTCAGGAGAATATTAAAACCTTATTATTATTCTCCTGACGAAGGAAGGGTGCTTCCGAAACTGGTAGAGTACAATTAAAATTAAGGTGGTCAAAAACAAATTTATATCTTTTATTGTAAATTATGACGAGCCACAAAGTAAATGCTTATTACAAATATGGAAAATGCATTTTGTCAACAACAACCAAAAGATTGAAATTATGTATTCAAGTCACTCATTTTCATTAACCAACTTGATACTATGCAAATGGAAAATATTTTACAAATTAAGTTCATCTCAAGTACCTATAACTTTTGGACAAAGAAATATGCAGTATTATTCTATAAAATTATTTAATGTCCTCCCTTTTGAAATAAAAAAAACATTAAAAAAATAACTGACTTCAAAAGAAACATTAAGAAATGGATTATGGATAAGGGAAGGATGAATATAGATATAATTTTGCAACCCATCAAAGATTAAAGCCTGTATTATGTTTTATTTTCTCTAAATATTGTTTTTTAATTTTCTATATAGTATTTTAACATATGTACTTATACTATTTCAAACACATAACCATGTACAATGTGACCTTAGAACGGGGTACCCCAGTAAGGACATATTTTCTTTTATAAATAAAATTGTTAAATAAATAAAAAAAAAAAAAAAAATAAATAAAACAAAATAAAAAAAAAATGAAAAATAAAAAATAAATAAAAAAAAAATAAAAAAAATACATATCGCATAAACAAATAAATTTGTGAAATTTAGTTTTGTAAGACATATGTTAAAAACTGTATGAATGTGAATGAGGCAAGCAGTGTGTACCAAGACCGAGTTGTTTGTCGGTCCGTCTTTTTTGCTTACCCTGCGGGGAAACTGCGTAATGTTTAGTTAGTTAGTCAATTATAAAAAATCAACCCTTTAAATAAAGTTGTTTTTATTACTACAATCCTTCGACTTTACAATGTCTCTTAGTTTGGCTAAGAATTGTACCTTTATTACCAGGGAACGGAGTCAACCGCGCTACCGACCTTGCCAGATGCCCATCAGGTAGAATCTGCTACGTGACCTAGTACGTGATTGACACCAAAATGCATCGTCACTGACAATGAGTCTATCTGCCGGATTTAAGGTTGATCGGATGTCGGGAAGTGGATTAATTTCCTCTCTCAAGATTTTCATTCATCCATAATCGAAAAGAAATTAAAATTCACATAAACGTATTTCAAACTAAGCACCCACTTACTAAGTTATTCATTTTCAAATGGCGAAGACAATATTATTTTTGGAAACCTTCATTTTTTAAAGTTTAAATGCCGTCTTAACTAAGTACCTAAGGATTAATTTTAATTAACTTTAATATTATGACAAAGTAAAATACATTTCTCCGAGTTGTGTTACGCAAAAGTTATTATGAATTCAAGTAATTTCCGTCATGCGTCAAAACCATGTTAAATTGTAGATTAATTTAATTAAGCCGAGGAAAAGTAATAAAGTATAAAACAATACAAAATTTTGATTTCACGTAAACTGCAATACAATATTTCACTTAAAAATCGGTTTAAAATCGCATAATTTCAATGAATTATTCTTAAATTCCACTAATGATATAAATTAACATGCCTCACTCAACTTTTTACAAAACCTATTCCACCCTTAAAAAAACATCGTTTAAATTCTTTAAGAAAAAAGGGTGTACTATTTTTGATGACCGAATTACTTAGCTAAAATGATTAAATATTTTTTTAAGGTAAATACATACCGCACAAGAGTCTCAACTGCTCCCAAGCCCCTGGAGCCAGTGATTTTTTTTGTATTAACCCTAAACAAGAGGCTTTGAGGAAAATAATTTCTCTTTGGGCCTTTGATATTTTTGGGGGTGCTGTGTGGTGGTTTTTTTTAAGGTAAAAGGAGAGGAGGTTCTGGGATGGTAAAAGGTATGAGGGTTGGGTAGGGATCTCGGGATCAGTGTGTCCAGGAGTGACGGACATATTAATATATTCGTCCTCACACTGGCAGGCGCGTCCGGAACACACCTCACCCGATGAACTCGGTCACCCCTGCTAAATCAGCAAACGAAGCGAACCACATGAGATGACCTACGGCAGAGGTGTTGGTTATCCAATAAATAGTTCCCGAGGAGGGTTTGACAGGCAGTTTGGGGAGGGAAAGGAGACGTGGAGGAGAAAGGTAGGGAAGCATCTGACTTTTCAGATCCGATCAAAAAATATTGTAAAAGCCATTTCAAGCACCGCTTCAATTCAGAAAGGTGGTCTTACACCAGGGTGATACTGAGAGTATCTGCCACTCTGGAACGTGCCGCAAATATACGGCATTTACTGTACTGATCACATCAGTCGAGCACTCGGCCGAATACTCGGCAGGTGTGATTCAGGCATCAGTGTCATAATATGGTAACAAATAAGAAGTTTATCTGTTTTAGAATTCTTTGACATGGAACCATTGCTACTGTTCATAGAAACAACCCAATGAAATAATAGTACATATTGAATTATTTAGCGGTTAAAAATAAGTTGACGTGGCACAGTGGTTTCGTGCACCTGACCGGCAATCACAAGGTGCGGGTTCAATTTCCGTCGGCGGCATTTATTTTTCTCGGAAGATTTTTTCAATTTACATGTGTGTTTTGGGCTAGTAATTTTTGCTTATAATAATTTGTCTTTTGCATTAAAAATCTTGACTTCGAAACACAACTTTAACTTTAATAAAAAATAATAATATTATGTTATGGTTACAAAATAGTCCCCGAGTTATACATTCACAATATGTGGGGCTGGAGCCAATGAGCCCACCGCTCTGCCACGGAGGTTACAAAGTAAATCATAATCTTCTTCTTTTAAATTCTGATCCGTTACCAATCACATGTTATCCAGTATATAAAAAAAACTTTCGCTAAAATTATGGAGTTACAACTTTAAGTTTTACTAAGGGCAGTTTCACGTTTGTTATACGTATATAGAATAAATCTATCGTGCTAAGCATAAAGAGTACAAGTCAAAAATCGCAAATTTTCAGGAAAGATATTTCAAATGTATAAACTGTGATTACTTTTATTGGTGATTCAGTGACAAATGTAAAAACTGTGATTACTTTTAATGAGTGATTCAGAGACAAACGCCATTTTTTCCTAAAAAATATTTTGAGTTTTTAATTTTATTTTGATACCACGTGAAGATTATATTGTTCCAGAGATTGAAAAATTGAAAAAATAAAAATTGTTTTACTAAATATACTGCATGATAGAAATAGTAAGCTTTATTTTCCACTTGAGAGGATTAACATTCAAAAACTCAGACTTGTCACACACTCCTTGCTTCATAAACATTCTTACATACCCTTCTGTTATTTTGAATCTTGACATTACCCGACTCAAGTACACGGTTTATTTGATGGTGTCATGCCTTTCTTGAGCTTTCTCCGACTTTTTGTATGAACCAAAATCGCTTCTTACGTTGTTTTTACACTCCTTACTTCGTTCATTCACTCTACATACCCAAACCATCTAGGATCCCTAGGTAATCAGCCTTACATTCAAGTCACATGAGTGGTTTTATTACACGTAACCATCTACCATCTCAGTGTCAACTTTAATAACCACTGTAATAGCACGCTACGAAAGTCTTTTTAAAACTCGTATTCTTTTCAAGTCAAACTGGCGCTAATGGATAAAGTAAGTTCTGTAAGGCTCAAGCTTTATGGTTATTTTTTCTTTAGAAATAAGAGCTTTTCCATAAAGTCTAAAACACCTTGTACCAACAAAGGCTTCGCTGAAAAATACGCCTGAATTGTTTTTAATTTGGGGGAAACACAGTCCTTCGCTTTCAGGTTCCGTTTTAAGACTTCGTAGCGTCTTGGGATGGAAATTTGGAGGAGTTGGGAGTCAACCTCTTGACAAATTTCAGTCTGGCTATGTCATGACCGCTCGCGTTTACAAATTTCTACCGCAAGAGCAAATCTGTGTTGCTCGTTAATCTTCAGAGGCTGCGACGTAAACTGAGACCGCTGAATACTGAAATATATTCCTATGAAAAGGAACGTTATAACGTATGGCAGAATGGTTCAAAGGATATCATTAATTTTGGGAAAAAATACCGTCGAATAATTTCTTCTTTATTTTTAAAACAATTTTTTATGAAACTTTTTTAACATTTCAACAGGAAACTTCTAATAAAAACATTTTGCACTACTCTGAATATTTAAATTATGAATCATATGATAACATTTTAATTTCGGTTGTCTGTGCAGTGCGTTAATTAGTTCTGCGTTAAAATTGGTTCAATGAACTCAAATCTGATTTGAATTTTAATGCCATTTTCAAAATTAAACCGATTATTTGGAGAATTCAAAAAAGCGATGAAATACCTACCAATAATATAATATTAAAAAAAAAAAAGATTTTAACCTATTGTGTACCATTTTCAAAGTTAAAACCGGTTTATCAAGAATGCAAATTATCCCGTGATTTTTCACGGGACTACGGCAGTTATTGAACAATAAAATTTCAGTTGTGATGTGAGTCTCTACGCAACTTTATAATATTAAAAAAGAGATGAATTTGAAGAGAATCTTAATAAATTAGAAGAATTTGAAGAGAATCTTAATAAATTAGAAATACTTATTTTTCTCTTCTTAAGAATTTAAGACGAAGTGTTTATTATTTTTTTTTGGCCTGTAGTTTTTAAAATTCTGATTGGTATTGTTACTTTTACTCGTAACAGCTGTTTTGCTTTTCGAATTAAGGTTGTAAGAATATTTTAATAATATATTATTAACAATTAATTAATTATATTTTTCATTTTATTCCGCCTCTTATCGTGCCGATTTTGAGGACACATCGTTTAATTAAGATGAAAATCCTCAATAAAACCAGATCCAATATCTATCCGATGTCAACAAATAGTAATTAGAGAATACAAGAGAGGGTTTTGTTAATGGTTCGATCTCTTCGAATTTCATCCATCAATTAGATAACATTACATTAGGTTTGATTGGATTCTGTTAGTAAAGGAAAGGTCTAGAAATGTAAGATTACCATCCAATCAGCCACATTGTTAGAAGAACGGCCACCGTGGCGTATCTATAGGTGTATGCGTATTTAACCATTAATTCGCTTATTCGCTTTTGGGAACAAATCATATGTTCTCACGGACATTGTTGTTTCTCCCTTACTCCCTTAGAAAGAAAAAATACCACGCTTTAAATTATCAAATTAACCGCAGAAGAATTAAAGTGTGCGCCTTTCAAAGGTTCCGATCACAATTTGAAAAAAAAAATTTTAGAACTTCGTAAATTTTTTATGTGAATTATTTTCAAGTGGTTTGCGACGATTGGTAATTCAGCAGTGGTGCCCGGGTTCATCGGAAGAGATGTGTTCAGGATACGCCTGCCGCCAGCTGCGTGGCGTGCGGATCGGGAAAGGCTGGTTTGGGGAGACCATTTGATTTCTTCAACTGGTCTCTATTGTCCCATCACCTTGCAATGCAGCGCTAGGGATATATCTCACGCCCGTCATTCCTGGACACAATTATCCCTAGAAACCTAACAATGCCTACATCTTTTCTTCCCAGAACTTCATCTCCATCATTTCCTTAAAAATACCCTCCACACAGCATCCCCAACGATGAAATAGACCATGAGGGAAATTATTTTCCTCAGGGCCTCCTGTTATGTATATATAAAATGACCAAAACCAGAGATAACAAAAGGGTTTGATAGTACATTTGTCTATTTTAATGCGGACGTTTAATTTTTCCTTTTTAGTAATTTTAGTTAAGGTGAGCAATTATTATTATTTTTTTCATTTTCGCATCAAAAATTTTAATAAATAAAAAATTATATTTTTTGTGAATAATAATAAAATTTGAAATTGTATTTTAACACCTTACAAAATCAGTTTTTAGTTTTCATATTGGTTCAGAAATATTAAATTTATTTGGATTTTATTGCAAAGCGGAAATACTTTGACCTGATGTCAAAATATGGCAGAGGCCTGAGATCCAATACAAAAATCTATGCATATGAATTTAGTTAAAGTTAATATATTTTTTTATCTATTTCGGGAATGTAGATGAGCAATTTCACACATCCTATGCAGAGTAAATACAACATTGCTATGCCAAAAAGCTTCTTACGCTAAAGTTGCTTAGAGGAAGTTTATTGTATCTATAATTAGTTGGGAAAGGGGAGCGAATTGAAATATAGGATGAGGATAGGATATTATGCTCCTGATACATTCCACACAGACCTATGAATATTTTTTTAAGTGTTTTCTAAGAATGTCTACATTGTTAAATTTTGTGTTATATTGCGCATATATACAGGGAATTGGAGATTTTTTCATAATTTTGGCTCTGAAGAAAATGCGAAAGGTGAAGGTTTGAAAGTACGTGGCTATTCATTCAGATCTGTTCATCAAAAATGGCTAAATTCATTTCAAACAAGGAATCTATTTATATAAATAAAAATGTAAACGTTCGTTTCAAAATCTTAAATCTCCGAAAATTCTTCATCGATTGCTGGTAAAAGATGATTTTTAATAAACAGCGCTATCTGTTTGACGTAAAAGCAACACGCGCTATTGTTTCTCAATATGCACAGACAGACTGAGCTACAGCAACGCGTGGTAGGGTACAGCTAGTAAGAAATAAAAAAAATAAAAAAAATAGATAATTACCGTGCAAGAGACCAAATTATTGCTGATCATTTAAAGCCAGTGAGACTATGGCATCCCTAATTGAGATATATTATAAAGCTGAAGATAGTAGGGATGGGAAGGAGATTGAGGTAGATGATTGGCTATTCTTAGCCAAGGAACTTAACCATTCAACTCCGGAGGCTGTCAGAATTTAATTCATTTTAAATAAATATTTTCAACGAAATAGAAGCGAACATTACTTCAAACCAAAAACGTAGATGTAATTTATATGATAAAGTGTAGATTTTATCCAGCTTTGTTATCACATAATATTTATATGGCTGTTCATTTTTGTGGCAGGCAATTTGTAGAACCTTATTTTAATGAGCAGACCCTGGGACAAATGCAGCGGAAATGAGTTAAAAAAGAGATGATATGTGCGAAGAGAGGAATGTGATATTGTGTATAATTTTGTGGCTTTTCTCGTTATCCTACATAATTTATTCGTATTACATAAAATACAGAACTGGTTGAGAGAACTAAATTAAGATTTATTAAGGATTCAACCAGAGGTTAGTTGGAAGAGATTTGCATAAAGCGGTGGATTGCTCCGGAACAAAAATATTTTTTGTAGAAATATTTAAGCATATCATTTAATTAATGTTAGTGTAACGAAACATAAAAAAGTACATAATCGAATTAAATGTCTCCGAAATATAAAATTGGCTTAAGTAAATTGATTTCAAATACTGAAAATTTAAACGGGAAGGGGCACAAGTGAGATGAACTGAATAGGGGCGTCAATTACACCTTCGAAAGTTTATCACAGGAATTAACCTTACCCGTTAAACGTTAATTCTAGGTCCGTATGAACTTTTATCTAAAGTGGAAGATACTTTCAGTATTGCTCTGATAAAAACCACGTTCCAGAATACATGATACACAATATAGTCTTGAAATGGCTTTAATCGTGTTTGGTGACCCATTTACCCCTTTCCTACTTCTTTCAGCCACACGACATACTCCGATTGTAGTTCAAATAGCCTCCCTGGCTACAGACGGTTGGGAGCAATTTGGACTCTTAGGCAGTGCTCACATGTAATAATATTGAATATAGTGATTAACGGATAAGCTTAACAACATGGCATTTGTGCTTTTCTTTTGATCTAATGCTGAAATGCACCTAGAATTGACTTTTAACATTGACCTCTCAAGTGATTGAAACGAATTGCTCGTTTGATGACTATGTTTCTTTGAAACTCCAACTCAACTTATTTTGATATTGCGTTAAGGCGATGCATTACGTCGTGAAATATTTTGAATTGAGCCGCTATCAATAATAACCCTTACGTAGATGGCGATAAGGTTTAAATTCCCGCTTAACACCATCCGCCTGTTTTGATTTATGCAAGAAAAAAACATGGCCAAAAAGTGCATTTTATTTTATTTTGTGGATGTTTAGGCATAAATATTTTTTTTTTTCGATCATTTTATAAATAACATAATTTGCCACATTATTCAATAAAATAATAACCGAAAATGGATTCGTAAGTAAGAGATTTTGAACTTTAAAGCAGTTTTCATAGGCCTTATACATTATTTTTTTCTGGGCTTATAAAAAGACTTATCTAAAAAATACTCGATAATTTTAAAGGCCAAGATGTATTCTACTCGCAGTATTTAATTAAAGCATCTGAAACATTTCTAGGCGACCAAATTTTCAAACCAAAAACACATGATTTTGCATTACTACGTATGGCATCGCCTTAATAATGTTTTTTCAAAATGACTCACCATTAATGATGATCCCAATGCGAAGTATCTCCAAAATCATGAACGGCTTCTGTAACAAAAATAAGTACGGTTTTTACCAAAATGCATACTTCATGTAGGAAGAAATAAAAGTAGAAAGAAATTGTTAAAGTGTACGACATATAGTCGCGCTGATAGCTTAACGAGCAGTTTCCAAACCGTTCAAGTATTCCATCCTATAAACGTACCTATACTTACAGTACAAGAAGTAGGGATGAGTCGTTCACGGACGAGCCGCTCAATTGAGCTAAACTTTTTGAAGAGCCGAATTTATACGAAACACTTGATTGTTCAATTGACATAATTAAACTGTAACACTTTTTGATCATTAAAACTATCTAAATATAATTTTTTATTGCTAATCGCAGGAACACTGGGGGGTCTAGTAGAGTCGTTCAAAATAATTTAATGTAGCTTCGTGTTATTAACAAATAGAGGAGGTAAACAATCATTTTTCTTTATACCCTCGTTCTGAAAGTGGTGGGGCCCCTGCCATTCTCAGAGACGTGAACATAATGACTTGGAAATATGTACCTAGCATCTTATTATATGCAATAATTAGACGCCTGAAATATCCACACAAATTAAAAATATCTCTCCAGTAAAACTAAATGACGCCGACGGGAGTTCCTCGGGATTAATTATTGCTAGTAATAATTTGTTATCCTTTGTGCTTTGCATAAAAAACCTTGTCTTATAAATATTAGTTTATCATTAAAAAAAAACCAGCATCTTATTTTTTCTCGTGGTATGAGGCGGTGCACCGGTACCAAGAGTCATGCGATCATTCATACGCTTACGCTGTTGCGCTAGGAGTCGTGTCGGGGGAACCGTAGCGGGGGAGCCGTAGCGGGGAGCCCTAAAGAAGAGCCGTATCAGGCGAGTTGTATTGGGCGAGCACAATATTCTCATTGCTCATTCGCTCTCAGCTCACGGCTCCCGTTCAATTGAGTCGACTCTTTGAGCTGATGTGTGGCTCCCGCTCTAATAAAATGAGTCAATACCCATCGCTACTTACAAGACTCTTCTTAATGCGCTGTTGACTATAGAAATGCTTATAACCCAACGAATAATACAGAACTAAGATGTTTTTAGTTTAAGGAATTACGTAAGAGCTTTGACTAAAATATTTTTTGCGCATTCAGTTTTGTTTGAATTATTGCAAATGACAAGCGTAATTTTTAAAAATTATCTCCACACAGTAGACCCTGAGGCAATCATTTTCCCTCATAGCCTATTTTTTCTTTGGGGAAGCTGTACAAATGTACTTACAGATTTTTTATAAACAACAAATCTCTAATAATATGACCATATTGTTAATGATCGTCATATTGTTATTGATTGCCGTTTGAATAAAAGTTAAAACGGTGAACTGTTCGGTGTTTGATGTCCATTTAAATGCCAAGAATTCAAAAAGACGCTAATCGACTATTGGATATTTATTTTCTTCCATTTAGTCAATCATTTTGTTCATTTGAACAATCGTTTGGTCCATTTGAACATCCCATGTGAATGATGGGATGTCGTGTGTCAATACAGAGGGCTGTGTTTAGTTGGTTATTTTGTCCGGTTCGACAATAGTTCCACACAGGAAGCCTGCGGAAAATATCATCTTCGGGGATGCTATATGGCGCGTCTTTTTAGGAAAAGAAGGAGAAGAAGTTCTGGGAAGGAAAATATGAGGGGCGGGTAGAAATCTGGGGGTCAATGTGACCAGGAGTGACAGATATATGAATATATGAGTACCACTGGAGAGGTTAAAAGACTCCCTTAATCAGACTCCCGATCCGGCCTACCACGCAGTTAGTGGTCAGATACATCCGCAGCCAAGACTCAGAGAAGCCTCTCACCCCATGAATCGAGGCACCCCTGATAAGTTACCAAACGTAGCGAACCACTTGGGGTGACCTATGACAGAAGTGTTGATTATCCAAAAATGGTTCCTCGGGCGGCGGTGTCCGTACCTGCCTCACAAATTGAAAACATATTATGTAAAATATTTAAGGCAGCTGAGTGGAGTTCCATCTCTCCAAAAGGCGTGATTGTTAATTATACTTTGTCCATTTGTACTCATTTTTTTCCATTGAAACGTGTTTTTTTCACTGTATCATATCATACCAAAAGAGCTTAGGGGCTGTAATCAGCCGCGGCGGGCCAAATATTCCTCGCCTCTGATGTACGAGTATGATTTCTAAAAAGATGAGTTTTGAGTTTCACTCCAAATTTTGTTGAGCTTTTATCAGTCTTAGTTTATGAGAGAGTTCATTCCAAGCTCTGTAGCCTAGTAATCCGAAAGCAAATTCCCTGAACTTTGCATCTGGAGTGCGCTTTATTTTCTCCAAACATCCGACAGCAACTTTACTACTGACTGATGACTTTACTGTGTTTTGGTAGGAACGCACATAATGAAGCGTTTTGTTCTAGACTCCATAACTATATTCTTTAACTTTGGTCTCGGGTTACATTCCAGATTGTACAAAAAGAGGATTTTGGTATTGTGTTAATGTTAATTTTTTTTTAAATACCTATTTCGGTTGTCGGTAACCGTGTGCCTAAATAAATTAATTTTAAATAAATTATTATATTAAAAAAATAAAACAAATACTTCGTTTTTATGTAACCACTAACTTTTTTATTTTACGCATTGGCAATTTCGCGTAAATCAAGCTTTAGGACATAATAATAACTAAATACTAATAAGGAAGTTATCCAGTTCATAAAGGTCGTTGCTTGAAGTAGCTTAAACCGTGTTTGGTGACTAGATCTAGCCAGGTACTCTTCTATCTTTATATTCACCATATCGTTCCCCTCTTCACTACCTTCAACCTCATAACATGCCCTAATTGATGGTGTCTTAGTCTCACTGGCTCCAGATGGTTGTGAGAAGTTGGGACTCTTTTGCGGTATTCACATAAAAGGGATGTCAAATGGCCAACGCAGAGAAGGATATTATATATATAGAGACGAATACCTTTTCTATAACTATTTATAATGTGCCATTTTCGATTTGACGCCTAAACGATAAGACTAATTTAATCGGTCAACGTTGGCCTCAACATTGGTGACGGCGGCGTTTACACGTTGGCGAGTTGGCGCCAACGTTGACCCATTGCATTGGACGAACATAGACTGGGGCTTAAGTGATTTTTTCAGTTAATACGGCTCTGCGAACATTTCCCATTATAATTCGGGTGTAAAGGAAAAGTCTCTATGGACCGATGTATAATACAGTGTGCGATTATATTGTGTGTATACAAGGTACGAGAGGCGGGCTATAAAACATTCTTTGGACCGATCCGATTATGCCCAACAAAGTTATTTCTAAGAAGGGTTTATCCATATTCAAGGAGTAAATTGAATCAATACCGCCTACCTTCTCTTATTCGTTCTTAGAGCTTTCAGCATATATTATTAGAAGGATGTAGCAATGGGATGAAGTCATTTAAACAAAAAATAGCGCGAAAGATAATAAAAATGATTTTTGCTAAGCGTTTATGTGATAGAGCTATGAGATATAGATGGCGCTAGTGTAGGTAGATCAAAGAGGTTATAGAGTTATCCGACAGATGTCGATAGTATATGTTGAATATTCCCATTCATTGTGGGTACCAAGGTACGAGGAGCCGTGAAGTTTCTAGAAGCATGGAGATTTTGAGATAGAGAGGACGTTGGCCTCCAGGCCGTCCTACCTATTCGTTTCTGATTATAAGAATTTTAGTCTTTACAAAGACACCGTGTTTTGTTGTGAAGGACTTGCTATATAAATTTAAAAACTAAAAATTTAATTTACTTATTCCTTATTATGCTGTCTCAGTAGAGGTAAAGTCACAAGGAGGAAATCCATAATTGGTTTTATTTTGGCTATATAATACTTATGTACACACTGAAATAAATGCAAACTGTCGATTTCCCCAAAATTTATAAATATATGGATAATCAGCAGCAGTTAATTTATTTACTTATGTAGAAGTCCACAGTACACTTTATTACGAGTTATATGTTGAATTATACATAGTTACGTCCTTAAAATGTCTTGATGATTTCTTAGGTGTGAGTAGGTGTAGTGTATGGAGAGAGGATTTTTTTAAAATTAACTATAAAAATTCACGAATTGTAAATGACTATTAATAATTTTTTTTTTTTTTTTTTTTTTTTTTTTTTTTTTTTTTTTTTTTTTTTTTTTTTTTTTTTTTTATTTTTTTATATATTCAATAATATTATTATTGGGTTTATAAAAACAGTTTATTTTTAAACAAGTTCTGCTGTGTAATTATTATTACGCGTGACAGCTGTTTCGCCCTCTGAAGGCATTATCAAACTGTGGGTAGCCCACTTACAGACGATACATTTATATTATTTCTAGGTAGGTATTTTAATTTCAATTACTGATTTCTTAATTGATTTTTGATATATGATTTTTGATTTTTTAATAAACTGTTTTTATAAACCCAATAATAATATTATTGAATATATAAAAAAATAAAAAATAAAATGGAGTTCTACAAATTAAACTTAATAACAATAAATAAAAAAAAAATTTTTTTATTTTTTTTTTTTATTATTTTTTTTTTTTATTATTTTTTTTTATTTGTATAAAGATTACATGCAATATTATTTATACCCGCTAAGCTACTGCAAGTAGCTTGTCAGCAGGAGATTAGTTGCACCTATAATAATAGTATAGTACATAAAATTAAAATAATCATCAACGCTTTAGCGTAGTAATACATACATTTCTACAAAAAAATTATTTGATTATTTATTAGTTCATCTTTACCACCGAAACCAAGCGTTTTATTTATCTACAAGTGACTCCTGCCCAACATCTGCCTCACCTCGCCAAGTCTTCTGCTCCAAGATCTTCTGGTGTTACCTCCTCAAGACAAGCCGGCCCTCCTCTGGAAAACCGCCAACACCAGAAGCGAGCAGAGACGACAGCACACCCAGTGCCCAACATTCACCAAGCCTGGGTGCGGGAGGCAGATTTCATCAAATATCTACTACTATCATCCTCATCGGCCGTAAAGGAGCATTTTCAACGGTTGAAGACACGGTTTGGACCCGGCGCCTAATTGCAAATAGTTTGGAAATGATTCATCGCACGAAAAATTTAATAAAATAGTTTTATACATTACAAGAGTATCTTGAAATATGTCCAGGTTCAGCAATTTTTCGTAGTGGGTATGTATATGTTGGAATTGTGCGAGTGATTTGTGAGTTATTACCGGCGTAGTATGCCTGGTAGGCTTCGGTGGAACATTCAAACCAATGACAGATAACGATTCGGGACTATCTATATTATTATTAAGCAGAATATATGGAAATAAAAGATGTGAAAATGTACGTCTTTTTGCAAAGTTAACATACTCTTTGCAGTTTGGTAGTATTTCTTGAGTAAATGTCTCTAAAATGTATTCTGTATGCTTTCTATTAAATCTACGTATACTTTGTATAGAGGATTCTATATTGAACTTCTGACCATTGAACAGAACAATATTTACTTGTCAAGATGGTGTAATGCAATCTTAACCAAAAGCAATTATAAATAAAAATAGTTATCAAACGATAGTCGATAGTCTGCTTCAAAGCTACAATACAATGTCGTCATAGTATTATTCTTGAAGTTTTAACATATTTTGAAAAGAACTTTCTTAATATGTTAAGATACATACTTCGTTAACGAGTTTAAAACCTACTTTAAGACAGTCTTAGAAGTAGAAGAACACTTGGGAAGAAAATGAAACACCGATAAGGTATACTGAACAGAACATGGTGTTAGCTACATTAACAATGTATCTTGTGGAAAATCCCTTGGACACGGCACAAAATATACCATCGTTTTAGGATTTTCGGTCACGGATATTATCAATATCATAATTGAACCGATTTTTAAAACTTATTTCCTGGAGTCAAAGATCCAAAACAATGATTATTATTATAGACTGACGTTACTGGCAATAGCAAGAATATTTGAGAGGGTAATACTTGACATTACAGAACCCTGCCAGAAAACGGTACATAACCAATTTCGATTCAAACACACAATCTTTGATCTTAGCAAAGCTTTTGATCAAGTTTCGCACGGAAAGCTGTGGGGAAAACTCTCAGATCGAAATACTCGCAAAATCATTATCAATGTTATTTGATTATGGCACAGGCAGCAAGAAAACATTATACAGTGACAGGAAGTCTATCAAAGCAATATGCTCATATTAAATAAAGGTGTCAGATAAGCTCTGCACTCTTCAGATACTCAGTTGAACGTGATTCTGGTAGGACACTATTTTTGAATTCACGTTTCATAGAAAGAACCAATAAATGGTGCCTATCCGAAAGAGTTAAACGGAGACTAGAGGCTTTTGAGATGTGGTCCTATAGAAGACTGTTAGGAATTTCCTGGAGAGACCATATTACAAATGAAGAGGTTCTCCAAAGAATCGAAGGAGGAAGGCACCTGCTCAGGACCTTGTCCGAAAGGCGTGCAAGATGGATCGGCCATGTTATACGACAAGAAGGCCTCTTGCATGTCATAATGGAGGGTATGACCGAGGGGACCAACTCTAGGGGACGCCCACGCCGAGAGTACCTGGAGGACCTGCTGGTGGACGTGCGCTGCTCATCATATGCACAAGTCAAAAGAGCCGCACAAGACAAGGAAGAATGGAAGAGGAGATTAGATGAAATTGCTGCAAACCAATCCCAGGATTGAAACCAGAGAGAGAGAAAAAGAACCCGGTAATCCCATTTGATGAGAATAACATGAAATTGTGGAACCTATCAAGCCACCGCCAAATTTATTAATACAAGCCATGCTGTAGAAAACGAGCTGACAGTTAAGGATACCTGTTTTCGGACGTTTGCACTAGGTTAGTATATACATTAGTATAGCTAGTATAGGTTAGTAGCATGGATTAGTACCAAACCCTGCTAAACCCAGTGTTAAAGTCCAAAAACAGGTCTCCTTAACTGTCAATTCATTTTCCACAGCACGGCCTGTATTAATAAAAGGTGTTAGTGATCAAACAAAAACAAAGTTTCTGAACTATGAGTTAAAATTAATTCTATTTCGTGCATTAAATATTGTCCTTACCAACCTTCCAAAAAAATCCCGAACAAATTGCTTTTTTAAAAAAGATGAATATTCAAAACGTATAGGTTATCCGGAAGTAATAGACCAACGATGAAATATTTATGAATAAAATTAAGAGAGGAACGGTTGTATAATTTGGGATGTTTTTCAAAAGAACAAAAAAATTATTGTCTTAAGAATTTATTGATGGTTGCATCTGGATAGAAGATATAGAGAACAACCATAAAATAAGTATAGAGATCAAGATATAAGCTATAGAGAACAACTGAAGAAAACATATGCAATGTAGTACTCAATGGTTAGTTAAGGCTGATAATATCTGAATCATTTAGGCAAAGAGGTATGTCACAATCCCAGGAATGTTCAGGAAAGACGAAGTTAATTTCTCTCCACCTCTAATTTGAAAATAAGAATTTGCAAACCTTGTAATTACAAATTATAAGTGCACAAAGTTAAATAATAAGCTAATACATTTTAAACATTATGTAACAATTAAAAAAAACCCTAATGAAATGAAATAATTGACATATTATACCTGTTCTCCATTTGCATTATTACACTAGGTCTTGAATCGAGAGTGATTCAAGTGTTTAAGTTAACCCTTTCTTTTTATCCATCCAAACAATTGTGGTGGGTACTGTTCGTTGCTTTTATGTGTAGAATGATTAGAATAACAAATAATTTTACTTTTTATTTATTTATTAAAGATCTACTGGGCTTATAAAATAATAGTATAAATTCAATTGAAAACAGTAACACATCAATTAATAATTAATTAAGAATAATTAAGCATACGCATAGATAATGATAACTTGTTATTTTCATTTACTAAAAAAAGCTGAATTAATTTGTCTCTAAATGTGTCAAAATTTAAAACTAATATATATCAGCGACATCTATGAATTCATTGCCAAGTTCGTGAATTCTTTCAATGTCAGAATTGAACACAAAGTTATTGTTATGAAATAATATGTTTAATCTACGACTAGTATGAACTGCCTCAGAACTTTAGAACAGTCTTTACAACAGTTTTGACTGCTTATTGAGGAAATTTTTAAAGATGAAAACAAAGAACTTACTTTGAAACTGACAGCAGGTGTAGTATATAATAGAAAATAGAAATCATCAATTTCATGTTAACTAGAACGGGTTGCTGACAGTGAAACCTCTAGATACCGCTATCTGTAACATTACAATAATGAAGCTAATCGGGAAGTGTGTGTATCAGAAAATAGTCGTGACGCTATCTAACACAAATTGTAATATAGGAAGATATTGGATTCAATTCAGATATAGATTTGTATGTAAAAGTCCATTTCCATGTCCATTATTTGTTAATTTTAACAGATTTTGCTCATTTATAATCATGCTCTCATAATTCGTTTTAGTAATATATGACCTTATTTGTCACGTTGCCAGTCTTCTAACTGTAATTTATAGAACGCGAACATTTCTGTTTGTTCGCCATATTGTCATGAACTGAAACTAAAGCGCTCTGAAGTAATCTATTTCAATTTTGGTTCCGGATACCGGGTAGTTTATTACTTTTACATTGAAAATAATGTAACCCTTCTCACTAGATAATACTTTCTCTGAGGCGTGATAACATTTTTGTCAAATGTGTATATTAGAATCCAAATGTTAATAATACAGATAATAGGACATTGCAAGATATACTTGTTCCTAAATGACATAGTTCACTATTACACCAATGTGGATATTATCAACAAAGGGTTTGTCAACAGGTTAGCTTATCTTTGACGGCTGGCATAGTCCAGTGGTAACGCATTGGACTGCCATTCCGAAGGTCGCGGGTTCGACCCGGCGTGCGCAAATAAATTTTATTTGATTAATTTGTGTTATTTCACAATTAATTAATTAAAATTAATTAAAATAATATATAGTATATTTGCGGCACGTTCCAGAGTGGAAGATACTACCAGTATCGCCCTGGTGTAAGACCACCATTCAGAATTGAAACGTTGCTCCAAATGGCTTTAGCCGTGTTTAGTGACTAGATCTGAATAGCCAGGTACTTCCCCACCTTCCTCTTTCCCTTCCCCACTTACCTTCAGCCTCACAACATCCCCCAATTGGGGATGCCATAGTCTCACTGGCTCCAGACGGGAGCAGTTGGGACTCTTGTGAGGTATTCACTATAAAAAAATAAAAAAAAATCTGTTGACACAACTACATGCATCTCCCTCTAACATATTTCCCTGCATTCCCCCACCTAACATGTTACGTAATTACCTGTCCCTGTCTGACAGCATGGAGTACCTAAATCAGGGACATTTGGAACATATTATACATTACCTGTCTGTTAAGAAAACTGGTATCGTTAACTTATCCCTTCAGTGCGTTGAATTCGAGTCTATTACGGAAGTTTGTGAAGGTATGACCTCGTAGTGTACCTCAAGTCCATTACATCGATCTAAAAGACTAAGGGTAAGACTAAATCCTATCCAATTCAATCCACAGTCACCCCAAAAGTAGTGTCAAAATATTGATAACAGTCCAAAATAAAGCCACAAACTGATTTGCGTGCAATATTGCAATTACAATATCCTTTTAACATTATCGAATAAGTTTCTATGTTTCGAAGTGGGTACCTACTTTACATAGAAATTTTTCAGAAATATTTTCGATAGTGTACCACACTTCGATAGTGGACGTCTAGCTCCGCATTAAAATACTTGTCGTAAGTTATTTAAGATTCTTAATCATTTACTTTATTGTCAAGAAGAAAACTATGTTTAAAACTGATTTTTTTAGTACCTATAAGTATTTAAGCTAAAAGATAATACTATAACATAATCATTAAATTGTATGCATATTACATTCTTTTAAAAATATATCTGGTAATATTTTAGGTGGCCTCCGTGGTCGGGAGGTAAGGCTCTTTGGGTTGCAATCTGGACGTCACTGGTTCGGCGTGCGCAAGTAAATTGTATTCAATTAGTTAATTTGTGTTATTTGACAATTTGTTAATTAAAAATAGTAAATGGTAAATTTGCGGCTCGATCCAAGTAAAAAATACTCTCAGTATCTCCCTGGTATCAGACTTTCATTCATAAATGAAACCTTGCTTGAAGTGGCTTTAGCCGTGTTTGATGACCAGATCTGAACAGCCAGGTACTTGCCCTACCGCTTTCCCATCTCCTTACTTTTCCCACTACCTTCAGCCTTACTAAATTCCCCAATTTAGTATGCCATAATCTCACTATCTCCAGATGGTTGGGAGCAGTTTCAACTCTTACACAAGGGGGCGGATATGGGTACCGCCGCTCCGAGAACCATTTATTGAATAACCAATACCTCTTACGTAAGTCACTCCAAGTGGTTCGGTACGTTTGGTGACTTAGCAGGGGTGTCCGGATTTGTGTAATAAGGTTAGTTGAGGTTAATGTAATGTAAAAACGATACCTTCATAAGAATATATAATTACAGATGCATGCTGTCTCCCATGTCAGATAATTTAAAAGCAAATTTACTAAACGAAGCTTGACTTGTGCCCTTCACCCATGCTTAGAAGTAGAAAGAGCGCAAACTTTATCACACATTATTTAATAATACAGTCAATTATTATTTTTTGGTAAACTAATGTTTAAGACAAGATATTTTATGCATAGCACAAAGGGTAACAATTATTTTTATATGCAATAATTATTAGCCTGAAACACTCATCCACATTGAAAAATCTCCTGATAAAAGATACATGACGCCAACGGGACTTGAACCCGTGTCCTTTCGATTTCCGGTCGACAGCTCTGACCACTGAGCTATGGCGGCTTATCTCTTATCCGCGAAATAATTCAATATATACTAGTGTTTCATTCAACAATTACTGCTTGTTACATTTTTTTTTTCACCTGAAAACGATATTATTTCGCGGATAAGAGATAAGCCGCCATAGCTCAGTGGTCAGAGCTGTCGACCGGAAATCGAAAGGACACGGGTTCAAGTCCCGTTGGCGTAATGTATCTTTTATCCAGAGATTTTCAATGTGGATGAGTGTTTCAGGCTAATAATTATTGCTTATAAAAATAATACAGTTAATTGAACGATGATAATTAAGCGAAAATTGTGAAAATATTTAATAAAACACGACGCGTAATAAAAAAAAATTCTCCGGACAAATGCCTAAGTTTTATTTAATGAAACACTGTTAATTTTTTAATGCCTCTAACTTGTTGAATAACAGGACAAAATGTGATTTTAATATTTTTCGGAGCCTATTTTGCGATTTTTTTCTATCGAGGAAATTTAATTAAATTACTGTCTCGGCAAAAAAAAACAAATATTTTTTAAGGAAATCAAAAACTTAAAGTTTTCGAGAGAAATATAATTCAGTAGAAATTAGGATTCATTTAACATGACCAGTATCAAAAATTCTTTCATCCCGCTGTGTGAAATCTGGTCTGATGAGTGTTAGGAAGAAAATAAATATCTCCTTTTACTCTCAAAGTAATTTCTGTGAAAGGAAATAGTGATTGAATAGCCGAGCAAAAGAACACGAAAGACGTAGAAATTGAGTGGTGCTAATAATTCTTTTTTCCTGCTTAATCAAGTTGTTACCGCCACTCCGGCCATTATATACTGCTACAATATGTGGTTGTAATATTAATAGGATATTATTTTTATTTTGTTAAGATAATAATTGTATTTCACGCTGGTGGAAAAGGAATTTGAGGGAGTTATTTTTCTACAGACTTGTTTCGTGTTTACAGACAGAGAATCGGGGATTATTGTGTCAATGTGAACATCCATTAGGGGTAGAATTTTACCCTTTATCGAAATCTTTTTTTTCTCATTGCATTGTTTTAACTATATCATGCTTTTATAAGATCAAATTTTAATTAAATTTTGCAAGTTTTAAAGTTAAGAAAATCAATTTTCTAGTTTCATTGGCTACCGAAAATCGAGAAATCCTCCCTCAAAATTAAAAGAATCTTTTTGAATTCGGAAGATAAAGTAGTCCGTGACGTCATCTTCGATCGTCTTAAAATGCTTACATAAAATCTTCCTTCTCACACATCTTGCGTGAAAACGAAATAGACAGATGATGTCACGTAGGAGCTTTCTTTGGAGCTGATATAACCCAATTTTGAGAAAAAATTGAAAAAAAAAATCAGAACAAAAGACTGAAATTGGCTCTTTTAGAAGTAAACCATATAAAAAGCACGATTTTTTTTCTTCTTTTTTCATGTGAAACTGCACAAGAATCCCAAACGACTGGAGCCAGTGAGACTAAGGCATCCCTAATTGAGGTACGTTGTGATGCTGAAAGTAATAGAAGGGGAAGGAGATGGGTAAGAATAAGGTGGAAAAGTACCTGGCTATTCAGATCTGGTCACCAAATACAGCCAAAGCCATCGTTCAAGCAACGATTAAATTCGGAATGGTGGTCTTACCAGGGCGATACTTCAAATATGTTCTATTCTGGAACGTGCCGCAAGTATACTTGATATTAATTTAATTGAGTAATTTGTGAAATAACACAAGTTAATCAGATAAAAATTAGTCGCGCATTTCGGGATTGAATCCGCAACTTCTGGCTTGCTGGTCGAGAGCCTTACTCCTCGACCATTGAGGAGGTCAAAGATAGAAACAACTACCACTAATGTAATAGAAAAAACTAACAATTATAGAATCTACATTTTGACAACAAACCGAATTTTTGAGATTACAAATTTCCGTAGATCGTGAAGGAAATGACAATTGCAAAGCAACGGTCGTTGCGATGACTGAAGTCGTGCATATTGATGATGATGTCAGATATCACCTATGGGGATAAATATTATGATTCAGGACACAGATATGCTGCATAGAAAAAAAAAATCAAACGTATCGCATTATCAAATCGTAATCCCAATGAGGTCGTTGAAATATTAACCCACTATCTCAATAATGAAAATTTCTCTTCTCATTACTATGCAGCACTGAAAAATCTTTAGTACAACGTGGACAGTTTCGAGAAGTTGATTAATGGAATCATTATCCGATTTTTACGAAAATGTATGAATTCAATAGGGATAACAACAACTCTCCTGAATAAAATTCACTTCATAAATAATATTAACTACGCACACAAATAATATTTTCATTCCAAAATTTTTTTATTTCAGTGGGAAAAGGCATATTCCTCATGAGCTATGGAGCTTTAAGACTTCAATTATATTTAATATTTCTGCCTGATAGTAGCATTCTTATATTGTCTATAATATATTCTTTTCACACTTTTTTATTGGATTTATATTATTCGAAGCCTTACTCTTCAATTTGTCTCATACCGAGGGACGAATCACATTTAGAAAGATAAATTCTAATCAAATCCTTGTACTGTTGTACCGCCCAACAAAAATTTGATTTTCCTCTCCTAAACATGTTAATTAAAGAACATAAATATGTATTATTATAATAAATACATTTCCAATTACATATGTTCCAATTGCGTGCGAACTGAATCTAAATTTCTCTAAAAAAAACTATAAACAGTGTTAATCTCAAGTGACCTCTGAGGTAAGTATGGTCGTGCTTACATATCTACCTATATAGAATATAAATAAATAACAATATATGTACATCCTAACGCAGCATCATTTCCATTGGTCAAATGCATTGCACTTATAGTTTTGCGTCAGTGATCGACGAACCGGTGGATGCAATCTGTTAGCCAAAAGTTAATAATACTAAGTTTGTCTAGTCTATAGTTAGTAATAAGATGTAGAAAGGTATAATATATATTTGTACAGCGTTCTTGAGTTGATTTTTTTATAAAACGGTGCCGTACAAATCATTATTATATTATAGTTATTAACATGAAAATGTTACAATACTTCGATAAAATGTGCTATAACCCCGTTGAATAAAAAACGAAATTTCTTTGTAATACTCAGAATGTTAGCAATACGCCAATATATGTTAAATATGCCATTATACTCGTGTGTTTTGTTTTGCTGATTCCGTTGAAACGGTGTACCTGTATTGCAATCCCTAATCTCCGCCAGCGATCTACGCTTTCCAACAACAAAATACTGCGGACAATTTGTGCATATTTTGGGGTTTGTGGGAAACTGAAAAACAAAAAAAAAACGGTCGCCAAAACTGCCGATAGCAGGAGCTGGGGCGGTATTTTTGATTACGGTAGAAATATTAACCCTTCCGTGCCCAATGTAGACGATCAGCTACTTACTGCTAAAAAATGTACAGGATTTTCCAATAAGAGGTGTTATTTTGAATAGCCCGCTATTTCGGTAAATGTTACTTTTGAAGCTGTTATTTTTTAATATTTGACAAGTAGAAACTACGCCATTAATAAAAATGGAACGATACACGCTTCAACAAAGCATTGAAATTATTAAAATTCACTTGAGTGAATCAAATGCAAATCATCTTGAGTGATGAGGCCCATTTCCACCTCGGTGGCTTTGTCGACAAGCAAAATTGTTGCATCTGGGGCTCGGAAAACCCAAAAGATATTATTGAAAAGCTTCTCAATCCTCAACGTGTGACTTTTTGGTGCAGTTTATGGTCCGGCGGAGTCATTATACCTTACTTTTTCGAAAATGAGGCTGGAGCAACAGTTTCGGTGAATGGATTGCGCTATCGAGAGATAATTAATGATTTTTCATGGCCGGAATTGGATAGTATTGATCTGAACTACATTTATTTTTAACAAGACGGCGCTACGTGCCACACAAGCAACGAAACCATCGATCTTTTACGATTGAATATCAAAATAACACCTCTTATTGGAAAACCCTGTATAAACTATTTGTGATAAATTCTAGTCTCTCGGCGAACACTATATTATATCAACTACATACCCGATTTTACTATTAAGTTTTATAAACGGCCATACATGAAACCCATCGCATTGTCACCAATTTGTTGAACAGTACTTAAAAACTTTTCTTCATCGTGAAAAAATTATTTTAATTATTTACATATAATTTAAAAATCCTTTACAAATCTACATAAACATAATAAACTTTAAAAATCCACAATCTACGTGATTAATAAGTTAAATTCTGCATTGCTTTCCATTAAAAGAGTACGAATTTAAATAATACGGAACTGTCAAAATTAATTGTTTTCAAGATTACGTTCAAACTACATCAAAAGTGCTCAATTTTGTTTTTTGCTAAGTGTAACAGTGTTAAATCACCCAGTTTTTTTTTTTTAAGTTTTAAATCCAATTCTATTTATATAAAAGTAAAACTATCAAATATTGAAAGTGAAAGATTTAGCAAAAACAGCACTGTCATCTCTCAAGCTGAATTACAATATATGAAGATCTATTATCTCGCCTACTCATAACTCGGAAGTGGTTCAGTGGATAAATCGGTCACGCTGAAAGTTATATCAACGGCGTACGTTCGAGCCCCAACCAAACCAACTAAAAATTTTATATTTTATTTTTATTTTATTTAATCTCTAACGCACGACTGTTAAGTTGCGGGGCGCGTTCAAGGCCCAGAGAATCCATCGAAAATTGAATAAATTAAAAATATTAAAAATCTTCTAACTATGCCTAACTGCTTAGCATGTCCCGAATCGACGGGAACTACATTTGTATGCCTAGTATGTAAAGGAGCATACCATCTTCTCTGCGGTGGAATCACAGAAACCGCTTATCGACGACTGACAATGGAACGGCGCACTCTAATTAAATGCAAGAAGTGCGCAACCGTAGCGGTTGGCACTTCTTCCCAGGCGCAGTCACCGGTTTACGATATCAGTTGTGATAAACCCATTGGATCGGAGAACAGCGAAATCCTGAAAAGTCAAAATGCAATCATCTTACAAAATAATAAAATACTGGATACAATAACCTTCATGAGCAAGCAGTATGAAGATATTCTCCTCCGCGTGCGGGAGTTAGAAGATAAAAATATGGTGTTAACAAAACAAAATTCCTCTTTAGAATCCCGAATTGACCTACTAGAAGGCCAGCTTGAAAATATCGAAAGGTCGGCAAGAGCCAATAATATAGAGGTGAGGGGAATACCCGAAATAAAGGGAGAAAGATTGAAAAATATATTCCACAATATATGCCAAACCATTCAATCAAAAGTAAATACTTCAAACATTGAAGCGTCCTACAGGACACAAAAACACAAAAATGGACCTATTGTTTTTAAACTGACCTCGAATCGCGATCGAGAACAATTACTATCGGATATAAAAGCCTTCCACAAACAAGCATCCAGTCCCGAGGAGAAGCTCAACACTCTGAACTTAGGGATTGCCGGACCAAGCTCACCAGTCTACGTTGCGGAACACCTGACATTTCGTGCTAACCACTTGTGGTACCTGGCCCGCAAAGCTACAAAGGAAAATTTTTTTAAGTATTCATGGATCAAATCAGGGCAGATCTACGTACGTAGAGATATCGGAACACCTGCAATTCGTGTTTCTAATACAGAGACACTGGCACTACTCTCACCAAAATCATCATAACTATAATTCTAAAATTATCATGTGTAAAACTTTTATTGTATCGTATTATTATTTTTTTATTGTACTTGTTTTGAGGTATCACATATATTGTACTAGTGTCAGAATCAAGAATCCGGTAAAAGATACTATTCCTATTTCTATTGCTTTGAAACATCAACATTATTTTCTAACATTGCCAACAGTAAAAACTCTACATACAACTTGTTTTCTAAATTGCTCGCCAAGTTTTGTTCAGCTTCTAGTCTTCATCCAAAGTTTAGCTACCAACACCCTACACCAATTTAAAAAATGGAAGATAATATAAATAATATTTTAGACAATTTGTCGCAGATTCCATGTATCGAAACAAGTAGTTCTGTAGAAGTTCAAAAAACCCTAAATAAATCCAACCTAAAAATATTTTCCATGAATATCAGAAGCATGAACAAAAATTTCAATGAACTAATGATACTACTTACAGAACTTGACTCAGACTTTGACTTGATTATTCTGAGCGAATGCTGGATCAGAGATAACTATATTCCTAAAAACATAAAAAAATATAATCAATACAGTACTCAGAATAACCAATTACAAAATGATGGCGTTATTATATACATAAAAAATCATATACAATACTCTATAAAGGAAATCACAATAACTCACTCAAATTGTCTTAAACTTGAAATAGAAAATAGCGTTACTGTTCTAACTATATACCGATCACCGAGCACTTCCAATATAACACCATTTTTAAACTCGCTTAATCAGTTTCTGGCATGTATTAGAGATCATGAAAATGTTCTAATTATTGGTGACCTAAATATTAATATTATAAATACAATGCATCCCCAAGCAAACGACTACATAAATTTATTAACTCTTCAAGGATTTATCCCAGCTATTACAGCCCCTACTCGTGTCTCAGAGTTATCCGCCAGTTGCATAGACCACGTCTTTGTCAAATGTAAGCTAAATATCAAATCTCTCATATATCAGTGCACTGTGACAGATCACTACGCTACTATCACCTCCATTTCTCATAAAATTCAAAAATTACCAGCATCCACTATACAACTAAAGAAAATTTCTTATGACACTCTGTTCAAACTGGTTTCCAATGAAAACTGGTCAAATTTCTACAAAATTAGCGATCCAAACTTAGCGTGTGAATCTCTCATCAACATCCTACATAAGCATCTGAAAAATGCCACATCCCACACACACAACAATCAAAGTAGTCGTACAATTAAACTAAAAACTTGGATAACTACTGGTATTTTACACTGTATCCGCAAACGTGATAAACTTCATAAATATTGTAAAAATAACCCCACTGATTACGAATCTCTCTTATTTTATAAAAGATACAGAAATGCCTGTAAAAAAATAACCTGTACGGCCAGAGAAGATTATTATAGGAAACAGATAGAGGAAGCTGCGAATGATAATAAAAAAATCTGGAACATTGTCAAAGAAATATGCTACACCGACAAAATTACCACACCCATAAATAAAATAACCATCACAAATAAAACACTAAATGCAACCGAAAATTCAGAAACAATCGCAAATCACTTCAACCAATTCTTCTCTACAATCGGATCGGATCTAGCAAATAATATTTTTAAAAAAAATAGCAAGTCTGAAAATAATCTTGCAAATACTATCTTTCTCGATAATCTGAATTATGACCCTTTCAAACTCACACTAACAACAGAACAAGAAATCACTGAAATCATCAATTCACTCAAAAATACACACTCCACGGGAGTTGACAATATATCCACTAAACTAATTAAACACCTTAAACCAATCATTGCTAAGCCCCTTGTATACATCACAAATCTAAGTTTTCGAACTGGCCTTTTCCCAAACACTCTAAAACATTCAACAATTATTCCTATCTTTAAATCAGGGGACAGATCAATCGTCAATAACTATAGACCAATATCTCTACTGAGTCCAATCTCTAAAATAATCGAAAAAACAGTAAAACAAAGGCTCTACAAGTTTCTCGAAGAAAATAAAATCCTGTCAAAAAACCAATACGGCTTCCGCAAAGGTCTTAGTGCATCAGATGCAATTGCAGCTTTTACTAAATTAATTTCTGATAACCTCGATAAAAGTCGCAAGCCCCTCGCTGTATTCTTGGATCTGGCTAAAGCCTTTGACACTGTATCTCACCGCATACTTTTGAAAAAACTCTCACAGATAGGAATAAAAGGTGTTCCTCTTAAATGGTTTGAGAGCTATCTAACAAATAGGTCCCAGTCAACTATTATTAACTCCGCTAAAGAGTATAGAAGTACAAGTTTGCCAATCACATATGGCGTGCCCCAAGGCAGTGTGTTGGGCCCACTTCTGTTTCTAATATACATTAACTCGTTATGCAATTTGGATACTGGTGGCACTATAATATCTTTTGCCGATGATACGGTTATCATATTTGCAGATGAAAATTTGAATTCAGCATTTGAAAAAGCAAATCATGGTATAAATGAAATAAAACACTGGTTAGATTCCAACCTCCTCACTCTAAATATTGAGAAAACTAAATACTTACTTTTTTCCATACGCAAACATAATCTCCCTCAAAACTATCATAAACTTACCATACATTCATGTTCACAGAACTTCAACATGGCTACATCACCTCACAAAAATTGTTCATGCGATAACCTTATAATATCAAACGAAATTAAGTACTTGGGGGTCATTATAGACAATCAACTGCGATGGGAGGCCCATATAAATTCTACAACAAAAAGGCTTCGCAAATTATGCTACATTTTCTACTCTCTCAGATCTATCCTTAACCTACAAACACTAAGATGTGTATACTTTGCACTTTTTCAATCAATTACTACATATGGTATAGTGGGATGGGGAGGTTGTGCAAAAACGATTCTTCATCCCATGGTTTTAATTCAAAAACTGTTACTAAGGATAATATTCAAATGTAAGCCAACAAACCCATCAGAACCACTTTTTAGAAAACTCAGAATATTAGATATTCGACAATTATATGTTAAGACCATTCTCATATACATACGGAAAAATGACTTGGTGAATAAAACACAACAAAAAATTAACACCCGTTACTCGTCACACCTAAAATGTAAAATTCCCCAAACGAAAACAGCTTTCGCCCAGCGGCAGTTTTCTTATATTGCTCCCAAAATATTCAACTCGCTGAGTATTGATATCAGAAAATCAAAAACTCACAATTTGTATGTCATAAGTGTTCAAAATTGGTTATTTATAAAGGGAAGGAACTTTTTCAAGGAATGCCTGCCATCATTAAATTAAGCTCATTTTCTTTATTAGTCATTTTTGTTTTTCATTCAATTCTGCAAAGAAAAAAGTTTAATAATTAATTAATTAATCTTTATTTTCATTATTTCAACTAGTTCATTTTCATAATTTCTACTTTATTTTCATTATTTTAACAAGTAAAGTAACCTATTTATTTGCTGATTGTGTTCATTTTATCTCATTAATATCAACAGTTTAAAATACGGTTTATGTACACTTGAGCAATCTACTGAACTGGGAACCAGTAAAAATGTTACCTATTATACACATACATTGTATGTAAGAAAAAAAATACTTAGATTAACAAGTTATCAAATATTACATTTATATAACTATATAAACCTATGTATATAAATTTCGACTACCATAATACGGGCATGTGTCTAGTGTGGTAGTCGAAAAGCATGTAAAAACTGTACACATTAATATTTCATGAATAAAGAAAAAAAAAAAAAAAAAAAAAAAAAAAAAAAATTAAAATTAATAAAATAATTAAAATAATTTTTTCACGATGAAGAAAAGTTTTTAAGTACTGTTCAACAAATTGGTGACAATGCGATGGGATATTCGTATTGACCTAATTATGTTTCAAAATGTTTTCCGCACTGTAATTTCACGTGTTGTGTAACACGTTTTACATTTTCCGTATTTTTTTCAATTTACATTTTAGTATAATCTACAAATTATAACACCATTTCAGATGTAGCTAAAAATTTTTGCATTTTTTAATACTTAAAATTTAGAATTTAAATCTAAAACGAACATACTTTGTTTTGAGTATATTTATATTACTTGCATATTACTTAGGGTGATAAAGTCCTCCACAGCCGGTGTGCCCACATGATGCCCGAACATGTGGTCATAGAATGCCCGCTGTATTCATTCATCGACGGGATCGATGGGGTCCACAGGGCGAAGCATGAGGCAGTGTCTCCCTGTGTCCCAAATCCACTATTTTATGAGTGTTTTGAAAATATTGATATTTGTAAGTTTTTTGTAGGAGAGTGGTAACCTGTTGTAATTTTTTATGTCGTTGTAAATGAAATTTCTCTGTCCAAATGTTGTTATCGTTTTTTCTTGTTAGATCTTTGGGGATCAATGGTGAGGCACGAAATGAAAGAAGGTTGTGAAGGTCACATGTGTTTTATTGGTGAGTCAGTAGCCGTGACAAGGAGATGATGAAGGACAGATGCAGAATACTCCGGTTGCTGCTGTGATGTGTTGGCAGGTCAAGCGCGGGTCAGTGAGTCGACGCCGGGCGCTGGTGACCGGGACTCGATGGAGGTCAGGCACTGGCGAAGAACGTAGGTCTTCAGGCACTCCAGTGCTGACGAGACGGCCGAAGGTGCGACGGACCTTGTAGGCGGTTGAACGGGAACGATGTAGACCAGTGAGGATGCTGCGTGTCCTCGTGGTGGTCATGGTAGCGTGGAAGAAGCGCTGGTCAGAGACGCTGGAACCAGGGCGCTTGTAATCCGTTTTAGCGCTGGCCATGGACACGGCCGAGGCGCTATGATGATGTCCCGATAAAGTCCATGATGATACGGGCGAAGCCGGGTACGTTGTCCTTCGCGCTAGTAAGATTAGCGCGGGTGATCACTCGTTGAACCTTGTAGACTGGCGGCAAAATTATGACTGACTGACTGGCTCGCTGCGTCGGGCTTATTTATACTACTCGGCCGACGGCGGCAGTAGGTAGATGGATGGCAACTAAATTCTAGGCACTCGCACAGACTGTGTGTTTCGGGAACCTTCGACATTGCGGCGATTAAGCATAGGCCGTAGACTCGAACCTTCTGGCGAGTTCTCGTAGTATCCCGGACTGAGTGCGCGTTAGTATTGTCGCGAGTATGCAAGTAGGTCTTGAAACAGGTAGGTTGCTTTGTTTTGATTTCGGCTGCAAATACGTACCTAAGTAGCAAGTACGTACCTAAGTAGATCGAGCGATTTATTATTAATTATTCAATGGATTAATATCGACGCTACAGACACCCCCTTCCCAGCAGCTTTGCTGAGGGCTGCGATAGAAGAAATAGCTCGGAGACGAATGTCTTTTAAACTGTGACACTTCATAAAAAAAAAATTTTGCAAAACACATGTTCACAACACAGGTTGAAGATTCACTCAGATAACCATGGTGGCACTATTATCCGCGCTTGTGCGGAGATGGTCTGGTGCATGCTGCTCCGTGCTGCCTTTACTGATCACCCATTTTGAGACGGGGTTACCGGTGAGTCGGGGTAACACGATCACGTCGGGCTGCAGATCACGTCGGGCTGCAGATCACGTCGGGCTGCAGATCACGTCGGGCTGCAGATCACGTCGGGCTGCAGATCACGTCGGGGTCACCACTTTGGGGATCAGGTGGTGAGGCACGAAATGAAAGAAGGTTGTGAAGGTCACATGTGTTTTATTGGTGAGTCAGTAGCCGTGACAAGGAGATGATGAAGGACAGATGTAGAATACTCCGGTTGCTGCTGTGATGTGTTGGCAGGTCAAGCGCGGGTCAGTGAGTCGACGCCGGGCGCTGGTGACCGGGACTCGATGGAGGTCAGGCACTGGCGAAGAACGTAGGTCTTCAGGCACTCCAGTGCTGACGAGACGGCCGAAGGTGCGACGGACCTTGTGGGCAGTTGAACGGGAACGGCGTGACCAGTGAGGATGCTGCGTGTCCTCGTGGTGGTCATGGTAGCGTTGAAGAAGCGCTGGTCAGAGACGCTGGAACCAGGGCGCTTGTAATCCGAGTAGCGCTGGCCGCGGACGTGGCCGAGGCGCTATGATGATGTCCCGATAGAGTCCATGATGATAGGGGCGAAGCCGGGTACGTGTCCCTCGCGCTAGTAAGAAGAACGCGGGTGATCACTCGTTGAACCTTGTAGACTGGCGGCAAAATTATGACTGACTGACTGGCTCGCTGCGTCGGGCTTATTTATACTACTCGGCCGACGGCGGCAGTAGGTAGATGGATGGCAACTAAATTCTAGGCACTCGCACAGACTGTGTGTTTCGGGAACCTTCGACATTGCGGCGATTAAGCATAGGCCGTAGACTCGAACCTTCTGGCGAGTTCTCGTAGTATCCCGGACTGAGTGCACGTTAGTATTGTCGCGAGTATGCAAGTAGGTCTTGAAACAGGTAGGTTGCTTTGTTTTGATTTCGGCTGCAAATACGTACCTAAGTAGCAAGTACGTACCTAAGTAGATCGAGCGATTTATTATTAATTATTCAATGGATTAATATCGACGCTACAGATCTATGTACCTTTGATTGAAGGATCTGGTGATTTTATTAGGTGTATTGGATAAAAGATCGAGTGTATTATTTTTGTTAACATAAATCATGGTTTTAGCATAGAGTTGTTTAAGTGACATGATGTTTAGATTATTGAAAATTTGGTGAGAGCAAGTTAAATGAATTGATCAATTGAAAATGCTTAATTGATTATTTTTCTTCCAAGCTTTATTGTCGATCTTTTTTCACAGATTCTTCAGGGCAAACAATCCATTCAATCGATTGAAAAAATTCTTAGACCATCGTTAGATTTTCTAACTGAGAGTTTATTAGTACCAATTCAATCCTAACAACTCTCCCATATCATCTCCTATTACATTAGGAGGGCTTCTTTTTATTTTATTGTCTCTTTTCAATTAGCCTGAGAGGCTGGCCATACTAAAGTTTTTATGACGGTATTAAACGGAATAAGCAATGATTCATTCGATTCACTAATTCAACAATTTCGTTGATTGGGTTTCTGTGTACTTACTTATCTGAAAAAGAAGATTAATGGAGGTCCACATTTAAATCAATTTGTTAATTTTATGAGCTATGGCTAAAATACAGAAGAAAGTTAATAAAAGTAGCCTTCACAAATAACAGTTTCAAACAGATTTGGAATTGTCAATTTTTATGACCAACCGTTTTTACTAGCCTACTTCGTCCATGATTTGGATCGATTCATATTGTTTTTCCGAGTATGTTTCTATAGGTTTCTTTTACTTATAAAATATGAAAATAGCAGTCGTTTTCTGTTATTTCCACCATTTTTTTTCTTTCCGTTAGTTCTTACTACCTTAGTACATACGAAATAAACAAAATGGCAATCTTGTTGAAAAAAATACAAAAAAAAACTGTTCATATTTTAGGAAGCTAGATCATCGTTAGATGGGGTCATTGAGTCATGTGTATAGTGTGTAATTAACACCGCTTAGCAAAATGAAGCCATGCCACAAAACTTAAGTATTGTGACATTAATAGCAGTTTTGAGAAAAAATAGTGAGACTCTAATTTATAGCATATTTCTTGTATTTTGAGAACGTGTGGAGATTGACACTTCTCTCTGTTGATATATTAAATTTTAATAACATTGCTTCTTAGAGTATATTACCAATATACTTTTCAAACAAAATCACATACAACAAGGACATTCACGGACATTACACAAAGAACGAGCAATGAAATTATACACAACAAGGACATTCTCGGACATAACACAAGAACGCACAATGAAATTTTGTACAGCAAGGATCCTCACAGACATAACACGAGAACGTGTAATGAAATAACATATTACAACAAGGACAATCACGGACATACATAACACAAGAAGTGCAATGAAATTATATACAACAAGGACACTCACGGACATACATAACACAAGAAGTGCAATGAAATTATATACAACAAGGACACTCACGGACATACATAACACAAGAAGTGCAATGAAATTATATACAACAAGGACACTCACGGACATACATAACACAAGAAGTGCAATGAAATTATATACAACAAGGACACTCACGGACATACATAACACAAGAAGTGCAATGAAATTATATACAACAAGGACACTCACGGACATACATAACACAAGAAGTGCAATGAAATTATATACAACAAGGACACTCACGGACATAACACAAGAGCATGTAATGACATTTGGGTACTAAAAAGAGCAAAGCCAATACACAAAACAGTTTACTATAAAAAAATGCAATATTATAATGCGCTGCCGGAGACTATAAAGTCTGAACAACTTGATAGATTCTCACGCTGAATTGTAGGAGCCATATTAATCAAAAGAAAAAGTAATAAATAATAAAAATGTAATTATGTTTGTATTACATTATTGTTATTATGGTAATGAGATTATTATTTTTTTTCATATCCATGTTAAAGCCTGATGGGCGTCTAAACACATTATAAACAACACTTATTTCGGAACACTTAACCTTAACTGGTTGGCTGGTACAAATAATTGTCGCCAGGCAATAAACCCGCCTACAAATAAATATTTTGTATAAAATTTTTAAAAATATGCTAAGAAGAGTACGTAAAGAAAAATTAACTACTTTTATTAACTCACTTTTTTTCACTAAGGGTCGTATTTATAATCTTACTCAGGAGCTGTTTATAATAATAATAATATTTTGATGATTTGTATAGCGCCGTTTTTGTGCAAAATCACCTCAAGGGCACTGTACAAATATAAAATACATTTCTACAATGATCTATGTTATTACTAACTATTTATGGAGATAATATACAGTACAATACTTACCTGGTAGGCCACTTGAGATTAACACTTAATTAACATTAACTAATTGTTTATTAGTGAAATTTATATACAGGATTTAGGACATAATTGGATATAACTTGAGTTTCTCTCAAGAAAGCTTAAAAAGTTAAGTTTTTAGTTTAGACCTGAATTCTGTTGGACTTGTTATGGATGTTAGTTCCGGAGGGAGTTTATTCCAGTCCTTCGGCCCAGATACTCCGAAAGCGCTATCACCAAACTTAGTATTTTGCTTGAGCTTAGGTTCCATCATTTGCCTACAGCCGATGATGTTGCTTATCAATTAATCAAAAATACTAATTTCGGTTGTCTGTGCGTCCTGCGTAACTCTGGTTGAATAAACTCAAATTTACTTTTCATTTAAGTGTCAGTAGTTTTAAAATTGAAATTGAATATTTGAAAAATTGATAAAGCACCTACCTAGTATATTATTTTAACAGAAATTATGTTAAGGCGATGCCATACGTAGTAAAGCAAAATCATGGGTTTTTGGTTTGAAAATTTGGTCGCCTAGAAATGTTTCAGATGCTTTAATTAAATACTGCGAGTAGAATATATCTTGGCTTTTGATATAATAAACTATTTTTTAGATTAGTCATTTTATAAGCCCAGAAAAAAATAATGTGTAAGGCCTGTGAAAACTTCTTTAAAGTTCAAAATTTCCTATTTACGATCCCATTTTCGGTTGTGATTTTATTGTATAGTGTGGCAAAGTTATTTATAAAATGATCGAAAAAAAAATATTTATGCTTGAACATCCACAAAATAAAATAAAATGCACTTTTTGGCCATGTTTTTTTCTTGCATAAATCAAAAAAGGCGGATGGTGTTAAGCGGGAATTTAAACCTTATCGCAATCTACGTAAGGGTTGTTATTGATAGCGGCTAAATTTAAAATATTACTCGACGTAGTGCATCGCCTTAATTGTTATTTTCAAAGTTGAAACTATTTTTTCTTAATTGATTTTCTTAATAAGTTAAATAATAAATGATTGTCAAGAGGCTTTACAAATTCAAGCAATTACAAATTCGTATAAAGGAAATGAATAAGACGTTGCTATTGAAGAGCAGGAAACAAGGACTTTTGGGGATTTATTATTTTGATGGTTTATAGTTAATAGTTTGCTCCGGCCTGCGGTGTCCTAGTTAGGGTATAAGTACTTTAAGAACTTTTTAACGAGAGCGCATTTAAAATCATAATTTATGTGCCATCATGGTGGGTCATTAAAACTTTGGGCACAGCTTTGCTGAGCTATACTGTAGTACAGGGGTTCCAAACCCCATGCCCGCGGGCACCATGGAGCCGTATGCCGATTCGTATGTGCCCGCCACTATTCGACAGTGAAAGAATTTTTTCATAAACATTAATTAAAAATGTTAATTAATTTAATTTATTTGTTACAGTTTTAATTTTTTTGAGTACCTAGGTTTAATAAAAACGTTTGTATATTTGCGATATCTTATGTATGATTGGTTTCTTTGTTGACAGTACTTGTCGCAACTTGTCTAGCGGCGAGCCACCAGACAGCACTCTTCACGCAAGCCTGGAACGGGGAGTTCTATTTGCACATCACTTCTTGTACACGCAGAAAACCCGAAGTTAACGAACGCCAAGAACTGAACCAATGAAAGCGAAGACGCTAAAACACATTGCACATGACTCTAACAGCTCTGTCTGTCAGTGAAATCAAAAAGCATGGCCCCGACAGCCAAACTGACAGTAGTCACGTGCTCGTACCGTCCCGATTGCTTCGCCGATCATCGGCTCACTTCGGATTTTTAGCGTGTACAAGGAGTGATGTGCAAATAGTATTCCCCGCCTGGAACCGCGTTGTTGTCATTGTGATTGCGATTGCTGCCCCGTTCGGGTCACGACAGTTAGCTAAGAGACATCTTCGTCTAACGAAACGCGAATTAGGAGTTTTGATATTCCTTCGAAAAATTTTTAACGGGGTAAAAGCGAGGTTCATAATCTATTATAATTATTATATTAATAAGCGATAATCAATTGTGGGGATAGTTATAGTCCTTGTTTTATTACATTTATACATATAATGTATAAAAGACGTGCGCAATAACATTGGTATTATATTATAGTTCAATTACTATTATTTTATAGTCCTAAAATGAGTGGACCGAGTAAAAGACAACAAACCTTTAATACTGACTGGGAGGACTCATATTCCTTCGTTAATTTGAAAAATAAATGCTTTTGTTTGTTGTGTGGTAGTAGTATTGCAGTACCGAAAAAACATAATGTTGAACGTCACTTTCAGACAATTCATGCCACTTTTGATGTGAATTATCCAATTAAATCCACTTTAATGAAGTAAGAAAGAAAAAAATATGTCAACTAAAATCAACTCTAACTGCACAACAGACTGTTTTCACTAACATGTGGTAAATTCTAGAAAGGCCAACATAGCTTCTTTCAAAATTTCTCACTTGCTCGCAAAAAAGAAGATACCTTTGATTGATGGTGAGTTGTTTAAAGAAGTATTTTTGACTGGTGCCAATTGTTTGTTTGATGGATTTTCTAACAAACGTGAGATTGTTTCAGTAATACAAGACTTAAAGTTGCCAAAAAACACCGTTATAAGAAGAATAAATACAATTTCAACAGACATACAAACTCAGTTAAAGACTGACTTGGAAATATGTGACTGGTTCTCGCTACAATTTGACGAGTCAACAGATATATCAGTCACCGCACAGTTAGCAGTTATGGTGAGATTCGAATTTAGTAACTTCACAGTAAAAGAAGACATTTTGCAAATATTACCTATGAAAGGACAGACAAGGGATGAGGATATTTATAATACATTCAGAACATACGCCAAGTCAATAAATATGCCTATGCACAAGCTGTCTGCGTAACCACCGATGGGGCATCAGCAATGATAGGTAAAAAATAAAGGATTTATTGCACTTTGCAAGAAGGATGAATCATTTTCAAACATTATGTTCTACCACTGTATTATCCATCAGAAAGTTCTGTGTTGTAAAATATTGCCATTTGAACAAGTTATGAAAATAGTTACAAACATAATCAATTCTATTCGAGCAGCCCCTTTGCAACACCGACTTTTCAAGGCCCTCTAGGAAGATACTGAAGATAAAGAAAATGATCATATTCTGCATACTGAAATACTTTGGCTCAGTAAAGGAAAGGTTCTAACAAGATTTGTGAGTTTAATTGAAGAAATATAAACATTTATAAACGATAAAAAGGAAAATTATAATGAACTGACTCCCGCTGGCTGATTGATTTGGGATTTATCACAGACATTCATTAAATTTGGAGTTGCAGGGGAAAGACAAAAACAAAGCTGAAATGATAAGCTCTGTAAAGTAATTTAAAGCTAAATTGGATTTGTTGATATCACATCTGCAATTCTCTCGTGCATTTCCCACGTATGAAGAAAATGCAAGGTAACAATGAATTAAACTGGTCATTATTTATAAAGCATCTTCAAGTATTAAAAAAACAGTTTGTAGAGATATTTTTGCAGTTTACACATATCGAGCCAATTGTTTCCTTCTGTATCTAAACCTTTTACTTGCCTAATAAATGTAATGGAAATGGCCGCATGTATTGCAGATTTTGTTCAAGGTTAGACAGAAAAACTAGTTTTAGAAACTTTGGACCTTAAGAATGATATTTTGCTAAACTCTTTAATATCAGAGGACTTTTAGAATACAGTGGACAGAAAAAAGTGCCCATTTTTGAAAAAAGCTGCTTATAAGATTGAATCATATTTCGGTTCTACATATTTATGCTAATCATTGTTTTCAAACATGAACTTAATAAAATCAAGATATAGATCTCGACTCGACGAGCATCTTTATGATTGTTTGCTAACAGGATTATTGCCATACTCTCCTAATTATGAGGCACTGGCCAATGATATGCAATGCCAAAGATCACATTAACATATTGATATTTTATTTTTTTATAAAATGTTTTCTTTGTATTTGTGTTTACTTTGTTTACGTTTTGTAAATACATTTCTCTTTGTGTATGCAATTTGAATAATAATTTTACGATTTTGAAACATTTTTGTTTATTATTTATTAATAAATTATGAATATAAGAAAATAAATTACGGGAAAATGAGAAGTTATGGAAGGCGTTTGTCGAATAAAAATAAGTGGTGCCCGCCACCCTACCGATATTTTAGAATGTGCTCTATAGCACAAAAAAGTTGGGAACCCCTGCTGTAGTAGGTATATTATTTCCAAACATCATTGAATGCACACTGCCGAATGAAGACTAGGTCTTTAGCTTATTTTTAAGTGAATTAATGGTGTTGTTAGGTTGTCTATGAGTTATGACTTGATGTTGGTTACTCATTAATGTATTATACTTTAGTCAATGGTGTTACTATTATATATGCCAAGCCCATAGACAAACTTGGTCATAAAAATAACAATTAGTTATAATTAATGTTATAATTCTTAGATATAAATCTCAGTAGTTGTTGCTAGTTATAAATCTTAGTTGTATGTGGATAGTTATAATTCTTAGTTGTAAATAACTAGTTATAAATTTAAGTTGTTAACTTTTAAATGCAAGTCACCAGTTAACTAGATAAATACGTCTTAATATTTCTATTTTTGAAACTGAAAATTCATGGTGAAATTCCATTATAATATATGATAATAAAACCAATATGAAACTTTTTTCCACTTTAATTTTATTGTCCGTAACCGGTTTCAGCTGGTTAAAGCCATCTTCAGACTGGTCCACCATGTTATGATGGTATTCTAAATTTTAACACCCAAAAATAAAAACAAAAAATTATATGTATACTCCTGTCCTCTCCTGTGCAAAACGATATTACGTTTAGTTAATTGAAATGCTTTTGTCATTGTAGAGTATAGCCATGAGGGATAAAAACTGTATTAGTTGAAGGTTTGTTTGATTCATGTGCTGTGGAAATTATGTGAAAATCATCAGGAGACTAAGGGTAAACGCTGACATATTCAGAAAAAAAACAGTGAAGGTGAAATAAATATATGTGTTTATTGAAAAGTATTTAAAAAAGAAATTGTTTCATAAAAAAATACGCAATGGAAAAAACCACAAGAAGAAGTAGGTACATAAAATATCAATTTCACACAAATTTTTCTGAAAAAAACGTGAAAAATCGTTCCTCGAGTCGCTATCTTTGTGGCAGTATTTTTCAGCAATTATAACACCATCTAAATTTAAATATTAGCTTACCTTGTAAAAAACCAGAAGTATGATTGCAACCACCAAATAATAAAAGTGCCGAATTCACGGAAACGATGAGAAAAATCCACCCAGTACCAGAGAGACATTCTGCAAATACCTCAAAATATGAATCAGCACTATTTTTGTAAATAAAACCATTGAATTCTACCTCCCAATACCATGTAACTTTATCTGTTTTCACAAAAGAAGTAAATTTGACTAGCTGATCCCTCTGGTTCTAAATAAATCATTGCACGGACACAATAATACGTCTTAAGCAATTAAATGATACTTTTACATACCAACTAACTAACCATGACGCCACAGGCAGAGAGGATAGAAAGGCGCACAACATTTTTACACCCTCCTTACTTTATGCACATCAATACATAACATTCGGTTGTTCTCTGAACAATACCTGAATTATCTCCACAAGACCCTAATTTCAACTTTCCATTTCACCCCTACATCCTATCATCCTATTTCTTCATCTTCATTACATTCCCAAACAAACAAAAGAAAATTTTACCCAGAAACAACGTAACTTTCCATATTCCCTTTCAAAGAAAAAAACTTAAACTTCTCCCTACTTCTTGATCGAATGATTACCCACTGTAATAGCAATATACTGGACACATTTAGCGGTAGCCGCCAGAACTTTGCAAAATTTATTAAATATTTTGTTATAATTTGACTACACTCGACATAAACTTTAATGTCTTTTATTTTTGTTGCTGTTGTGGTTATTGATGTTGTTCCTGTTGTTTTAGCTGTTGTTATTGTTGTTGTTATGGTTTTGGTTGTTGTTGCTGTTTTACATACTTGTATACATGGTTTTACACCGTTGTTGGACAGTTGATATTAATTTACCATTCACTATTTCTTTTTAATTTTCATGTAAATATTAAAAAAGTGTAGTACAAATAGTATGTTATTTTTATCAATTGGCATGCCATAATAGCTCTTCTTCTTTCGGGACTTGTGCAATATCAGATTAAAATATTACTCATCTAAACGTTTCTCGTCTTTCTGGGACATATCCAAATTTCATTAATTTTCCATTATTTATCACATCATATATACACTCCTTCCTCTTTCATATGATAATCCTGCTCACCAAGATTACTATTGCTTTCACAGTACAGTCGTACATAACTTTATCATACTTGTGAACTCATTTCTGCTGCGCTGCTTCAGCCTACGTGACTGTTTGTCTTTCCAAAAGCAAATCCCTCCCTGTCCTACTTCATTCCGCTGGTCTCAAGTAGGGTTTGACAGCTTGTGTAAAAAATAATGGCTTCGAGTGTTATATTGACACGCGATTCCGACATATTGGAACGATTTACGGAATAAGAGCTGATTATCGGATCATGTGCCAACATGCGTAACAATATAAATATACAGGAGAATACACACAAATAGGTGGTATTGCATTATACAGAAGAGTAAATGATACTCAATATTTAAAAATCAAGTTTCACTGTGTTCGTAGACGCTAATCTCCGAAACCAAGCAACCGATTTCAATGAAATTTTGTGAATGTTTAAGGCTGGTTGCAGCTTGAAATAGGTTTATGATTATGGTTTGATACGATAGGTGGCGCTGTTATTGAGATCTTAAAATAAATTAAAAAATTCAACGAAATATCAAAACTCGGGAATAGTCTGCGGTAGAACAACGTCTGCCCGGGCCCAATAGTATATTATATAGTTGATTATGGTTTGTGGCGGACCGGATTTGATTTGAATGCAAATCTACAGTTTTATTGCGAGGTTATCGAAAAATTGCACATTCGACCTTTAAAACAAGAGAAAGCTCACTTTTTACATGAGATTTGGAAAAATAACCCCATTTACCCCCTAAAGCAGTATTTTGGTGCTACTCGATGAATTTTTGAACATTTTACATCCAAAATAAAACGAAAATTAATGTAACATCTGATTTAGAAAAACTCTTCATAAAGTCCTCGCACCGCCTGGGAGATCAACTGTATATTATCTATATATATACATACCTATAACTAGTATAGAATATATAACTATAACTATATGTATATAATAGCGTTGATAATATTATGTTAAATTTTATTTTTTATCTTCCAAAAGGCTATTTTATACTTAAGAGAGATAAGGATTTAAATTCACTTTTTATTTAAAGTTTAAAAATGTTATTTATGTTCCTAATAATTTGATTTTCATTGTTGTTATTATTTAAATTTACAAATCTTTTGCGCGGTTTTATTTCAATTAGTGTATAATAATGACTAGCCATTTAATAAATAAAGATTTTATTTTTAAAATTGGAAATTCATATATCACACAGCATATATTCTGGTCTAGTAATGTGTAATTTCTATCACCTAAGAAATTCTAAAAATGTAGTACTATAGGATTCATATGTCTTATACTGATTTATAAATGTCGAAATTCTAACTATACAATTGAAAATGTTCTCCAAAATGCCCTGGAAAGAATCTCAGACTTGTGATGTCCCGAAAGAAACCATTCATCTGTTCTGAATGCAATTATTAATGTTATCCAAATTGACCCTGGTGATAAATTACATCTTTGCGATTCTTTCAAGGATAATGAAACCATCCTGTCACTTTGAATGCAATCAACAATGTTCTCAAAATTTGTTTTGACAGCATCGCCATTCCATTGTAAAAATATTATTTTTTTTTTTTTTTTTTTTTTTTTATTAATATCAATAGCAAAATTTGTACAATATGTAGGTTTAAAGTATAATATAAGTATATTTTTTGTATTTTTTTCACAGTCCTCCTCACTAGGGTTTCCTGTTCTGAGGCGGCCTGTAGTTTTTCTTAAATTTTTGTATTTAGTTTTGAATTGTCTTTACATTGTCTTCATAATGTTTGTAAGTTGATTATTACTTTGATCTCTAAGCCATGTTTTGACTTTTGTTTTAAATATATTCATTTCGTTTATTTTTTTGGTTTCATTTGGTAGAGCATTGAACAATTTTATAGCATGGAATTTATTATTTCTCTTTCCAAAGGATGTGTTCAAACTGGGAGTAATCAGGATATTTTCGCTTTTTGCCCTGGTTGTGTATTTATGTTGGGCAGTGGAGTATTCGGATATGTTTTTTTTCAGTTTAAATAAAATATTTTTTGAATATAGTTTCTGTACATTGTAAACATTGAAGTTTTTGAATATTTCTTCTGTCGGAGTTCTAAGCGGAACTTTCAGTATAGTCTTTAATACTCCTTTTTGTGCTATATTGAGCCGCTCTGTGTGAGTGCTCAAGGCAGACCCCCATCCAGTTATTCCGTACTCTATTTGTGATTGACACAAAGCATAGTATACTTTTTTAATATCGTTTATATTGAGGATATTGCGAATGTTTCTAAAGAAGTATATGTACCTGGTTAGTTTTTTTGTAATTACATCTATATGTGAGTTCCAACGGAGATTATCATCAATTTCAATTCCAAGATATTTGATGCTTTTGGAGTGTGCTATAGTGGGACATGGGCATGATAAGGATTGATTTTTTTGATAAATTCCTTGGCATGAATGTAATTTGAGATTAAGGTCCTCTGACGGCTGCCCTCTGGCTGTTTTAGAAAATGTCAGATATTTTGTTTTATTGACATTAAGCGTCAGGGAGTTTCTTTTAAGCCAGTTTTGCAGGAGACCAAGTCCGTGTTCAGCTTCTTTGTAGGTATTTATCCAATCTTTTTCTTTAAATAAAATTACTGTGTCATCAGCAAAACTAATGATTTTTCCTCTTGTTTCTAGGTTACAGATATCATTAATGTATATTAAAAATAATATCGGACCTAGTACGCTTCCTTGTGGTACTCCATGGTTGATTAGGAGAGGTTTGCTTTTTCTCTTATTAATTTGGACGCTCTGTGTACGCTCCGTCATATAGCTTTTTAGTAAGTTTAGTGTTGTACATGACATACCAATTTTTGAAAGTTTTGAAAAAAGTATTTTGTGATCTATTGTGTCAAAAGCCTTTTGTAAGTCTATGAAGATTGCCAAAGTTTTTTCTCCACTGTCTAAACTTTTAGTGATCATATCGGTAATTTTTTCTATGGCGTCACTAGTACTTAAGTTCTCCCTAAATCCATACTGAGTTTTTGATAATTTTTTATTGTCTTCTAAGTAGGTTAAGAGTTGTTTTTTTAGTATTCTTTCCAATATTTTTGAAAATGTATTTAGTAGGCTTATTGGTCGGTAATTGTTTATGTCATTTTTACATCCTTGTTTAAATATTGGAATAACAATCGCTTTTTTGAGGGCTGTAGGGAATATGCTATTCGTTATAGACATGTTGACTAAGTATGTAAGTGGTTCGATAAGTTCTTTACAGAGATATTTTATTGCGTTGGTTGAGATTGTGTCCTCCCCTGAAGAAATATTTGATTTTAAAGAAGAAATTGTGTTTTTGATATCGTCAGCTGTAATTTGTTTAAAATTGAGCTGATTTCCTTGCTCAGGTGGTTCGTTTATTTGTACATCTTTATTACATTTTGTAACTTGCTTTGCTAGATTTGATCCTATATTTATGAAAAAATTATTGACGTATTCAAGTATTTGGTCAGGATTATCAGCGTATGTCCTGGGAACATTGTTTATATTCAGCACGTCAATTGATGTAACGTTGGCAGATTTAGAACTGGTTATTTCATTTATTATTTGCCACATTTTCCTGGGATTTTGTTTACAATCTGCAATTTTTTTCTTATAGTAGGTTTCTTTTGTACACATAATAACTTTTTTGCAAATGTTTCTGTATCTTTTGTAGTATCTTAACATGTGTATATCGTATGGAATTTTTTTAAGTTTCTTGTGTAACTCGTCTCTTTTTCTTATGCAGTTTATAACATTCTGTGTAATCCATGGTTTAATATGTACATTTTTGTGTGAGATTTTCTTATTAATTTTTGTGGTATTAGCTAGTATGTTATTCTGAAGAAGTTCTATGAAATAATTCCATGCATCATTTGTATTGTTCATACTTTGCAGTTTTTTCCAATCGGTACATTGTAGATTATGTTTAATGATGTTCCAGTTGATTTCTGTTTTTTCTGTTGTTAATGGTTTTTTCTTCATTTTATTTGACTTGTTTATTTTTATTGAAAGCATAGTTGTATAATGATCGGTTATAGTTGAATTAAATACAACAGTTTGAGTAATGTCTTTTGTTTTACTCATTATATGGTCTATGCAACTTTCACTGTTGTCCACTTTTCGAGTAGGAACATTTATTAAGCTTTCCAGTCCATGGGATGCTAGCATCTGCAGATATTGAATTCGCTTAGGGTGTCCATTTTCTAAAATATTTATATTTACATCTCCAATAATAAATATGTTTTTCGTTTCTTTAAGAAGGCAGAGTTCCTTGTCTACGGATTTAAGGAATGGGTCGATGTTTCTTGTTGAGGGCGATCGATAGATTGCTAATATAGCTTTTTCTTTACTGATTTTAATTTTTAAACAATTGGCATTTGTGATAATAATTTCTTCAACTTCGGCTTTTATTTCGTTTTTAATGTATATAATTACACCATCGTTTTGTTTTTTGTTATTCAAACTTGAGTAGGTTGTATATCCAGCAATTTCCAATTTCATGTATTTATGATTTATCCAACATTCAGTAAGTATTATTATTTGAAAATTAACTTTTAAATATTTCAATAAAATTTGAAATTCATCAAAATTTTTTCTTATGCTTCTTATGTTTTTGTGTAGTATATTGAAAGAGTTGTTATTTAAATTCAATAGATCATTTGGTTCCGAGGTTAATATAATGTCAGCCATTTTTATATTTTTTTCGTAATCGTTTTTGTGCCCTTTTGTTATACAATATTTTTTATATCATCTACATGTTTTATATAAATTATTTTTTCGGTTGGCATTCTTCGCGTCATTATTTTTCCATCTTTGAACCAAACGTAGGAGTACATTTTTTCATTGGCAGATTTTTTCGTTTTCCAGAGTAGTTCCCTTTGATATGGGCTCAATTCCTCTGCAATATAGATTGGTTCGGTGGAGATATCTTTTATAGCTGCATAATTAATATTTTTCCTTTTAGAAAGAAGATTGTCTCTTGTCTTTTTTTCCGCAAATTCCACTAGCAGTTTCGGTGGCGCATTGTTCCTTCTATCATGTGTCCTTTTTATATCAATTATATCATTGTGCTGGATTTCCATTCCTGCCGCCGCCGCAACTCTTTTTACTATCTCCATCTGCTGCTCTCCATTTTTTTGGGGAATGCCCGCTATTTCTAAGAAATTAGACCGAGATTTGTATTCGAGGTCTGAAATTTTTATTTCAAGTTGTTTAATAATGATATTCTTTTCCTGGTGTTCCTTTTTTATGTTTTCAAAATCATTTTCAATTTTTTTATTTTGTAGAATTGTTATTTCTAGTTTTTTTATAAGTTCATCGTACTGACTACTCATAAAATCAATGCTTTTTTGAGTGTCCTGGGTTTGTTTTTCAATTTTTGATATAATTTCTTTTTTCATGGATTCAAATTTTTTTTCAATAATCTGTATAATTTTATCAATGTTAAATTTTTCTTCGGTTTCCGTTATAACTCCCTTTCCTCTTGTATTTGCCATTTTCTATTTTTTTTTTTTTTTTTTTTTTTTTTTTGGTTTATTAATTATATTTTTATTAATGTTGGAGCAAAAATGCCCCTAAGTATGTATTAATTTATGTAAATTGTCTATGGCGAAATAGTTTTGTATTGTCTATGGTTATTGTATGTTTTCACCAAAGTTGATTTTGGGTTACAATGACAATACTCTTTTTGCACTTCAATTTACAAATGTTTAATTTCACTGCCACCGTCACAAATACTGCCACTTTGTCTAGCGTATCACTATATATTGTTTTTTTTAAGCGGGTTATGTTATTAGGTTGTTTTATTGACACTATATTGATATTATTTACGGAGCTGTCAAAAACGGCTATTGAGTCAAATCATAGACAATTATTGATGTATGGATTATGTACCTACTAAATACACAATTTGGCTGTCCTGAAACGGGAATCCTTCCCAGTTGGACAGACAAAGGTTCATATTGTTTTGTATTGTTTGTAATTTATATTTATAAATAAATAAATAAAATAAATAAATGTAGTCCTCCATCACAACACAAGCAACATTTTTCGCTTACTGTGGTGGTAGTAAGAGATTTTCAAATATTGTCAGGTTATTTTTAACCCGGGAATGTTTGTCTTTCTTTTTAAAAAAAAAATATGTACATATATATAGTCAATTGCCTCCGTAGTTATGCGTGCTCTATGCGCTAAGCTCAATGGTTCTTGATCTGCGATCATTGACGGCTACACCAAAACTAAACACATAAAACCGTATTTGAGTAGTGTTTCATAACAGAAAAAAACATTAAAGTGTTAATTAATTCTTTTGCTGGAGTTTTTATGGGTACTTTCCTGATAATTTTTATTATTTATTTGTATTTTAACGAGCTGCCTCATGTGGGTGTTTGAGACAGATTCTCAACCAATAATCCCATATTCTATACGTGATCGGCGTAATAAGAGCATAGCATACTTTATACAGATCATTTTTGCGTAGAATATTGCGTATGATTCTAAAAAAGTATACGAGCTTTGTGAGTTTCCTTTAAAAACTGTTTACGTGGGAGTCCCATCGAAGATTTACGTCGATTTCAATGCAAAGATATTTTATGCTATATTATGTGTTAGAGTGGAGCAGTGGCATGATTGCGTTAAGTTTTTCCCCTGACAGTCGTGTAATAAATGTAAATGATCAATATTACAATGAAGTAGACAATAATTTTCTCAGAAATAGTGATTGGTCATCTGTCCTTAACCCCTCAGGCCTCTGGCATATTCTGTCAGAATTTATGTGTAGTTTCGATTTGCAATAAAAATCCAAATAAATATAATATTTCTGGTGATGAAATACGCATTGAAATACTTTCAAGTTTCATTATTAGAAAAAAACATATGTATTTTATAAATCTTAAAATTTTGAAAATGGCTCACTTTAAATTAAAATTATTGATAACGAAAATAAAAACAAGCACATTTTATTAAACAAATATATTATAAGCATTAACGTTTCGCTGTTTACGAAAATTCACAAAGTTTCAGATTTATTTTTCAAATTGCGGTCGGTACGTTTGGTTTCAAGTAGGTGCACATTTTAAATCTTCTGTGTTTTACTTCTAGATTTGAATAGAAAGTCTGATGTTTTCTCTTTAGGTAAATTTGCTCACTAGGACAGGAGACACAAAGATTTTTATGAGACCATATGAACTGTTCCCAAATTAGCCTGAAAAGGAATGCACAAAAGTGGACAACGGTTCTGCAAACATTCTTTGTACTGTAATTACAAAAAGTAATGATTCAGAATCTATTCTTAATTAATTGTCACCTTTTGCGTCTTATTTCAATGCCATGTACCACCAAATAAATAGTAACATCGAGACTGGGGAGGATTTTAGCAAAACTATAACATTCTACTAGTTCCGCAAAGGGTTCCACTACCTTTCTGGAACATCCAAAGGGCGTTCCCGAAGACTCGAAGAACCAAGGCAATTTCTGCTGGGAACGTTTTTATAGCCATCACGAGTTTCCACAGACATTAATGATAAACTGTTTGGGGCCATTTTAGGTTTTTATACGGAAATCATATCATTCAAGACTTTCAAGGGATTAAGCTGAGGATTATGACTTGTGTAAAGTGTATGTTCAAGGGAAAAATAATTAATCCAAACAACCTTTATAAGGATATTGATTGAATATGATTATTATAACAGAGGTGTGCTATGACGCTGGAATTGCGTCACCGTAATTTGGGGCAGAGAAAGGCGTTATCCTTTATATGTTTCAGGAGACTTGTAATTTGAAATGGAGATTGCGCTACCCCAACCAACACATAAAATAATCGCCAGATTTCTGCACTTACCAGGTTGGTGATTATTTGATTTTATGTCCAGTGGAGCCCTCACTTGGGAAGAACGATAAATTAATCACAGGCCACCTTTTTCACATGAACTAATGTATACAATCGGCGAGCATGTGCTACGACTAATGATATTAAGTGCGGCCTATTTCATATTCAAAATCAAGCGCGGAGTTTGAATTCTTGCTCTATGGTTGGTGGGAGCAGAACAAAGCTGATAATGCGAGAAAAATGACAAACCCTTATAATGAAACAAAGGCGATACATTTATTCATCTGCCTACTCGTTTCATGTCGATACTGTGAAATGTCGATGTTTTTAAAAAAAAATTATTGACGTACAAAATTGTGACTTTCTTTTTTTAGTATTCCACTATTATTTGCATAACTTTGTTTTCGAGTTAGGTGATTAATAAAATTAAATTCAATAGAGTCTTGCAGTTGAATGATCATAGATGTTTCCAGAGGCGGTTCCTCGGTATGTGCATTTGTGTATTGCACTGCTTGTCTTCAATCTTCACATAATTTACAACGACATCTGTGCGCCAGTCATCAATAAACGAAAGTACGCTCCAGACATAATTTCCGCGAGGACTTTATTTGAGCAATCTTCTAGTAAAAGACTCCCGCGCAATCGAGTCGTGCACATCTTGTTGTGCACAGAACTTTGTTTTACAGTACTACATCGGGCGGTATTGAGACAGCTTGGTCCACCGAAAGAGTGACATGTCTTCCTGTTAGGCTTATTCGTGTAACTTTTGATTGCCATTTGCCATTGCAGTTTTTTATGTTTCTTCTGAAATAATTGCGGACTGAGGATAGGCATATTATCGATTTTAATGTTATGTGACAGCTGTATATTAGCGATGGGTCATGATTCATTCTATTCAGAGCGGGAGCCACGGCGCCAACTCAATATTTTCGTACGGCTCAGAGTCAGCTCACTTAAACGATGGCTAAATTGAACGGGAGCCGTAAGCTCAGAGCGTATGAGCAATGTGAATACTATTCTTGCACGATAGACTTGCCCGGTACAGCTCCCCCGGTACGGCTCCCCGCTACCTCCCCCCTGATACCGCTCCCCCGATATACGGTTCAAAGCGTATGAATAATCGTACGGCTCTTGGTACCGGAGCGCTGCCTTGTACCAGTGGAAAATAAGATGCTATGTAATTAGTATTTAAAGGTAGACATGTTCAAGTCTAGATGTTTGACGCCATTCTCGTTACTGATTATTTATTTATTTAACGCCCAGAGGGCTTTTACATGTGGGTGGTACAAATTTAATGACAGTTTTGAAACATAAGAAAAGAAAGAAATAATAAAAATAAAATTACATAAGTATATGCGAGAAACAAAATTAAAAATAACAAGAACATAAATTAAAAAATACAGCGATTTGACTGGTTTACAAAAATATAACTTCCATTTAGGAATAGTATTGAAATAGGTCTTTTACGTAATCCACAAAATTCTCAAAGTTAATTTTAAATATATCGACATCACCTAAGTATTGGTTTCCCATAGTGTGAAAGCGTTGTATTGGGGAGTTCGCAATGTAATTGCGCTTATGTGTGTTGCAGTGGAATAGTGTATTTTGTCGTGTTGTTATTGTAGGTATTCGTAAGTTTATGAGTTGCAGAAGTTTGCAACAGTCGAATTTAGAGTTTAGAATCTTGAATAAAAAAGTTAAGTCGTTTATTTTACGCCTGTCTTCCAATGTGTGTATTTTTAGAGTGTTTAATACGAAATGATATTGTAAGTCTTCTAGTGGGATATTTAATTTAAAATTAATAAAACGCAGAATTTTTTTTTATATTCGCTCAATGTTATTAATGTGAATTTTGTAAGAGGGAGACCAAACTACTGAATTATATTCAATTATGCTTCTAACTAGAGATATGTATAACAGTTTAATGGCTTGTATGGAGTTAAAGTTTTTATTTGTTCTTAATACGAAGCCTAGTGTTTTCATGCCTTTGTTTACAATTTGGTGGATATGATTGGCGAAACTGTAATATTATGTAATACCAATTAAAACTAATAATTTTATATCCGTTTGAGTGAGCCGTGGTAGGTACGGTTTACCGGGAGTCGTACAAACTCGGCTCATCAAAAAGAGCTACCTCAATTGTGCGGCTCGCTCATGAACGACTTACCGCTACTGTACAGCAAAAGACTCGTATCTAACCAGAATCAGTGATACAAAACAAAAACATTTAATAAATGTAAGCTTAAAAACAATGCGCTTACTAAAAGTAACATCTGATTCCGTCAGCAAAAATCTATTCAAAGTACTGTTGACATGGAAACTAAAAACGCTTCCAGCTTATTTATACAAAATATATCAACCCATTTAAAGGATTTATATAAAAAAGGATATCCATTATAGAACCTGATACTGAAAGAACAATTTAGATAATGCTTCACTTGCAAATAAATAGTAAGTATTTACATAATGGGAAAACATTTGCTTTGATGGTAAGTTCCTCGAAATAATAATATCGAATAACAATACAAATAAAATTAGGTTTCCTGACTAGAATCAAGTACAGACACAAACAATTTTTTTATCTAAATTAGTCGATTTAATACTGATACTGCTGTCACGCGTACAAATACTAAGCCAGACGATTTTAATTCTGACAACATCAATGATTTGAAATTTAAACAGACTTCATCTAAGAACGTAAAACATGACAATTGTTTTCGTTTTATTGATTAATTTCAATGAAAACATCAAAGGTAATTTGTTCTTTTTAAGGGGCGTGTAATAAAATATACATATACAAATATACCAGCAAAATTTACTATTCAAAATTCAAAAAAATATTTACTGCACAAAAATACTGAGTACAAAGGGTATAGCTTATAGGTTACATCCTATTTCTTCCAGCTAACCCAACAAATACAAATTATATAACATAACCCAACAATTACATGTTAACAAATGTATGTAAATAATAAATGAAAAAAACCAAAGGTATTTAATTTATGTGAGGTATTAAGGTGTAGTGACATTTGTTGAAAATAAATGTTTTTAGTGATGATTTACATTTAAGTATGTTGGTTATTTGTTAGATGCTACGTGGAAGGTTGTTATATACTTTAATGGCCATGTAGTGTGGTCCTTTTTGAAATAAAGTTTTGTTTGCTTTGGGATTAATATGTTTTCTGTGAACCTTGTAGAGTGTTTATGTGTTGAGTTTTTTTGTGGGAACTTTTCTGGAGATGATCGAATAAAATAAAATATTAATATTACTGTAAATGTTTTAAGTCAATTAAATATATTGTAAAGTGTACACAAAAATATTATTGCAAGTGATATAGTTGTAAATAGAAGTGCAGTGAGACAATACACAATTAAAAGAAATATTTACTAGTGTAATAATAGTTGAATGAATACTAGGTTTGTATAAGACCTGACATAAATCGACATATGAGGTGTTTATGATAATAGATAGTAATTAATATAAAATGAATTCTATTGAGATATAGAATGTTATAATAACAGAGAATATTTTATTTCAACAGAATATTAATATGAATAGTAAAAAGTGCCTCGTTAAAATGTATAATCTAGCAAAATATTATAAAAGAGTAATTAGTAGCGAGTTTATTGTTACCTTCAAAATTAATTCTAATTGGAATAGCTGGGCAGGAATCGCAATTTGGATTTAATAATTCAGACCTGTCAGAGATTTGATGATACTTTTGGATAAGAAATAATAATTTTTAATAAAATAATACATATGATTGCTAGCACTATAAGATATCTTGAGTAAATAGTTTAGATGTAGTAAAATATGATATAGGAACCACGCAGAAGAATATTATAATACCTAACATTGATTATTGTGATTGAGGAATGTTATTATAGCCTTCTTGTAACTATATTCCGTGCGGTTGAATACATCTACTACTTCTGAGAAAGCATTGTCAACTGCATGCAATCTATGTATAAGGGAGTATCTAAATGACTCAGTCTGATATTGTGGTTGCACTTAAAAACTTATCAACCGTCATACTATTCTTCCACAAAGGTAAGCAGATAGGTTGGAATGCTACAAATGTTTGTGGTAGCTTCCATTCATTTATACACCAATCTCTTCCATTCTTTTTTTCATTTGACATGATCCTATTCAATCATGTCCTGTCTTTCTAAGGTGTCCTGATTTCTTCTTCCCTTCCCTTCCATCTTATATTATCGTGCTGTCGTAGTACATCCACTCTGCATTTCCAAACTATGCGTTTCTTCCTCAATCTTATTGAGTGCACATACATCGAAATCCAAACATTTCGAATCACCAAACACATTAAAGCTACCTCAAGAATCTTATTTTCCTATCATTCAGTCTACTTTCATCCTTCCTTTGCTAATTCCATGTCTCAATGCCATAGATTGGGTTTGATATCACACCTCTAAATATTAAAATATCCAAAAAACTTATTACGTGTTTAAATAAATACTTACTACGTGTTTTAGTAAACATAAATAGAAATTGCTTTCCGAAACGACGACCAAAAATAATAAATAACGTAACACAGTTTTCACATAAAGAGATTTAACCAAAAATCTGCGTTGAAAAAAACAGCCTCCGCTCTGTTTTTCTCTCACGATCCGTTATTTTATTTTTATGTTAAATATTGTCATTCTGGAAGTAAATTGAGAGACATTACGACGAAAAATATGACCAAGTTGTAAGTAGCCTAAAAGGTTCCATACTAAATATTATAATACATTTTTATGTTTTTTTTTTCTCCATCTCGACAAAAGATGCTTCTTTTGTTTTGGGATAAAAATAATATTTGTTTGTTTTATGTAAACTAAACACAGAAGTCAGCTACTGAAGCTTTTATTTTATGAATGGAACATCATAATGAATTTAATGCATGGTCCATTCACAAATGAATACATTCCTAAATGAAAAAATGGACGCAAGCTTTATTTAGACACAGCAGCAGCTTCTTCGACTCGTTTTTGTGTAAGTGTGTCTCCTATGTGGAACGAGCTACCGGCAACGGATTTCCTATTTTATATATACCGGGACTCTTCAAGACCCGCATTAGTATAGCTTTTCCTACAGCCCATATCTTAACCCGCCTTACAACGCTGTTCAACCGAGTGGCGCCATGGCTCCCCTGCTTTACACTGTACAGACAGGGGAGAGGTGTCACATAAAAAAAGCTTAATTATTGATATTATTAATGTATGTTACTATAGCCTTCTTAAAGATATATTCCTTGAAGTTGAACACATCTACTATTTCTGCGAAAGTATTACCAACTGCATGTAATCGGGGTACAAGTCAGTATCTAAATTACTCAATCCGGATATCGTTGTTGCAAGTAAGATGCTCCCCGTATACCTTAACGAGGCAAAAATAAATACATGTTCGAACGTGAAATACTTGGGGCACATTATTAATGAAGACCTATCGGACGATGGCGATATCGAACGACAAAGGAGAAGCCTAAGCATAGTGTCCAACATGATTGCCCGCAGATTTTTCAAATGCAGCAATACCGTTAAAAAAATACTGTTCAACGCATTCTGTACTGGCCTGTATACGTGTGAGACATGGTGTCACTACCGAACTTGCTCGATGGAACGACTCCGAATTCAATATAATGACGCCTGTAGAATCATATTTGGATACCGAAGATACAGCAGCGCATCGACAATGTTCACGGAACTAGGACTGAATGGATTTGCCGGCCTGATGAGACACCGGGTCACTGGAGCCAGGATGCGGCTAATGGCCTCCGCCAATACGTTGGTGACCGCAGCCTACCAGCACCAAGCGCCACTACTGAGTGAGCGCTGGGCCCAAGCTCACTCAAGACCACGCCCTGCATAGTTGTTAATTACTTTGTTGTTAATTTATTTTCTGTCATATATTTTTTTCAATTTCAAATACCTACTGTACAAAAAATATGTATACATATATGGGACGTGTGGGATTGCACTAACCTCCCCACATCCTGGAATAAAAATTATTATTATTATTATTATTATTAAATAAAATTATTCTTCGATCGCATAGTTCTAGTTAGTAGCTTGAAGGTGGTAAGGCTCAATAAATCAGGGCTGTCTATTAACAATTTTTAAAATAAAAGTCAAGTTAAAAACAAAATTAAATCAAAAAAAGTCGTCCATCTGACAGTTTTACAAATGTTTCATTCTTTCATCAAGTGGTTATAATTTATAGTTTTTATTGGTAAAACGAGATTACAGATAATATATTTTAGAAATTTATGATTTGATTTTTCTTCTATGGAATCAGATTGGATTTTAAACTGAGGGGACCTGATAGAAAAATTATATTTGACTTGACACGAATTAAAAATAATAAAATATATTTAATTTTGATAAGTTATTTATATGATTTTTTAAGATAATCACTGTAACAATGTAACATTTGTTTATTTATTTATAATGCGGAATACTAGCAGTTGGGCACCTTCAATTTCTTATATTTATATAAATATGGATTTTTTCTTAAATACATTTATTTGAATTTTTCTCATTGATAAATTGGTGCAAATCTCAGAAGCTAAAATTAACCCACTTCCCGATATTCGATCAAGCTTAAACTCTGTCGATAGACTCGTTGTTGATGCGTGCCATCAACATAACACACGCGGACATACATATTTCTCTGATGACATTACGGCAGTTAATATACGAAATAAATGTCAGTCCTACCCAACGGGCATTTGGTGCAGTTATGAGCACGGTTAACTCCAATCCCGGGGTGAAAGGTTCGACCCTCATTCAAATCCAAACAAAAGCTAGAACCACATTCGCCCAGCGACAATTCTGGTTCATCGCATCTAAAATATTAAGATATCCCTTTTTACCATAGGTGTTCAACGCTGGATTTTTGAATAAGGACGAGCATTCTTTAAAGAATTTCTAAAGATTTCCTTAAACCGTTACAAAAAATTAAGTTAAAAAATAAATATATTGTATTTTCATCTTTATATTATTTTAACCCTTTTTATTATTTTTTTTCACATTGTATAATTTGTATGACTACCATAACACGGGCATTAGCCCAGTATAGTAGTTGAAAATTGTAATGTTTAAAAAACTATGAAATAAAAAAAGTGTTTATTTTTAAAGTTTTAAAAGACTCGTCAGTTAAGGAGCCAGTGCCTGGCGAGAAATGTTCAATCTTAACTCATACCAATAACAATTTCTTTGAAATTAGCGACTAGCCGGCCCAAGAGATTGAAAATTTAGGTAAAGTAATTAAAAATAGGTCCAAATTGAAAATAGATATATTGTAGTAAATATTGTTTTTTACGGGTTGATTTCTTGATACAAATCTAGTTTTATTCCAAGGTCGATAGGATTTTGAACACTCGACTTTTAGAACAACAGGAAGTCACTGTCAAGATAAGATTTCTAAAAACCAATCCATCTCCTTTTTCTTTTCCCACCCCTTAAGGTAGAATATAGCGCCGTCAACGGGTGCTTCAGCTATTTTATTATAAGCGCCTCTTTATTTAAGTAAAATAATAAGTAATTACAATAGTATTGTGTGGGATTATAAGAAAACGTACGAATCTACATAATTATGGATGAAACGTTTTCATTGGGGTATCCATTTATTTTATTTATCCATTTATCATATCTACCGGGCTTTATGTATGTTTAATATTCTTGTAAATCATATTTATATCAGGCTCTATGTATGTTTAATATTCTTACAGATTATATTAATATCAGTCTCTATGTATGTTTAATATTCATCCAGATTATATTTAAATCAGTCTCTATGTATGTTTAATATTCTTCCAGATCATATTTATGTAAGTCTCTATGTATGTTTAATATTCTTTCGGATCAAATTTAGTCTTCCAATTCTATTCTTAAATTTAAAAAAAGATAATTTTGAAAGAAGCTATAAATTTGTGGTTATCCGTTATACATATATTTATTTTTTTAATAAACGCCGACTGGTTTCGGAAAAACCGTTCCTTCCACAGGGAAAAATACTTTATTATTACAAAACAATGAGTGAACAAAATATATTATTAGAGGTGGAGTTGTGGGTGTGACTATGGATTAGTGACTAGTGGGGAAGAGGGGGGGGGGATTATTGTACGGTGAATGCTGGGACTATTATTTTTTGTTTAGTGATAATGGACTCAACATAGTAGTAATAATATAACTTAGAAACCTTAGAAGTAAAGAATAAGTCCATTATCAATAAACAAAAAAATTTATAAACATTACACACTCTTGAATATTTCAGGCAACTGCTTTAAAAAACTCAAATACGGTTGAGCGTCAGAATTTGGGCATTTCATTTTGGAGTTTTTACAATAAATAAGGGAATAAAACAAACATGCCATTCATCAGAAACTGACGTAATTTATGCCCTTTCCTCGGAGCCGTATCCCTTGAGATACTAATACAGAAGGTACTATCATTCTAATATGTTAGGTTGAATTTATTTATTTTCTTATGTGGGATTATACAGAATAAAATATTGGTTCTTGTAATTTCCTTCCTAAGAAGTTTGCGTAAAAAACACAGAAGAAGGAACATTAAACACTATTAAAAACAAAAATATGAATATGTACCGTGGTTAAAGCGACATAAAACTCTAATAACGGCGGTTTGCTCGAAGTTCATTCGTTTGTAATTATATCTGAATTAGCGGTAAGCACTAAATTTTATTGTTCTAGAAGATGAATTAATAACTTTCCGAGAGATTCCTTTAGAAACATTGGAGAATTTAGTAAAACGTTCATCAGAAATAATTAAAATAAACCGCACGGAAAGATCTATTTTCTAGTCGTGCTAGGGCAAAGCCGACCGTAGGTCCGTACATTACACCAGGACGCTCGACTAATATTATTTTTACACGACTTCGTCACTAACGTCGTTAAGATTTGCACTTTATTGTAGAGATTCGATAGTGCAACTTCAACCACAGGTCTGTACAATACACCAGGTCTACGCGTCGCATATTTTTTACACGGCTACTTCACTTACGTCGTTAGCATTCTGGCCTTAATTTAGGGTATTGTCTAAACGCACATGGCGCAAAACCCTGGAGGTTATTATTTACGATAATCTTTAAAAAAATTATTGTAATTTTTTTTTAATACAGCAGCAATAATTATTAACAAAAAAATGTTGAAAAATTGTCTTGTCAAAAATCTACTTTTTCCTTTTGTAATGAACCTGTTCGGATAACTTCTGAGTTTTCTCTTTAGAAAAAACAATTTCTATGAGACTTATGAGGGGTTAAAAATTGAATTCCTTTGTGAGAACAAAAGCTTTCAATATAAATTTTCCATTTATAACACAGTTTTACATTATAAAAATCGTAGTTAAATTCCTTTTTCAGATTACTAGCGAGATATGTGGAACAATATTATAAAAGATTAAACTTGAAAGTATAATATAGAAGAAGCATAATAACTGGATGCTTACGGATGATACATTGTAAGATGTGTTGACTAGAGAGATAGACGCTTATTTTCACTTACTTAATTTGGTCCTGACTGCAAAGCATGTTACCATAATTGTATTAATTAGAGAGTCCAAATAATACTTCCATTGTCTAAAGTTTAAACTGTAGAACTTAAAAGATTTTTCTGACTCAAAACACTTATTGATTGTTCTGAATCCAAACCGTCCTTTAAATTCACAGTATCGTCCTTACAAAAGATTAATATTATTAAAAATCAAAACGTTGATTGAAATGGCTTTAGTTCGCCACTCTCCACAGCTTCAAAACATACACTAATAATTTGGGAAATCTCAGTCTTGTTTGCTCTGGAGAGTACTCCAACTGTTGGGAGCAGTTGAGACTTTCGTGCGGTATTTAGCTTTTTTTTAAATTTCATGAAGTACCTATTTACGAGGTTGAAATCCGTTTTATTTTGACCCTAAGACACTTATTTTAGCTAGTTTATTAAAACTTTACTAGACAAATAGAAAATAATATAATGATACTAGTGAAAACTAATTGAACCCTAAAAAATCATTGGATATTATAATTATTCCAAATTTGAAAAATTAATAAAAATAATTTTCCGAGAAAATATCAATGTTATAGGTAGATTCCTACTCACCTATTTTATCACTTATCTGAATTTTTCACACAATTCGTTCCAATTTTTATGATGATACTTAAATTCAAAGCGAAGCCGATTTCCTGAATTCATTGAACCAGAGATATTGAGTTATATACACGCACACAATCTAAAACAGTTCTTTTATGATTATTTTAACCACTGACGCATACGTTACAAACATTATTTTCAAAGTAACTCAATTACAAAATGAGTTCCAATTTTGAAAATGACACTTAAATTTAAAGCAAATCCAAATTTTAGAGTTCTATGAACCAGAGTTACAGTCGTCTACACACAACCAATGACAAAAGTGTTACAAATATGATTTCAACATTAAACCATTACATTTTCCTCAGGGCCTATGTCATCTCTGAATATGCTGTGAGGAGGGTCATTTTGAGAAGAGGTAGGAGTGAGAGAGGAAATCAGTCCAATCATTGTTTAAGATGGAGTAATTTATCACATGGACCACCCGTTTCTTTGCAGAGTCAATGGTTCCAACACTGATCTCAATCAAGTCCTCTGCAGAGTAAAACTAGATTGATAATAAAACTAAACAAATGGTAAGTGTAACATCGCATATTGTATCATAATACTATTCAATAAAACTAACAACTATCGTTATTAAAAAAAAATTCCATAAAAAAAGTTCAATCAAAGTTACTCTATTCATCAGTATGGCCAAACTTTCCCCTCGAAACGGGAAATTCCTCGCAATCCTTCTGTTTTTTTTAATCTCATTATTATTTATGTACCAACTTTCCAGCAGTTTGTCTAGTGGCGTTTGGTTTGGCCCCTGTTCTGTTGAAAACTGAATGCTTTTAACAAACTAACGTCCATAGTTAACTCGTGGAATATACAAATGTTACGCTCACAGGTTGGAGCAAAATTTTTAAATTCTAGAGTTTGTTGCAAATGTTGTTAAGTCCTCTATCACAACACGAGCCACATTTTCCGCTTTCTGTAGTGGTAGTCGGAGATTTTTAAATATTATCAGGTTATTCGTTACCCGGGAATGTGTCTTTCTTTACAAAAAAAATTCAAATTTGGATCCGGTGGTGATAAGTTTGAATTTGTATAAAATCGCAGAAATTTAGGGTGTTTTACGCTCATACACCGAAATAATGGATGTTGATCATTCATGACACAGAGAGCACATGTTTTTTGTTGTTGTAATTTTAATAAATGTATAAAGTTAATTAATACCCAAATGATTTTTTATTTCAATCTAATTTCACTGTCGGAAACCCGGGTGTTTATCGATATTCCATTTAGATAATTATTGAAGGTAATGTTAGCGATTTTTTAAGCGCCAATTTAAAAAAACGAAGAATCATAAAAAAGTACAGTCACATCTGACTTGAGCACAGGACCTTCGCCTTGCCGAGGCGCTGCTCTACTAACTGCGCTCATTGGACCTTATTGTCTTCCTTCATATTAAACTGTATCATACTTCGAATTTGATCGTAGCCTTCGCGGCAGCCGGACGCGTGCTCCAATGCGTCCTCCAACCCTTCTGTGTTTTGTTTGATATTTTCAAGGGAAATATGGCAACATCCCTTTGAAATTATTTTTAAAATCAATTAATCTACATTTTAAATAAACTTAACAACCAGTTGTTAGAACTTTATAGTAATGTGACTTGAGTGCAGTGTGTTAAAACTAATAATCGAAAATTTTTTTAGATTAATATTTGACATTTGCTCGCGATGAACAAACGTGGGACGAGGGTCAGTGGAACTGTACGCCAGAAATTTTCAACGTAATTCTCGGAAACTCAGAAGGCCGGAGCAAGTGTTTCGCTACGCCCAGGGTAATTTATTATCCCAACCGTAGCTTTTTATTATGGGTATAATGCACCGTTTCTACAATCACCTGAATGATGGATTCGCCGAACATCACAGCGGTGCTGCCAAGGTCTGTTATGTATGTGAGGATATTGTGTCAGCGTTTTATTAGCAGCAAACACATACCTGGACGGATCACGAATCTCGTTCTGGCACTGTTGGTAGACGCGTTGAATTCTTTCGCTGCCGCAGTTGGTCTAGTTTCTTCACCACCTAGGATTCTTGCTGCATAGTCTCAATCTTCTGTCTTCATTTCACCTGTTCTTGTACTTCATTTTACTTAACATAACTTCAATTTAGTTTTGTAATATTTATATTTTTTGTTATACCTGCATCAACTGTAAAGTGCCCCTAAAGTGATGTCTCACAAAAGCGGTGCTATACAAATTTTCTATGAAATAAATAAATAAGAACTACCTTTCTACTACTAGAATCTCTCAAAATCATCCCGATGAAAGACCACCATTATTTAGAAACTGGACGTTACTATGTTAAGTAGTATATTACATACTTTTACTGACAAGATTTGAATAGTTATTCATTTTTCTACCTTTTCTTTCATATGCCTTAATTTAACTGGATCCGGGTATTTGGTGATATTGTGTAGAATCAACTAAAAAAACAGTTGTGCTTTAGGCATTATGCTTGGCTTGTTCACACATCCTCTAAACTTCATTAAAACATTTTTATACAATTAATCGGACACTTATTCAGTAACTCCAAGAGAAATTTTAAAAAATTTTAACTAACGTATGTTTTAAAGTTTTAAATCACTTCATAGGAAATTTGATCCATTGGAGCATGAATTTCACGTTTTTAATTGGCAAGGTTGATTTTAATTTCTGGTTCACTGGGTTAATGAGTGAACCGGTGATTTTCGATGTTAAATACTCCCTCGTGAATATCAAATATTGGAAGTATACAAATAAATGGTAATGATAATATTGAGTGGGAGTTATAATACCAACTCCAATGTTTTTAAATGTTTTACGTGATTGGCAGTGGCAGAACAGAAAAAGATCGAAAGTATAATAAATGACCTTGTAATTTGTCCTCATTAAACTAATGCACACACAAATCGAATTCCTACAAATAAATAATAATCCAACAACTCAATAGAAATCGAATAAATTAGCAATCAGAAGTAGGTCTCAAAATAATTTGATTTCTGATAAAACTAATGATTGGTTGTAAATATTTGATTCGTAAAATAAATAACTAATACATAAACATTTTAACTATTGATGAAAATATTAGTGATTCCTAAACGAAAATTTGAAACAGAAAAATCATAAAAAGATGCGGTCACATCTAGAACTTGAGCTCAGGACCCTTGCCTTACCGGGGCACTCCTCTGCAAACTAATGAGCTAATGGGACCTTCGGTCATATTTAACAATATCATACTTTGAATAAAAACTGCCAACATTGTCTTCACTTTTTCTCAGCGCATTTTTACTGGCAGCTATCTTTATGTATGATCGCAAGATTCAACTAAACTAAATGCAATCTAGATAGTGTCTTAAGATACTTATAAGAAAAAAATGAAGATAATGTTGGTAGTTTTTATTCGAAGTATGATACAGTTAAATATGACGGAGATAGGGTCCCATTATATCAGTTGGTAGAGGGGTGCCCCGGCAAGGCAAGGGTCCTGAATTCGAGACTAAAAATATGACCGTATATTTTTCTGTTTCAAAATTTCGTTTAGGAATCGCTAATATTGTCTTCAATAGTTCAAATATTGCAATATGAGGTTTAATTCATTACGTTATTCCAAAAAATAAAATAGATATTTCTTTAAACAAAGGTAAGAATCTGAAATATCCTAGTTATAGCCGAATGTTATTTTTTTCAAAAAGTCATTTGATTTGCTCGAATGTTTCGAAAAACGGTATTATATCGAACACAAACATCATTCGTAGCGCAATTCACATATAAGAGTAATGTAACGTTAGCATAAAATGATACGACCACGCTATACCCACTTGGAATATGTATTTTACTTGACAAAACTCTTCGCATTATATTATTTTTAAACAATGTATTACACCTAGATTCTCTTTTAAACAAAAAGAAGGATAAAAATGAGGAAAAAATACTCCGTGCCACTTAAAACCGCAAATTTTATGGCCGGATCATTCTGCCAGTGCGGCCACCGTAATATTTTCCCTAAACAAAGCCTACTCCGGCGAATCTCATACATTTTCCCAAATTTTATACTATTTTCCGGGAAGTGGGTGGTATCACCCCCACTCCCTCCCCCTCGGAAGGCTATATTACGCACCAAACGGGAAGAGGCTTCCAGAATTTAAAAACAAAAAAAGAGACATCTAAGGGATGAAGTAACTAAACAAAACTAAGGAGGATATTTAATATTGGTTTCGCAGAAATAAATTAGTGATTTCTGAGTTTGTGGAAATTAAACAAAATATACATATTTGTGTTTCAAAACATTTCATTTTAAGATTTTTTTTTAAAATTAAAATATTTAAGCAGTAAATTATTTTTTTCATTATTTTAAATAAAGGTATACAAAAAGTTATATGGTTATAAGTGTAGGCGATTGAATATTGTATTTGTAAACCTTTCTTGAAAGAATTAAGTTATTATACTGACGAAACTATTTATTCATAATCATAAACCGTTCGAGTCTTAGATGTGACCGTATCTTTTTCTGATTCTTCTGTTTCAAAATTTCGTTTAGGAATCGCTAATATTGTCTTCAATAATTAAATATTACAATTTGAGGTTTTACTCATAAAGTTATTCCAAAAAATAAAATAATGAAATAACATGCAAAAAGTGTTTTTCCTAAAATAAATACATTGATGACCAGATATGAATACTAACTTACTTTCCCACCTTCCTCTAACCAATCTCCTTTCAGCCTCACAACATACTAAAATTGGGGATGTAATATTCCCACATTTGGGGGTGTCATATTCAAACATTTGGAGGTGTCATATTCCCACAATTGGGGATGTCAATTTCCTTCAATAGGAAATGTCATATTCCCACATTTGGGGGTGTCATATTCCCACGATTGAGGATGTCATATTCCCACATTTGGGGGTGTCATATTCCCACTATTGGGGATGTCATATTCCCACAATTGGGTATAGCATATTCCTACAATTGGGGATGTCATATTTCCACATTTGGGGTTGTAATATTCCCACATTTAGGTGAGTCATATTCCCAGAATTAGGGATGTCATAATCCCATATTTGGGGGTGTCATATTCCCACATTTGGGGGTGTCATACTCCAACAATTGGGGGTGTCATATTCCCACGATTGAGGATGTCATATTCCCACAATTGGGGATGTCATATTCCCACTTTTAGGGCTGTCATATTCCCACATTTGGGGATGTCATATACCCACAATTAGGGATATCATATTTTCACAATTGGGGATGTCAGAGTCCCACATTTGGAGGTGTCATATAACCAAATTTGGAGGTGTCATATTCCCAAATTTGGGGGTGGCATATTCCCACAATTAGGGATGTCATATTCCCATATTTAGATGTCATATTCCCTCATTTAGGGTTGTCTAATTCCCACAATTGAGGATGTCATATTCCCACAATTAGGGATGTCACATTCCCACATTTGGTGTTGTCATATTCCCACAATTAGGGATGTCATATTCCCACATTTAGGGTTGTCATATTCCCACAATTTGGGATGTCATATACCCACAATTACGGATGTCATATTTCCACAATTGGGGATGTCAGAGTATCACATTTGGAGGTGTCATATTCCCACATTTGGGGGTGGCATATTCCCACAGTTGGGGATGTCATATTTCCACATTTTGGGGTGTTATATTCCCACAATTAGGGATGTCATATTCTCACCGACGGTTGGGAGGAATTGCTGCGGTACTACAAGTACAATTGTTCCGTTGATTCATTTTGGCGTTACATACTTTGGTGGTACTCCTTTCTCGTTTATGAAACATATCAGCGCCCTTAAGGTAATTTTTCACAAAAACGGCGCTATATAAATAAGCCAAATATTATTATTACTATCGAAACCATATTCTTAAATTTTTACACAATGCTTTTTTTACATTTACCCAACACAGGAGGATCTGAAGATAATAATTTCCCTCATTGCCTGTGTCATATTTTGGGATGCTGTGTGGAGGGTCTTTTTTATGGAAAACAATGGGGGAGAAATGAGAAGGTAAAACCTATGAGGGTTATATCTTAAATCCTGTATTTAAATTTCGCTAACAAATAATTAAGTGTTAATCTTAAGTGACCTACCAGGTAAGTATGGTACTGTATATTATCTATATATACCTATATAGTTAGTCGTAACATAGATCATTGTGGAAATGTATTCTACATTTGTACAGCGCCTTTGAGGTGATTTTGCATAAAAACGGCGCTATAAAAATCATCCAAATATTATTATTATTATTATTATTAGATGCGTGAATATATCCCTCCCACTGCGGCGCAAAGCCATTGGTCGAGAGACCAGCCTGAGAGGTCAAAGGGTCTCCCCAAACCAGAACCCGGGAACCCCTGATAAATCACCAAACGTAGGGAACCACTCAACGTGACATATGACAGAGTTGTTGCTTATCCAACAAACCCGCCTCCCAAATTAAATAGCCCCTACATCGTTTATATCTGTTTCCTTCCAGTTTAAGAAATTAAGCAAAACTCACTTTAAATTTTGTAATCTATACGATATAATTTCACATAACTGAAATCCTTTTCCACTCTGGAAGGAAGTGCAAATAATATGATATATTTACTAACTATTGATAAAATACCTGTAAATATATCAACGTGTGGTTTCTCTTTTAAAGCACCTGTTGCAAATGACAAAAATAATGTTTTATGTCTTATCACGATTAGGTGATCTCAATAATAGCAACAACATATAATTTATTTTTAAATCAATTTAATTAAAGTGTTTCTTCACATTTTTTTAACATTGATTTCACACAAGAAGCCCCGATTAAAATAATTTCCCTCTATGCCAATGTTATTTTTGGTGATGCTATGAGGAGGGTCCTTTTTATGGAAACAATGGAGTGAACATAGTTCTTGAAGACATCCATGTTATACGCGCATGTGCTACGTTATATATTTATGTTTTAAATTATGAAATATGTACCATTATAGAAATCTATTTTTCATGATTTTAGAGTTAAGTTTAGCAATTATTTGTGACTTAATTGTAGTTACTTAGAAAATATCTTACCTTTCATACTATTCAAATAATAATATAATAAAATTTGAAATGAAAAAATATATGAATTGTTAAAAAAACTATTTTGAAGGTCAAAAATTTAATTTTCAAATGAATAATTTACATTTGAAAACAAATTTGTCATACATAAATGTTCAATTCAGACATAAAAAAACGTATTATTTACGATATTTTATTTTTTTTATTTATATTCACATAGTAGATCGGGAAAGATAATTTTTTTAATAATTTCCATGAACTCCGAAAAAATTGTCAAAGTTGCCTCTAAAATAGTAAAATATGAGCAAAAATTGCCTATTTTTTAATACTTTCAAACACAGATAAACAAAGCTGCACATATCCGTACTTGATATTAGCTATACCTTTTGATTACAAAAGAATATTTCAGTTTGTTTGAGTATTTTGGTCTAAAATCCAAATTTAAGTTTTGTATGAAAAGGCCGCGCAGTTGTTCCTGAATTCGATGGAACACATACTAAAAAAACTCAACTTAACACAACAGCTACGCCAACTACGAAAATATGTTTTATAAACACTCGTAACTTAACTAATTTGGTCACGTCCATTTCCAACAATAAAACACGATTCTACAGAATACTCGTACTAAACAAAAATTATTTACAACATCGAAAAAATACCTTCTGCTTTCTTACGCAGGTACGACGGTTGTTGTACTGTTACGAGATTGTACCATCAACGACAGCCGTTGAAGCATAAAAAACATGATTATGTTTTTGAAAATTCTCAACCACATGCTGTTTCCTAATTTAAATAATCTTTTACAAAACATTTATATTCAACGTGTCTTCGCGAGCTTTTAGAGCCATTTTTCTTCAATTACCAGCGTGCGTTCCTGTTTCTCTTAGACTAAATTAAAATAAATTTGTCAATTTCTTTCCGGGGAGATTAGATTTGGGGAAGGATTTACAACCCGTACGTGGTCCCAAGTCGCTCCACTCGTTGATATCCTTGCAAGGAGTAAAAAAAACATTGATGTCAGATTTCTAAGGAAAAATCAGATTTCTAAGTTAATCTTATAAGTTAGCATAAAATATCTCGATGTACTCGAATTAATTTATCATTAGGTTCTTTTTTTGCTGATCTTTTTTTGATCGATTTGTGACCATGTGATCGATAGGTGACGGACTGAAAAACAACAGGCCTCAAGACTTAGTATTTTGAGAACTTTTATTTATTAACCTTTAACTATCTACTCCCGGTGTCACGGACACTAGCGATTTTATTTTTGGGAGTAACTAAGAGTGCGCGCATCTTTAAATTTTGTGCATCCATTTACCTTATCCCCACCACCCACAGTACCACCACGCCTGCACTTTTAAGAAAATCGTGCGTACATTTGCATTTGGTGACTTAAAAAAATTCGTTATCGGTCTAAGAGACCGGGAGTAGATACAAGTAGAAAAATTTAAATTGATAATTTATTAGGAATGTGTTCATATTAGTGGTAATCCGGTTAAAAACTGAATTCCAACACGTTTCTTTATAAACTTTTACTAAGTTCCTAATACATCGGAACACGTTTTCATGAACCAGCAGTTTGTTTTTATTGTGAGGTACTAAACAATTACCTTCATATGAAATCGATTAAAGAAACAGCAAAAATATAAAATATCTATTACACACCTACGTAATATTATACATAGAATGCTAAGAAACCGTCCAATTATAATACATATCATTTTCAAATATCAATTTTAACTCTACGACAAAACTGATTCAATTTCATTTCATTACATATATATTAAATTAAACCACAATATTATCAAAACAACCTTTATAGTAATACTAAATAAATCATTGTCAACAACAACAAGTCGACGAGGTTACGTAAACCATAAAACACATGTAACCCCAACTAATGTTCGCATTCCTCGAGATCAATAGAGATCACGCAGTGATTAATGGGCCCACCTTCAAGCCTTGCGGAACCTCAATACCAATACCATTTGGTAAATCCTTCTATTTTTCTTTAGCCATAAAACATTCACGGTCCTTATGTATCTTACGACGAGCTTTAAAACAGTTGTCGCAATCTGTCAATACTTTACAAAAGCAATCATTTATTATCGTAAGCGTAGAAAAATCTGATAGTATTATTGTCCTAGCGTCTGGACGATGTAGGCCCTCTGATTGGTCAAATTAAAATTGTGTGTTACGTATAAATTCTGCATAGGGGGTCTGCAGGCAAAAAAATACCACTCTGCCCCCCAATTTTAAGCAACCGTAAGGTTCATTTCGGTTTGCAGGCGACCGGATCCAAAAAAATATGACTTTCAAAATTAAGACACGATTTCATACTGAAATAGAATCGCCACATGTAATACGATATTTCTTCAAAAATATCGTTTCTGCTCATATAATTTTTGGATAATATCGAAGAATGTATGTTTTAGAAAGTTCATAATCCATTGGATTAATTACATTACTATGAAAATTATCCACAATTACGTGATTATGTTTGACGTTTATAAAAAAATCACGCGTTCATTCAATATGGCCGATACGCACGGCGCGGCAATAGATGGTCGACAGAGCGCACATCTGGCGATATAATGAATGGCGCGAATATTTGAATATGCCAAATTACTTGACCATTCAAGCGTTTAATAAGAAGATTTCTTCTGGAAGCTTATCACTTTGCAATAGCATTTTTCATTATTATTTATAATTTTTTTTTTTGCCTTTTAATTATATCTGATTTTATATTGACATATTTTATAATTTCTAAAATTTCAAAATTATTTATTTGCGATGCTTTAATCCTGAGTGAAGTATTTTAAGACCTGAATTTTTATCGAAAGTGTGATCATTATTCAAAAGATGATTTGCAAACTCAGATTCACTATTTCCATTTAAAGCCCTGAGATGTTTTTTTGTTCTGACATCAAAGTTTCTATATTGGTTCTACCTTTGTAAAAGAAATTACAATCATCCCAATTGAGTTTATAAACTCCTGATTTTTTTGTTTGATTTTCGCTATCTTTATTATTAAGAATATATTTCTTCATTTTGTTATTAGTGTAACACGCCGGTTGAATAGTACCAGGAATGTTATAATATATAATTTTATAAGTGTCGATATCCACAAACAGAATTCTACGCCATTGTTTATTTCTATCTTTAGAAATAGGGTAAAAATACCGTTTGAAGAGAATATGTTTAATTTTTTTTATTTAGTCTTTCAACCATCAATTTATTAGAATAACCCTTATTTAATGCTATTTGTCTTATGAATAAATTGTTTTATGGTTATATGCTATTCGTTTTTTTAGGTCTTAAAATACTTCACACAGGATATAAAGAATCGCAAATAATTTAGAAATTTTAAAAATTAGAAAACATGTTAATATAAATGCAGATATAATTAACAAGAAATTTTTTATAAACTCTCTTTTAAATATTTTCCCACTTAACTGGTTTTTCATATTGTAATTCCTAATTCTTATAAACCCAGCCTACTCTTACCCCTCCCCCCTCCTTTCACTTCTTCTTTCCAATTGTAATCTATATTTAATTTTTGACTTTGGTGTATACTTCGTTCATGAAACATGTATTGGTTGGATATAATAAAGTGATGTAAACAAAGTTTTTTGTTTTTTAATAAAATAAATTTTAATCGGATAACATTATTTTATCTATTTCCGTTGTATATCAATGCATACGTACACAATAAAATGTAAAAATTATATTTATTTATTAATTGGACAATTTGCATAGCGCCGCTTTTGTGAGATATCACCTCAGGGGCGCTATATTGTAATAATTAACCTTTATATATAGATTTTTACTCTCCTGATAAAGGTGTATATATATAATCTAACTTTAAAATTTATAAGATACAGTAACAATTGTAGGTAAATAATTACCACCAGTTGGAGTAAAATTAACACCTTTTAATTAAACCGACTGTTAATCTCATCGCACAATTACCCTCCTTTTATTAAAAAAACACAGGTACAATTAATCAATATGTAATAATCTATTATTTCAGTCAACTTTGTTATAACTATCTTTAATTGTTGTGACAAACTATACGATATTGATTCAACTTATAGACATTGACGGTTGTAACACATATTTAAGCACTGCAAGTCTCCTATGAGCAAATTATATTAGGTACGATAACAGTTAATATCAGTTGTAGATATGTAGTCAATAATAGTGTTTCATATGAAATAATCCATCACAAATACGTAAAATTTCATTTATTTAAACAACTGTCATTCTTATTATACCTAAATTGAGCATGTTATTATTCATTAACTCCTTCCTGTTCTCTCTCTATGAATGACCTTATATCTATCTATTAAATGTAACTGTTGTTAGTATCGGTAAGTTTTTAGATTCTCACGGCCAAAAGCATTTTTGTTGTTGTTCGATCCTTCGGATCTACCGGATCTGCCCTGATGATGGACACTGCAACGCTGTCCGAAACGTCGGCTAAAGAAGGAGTTAGCGCAACACGGCATAACACCCCCAAAACAAACAACAACAAAAAGTTGTTAGTATCACTTAAACTGAAGCCCAACAAAGTGCCGCCCGCAGGGCCTAGCAGCAAAAACCCCCGGAAAGGGTTTTTAACTGCTAGTAATAATGAATTGAATATATGTTGCGTTCATGCATGTATACGGATGTAATTATTTGCTAAGAACCGGAGATATTCTGATTATATTTCCCTAAAACATTTTGAACGGATTGTAACATCTGCAAAATATTCAACATGGTGTGTTTGTTTTGCCGGAATTTGAGCATCATTAATCCCTTCATCAACAGTAGTTGTCAAGAATATCCACTTGGTTGATATTTAAAGCATTAAAATGGATCGTTATAGTGCTGGGTGTCATGACAGTTGTAAAGTTCTACATAAAATAAAATAAACTAAATATCAAATAAGGTAAAATAAATGTTTTTATATTTTCGTAGAAAGCAATCACTTTGTGGTTTAACATTTTTAATGAAATTAAAAAAAAAAATTTTTGTTTAATACCACGAATTTTTATTAATTTTAGTTTTATACCAACAACAATTTAGGTAAATTTTTAGTCAATTCTAAAGATAAAGATGACACACTTAGTCATGCAGGAATTTATAAATTAAATTGTAACAATTGTCCAGCGTTTTATATCGGGAAGACAACGCGCAATGTCAACATTAGGATTAAAGAACATCTTAGATGCCTAAATAGCAATGGTTTTTCAGAGTATGCCAATCATCTTATTGAAAAAGATCATACATTCAATAAAAGCACCGGTGCTAAGATTCTCCATAGAAAAGACCATAGAAAGTATCTGGCAATTCAGATCTGGTCACCACAAGCGAACGCCCATTCAAGCAACGTTTTGATTCTGAATAGTAGTCTTACACCGAGGCGATACTGAGAGTATCTTCCACTCTGGAACGTGCCGCAAGTATACTTTATATTATTTTAAATCAATAATTTCTGAAATAACACAAATTAATCATATAAAATTAACTTGATCCCGCGACCTCCGAATTGCTAGTCGACAGTCTTATCCCTTGACCACGGACCTCAGTCGTGATGTTTACACCACAAATAGTGGTGTTAACAAAGTTTGTTATTTTCTTTAAAAAATATTTTTCTATGCTGCAACAAAAACTATCAAAAGGCGATCACGACTTTGTACAGCTTTGTAAACCAAATAATACCATCCAACTCTGAATGAAAAATTAAGCATGATGCCATATTTTTTTATCGATGGTTTGATAATTTTATTAATTCAGTAAAGACTCAGATACTCAAAAGTTCTTATACCTTGAGACGAAACTAGGGATTTGTTTGTAGAAAATATTGTAGGTATATGTTTTAGAGTTCTACTTTCTAGCCAGCAGGTAAATATTTCAACAGAATATCCAGCTAAATAAAATAGATTTTAGATTACATTATGATCGTGTCATCTTATCTCTTGTAACATCCTGGTTGAGCATACTGGACATCTCCAAGCCATCGATGTCTGAGAGAAAGAACTGAAGTCGACTATGGTAATCGTTTTTCTACGTTAGAAGACCGTCTGGAGTGAAAATTTAATATTTGACGCCATCGCTTCATGAATTATGCATGTTATGATGATGGCGTACTTGTCAATAGTGATATCCACCGCGAGTGTTCAAGATGGATTTATATCTATAAAGTACCTATAAATTATTTAGGGGAAAATAAGGCATCATCAAAATTCAATTAGTAACGTTGCAATTAATTTCAATGTTATTCTTTGATTCAATACTTTTAATTTAAGGCGATGCACTACGTCGTGTAATATTTTAAATTGAGCCGCTATCAATAACAATCCTTACGTAGATGGCGATAAGGTTTAAATTCCCGCTTAACACCATCCGCCTGTTTCGATTTATGCAAGAAAAAAACATGACCAAAAAGTTCCTTTTATTTTATTTTGTGGATGTTCAGGCATAAATATTTAATTTTTTTCCGATCATTTTATAAATAACTCAATTTGCCACATTATACATTAAAATCATAACCTAAAATGGGTTCGTAAGTAGGAGATTTTGAACTTTAAAGCAGTTTTCATAGGCCTGTACATTATTTTTTTCTGGGCTTATAAAAAGACTTATCTAAAAAATACTCGATTATTTCAAAGGCCGAGATGTATTCTACTCTCAGTATTTAATTAAAGCATCTGAAACATTTCTAGGCGACAAAATTTTCAAACCAAAAACACATGATTTTGCATTACTACGTATGGCATCGCCTTAACAAGCGTGTAACTTCGGTGACATCACTTTTGCATTACTCAGTGTAGATGCAACCTCAAACAGATAATTTTCGGAAGTAATGCAAATCATATTTTAACATTTTTTCCTATTATAAATAAAAAATTTCATGTTATACTACGAAAATGCCAGTAAAAAATACATAGACACACTGTATAAAGCTCAGAAAACCTTAATAAAAGTAATACTTAAAGTACCAATACTAAAACCCACTTCAACCATATTTAAAAAATTCCCAGTGTTGAAGATTCAAAAATTATATTGTAAACAAATACTTACTTTCCTTTACAAGAACCTAAACACATTTAAAACTTCTCTCAATACCAGAACAAGACATGCACACCAACTACTAATACCAAAAACCAACACATCCTTTGGACAAAAACACTACAGATTCCAGGCTATAAAACTTTACAATTCACTTCCAACACAATATAAAACATCTAATCTTACAGAATACAAAAAACACATATGGAACTGGCTACAATACTTTTAATATTTAATTTTTTATATTTCGCATTTGTTAAAACTATGTAAAAATCGATATTACATTATAATTTCTATCGTTTCTCTGTGTAACTAATCGCCACTGTATTGTTTACTATTATGTATATAACTTTACAATTGAAAAAGTCCTCCACAACACAGGTGAACTCCTAGCGTGGAGGACAATGTACTTTACCTTTGTAAAACTAATTTATTTAAGAATAAATAAAAAAATAAAATAAAATAAAAAAAATCACCAGTAATAACAAGGCACCAAAACTACTGTCAATATGATTAAACTAGAACATTGATGTACAAGCGTTAATTATTATCAGAATTTTTATCTTCGAGTAAACAACCCATCTACTGCAACCTTCCCAGTTTACGAAAAGTATCACAAAAAGGTCCTTGATTTACTACACCGGGAAAATTGCTGCAAATAAACTAAACGTATATTATCAACATGCGAATACCGCACAGGAGTCCCAACAGCTTCCAACCGTCTGGAGCCAGTGAGACTATGGCATCCCCAATTGGGGTATTAAGTTGGGGGGCTTATGTTAGAGAAGAGCGGTATGAGTTGGGAAGAGGAAGATGGAGGAATACTTTGATATTCAGATACGGTCACTAAACACGCTTAAGCCCGTTCAAACACCGTTTTTATTCTTAATGATGGTATTGTAACTGAGAGTCTTTTAAATGAATAAATTGTGAAATAACAAGCAGTGATACTGAATTCGTAGCGAAGGATCGTACAACTTAACCACGTACTCGTAGGTCTTTCAAAAGATTGATACTGAGGGGGTATACGGGGTGCATACACATTTTACATATACATCCAGTAATGTTGGCCTCACTGGGTGGCTTAGCCGTGCTGAGGCCTACATTTTATAATATAAAAATATAATCTACATAATACATTTAAAGAGAAAATAATACATTTAAAATATAATCATGTGTGTTTGTGAGTGATGTTTGTTTTATATTGGTTTTGTGTGTTACGTGTAGAGTTTTATTTTTATTTTATGCTATGAAATTTTGGTAATATTTCAATTTGTTCTTTAAACCATTTTGTAATTTTGGGTGTGAATTTATTTTTGTTTTCCTAAATTTTAATTTAAAGTGTTACACTGTTGAATGCTTTTATAGTATGGTATTGGTAGTGTCTTTGTCCAAAGCTTGAATATACTGTCGGATTTTTTATGTTTTCTTTGTACGCTTGTCTAACTGGTCTGTTAGTGATATTTTGAGTATGTTGAAATTTGTTTATTTTTGGCAAAAATGTAGTTAAGTAGTTTTTTAACGTATAATTGGTGTATATCTAGTAGGTCACAACTGTTGAATATTTGGTCTGTATCAGTCAGTTTATGTTTTTTTAGTATTACCTTTGTTTTCTGTGCAATTTCTATGTAATTGATAGCCGAAATATTAATTTAGTGAAATTATTATTTTGCATAGCAAATAACACAATTTAAAAAACGTTTTATTGACTTTGCCGGGTCTCGAACCCGCGACATCTGAAGCATACTAATCTACTATCCAATCTAATATGGAGGTCAACAAAAATATTTGGTTGGTTCACTCATGATCTGATATGAAATAAAAATTAAATTAATTATAAACAAGGTATCTCGATTTTACGAAGGCTATAACATTTCTAATGAACACAAAGCCTTCAAAACTAATATACTCTTTGTGTACAGAATATAACGCTCAAAGCGCAGTGTAATCTCACTTATTTAAGATGCTTATAATATGCACTCTTTGAACAGTCTCTCAGCTTTGCGCGAAGTGTACTTTTACCTTCATGATATATTAGTTTTAAAGCTACTAAAGTTGCGACATAGTTTTCTAAGTTTATAATATTTTCAACGAAGACTGCCAGGTGAGATAAATCGGACATAGAGCAATGATTTCAGGTTCAATTTCGGACTGTAAGGTCCTTTTTCAAAGGTGATATTAAAAAATCAGATACTCATGTTAGGTACTCAGATTTCAAACAACTTATGGTGCAGATTTATCACAAGTCGCTACTTAAATAACGAAATTCGCGTCGCCACCAATCAATATTGATTTCTCGAAACGTCAAAATTAAATTGCTTTCATAACCTTACTTACAACCAAATAATTGATGTAGCTGTAATTTTTACATTTTGTCTTTTTTTCTGTTTTATACCGAGCATTGATTTAAAGCACAACGTTGTTACAACATGTCTGATACAAGTGACGTTTTGTTTAAAGTCTCAAAACTAAAAAAAGTCGAATTTACAAAATGTCGGCAACACACGCCTGTATTCAGACCTTTATGCAGATGCAAGGCGGCATTTGCCAACATACTTTAATTTTTTAGTACTGGAAACATGCGAAACCCAGTGGAAGAAGAGCCTAAAATGACAATGTTGATTTTGTAACAATTATTGTATCTACTACTCGCCAATTAAAATATGCCACCCCCAATTTGGGGAACATTGTGAGACTATTAGAAGTGCGAGAAGAGAAGATGACGAAGTGATTAATTTTTATAAATAGACGTTTTTTAATTTGCCGCGAATGATATCGAAATGTAATATGTACTTACAATAATTTTATACATTATTTTTCAATAAGGTTGGATAATCAAAAAATGCCCAGAATCCCCGCATATTCTCCACGGAATGGTTCTCCCCGCGAAAAACCCAATTCTTGTAAAATCTTAGAAATTACCCGCAATTCGGGAAATTCTCCACGAATTGACAACCCCGATGTGGATATTGTAGACCATTGATGTAATACTTACTTAGAATGGTGGTGATAATTTGGCAGATTCAGTCGTACGTGATCCGAAGCTGAGTATTTTAATAGCTTGGCCTTGAAGGTTGTCAAAATACCAACATTGTTTTTGGTTCGGGTTGTGTGATTGTTCTACAATGTAACTTAAAAGAGAAGGCAGTTGATTATATTTCGAATTCCGAAGAAGGTTCTAGAAGCCTGCAGAATACTTCATCCACTAGTGAAACGAATAATGATGATTAACTTTTGAAATTTTCACACGTTTCGTCGAATATCTCAATGATCAGGCGACAAAGAGCAATTTATTTTACAGTGCCTTAGTAATAAAAATAAAGATGGTTTCACATGCTTGCAAAATATAAATTTAAGTTCATATTAGTGTAGTAATTGGACCAATAGAATAAACACCATAACTGCGTATTACGTGTGCAAATGCCAAGTGTCAAAAATGGCATAAATTAAAGTTTTCTATCTTTCAAATAATGAAAATAGTATTTTAAGAATTAAAATTTTGAATAATTTAAAACAAAAATTAAAACGTTGTTGTTAGTGAAATGATCCTAATGTTTTATCATATTTTATATTTATTTACCTATTTTCAAGTAGATAAACTCTATTCCTACGGGATGTGTAGAATTGCACCCACCATCCGGAAAAATAAAATAAAAATATAATTATTATATAAATAAAAATAAATGCTGCCGACGGGAATTGAACCCGTACCTTCTGAATGCCGATCAGTTGCACGGAAATATTGTGCTACGTCGGCTTATTTTTAACAGCCAAATAAGTCAATAAATAAACGTATTTCATTCAACGATTATTGCTTTTTGATTATTTTTTCACCTGTAACCAACCATCAATTTATGTTTTTAGGAAAGGTATTGTAAAATAATGAAGGTGCGGATTCAATTCCCTTCGGCGGCATTTATTTTTTCTCGGAAGATTTTTTCAATTTATAATCGAGTTTCAGGCTAGTAATTATTGGTTATAATAGTTTGTTATCCTTTGTGCTTTGCATAAATACCTTGTCTTAGTTTACCTTTACCTTTAATAAAAAATAAAAATATAATTTTAAGATATTAAGTTAACCTTACTTATTTTTCGCAATGATTCCTGACATAAATTGAAGTAAAAATAGTAAGTGGAATTTTCAGTTTGGTTTTTTTTTTCAAAAACTAACGTTAAAAAAATCTTTCACGTGTTTTCACATCTCTACTGATATTTTTCTGTTTTTATTTTTTTTAAATTTTATTTTAAATTAAAGGAATAAACCATAGACCAAAATTTCTTCACCATTTTCTACTCCAAATAACCTTGGAATCACTGATTACATCTCGTACGCACCCTTTAATAACTAATAATAACTATCGTACAATCGAAAACGCCTCGAATAATGCAATAATTTTAACGAAATAACTTATATGTTGAGAGTGCAATTATTAATTAATTAAATTTATGTTGTTGTGAATCAACATTCAAGTAATTTCCATTAATCAAAATCACTGGGAGTTTTTTTTATCGGTGAAGGATCTCTTACTTGTAAAAGCAAATAGCTAAGTTTCAGAAGATTTTTTCGTTGCTGTAATCTCGATTGTTCGTTCTGAATAACGCTGACTGGCAATGTGGAGAAAAACAGCGTGGTGCTGAGAGGAGGCAAAGAAGTAAGGGAAGATAAGAGACTTGACTTGGTTTTAATTAAAATTACATTAGTGAGAGGAGAACGCTTTTCTGGCAATGTAGAGAAAAGTATTTTTTTAGTGTATTATCAACATAAAAGGAATCTTTTAGAAATTTATACTTTATTACTACATATCTCTAAAGTAATTTATGAATCTGATGGAAATACGTTTTCAGATTTTTTAATAATTTATTTGTGAAAAATTTTGTTTTTTTTTTTCACAATCAAGGTGGTGTTAAGCCAATAATAACTTAAATAAATAAATATGACAAAAAACGCTAGACTATACGAAACCTAATTGCAAAAAATATGTTACCTACCTGCCGAAATTGTGCAAATTTATTGTAAAAATATTGTGTTGAAGACTTGCTGAAAGAAAGCGCTTTTATGAGCATCTCTAATACAGACTATTAATCTGCATATATATATATATATATATATTATATTTGACGCGTCTAATATAGTATACTTACAAACATATTTTAATTTTCCTTCACCATAAAATAACTACTTAATTTTCTTTTTTAAAAGCACCCATTAATAAACTAACTACTAAAAAAGTTTATTGGGACTTTATATTAAAAAGCGCAGCTCAGTTTCAAAAGTTCTAAGTTTGGAGATTGCGCTTTTGGAGTAGCGGACCCTAAAGCGTGGAATAAGCTCAAACTTTAAGTCTTGAACCGAGAAACATTAACACCTGAAGAAAAATTAAAACGATCTTAAATTACATCATAATGTTTGTTAAAATTCTAGTTTTAAAAAGAGAGTGATCCTTAAACTCTTCTTTCAAGTATATGCATAAAAATTTAGAATTTAAAAATTAAGAAAATTAATTAATTTTTAAAATTTAACAATGTGTTTGTATTAATAGTACTTATTTTAATTGATTTTCCGAAACGTATGTTTGTAAGATATGCTAAAAAACTTTTTTTATTATATATGTTATTATTTTTTAAATGTCTGTTTTTAAATGCTGACTATTCCTAATGCAGACCTCATTCAATTGGTTGATATTTTTTTTGTTTTGAAAATTATAAATAAAAACATTTTTTAAGTAATAAATTTTCTAAAATATGTTGTTTTGAAATTCTTTTACCAATTTTTGTCAAATATGATTAAAAAAAGCTTGTGTCATAATTTATAAAAATAATACGAAATACGTATGTGATAATGAATGCATCTCTCATTCTGGACTATTTTATTCACTTGGGAAAGCATTCGTAAATACCAAGAGCCTGAAAATGGTTTATCTGTCCAAATTTCAAATATTGAATTAATTAAACTTAAATTTTAATTACATAACCAAAATTCAACTCACCATGTTGATGTAATCCGTTTCACAAATCACCGTGAACAAAACAATACTAAACGTCCCGGGTGTGAAATGTCATTTTCACTGACAGCCAAAACCGCGGGAAACTTCGCGCCAAACTTTTGCGAGAGCTGCTAAAAAATCCGACTAGTAAAAATCAGCCCGGAGAGTTGAACACGACCTTCCCCTGTGAAGGCTTGTAGCCTACTGACGGTTTCACTGAATAGGGGATGATTTTACCTCCCTTATGCATTATCTGTCTCTCTCAAAGCCAGCCACCCCATCTGTCGTGACACGTTGCGGCCCGGACTGAAACTGTTGAATTCAGATATTGAAGATATAATGTATTACTTGTTAAACTTGAGTAATATGCAATTTAATGTTGCTTTAATCTTTTCTGGTTTCTAAAATTTTATAATTTTTGTTTTGAACGTTTTGAACGTTCTTTCAGAACATGTATAAACTGTTACATGTGTATAATTTACATTTGTTCTGAACTTGTATAATTTCTGCTCCGATGAAGATACAGTTTGCCGAATGGACTAACGAAAGCTGAGAATCCATTAATGTTATATTAAAAATAAATACACCATACAATAAAATCATCTTGCAAACGCATTATGTAATTAAAGATATTGTTTTAGAAATAGCTTTCTACGTTAAAGTACCATTAAAATTTGATTAGTTTAAGAGGAAGTCTTAGTATATTATTTTTTACTTCCAAAATGCTGAAATTTTGCTAAATAATTAATAACAATCATTTCCGGGTTACGAATAACCTGACTTTATGTGAAAATCTCCTACTACCACCACATTAAGCGGAAATGTTGCATGGGTTGTGATGGAGGACTTGGCCAGCCAAAAAATTGAACACACTACGTCTGGGTGGGACCCAAACGCGATGTCAACTTAGCCACCGATCGGTCAATGAAAACCACAATCAGTATTAAATTTTTGTTTTATACCGTATTACTTATTTTTCAAATGTTTATGTAGCTGTCTCTGTCTGATAACTGTCTCTCGTGCTAGGAGGAATGAGGTATGTATGTAGAATATAAGCATGTCTACATACATCATTTTGAAAGAGATAGTAAAAAAGCAGTATGCCATATTGTTGTGAATGATCTATAGATGGATCAGGTAGATGAGTTTTTGCATTTGAGAAGTATGTTTACGAGAGATAGAAGGACTGACAGGGATATTTAAAAAAATGATAAGTGCAGAAAAACTCCAGTATACGACGCAATGAAGCATGGAACTAGCAAAGAAGGGGTGAAATAAGACAAAAGGCTGTATAAATGAGATCTTGAAGGAGTATGCGTGCCAAACCAAGATTAATAGTGATAGAAACATGAAGAATAAAAAAGGTACGCTTACACCATTTGGATATGTAAAACGAATGATAGATCAAAGGATTGTAAGAAGAATATGATGCGATTGTAAATGGTAGAAGAAGTCGGTGACGCCCGAGGGAGACACGGCACAATCAAGTAACCAAATACTTGATTCGAGCCATGTCAATCGTCAAAATAATAGAAGGGTAAGGGTAAAGTAACATTAATACATTGTCTCACATATGAGACAATGTATGAATGTGACTGAAGCAAGGAGTGCGTGCCAAGACCAGGATGATTGGCGGTCAGTGGGTATGTGTACATATAAAACCTACAAGATCTTAGTATATATTATGGTAAAATTATCTAAGACTTCTCAACAAGGAGAGAAACACGCATTTTCAACAAATGAAGTCACATCTTTACTAGTTTTAGAAACTGTAGTTATAACATTCAATCGGCATTGACCGAAAGCTCAGCAAAACAAGTTGATGTAATGGAATTAAGCAAGCCTTTTAAAATGTCCATAATTTAGCTGGATTTTTCGAGATTAAATAATTTTCAATTGCTTATTTTAATTCGAATTCTCGTATCCGGCATCAGGGGTGTTAAGTCGGACGGGATCTGGTTTAAATTTGACGTCGACTAATTTAAATCTGTGTTGCCTGAAATTTAATATTATTCGGCGCCAATCACATTATTTTTTTCCTACGCTTTTGGCTCTGACAGCTTCATAAGCCCGCCCTAATTTAATAAGCCGGGAAGTGTACGAGAAAAGATGTTTGCGATTAATCTAGCCTGAAAATATTCTAATTCAAGATTTAAATATTAAAATTCGGGGTAAATTGATTGAGAGGTTATTTGAGAGGAAGATTTTAATGGAGCAATGTCTTATCGATGCGATCTATCAAAACATGCTCTATAGATGGTGATTATCTTCATTTATAGTTTATATTATATTTATAGTTTATAAAATATATTACCTACGAATTCAAATATAACTTTGAGTGTACATTTGGAACTTTGCAGCGAAGACGAACAGTAGCTGATTCAATATTTATACACAGAACTTTAAACAATGACATTGACTGTGCCAAACTTCTGTCCCTTATTAACTTTAAGATACTTTTGAGACGTACACGACATACAGTGCTATTCAACACGTTTAACTATAAAACAAATGCAGCATCTAATTAGCCAATTAACCGAGCTCTTCATACTCTAAATAATATTTGTCTTAACTCTAACATTGATATTTTTTCGGATTCACTGACCAAATTTAAACGTGGCATCATGTCAATAATTTAAACTGTTCAATGCGCATACATACAGACATACACACACAAACACTCACACGTACATTACACACGTCACACATACACCTATATACTACACACTTCACCTGGTAATTAAGTAATAAACATACCATTAGCAGACATTACAAGGAAACTTATCATAGGTACCCAACATGAAGTATCTTTTTCCTGTATATTGTTTCATCTGTAAATCATGTACTGTTTATTTCTACAATTTAAAATATTAAATTTGTATCGCATCAAATCTGGTTCAATACAGAATTATTGCAAGAATTGATTAAAACACAAGATACTATACGAAGTACAGCCATGTCACTATTGCTTAATAACCATGGCGTAATAAATATGACGACAGATAACAAAAGACTTTAACTTACTTACTTTACTAGAACTAAACACATAACGTGACTGGTCGGTGGCTGAGTTAACTTCGCGTTTGGGTCCCACCCAGGCGTAGTGTGTTAATTTCCTCGGCTGGCCTCAAGTCCTCAATTACAACAAAGGCAACATTTTCAACTTACTGTGGTGGCAGAAGTAGATTTTCAAATATTGTCATGTTATGCGTAACCCGGGAATGTTTGTTTTTCTTTAAAAAAACTATATTTAGCTATGTAATTATAGCTTAACATAACCATGATGTATTACAAATGAGTACAGATTAACAAAAAAAATGCAGATGAACAGATGATGATGATTAGAGCTAACTTTGTAACTGTATTGATAATAATACAAAATACCATTCAAAGTATTACAGCTTTCTACCTATAGTAATAATAGTTGGATGACGTAGTTTAACATATAACCATAGCGTTATATATATGATTACAGATTAAATATAATTTACTGTACCTTTTTAATTGACGGGCGGTCCGTTTAATAGATTCCCCAATCTTAACAAACGGACTGCAATCTTTAGAGCACAGGCGTCAGGGTATGCTGCCCTTGTTCTATCGGTATTACAATGGAAGATGCTTTGAGGAACTAGCGTCATTGATCCCTTCGGCACCGGTGCGTAGTCGGGATACACGCCAAACGCGCGCCCAACATTTGTACACGGTTGACATTTGTCACATGAGAACGGGTCGCTTCTACGATTCGTTCTTAAGTTCAACAGCTCGGCTGTGGAACGAGCTACTGGCCTCTGTGTTTCCTCCCTCCTACAACATGGGACTCTTCAAGACCCATGTTCACTCCTTCCTCTCCACAAAAAGACCCTCCACACAGCATCCCCAAAGATGACATAGGCCCTGAGGGAAATTATTTTCTTCAGGGCCTCCTGTGTGGAGTTAATATAAAAAGATATATATATATTATTAAATGTTTTTTTATGTTAATGTTTATGATAATTATGATACAATTTTATGAGACAAGGATAATAAATTATTTTAAGTAATAATTATTCACCTGATTTTCCCACGCAAAATTGAAAAAGCTCCCGAAAAAGAATAAATTGAACCCGTAGCCTTCTGACTGCCAGTCAGCTGCTCCAACCACTAAGCTACGTCAGCTTATTACATACCCGCTGCGGGTTCAATTCCCGTGCGCGGCATTTATTCTTTATCTTTCATAGATTTTTTCAGTATGTATGGGAATTTCAGGTGAATAAATAAATATTTATTAAAATAATTTAATTTGTATAACTACATTTCTTCGAGATTTCAAAGTACCCTACAGAATAGAAAATCTAATGTCTCAGCTTTATTTAAATTTAATTTCTCAGTAAATCGGTTTAACCGGTAGAAAAATCATTTAAGATATCATAATGACGGCCGGCATAGTCCAGTGGTAACGCATTGGACTGCCATTCCGAAGGTCGCGGGTTCGAACCCGGCGTGCGCAAATAAATTTTATTTGATTGATTTGTGTTATTTCACAATTAATTAATTAAAATAATATATAGTAAATTTGCGGCACGTTCCAGAGTGGAAGATACTACCAGTGTCGCCCTGGTGTAAGACCACCATTCAGAATTGAAACGTTGCTCCAAATGGCTTTAGCCGTGTTTAGTGACTAGATCTGAATAGCCAGGTACTTCCCCACCTTCCTCTTTCCCTTCCCCACTTACCCTCAGCCTCACAACATCCCCCAATTGGGGATGCCATAGTCTCACTGGCTCCAGACGGGAGCAGTTGGGACTCTTGTGAGGTATTCACTATAAAAAAAAAAAAATAAATAAATAAAAATTGTAATCGGGCTGGGGTAAATAGAATCATACAAATAAGTCGTCTCACCATGGCCTGACAACAGTTTGAAAATGGCTTTTAACGCCGAAACTCTTGTCACAATAATACAAAAAACTAAAATGCTCGCAGAACTTTGATTACATTAATATAAATGATTTAACTTAATTTGAAAAAAAACTGTTCTTAGAATAAAACAGAAAATACAAAAAATAACTTAATAGGGCTTAACATTTGACTAGAGCTAAACGTATAATGTTTGTATCCAAAATTAAACACTGACATATTTGATCATACTTTTTTTGAAAAATACACAAAACATAAATGTAATAAATATGATTGTATGGTATTTTTGTAAGAATGCACAGTGAATAAATAAGTTTTTATGGTATAATTGAAAGAATTCACATTGAATAAATAAGTTTGATTGGTATATTTGAAAGAATTCAAAGTGAATAAATAAGATTTTATGGTATATTTTAAATAATTCACAGTGAATAAATAAGATTGAATATATATTTCAGTGAATAAATAAGTTTCTGTGGTATATTTGACAGAATTCATAGTGAATAAATAATATTGCATGGTATATTTTAAAGAATTCACAGTCGATAAATAATATTGCATGTTATATTTGAATGATTTTGAAGTTAATAAATAAGATTTAATGGTATATTTGAAAAAATTAACAGTGAATAAATAAGATTGTTTGTTATATTTGAATGAATTTGAAGTGAATAAATAAGATTGTAGGGAATATTTGAAAGAATTAACACTGAATAAATAAGATTGTATGTTATATTTGAAAGAATTCGCAGTAAATAATTAAGAATTTTAAGTGATAAATAAGATTGTATGGTATATTTGAAAGAATTAACACTGAATAAATAAGATTTTATGCTATATTTGAATAAATTTGAAGTGAATAAATTAGATTGTATGGTATATTTGCAAAAATTCACAGTGAATAAATGAGATTTTATGGTATATTTGAAAGAATTCACAGTGGATAGCGATGTTTTCTTCCAAAGCTTGGGAAGCAACGACGCTTCAATCATGCAGCCAATCATTTCCAACCCCGTCTTCTATTAAATAAAACCCCATCCATTTCCTCCCTACAGATTCTGCGCAGCCACCGCTTCTCTCTAAAGAGTCTAGTGGAATCTTGCAGCAAATCTGATGTTATCGAGAATCAAAATCGAATCTCAAATTTGCTTGCAGCACGTAAAGTCTGTGTAGCTTTTTTGTCCCTTCTGAAATATTTAATCTTTTTTTTTGTAAAACTGCATCGACACAAATTAGATTTTCCTTTTTATTTTACAATAAGCACCGGTTGAATTAAAGTCACCGGTGTTGCCCGGGATTTTGCACAATTTTTTTACGAAATGAGATGTTGACAGTAATTTTAGTCGTATTTTGAGAGTCAGCTGAATTTCCTCGATTTTTTTTTTACATTGGAGGCCCCGAGGAAAATAATTTCCCTAATGGCCTATGTTATATTTTGGGAGGCTGTACGGAGGGTCCTTTTTAAGGAAAAGGAGGAGAGGAAGTTCTGGGAAGGTAAAAGGTATGAGAGTTGGGTAGGAATCTAGGGATCAATGTGTCCAGGAGTGACGAGAGACACCAGTTGAAGCTACCAAAGCAGCCTCTCCTAATCTGGCATTCCATACAGCTGGAGGGCAGGTGTATCATAAACAGACCTCAACGAAAGAACTCGGGCACCCATTTGAAATCACCAAACCTAGCGAAGCACTTGGGGTTTTATAGCGGAGTTGTTGGTTATCCAATAAATGGTTCCCGGGGCGGCGGTCCTGTAACTCGCCTCCCAAATTGAATTCAAAAGTGTATTTATATTCTGTTCTAAGGGGTTTGAAAGGGGGATGGGAAGGTTCCAAATCTAAATATCTTGTTTCAAGTGTGCGAAATTTCATCAATCTTAGAATAAAACTGTAGATTTGTATGAAAAACCAAACAACGTCGCTGCCACAGACATTCTGTTTAAATATTTTTATGAGATTGGTGAAATTTTGCACACTCGACCGTCAAAACAAGAGAAAGGTGACTGTTTGTATGATATTTTGAAAAACCAACCCCTTTTATTATATGTAGAACGTTATATCAACTTTAAGCCAAAATCTATTCATCTTCTCAATAAAAACTCAAGTGTAAGCTCCGGCGTAGTGAAATTTAACGTTGATCCCAAGGTCGCAACGTTTTTTCGATTATGAGCAATGAACATTTCTAATAACAAATGAATAAATATAGGAGCAGACGTCTTGTTTACATTTTAAGAAAGTCATAAGCTTATTAAAGAAAGAGATGTATAGATAGGTATATATGTCTGCAGGATAAATGTTGCCCCGATGATAGCCAACTAACAGGAGGTAGAAGATGGCAAAATAATCCCGTTGTATTCGTCTCAATACTGAGATGAAAAAAGAGTCTTACATGTCGACAGATGCAAATAGAATGCGTTCGTTAAATAACAAAGTCTATAGCTTTCACGCTGAAATAATTAACTTAAGATGTAGAGCATCTACATAAAACAACAACAGTCGCATTAAAGGATTTATTCGAAGACGCTCGCGACAAATCTCTTAACAATTTGTTGCTGAATTTTAATTGCGACGTTCTCCCGAAGATAGCAAATACGTACTGATATTATCCTTACTTATATCAATACACAATTTAATCAATGGATAGCACACCTTTCTCGAGTCATTCAAGGGTTCTATAGGAAAGTTTAAAAGGAACGAACTTTATTTAATCAACGATACAGTTGTAACAAAAATACCTGAAGTTTTTTGACAAAAAACATAATACATATTTTAGAAAAATATGTTTGATTAATGTACTGGTGAACAATTTAATTTTCTTCGAAATATGAAATGCACTTAATATTAGGAGTAATCAACAAATTCAAAGATTACGAGTACTTTATTATCGTAAGATAATTACAATGAATGCCATACGTCCGTTTTATCAGTATTTATTATTATAACGAGGAAAGCAACTGGAAGTTAGCTTCCTACCTACGGATTGGCTAGCATCGGCTGTAGTCGTAACCATTCGGGTACAACCAACATGCAATCTCTGTCAGTTGGTGTAAGTACCGCCATGCATAGAAAAACCTTAAAGCTACATTAAGTGTATAATAAAATACTGCCCAAACCATCTAAGCGTCCCTTACTTGATTTTACTCACTACGCTCAAATAAACCTTGTACTTTTATTTTATTTTTTTATTTTTTATTTTATTGTTATTTATTATTTTTTTTTATCAAACAGTTTGATAATGCCTTCAGCGAAACAGCTGTCACGCGTAATAATAATTACACAGCAGAACTTGTTTAAAAATAAACTGTTTTTATAAACCCAATAACAATATTATTGAGTATATAAAAAATTAAAATTAAAATGGAGTTCTACAAATTAAACTTGATAACAATAAATAAAAAGCCTTGTACTCTTTGAGGATTTACACATTTACCACACATACGCCTCAGGAAACGCATTTCTACAGCATTCAGTCTACTTTCATCCTTTCTCTGCCATTTCCATGCCTCACTTCCGTACATCAGGGTAGGTACCAGCACTTCATTGTGGAAAGTTGGGTATTCGAATATTGATAACTGGACATCCGATTAAATAATCTTTCTCTAGAAGGAGGAGTGTCTGTAGCGGGTGACATGGCTTTATTTTGAGATTGATGAAATTTCGCACACTTGTAAGCTAGAGGAAGATAACTGTCTATATGAGATTTCTAAAAATCTCACCATTCCCTGTTACCGCCCCTTTAAGCAGAATTTTGATACTAATTGATGAAATTTTGCACACTCGACCTTCTAAACGGACACCTCACATCAAACAAATCACAAATAAACTTCTCAAAACAATACACATTTTCCTAAACATAAGAAACATATATAAAATAAAACAATTGAAAACAATATATTTTGCACTTTGCCAATCAATACTAGAATATGGAATTATTGCTTGGGGAGGAGCAACAAACTCGGCTATCAATTACATAGAAACCGCACAGAAAACGATCTTAAAGGTAATACTAAAAAAACGTAGACTGACTGATACAGACCAAATATTCAACAGCTGTGACGTACTAGATATACGCCAATTATACGTTAAAACACTACTAAACTACATTTTTGACATACACAAAAGTTTCAACATACACAAAATAACACTAACAGACCAGTTAGACAAGCGTACAAAGAAAACATAAAAACTCCGACAGTAAATTCAAGCTTTGGACAAAAACAATGTAAAACTTGAAATTAAAATTGAGGAAGATAAAAATAAATTCACACACAAAATTACAAAATGGATTAAAGAACAAAAAAGACAATATTACCAAAATGTCATAGCATAAAATAAAAATAAAACCTACACGTAACACACAAAACCAATATAAGCACACATCACTCACAAACACACAAGATTATATTTAAATGTATTATTTTCTCTTTAAATGTATTATGTTGATTATATTTTCATATTATAAAATAAAGGCCTCAGCACGGGCAAGCCACCCAGTGAGGCCTACATTACTGGAAAACTATGAAATGAAAAAAAATAAAATAAACAAAAAGGTAGGTCTCTGTCTACCATTGCTACATGATAATTCCATGTCTCATTCCATGCTTCATTCCATGCATTATTCCGGTGCAGAGATATTGCGTTAAGTATTCATAGGGCGTCCCCGACTTCTTCTACCATTTAAACATATCTAATTCATCATAATCTGATTTGGAATGCATTTCATAATATATGACGTTGTCCTGCCACATACCTTTACACATACAAATGTAAATATATTTGTCATTAAGATAGTAGTTATAGGCCTTAGTCGTAAGTCTCAAGATATAAGTCTTCGATGTAAGTAACTAGTTTTAAGTCAGTAGTTCTAGTATTAATTATTTAATACATATATTTGCACAGCGCCATTGAGGTGATTTTTACAAAAACGGCGCTATATAAATTAGCCAAATATTATTATTATTACTGACATCTGGAAGCTACAACCAAATAACAATACTACCGTTTGTAAGATCATTTTTGGTAAACTACAGGGTTTTCCAATGAGAGGTGTTATTTTGATATTCAATCGTAAAAGATCAGTGGTTTCGTTGCTTGTGTTGCACGTAGCGCTGTCTTGTTGAAAATAAACGTTTTCCAGATCAATACCATCCAATTTCGGCCATAAAAATTCATTAATCATCTCTCGTTAGCGCAATCCATTCACCGTAACTGTTACTCCAGCCTCATTTTCAAAAAAATATGGTCCAATGACTCCGCCGGACCATAAACCGCACCAAACAGTCACACGTTGAGAATAAAGAGGCTTTTTAACAATAACTCTTGGGTTTTCCGAGCCCCAACTGTTTTAACTGTATTCGTTATTTCGCAAAAAACTAAAAAAACACATTTAATAAGACAAAGGTAGCATAAAAGTGATCATTTCACTTTGTTTCGTTAAGTATAAAATTATTTTATTTATTTATTTGCAAGGTGTTATTTTGATATTCAATCGTAAAAAATCAATGGTTGCGTTGTTTGTGTGGCACGTAACGCCGTCTTGTTAAAAGTAAACGTTGTCCAGATCAATACCATCCAATTTCGGCCATAACAAATCATTAATCATCTCTCGATAGCGCAATCCATTCACCGTAACTGTTGCTCCAGCCTCATTTTCGAAAAAGTAAGGTCCAATGACTCTCCAGGACCATAAACCGCACCAAACAGTCACACGTTGAGAATAGAGAGGCTTTTTAACAATAAATCTTGGGTTTTCCTAGCCCCAGGTACGACAATTTTGCTTGTTGACGAAGCCACCGAGGTGGAAATGGGCCTCATCACTCAAGATCATTTGCATTTGATTCACTCAAGTGAATTTTAATAATTTCAATGCGTTATTGAAGTTTGTATCGTTCCATTTTTATTAATGATCTAGTTTCTACTTGTTAAATGTTAAAAAATAACAGCTTCAAATGTAATATCTACCGAAATAACGGGCTATTCAAAATAACACCTCTTATTGGAAAACCCTATACTATAAACGTAGTTACATATAACTGCAACCATGAAGTAATCGGATAAAGGGTCAGCAATATTGGAAAGGTAATTTAACATGGTTTTTTAATATAATACATTTCTTTTTGATTTTATACTACCATAGTTGCGCCGTCTCTTGGGCTAGCTAGTAGCATTTATTTAATTTTTTTTATTTGACCTCCCGAAGGACTGGTGTCAACTGCGCTATTAACTGCGCCAAATTGCGATTGGGTAGGACCGATATTTATTTCATGTATTAAAGAAATCATTAATTAAAAAATGCATGAATATCAGCGTAATTGCAAAAAAATTTGATAGAATGCATAGGCAACGAGTTTATCTGCCGTATTTCTGCTCAATTTGATGTCGGGAAATGGGTTAATTTCCATTTTCAAGATTTGGATGCATTCACGAAAACAAAAGAAAAATTCTGAACGTCAATTTAAAAAAAAACACATACTCTTAAAATGTTTTCATATTTCCCTAACAATATTTATACAATTTATTATTACAATGCTATCTGCATGCCTTATTGTTACGTTTATGTCCCTTAAAATTATTATTATATTTAATTCCATTATATTAAATAAACTTTATGAATGGTGCATCGTAAACAAATTACATCTTAATATCAACAAATGCCAAACGATCAGTTTCCATAGATCTAAAACCCCTTTATTATTCTACTACTCAATTAACAATGCCAACCTAAAAAGAGTGTTTGAATTCAATGACCTTGGAGTTATCTTTGACTCCAAATTACGCTTCTTGAATCACATTAATAGCATTACCAGTAAGGGATTACAAATGCTTGGATTTATTCTCAGAATCGCTAAAGACTTTAATAACATAAAAACTATAAAATTACTATACACGTCTCTGGTTAGAAGTCAAGTTAGATACAATTCAACCATTTGGTGTCCTCTTTTCAACTCTCTTTGTTTACAAATTGAAAAAATTCAAAATAATTTTTTACGTTTTATTAATTTCAAAATTGGTATTCTTATTATTGAAATCAATTATGTCAATTTACGCAGTAAACTTAACTTATCGAAATTATCTGAAAGGCTAAAAATATTTGATCTCTTTTTATTATGTAAAATTGTTCATTCAAGGTTGGACTGCCCTGACACTATAAATTTGCTATCTTTACATATACCTCCAAAATATACTAGACGGAATATTTTATTCTACAACAATAACTTCGCTACGAATTCTGTGTTAGAAAGAATATATAGGTTGGGCAATGAACTAAGTGATGTCGCTGACATATTTAATTTAAACTTCAAAACATTTAAAGCCAAATTAGTACACCATTTTTTAAATGTAAATAATGTATGAGAAATCACTATATTTTATTTCGATTTTCTATTGTTTGTTTTATACTGTTGTTAAAAATGAAATTTGTAATTGTTATATATTTAAAAGCCCAATAGGGCGTCAATAAATAAATATTACACACTTGAATTAAAAATGTAATATCCTTACTCTCCTTATAGATTTCGCAGCAGAAATGGATATTATTGTTAAAAAAAACAAATAGCCAGTTGACAACCTGAACCATTGTATTGTTGTAAAATGAATAATAAGTAAATAAAAAAATTCAAATCTGAAAGGCATTTAATGTATTGATATATTGTGTTTCAGTGTTTTAATTTCTGGAAATGATTTAAAACGTAACGAGGTCTCTCATTAGCCTGTTTAGACAGCTAACCAAAACAGAATAATATTCACCAAAAATATTACCTACCATTTTAAGATTAGTTATTTCGGGTGATTATTAGCATAATCACCCGAATTCATAATTTTGTTTAAAAAGGCAAAATAATTCTAGGTCGTTACTTTTAATTACAATTAGCTGAAATAACTTTTGTTAAATATGCAAATCCGACGTAAAAATTCCACAAGCAATGCCGTCAGATTAAAATAGCATCTACCTATTCAAAATGTACCAGAATTCATTCCTAAATTTACATGACTATCTCATTCTCGTAGCGGCGTAGCAACGTGGCTACGGCGCACTGTGATCGAAATAACGATTCTAAGGGGAATATATTTATTAGTTCTAATCGGTCAGTGGCTGAGTTGGCATCGGATTTGGGTCCGATCTAGGCGTCGTGAGTTCAATCCCATGACTGACTAAGTCTTTCATCATGATACAAGCAACATTATCCAGTTTCTGTGGTGGTAGTACTAAGAGATTTAAAAAAAATTGTTACAAAAAATTCTTGTTTATTATTTCAAATCAAGTAAAATCTCCATCATTTAGTTTTATATTACTGACCAATATTTACCAATATGACAATAATATTTCAGTACAGAAAGATACGGGGAATGGTGCTGCTGAACAACATGCATCTTGACACCTTCAACATAAGCCTGGTATATGATTTAAGAACACATCTGCCCTGATGATGGACACTGTAACGTTGTCCAAAACGTTGGCTAAAGAAAGAGTTAGCGCAACACGGCATAACACCACAAAAACAAATATCATAAACCTGGTAGGTTTCAAAAGAAATGCAAACTGTTTGTATTATTTATTCTTGTCATAATTTTTATGGATAAGGCTTAAGAACTTATCATTGATTTTAATTTTATTGTATTTATTATTACTATTTATGTAAATGTAGAACATGGACGCACTTTATTAAATACAAACAAATGTTGTTTTAAAAATAATGGAACATTAAAGTTATATTTTTAGTGTGAAAAGTGTGACAGTCAAGAATGCGTAATTACTTTTCGTTTTCAATAAAGTTTCAGGTGAGGTGTCTTGGTCACGTGCTCAGTTTTCCTATAAAACAATTAGTATATAAGACAAAAGCGGAAATATTAGAAGTAAGACTTTTAGTTGGTTAAGTCAAACAAACTTGGATAAAGCAACTGCTTTATTCTATGCAAGCGGAGATTGAAAATGCAATATTCTAAGACCGTTGCAGAAGCAAAGTAGAGAAAACCTGGAGGCACCAAACGATTGATTCCCGAAATTACTGGAAAAAGGAAAATATAGTATAACTATAAAAAAATATTTTTCTCCGTAATATCGGCTTATTAACCACAGTGCGGCGTAGCAACAGCGATATAGGATCGTAGCTCGTAGCAGCAGCAGCGTTTATACCAGTGAATCGTAGCAGCCAGCGATGCCGTAGCGAGTTCCTAGTCTTATCACATTAGTGTCAGATTCACAAAGTGGTTTGCATACCCTCTATTTATATTGGGGAGGCTTTGGCCCGCAGATAAGACCCTGCTTTAGGGGTGCAGAACAGAGGACTGCCCAAAACCGCTTTTTACATGTGAATTGAGTTGGCAAAGAATAGTCCATTAAGTCTACAACGGACTCCGAAAGAGATACGATATTATTCTAAAGAAAATATTCTCCTAATCTATCCTTATATAGCTCCAGATATACTGTCAATTATTTTGCTATTATAACATTTTTGCTTTGAAGAGCTTGATTAAATCCTATTGATTTATTTTTTATGCTTTTTTTGCGTAAATGATGCAAAAGAGTCTCATGCACTAGGAGGTTATTTCTCTTAAAAGGCTAGTGGAAGTTTGTTTAAGTTAAGTTATTTGTTAAGTTATTTTGTTAAGTTATTTCTCTTCTCAGGCTAGTGGAAGTTTCTCATTTGTATTTAGAGTATGTGTAGAGTATGTATGTGTGAGGTTGAAGAGAGTGGGAGAGAACAGAACCGCGAAATACGAAGTACATAAATATTTAGATCAGGTAAAATTCTAAGCATGCTTTCAGAAGTTAAAAAAATCTTTTAATGGCCATAGATGTAGGCTTAGAATTCAATTAGTCAGGGAACATTTGAAAAAAATCTGTTTTTTTGAAACAGCAGATAGATCGTTCTATGCAAAATGTTGAAATGTGATTAAACTATGAAAGTATTTACATATTTTTGCTTTTCCAATGATCCTCAAAAGCTATAAAAGAAGTACTAGTAAATAATAATAACTCTGCTTTTGATTTTATCAGATTTTAGTAGTCCAAGCTTTACGGAAAATATTCGTTCTTAGTTATTCTCGGTAAATAGAGTCATTCATTTTGTGAGAATAATCGAATTTAATATGTAATCCAAGGCTATCTTGTTATGAGTATTATTATTTATCATAAACACGCAAGGACAAATTCATTTATCATTCTAAATAAATTTGTTATTTAACTGTAATTAACGATTCCTAAACGCTGTATTAATTTCAGTCGGTTCTATGAGACAACCTTTAACTGTCATAACTGAGTGGGCGGTCTTTAATTTTTTTCACCAAATAATGTTTGCATATGCATACAGCGTGGTTTACACACCTCTGCCATGGGTCACTTAAAAGTCACACAGAGGTTGACTTAGCAGGGGTGTCTGGGTTCTTTGGTTGAGATCCGCACAGGTGTCCAGATCTTGGCAGCAAATGCGTTTGTCTACCAACTGCTTAGTAGGCCAGGGAGTCGAGGGAGACCTTCTAGCGAGCTTTTTTCATCCGTCTTCCTCTTGCACCGCATTGGGAGGGGTAAGTTCAAACATCCGTCCTCTTTGACACACGGATACCCAGATTCCTACCCACGCCTCATGCCTTTTCCTTCCCAGAACATCCTCTCCTTACTTTCAACATTAACAACTTAATTAACAACTTAATTGATAGTCCTGCCATCCTTGCCACTATTAAACTACATGTGCCGACTAGGAATACAAGGCAAAATATAACATTCTTCTGTAATACATACTCGATCAACTATCAGACACACTCATTGACCAATAGGATGCATGATCTGGGCAACAAGTATGGGGGTGTTATTGATTTATTTATTGACTCCATATATAGAATTAAGCATAATCTACATCAACACTTTGTTGAATCCTACAAATTAGAGTAGCTTTGGTAAATTAGTTTTAATGATTTGTTTTATATGTAATGTTGTTGTAATATATTTTTTACTTGTTATTTGTTATTTTTTTTCCTTCTTTAAAATGGATTACATCTATTTACTGTCAATATCTCCTGTATAATACATATTCTCTTATTGTACTGCATCATGTATCACTTCTATGTAAAATCCTTTTTAGGCGTATATATATATAAATAAATAAATAAATAAACATCACTAAAGATGACATAGGCCGAGTGTGAATATCTTTCTGTATTAAGTTATTATAAAAAATATTTAACTGTAATTGTAACGTGTTCTATTACACGTAAATGAACCGTAAATCAAATCCACAATTAATACGACAATGAAGAGCTCATTCAATTGGTTTTGAATAAATCACGGGAAAAAGTGGAATGAAGGACCAACCTACCTTGAATTCCCCAGAATCCCGGCAATAGGGCTGTAGACGAACTTGCAGTGTTCACGGGGTGAAATTTCCTCCTAAATGAGATAGTCTTTAATATGATTTTGATATTTAGCACAAAGCATGTGAATAATACAACAAGGACACTACGATTGCACCTTCTTGCTACACGACACGAATTCGAATGCTGTACTTGCGACAATTTACAATGCAACAATTTTTTTTTTATTTTCAAATGTGGGTAAGGCTGTTTTTAAGGAAGGAAATGGATAGTAGGTATGACATTAGGTATATGATGAAAAAATGGTAGATATTATCCAAAACGGTCTCAATACTAAACAGTAATTGTAGTTGCTATCATTCAAATTTCCATATGCAAGTAAATATGTCAATTAAATAATTTTATCACACCTAGATCATTTAGTATATTTTTACGTAAACACCGCACAACCGAACTATAGCATCCTCAATTGGTCATGTTAAGATACTAAAGGAAGTAGATGGGGAGGAAGTTTGAAATATTGATTTAATACAAAAAAAGATTGAAAGGTTATTTATCCCTTGCAGTTCTTGCTACCAGCATGCAAGGAAAAAACCGCCCCTTAAAATTGGTTCGCGTTTTTCCGCAGATTCCATCCCTTACAGGTAACGGGTGATTTATTATTTATTTGGTAAGAATATCGCCGTGTCTACCGTAATAGCGTCTGGCAGATTTTGTTTTATGCCGGGAACACCTGATTATATTATATTGTACATCTAAATATTTTATTTTTATAAAGCCCTTAATCATTCCTTTCGCGCTTGAAAAATTCATGGCATCTCTGAAAAATTTCGTTTTTTGGTTCATTTTAGTGGGTTAAGTAAGTTTTCTTTTAAAATAATCATAAAACGTAATCATTTCGTTGTCTATTTTTTTTTCTATTTTGTCAGTGAGTTTACGGGATCCCCAATTAGGGTATGCTGTGAGGCTGAAGGTAGTAGGGAGGAGACGCAGATGAGGAAAAGGAAGGTGGGGAAGTACCTGGCTAATCAGATGTGGTCAGGAAAAACGGCTAAAGCCATTTCAAGCAACGATTTAATTCTGAATATTGGCCTTACACCAGGGCGATACTTAAGATTACCGATACTTCCACCCTTAAATGTACCACAAATATGCCTTACGTTATTTTAAATGATTAAATTGCGAAATAATACAAATCTATTAGTAGTATAAATGCCCATGCATTAGTTTGATCTCTCTATCAGATCCCAGCTGGTAATTAGTAAACACTCATCCGTAATCTCTATACTCGGTAAATAATAAACTAAGTAATCAAGCTCATAGTATCTGTGAGATAGTTTTTTAGCATCTACATAGAAGTCAATACGCAGTAGGTGACAGAAACAGAGGATGAGAGAGACAGAAGCACCTATATAATCCATTATAGTAGGTAGTTAGGTTATCTCTGTTCGCAGCTCGCAGTCAGGAACTATACTCAATACAATACTCGTTTGTTACAATAAAACATATTATTAATCCAACCGTGTACCATTATTGTAAATAACTGGGAATCTTGGCACGTAGATTAACAGTATCTTTGAACGAATAATCCCTAGAACTTTATTGTGATGGTGGAACGGCGTACAATCATATTATAACAATAAATAATCGTGATTCTCAAATGTTTTTACCTATTGGTTAACTAGCCATTCAAGAATAACTTATTACAGACAAATTACCTCTAACATCACACAATATGAAAACATGATTTATTCAAGGATTTTGATTAATGGGTGTGAAATTGTATGCAACATGACGTATAATTATATTATTCATGTGTTGTCTAGTGTACACATAATTACATTATTAGTCACTGAACAGAAAGTTTAGTGAGATTGATTTACGTGAAATATTTCCAAATTTGTAAATAGATATCTCCTGTTAATATTCCTCTCAGGTAATACCACCAATTAGAGTCGAAAATTTGCTTAAAAAATATAAAAATAATATCTTTTTAGCTGTGTTAACCGTTAAGGCTTTTTAAAAATATTTTTATCCATAAGTCTCTACAACACGATAAAATTTCATGGAATTTCGAAATGCTACAGAAGTATTTTAAATTTGCCATTTTCTTCTTATTTTTGAATTTTCCGTTAAAAGAAGTCGCTTTTCCGGTCATAAGAAGGTCGTATGCGTAAGGTTCTAGCAATTTGAAGGTCGCGGGTTTAAATTACGGCGTGTAATTAGTAAATTTAATTGGATGAATTTGTGTTATTTCATAAATAAAAAAAAAAAGTATGTCTGCGGTACGTTCTACAGTGGAAGATACTATCAGTATCCCCCGGGTGTATTAATGTTAATTCGGAATTAGTTGGTCACTCAGTTGTTGAGACTGACAACTTAGAAAGACACACCTAGTTGTGTGTAATTATATCGCTATACACAACTCATCTAACCATCCTTTTTCACAAAAACTCTTAGCTTTTCATTATTTGATCAATAGATTAATAAATATCCCGTTATCCCCAAATAATTTCAAAGCTGAACTTAACACCATTCAAATAATTGCATCTAATAATGGTTATAACTCCAAATTAATAGACGACATACTAAATAAAAAAATTTCATTTGTCCTACATTAAACCATTGCTTAGTGATAATATTAAAAAACAATAGAGAAAAAATATTGTTTGTAAATCAGCCAGCTTTCTATACAAATAATAAATTGAAAAATGATATTTTAAATAATAAGGGCAAAGACCTAAAAACGAGAAAATCTGGAGTTAACCAATTGAATTGTAATGATTGTCACCATATTTACGTAGGTAAAACTTGCAGAAATTTTGAAACGAGGCTTAAGGAACATTTGAGATGTCTAAATAGCAATAATTATTCGAAATTTGCTAACCATCTAATTGAATTTAACCATTCATTTGATTTAAATACAGGTTTAATATTTTTACACACTAACGTTAGTGGTTTTTGCTTAGATCTTTTAGAAATATTAGAAATTAGGAAAAATGTCAATAGAAATTATAATATTATTAATAATCAAATTAATTTTGTGAATAACCCTATCCTAAACAAATTTCCATTGTATTTTCTTGTCTTTGATCTTCTAAGCTCCTCCCCTTTCCACCTCTCTTCCCCTCCCCCCACTAATTCCATTTTTACCCACGCCTGTTTTTCTATACAAGATAATTCAGTTTTAGTACATTTAATGTCCTTATGAAGAGAACATCGTTCTCGAAACATGTTGATTTTTAAAAAATAAAGATTATTGTTTTAAAAACAAAGTGTTTTCAAATAATACATTAACAATATAATATAATCAGGTGTTCCCGGCATAAAACAAAATTTAAAAAACTACTTAATTGAGCTTTGAGTTAAAATTAAATAACAACATAAAAAACAGGACGAATTGCCCGTGAATTGTGTTCCTTAAGCACAGCTGGGATTCCAATGAAAATCGTGTTTGATTCGCCTATGTTTATTTACTTGAAGGTGATACACAGAATCATAATAGATTACGGTAGCCTAACCCACATTATCCACAATGTCAATAGATTACATGAATAATTATTATTATTACGATATTGGCCTGATTATTACCAATAAATGCGTCAAACTGTCGTTATGCTGTCAGGTTCTAGCTTTTGGACTGTTAATTCTTGGTTGAATTCCATTGTATTAGATTTGAAATTAAACAACTTTTGCACTTTGTTCCACTTATTTATTTTTACAAGGACCGGTTTCATCCTTCAGACTGGAAAATGTCCGTAGTAGGATGAAACCGGTCCTGGTGAAAATAAATAAGTGGAACAAAGAGCAAAAGTGGTTTAATTTCAAATCTAATATGTAAGGTTGTTTTATTTGCAATTTGGATTCCAATCTCAATCAATACCATTCAATTCTCGATTCAATACCAGTTTGGATTCAGGAAAAATAAAGGCACCTCCGAAGCCCTGGCAACAGTTACCGATTTTCTAAGTGAAAACTTAGACAAGGGATCAAAATGCATATCAATATTCTTAGACCTGTGCAAAGCATTCGATACTATCTCTCACTCTAAACTTTTACAAAAACTATCTAATATTGGTATAAATGGTGATGAACTTACTATTATTAGCGATTACCTGTCAAACCGAAAGCAAAGTGTGAAAATCAACAACTGCAATAGCAATCAATTACCAATTAGCTACCGCGTGCCTCAAGGAAGCGTTTTAGGTCCTACACTGTTCTTAATATACATAAATGAATTATGTAATCTTCAAATAGATGCCAAAATTGTAAGTTTCGCTGATGATACGATTCTCCTCTTCAAATCAAGCAATTGGAATGATGTATACATAAAAGCTAACAGGGGCATAAGTGTGGTTAAAAGATGGTTAAACAATAATACACTAACAATGAATGTGACCAAAACTAAATACATTGAATTTAGTATTAATCCTTCCTTAAGAAACCCAGAAAATCAAATTAAAATATGTGCTTGCAATCTGACAAATATGATAATATGTGATTGCCCTTATTTAGAACAGGTAACTAAAATTAAATACTTAGGTATTATTTTTGACAGCAATTTAAAGTGGAAACAACATATAACCACTACAGCAAACAAACTTAGAAAATTCATTTACTTTTTTAGACAAACTCGCAACTTTCTCAACCTAAGCCAACTCAAAACAATCTACTATGCACTTTGTCAATCTTTGATAGAATATGGTATCATAGCATGGGGAGGAGCAAACGCTGCCGCCATTGATCCAATATCTAAAGCTCAGAAACTTATAATAAAGATTATCCTCAAACTACCAATCACAAGCAGTTCGGATGAAATCTTTAGGAAAATCTGTGTTATGGACATTAGGCAACTTTATGCCAAAAATATACTAGCATACCTCTTCAAACACAAAAATACTTTTGACAATATCCAAACTGCTCGTGATACTAGAACCAAAGGACATAATTTCTTACAAATCCCTTTCGCTAAAACAACTTTTGGCCAGAGAAATTTTAGATATTTTGCAACAAGGCTATATAATGCTCTCCCACTAGCCATTAGACTGAACGAATTTTTTTTGAAATATAAAACAGACATCAAGTCTTGGATCATCAGCCAAGACAGATCCATGATCAAAAATTTTATAAAAATCCCTACATAAGTATGTACTCCACTAGATGCTGATTAACAAATTTATCATTTATTATTATTATTTATTATTTTTTATCTTTTTCACAATTTCATTTAGTGTAATGAAATATTTTGTGTATCAAAAAATATGTAAACATTAATTCATGTATCAAATACGTCTGTCTCGACACAGGTTTATCCTAGTGAGACAGACATCGAAAAAAAAAACCTGTAAAAAAACCTTATATTGATAATAATAAAAAATAAAAAAAAATTATAAGACTTAAAATAGTTAATGAAAAATGCTTTTACTTGGTATTAATTTGAGAGTGTTAAAGTGTGATAAATGTATTTCAATTCGGAAAAAAGTTAGGTTTTTGGACGTGTGTAATTACAGTAGATGTAATCTAAGTACTAATAATTCACTCTATGTGTAGTTCTGTCAGTGTAAATTGGTAAGTGAAATTCAAGCTAGTTTAATTGTCAGGTTGGAATTTCCAATAATATTAAGAAAATATTATGCAGACGATCTTATCTGTTGGGAGTTTTTGTGAGGCAAACATATTAAATATTATTACATGCAAATAGTGCACAACTATCTAGATAAAAATAATAAGTTTCTCAAATGTTTATTACTTCTAATGTATATTTTAATTACGTTTGAAATTATTATATTTTCTAAATGCAACCAAAAACTAATTTTAACTTCTTTGTAACCTTCCGTTTATTTCTCCCCCTTTAAAAGTTGGGTCATGTCAATATTCAGAATAATTTAATAAATAAATAAATATTTGCATGAGACGATGTATGAACGTGAATGAGAAAAGGAGAGTGTGCCAAGACCGAGTTTTTTGTTTGGCGGTCTGTTTTCTGCCTACCTCTTGTTAACAAGTTTCCTAACAAATTTCGTATGAACTGCTAATTATTAACATCTTTCCCTAATATCGTGATTTAACAGGTTAGTGACCTAATCTGGATAAGGTTAAGATCAAGGTTCTACCAACCTTTGTTCACGGTCGTATCTTTTATCCATACTTCCCTTTTCCTTATTAACTTTTACGTTTACGTGTAACAAGTGTAAGGTGATGCGATTGCCTACGTCAAATCATAAGTCGAAGGCAGGGAAATTGTTCCCTCTCTCTGCCGGATGAAGGCCTTTGATCCCAGGTAAAGATTTGTATGCTCCACACCTCTGACAGAGTATTACACATTAACTCTTGATGTGATGATTTATGTGGGACACGTACTTTGATGATTTGAGGATAGATTGAGATCACAAGGTAGATCGATACTAGAGATGATTATGTTTCTCCATGGCAGATACGTCGAACTGTATCAGTAGTTGCAGATACTGGACAATCGATAGGTAAATTGAACGTTTCACGGCGATCATATTGGGCCATCACGTCGTGAAATATTAGAAATTATATGATCACTCATCGCAGATTAAATCATTGTGCAGATTAAAATAATATGTTTGAATGCTGGCTCTCCGATTGGTGGGAACAAAAAAAAGCTACCGGGAATCAATTGCCTGACGAAATAACGAATATCAGGAGACGAGTAGAATAATCCCACTAGCTTTGGGCAGTTGGAGCTCTATACTTTAACAAAGCTCTCTAGTCTCGAAGTTTATGCAAAATTTGTAACAAACTCCCATTATACTAATTACCTTAACAACTTAGGTACCTAAATATAAAATACTTACTAATAATTTCAAGTTCTTCTTGACCAGATAACATTTTGGAATGTTCTGAAAGATCTTTTCTTTCTAATATTCTATATAAAAGATATTGTATATTAAAAATAAAAAAAATGGACATATTTGTACAAGACATAATATAGATTGCAATTTAATTCTGGCAGAATCTTACAATCATACATAAAGATAGTAGTAAAAAAAATATGTGTCTAGAAAATGATAGAGTTAAAAATGACGGAAGATGATATGGTTGAATAAGCTTGGAGGTCAGAGTAAAGCCTCGGCAAGGCAAAGGTTCTAGGTTTCTTTCCCAGATGCGACTCATTCTTTGGTCTGTCTTTACGTTTCCCATTTTTCGTTTGAACCATGTGCCGATGACGGTGTGAAAAATGTGAAGTGTCGCAAATAATGCTGATTTAAGCTTTGATTAAGATTTGAAAAGGGACGCTTAGATAGTTTGGGCATGCAGATCAAATGAACGAAGAAAGGAGTGAGAAAAGATCATATTACGCGAATATGAATGGTAAAAAGAGTCAGAAGATATGACACGATCAAGTGAACCAAATGCTTGGTTGGGTCATGTAAAGAATCAAAATTCTAAAAAAAAAAACATTCTAAAACTTCACCGGCAACGGACCTACTACGCCCGGTGTTGCACGAACTTAAAAGAGAGGCTACAGAGTATCAATAACTTGATCAGCGTGATCACAACGGCTTCTCACCCACCTAGGCCCTGCTACATCTTTGCTAGTCTGCGCCTTGGCCCTGCGACATATTCGACGGCCTGCATCTCCCACGCAGCGAGTTCATCCACGCTCGCATCATCTACCGACCAGGTTGACCCTATCTTCCATATCTATCTTTACACTGGAGTACCAGTAAGACTCAACATCATCCCCAGTGCTGAACATCATCTACAAGTCTGGTCTCTACTAATGCGGTGTCGCGCCACCGACTTTATCGCCCCGACCACCCCATCACCGTCTTCTCCGCCTACATCTGGTGTCGATCTTTGACATGGAGGATGCGCCGCTGACAATATCCACCGACGCGGTGTCGATCTTCGCCCCGGGGAAGACTATATCGACCAACTGTGAGAGCATCCAGTCATATCTCGCTACTACACTGACTCAAAAAACGCTGCGACCTCACAACCTCTTTCATTAGTCAAACAACCAATTACAGGCTCAAAAGTTAACTTGGATAAAACTCGAATCGTATTGTAAAAATTGCACCCTGTATTCCAAATAGAATAAGGTGTATAGTAGTTGTCAAAGGGGTACGTTTTGCTTACAAGGAAGAAAATTCTTGAATCGGATTACCGTAGCAAAGATTTCTGTCGAAATAGAAATTTTTGAATACGATGATTTCGTGAATGTTTTGCCCTGTTTTGAAGTTCACTTTTGTTTTCGTGAATGAATGCAAATCTTAGAAGATGGACTTCCGATCGAGCTGAAACTCGGCAGATAGGCTCGTTGTTAATGACAATGCATTCTATTAACTTTTGGTGGCAATCATGTATACACACGCGGACATGTTGACATTTCTCTTATATTGAATGACATTACTGCAGTCAATAGGCGAAATAAAAGTAAGTCTTATACAATCGGGATTTGGCTGAGTTGTCATCACGGTTGACTCAAGACCCTGGGGAGGAAGGTACAATCCTCAGTTAGACCAAAAAAAAATTACACAATCCCTGATACCATAACTCCGATTAGATAGAGCACTATCAGAAATTGAATGAAAAATTTAACATAGTGATCCAGTTAACAATAAAAAAAAATTCAGATCGTTACAGTGTCCATCGTCAAGCCAGATGATGTGCAGATTGTGGTAAACCTTTAAGTATGGACGTCCTCACAGGCTCCGCAACAATTTTGGTTTCTTATTTTAACTTACTTCCTCCCGCTCCCCACGACTGAGTGGACCAATAGCTTCAAGCGAGGAAAGAGGTTGGGTCACTCGATGCATTACACGTGAGTAATACAGGGTTTTCCAATAAGAGGTGTTATGTTGATATTCAATCGTAAAAGATCAATGGTTTCGTTGCTTGTGTGGCACGTAGCGCCGTCTTGTTGAAAGTAAACGTTGTCCAGATCAATACCATTCATTCACCGTCCAATGACTCCACCGGACCATAAACCGCACCAAACAGTCGTATTATATATCGTATATACAAACGTTGAGCATAGAGAAGCTTTTCAACAATAACTCTTGGGTTTTCCGAGCCCCAGATGCGACAATTTGCTTATTGACGAAGCCACCAAGGTGGAAATGGGTCTCATCACTCCACATGATTTGCATTTGATTCACTCAAGTGAATTTTAATAATTTTAATGCGTTGTTAAAGCGTGAATCGTTTCTACTTGTCAAATGTCAACAAATGACAGCTTCAAAAGTAACATCTACCGAAATAACGGGCTATTTGAAATAACACCTCTTTTTGGAAAACCCCGTACCTTTGGAAAAATTAGCTTTTAGCCTGTAAAGCTACATGTCCACAGTTGTCACATAAAGTGTAGCCTGTATCCGGGGGTAAAGTTCGCTTCCTTTGGAAGGTGATTCTACGTGATGGTAAGTGTAAAAAATATACAATTTTTTTTCTAAATTCCTTTGATGAAATCAAAAACCACATTAATAATTTGAAAATATAAAAGTTGAAATAAAATCAAAAACCACATTAACAAACGTATTCTTACGTAATGTATTTTCTACAAATAGTTTACTTGTACAGGCTTGAATCTAAAATTAAAATTGATTGAATTTCTCTTCCTTGAATTCTTAGAATGTTATAAATATTACCACCGACAAATTATTTTCAAGAGATTGATGGCAAAAAGTACGCAGTGTGGAACAAAATTGATCGATTTAAATTTTTCATTTTATATTCAGCGATCGACCTGCTTCGCGCTTGCCTAATTAATATTCAGTTGCCCAAATGACGGGATATAAATCAAGTTAATCTGCATTGAAACTTGCGGTATGTTTACTCAAGGTTTTGATAATATTTTATACCTCGACAGAGTTTCAGATATTTCATATTCACCCTGGTGAAAAGCCACCATTGGGTATCAAAACGTTGCCTGGGTTTAAATGGGTTTAACCATGTTTGGTGACCAGATTTGATTAGCCAGAAACTTCGTTACTTCCCCCACTTTCCTCTCCACAACTCTTTCCCTTCCTATTTAATAAGAGTTTAAAAAAATAAGTTAATCATTTTCTTTAGTAAGTAAATGATTTTAATTTTTTTATAACAAATAGAGATAATGATATCTTCAATGGGCTGGATGATATCCCTTGCTGACGATTAAATTTTGTAGAATGGATTATATAAAGCAATTATAAATATATTAAGTAGTGTGTTTTTCAGAAATAATTCATTTTATTTCATTTTATTTATTTAAACGACCATAGGGCTTTTACATATAATAATGTACATCTTTATTTTTTAGTTATACAGATTACATATAAAAAATTTTAAAAAAAAATTAGTGTTAACAAAATACAGGTTACATAAAAAAAATATCAGTGTTGACAAAATATGTTACATAAAATATAAGAATTTTAAAAATATAGGTATGGATAGAGTAAGTGAGACGAAAAATATAAAATCTGCCAAAATCCACAAAATCAACCATAATGATAATAAGAAAATATAACAATAGTTTACAAATAAGGTAAAAATAGTACGTTTAAAGTTGGCCAAGTTCAAATTATTGTCAAATACATTTATATTATTTAAGTATTTGTTACCAAGACTGTGTAAACGTTGTATTGGAGAGTGAAAACTATAGTTGGAATGAGATGTATGTATGTAAAATGTTGATATTTGCCTAGTTTTTCGTGTAGGTATGTGTAGATTTATTAAATGCAGGAGTTCACAACAATCGAATTTAGAGTTCAATAATTTTAATAAAAAGGTTAGGTCGTTTATTTTTCTTCTTTAATTATACATTGTGTTTTTTTGTTCAGTTGGGTGGATTCAGTTCCAGTCTGTATTTGTAGTCAGGATATTTGAGGAGGATATTCTCTATTTTTGACCTCTCTATATTTTATATCCAGCTAGTTTTCGAGATTTAAATGTAAAAATATCGTTGACTTATGAAGTAGAGTGGGATTTTGTTGTAGAGTTTAGTACCATAGTACGGGAAGCTTGTTTGCCCAAATGTTATATTTGTAATTTCGTGTTGGATATGTTTTTGACCCTGAGTTAAAATGTTTATAATATAAGTGTTATTTTTTATTTCTTGTGTTTTGTATTTTATCTTCAACCTCACAACTTTCCCCGATTGGGGACGCCGCGCCAAATCAAGAGTATCATTGCTTGTAAACAGTAAAATTACAGCAACAACAATTGTTATGCAATATTGAGAAGCACGGAAAGAAATCATCTGTAAACATGTTTATTTAATTTATGTAACATATGATTAATTAAATCTTTGGGGAAACTCCCACGTGAAATTTTATTATAAGACTAATTACAATGGCCTGTAAAAAATCTACTATGTTATTTGTCAATCACGTATAGAATAAGGGATAATTAGATTGAGATTTGCCTCAAGCACCTACAAAAAGCAGCTCGTTAAAACTCAAAAAATCTATTCATCAAACTTATCACAATGTTTCTTAGTAAATTAATGTGTTTAGTATTATAAAACTCTATTAAAAAACGCTCAACTCAACTTTAAAGGAAAAAAGGGTTCCTTACTAACCAACACTCCTTAACTACAAGGACAAACAAACCCCTCAAATCTGTTTAAATTTTCAAAATTAAATAAACGATTTTGTGGCCAGAAAACCATCCAATTACATTTGATATGTTCTTCAAAATGAAGTTAAAATACCACGGAGATAAACAAGCTTAAAAACAACATCAAAATATGGCTAAGTAAACATGAAGATGAAGAAATTATAAAAAGTATGAAGACAGCGTAAGTATAAAACATAGACAACAACCTACATTGGAACAATAATCCGTAGTAAAGAGGACTGTTATACTACACGTGTACCTAATATTGAAACACTAGATCGATGCATATTAAATAACCATCTTAAAAAAATAAAAATATATTAAAACCTTTCAAAGGTTTTCGTCAATGGTCGATGATGGTGATTAATGATATAGTTAATAATATATTTGTACCTATTTCGTGTTTTATGTGTCACACTGTAGGTACCAAAGGAGTAGGTACCTGCAATCTACATGCCGGAAGCTTATTTGACTATGAACTAAATTCAATTCAATATTCTGCTTGAAACCATAATAATTTGCTCGAATTCCGTCGTCAGTCGAAACCAATATAGAACCAAGTACGGGATGCAATATAATTGGATTACACAAGTTTCGTGAAGGCGCGATAATGGGAGTTGTGGTTCTAGACTGGACCGATGTTATACCTTCGTTCAGTTGAAGATACTGGGCTTAGTTCTGTTGAAAGGGCACCATTAACAAAAGAACAGGTCCTTTCAAAGCAATCATGTATACTTCCCTCTGATACATTACGATCCGTTTAACCATAGAAAATTAGAAATACTATGTGAACTCGTTTCGTGATACAAAAATCTGGCTAATCGAGCCTTAAATTCAAATAAACACCGATGTTTCACCATCATTATGAAATTAAAATAGTATAGTTATATACGATGTCAGGCAAGTGAGACAAAGGGTTGTTAAATGGCTATAACCAAAATGTATTAAGTCAGTGGCGACACTGGTTTCCACTCAATTTTTGTTGGAAGGCGTTTCTAGTGTGCTTTTCAGTGGACTTAGCTATGAAGCTATTTATTTAAGGAACATAAACAGTCTCAATCAAAGATATTAGAAGAACGAGATGTGCTATGAGCAGTTCATACTGTGTGGAATTGTTTTGCCGAGTGTCGCCGGTTTTGTTCACCAATACTACTGCACACCTTCGCTTACTCTAAGGTATCCGCACTAATACATAGAACAGATTTCTGTGCGTACACGTCCCAATACCGTTCAAAGTACCCTAATTAGGTAGTACTCTGCCTACGGTCCGGCGGCCAACATAACATATCTCTTTCTTCTAATATCTTTGGTCTCAATATTAATTTAATATACAAAGGAGGATGGAAAAGAAACAGATTAATTATAAATGTTCACAGATGGTTGAATTGGTAATATACATATATTGGTAGTATTTGGTGAATGTAGACTTAAATATTAAACGCAGGATTAGGTAACAAATTTAAAAGCCGAACTAAGTAACAAGTCAAAAAAAGTATAAAAATGGAAATAGAACAGATGTAATAAACCTATATAATGATAACTTATTATTATATATACTAAATAATTCTAATAGTGAGAGTTAACAATTTATTATTAGTTCGTATGATATGTGTTAATGATTTTATATACCACGCATTTTCATATTTAATCCTTGTATTTTTCACCAGTGAACGGTACCCAGTGATGCTCGAGAATCAGAATATTTAAGAAATGAAGATATCTCGGGAATTCTTCAAAAATCAATAAATTTTCGAAAATGCTGCCAAAAAACAGTGAAGTATAATATAGATAGAGTCAGTTTTGGCGTTTGAAGTATGAGCCAGGCATATTTGATCATTCTCCGATGTGAGATATCGGGAATTAGTCGGTTATAAACGCTTGCCGAGACCAGGAGGGCGATTCTCGTTCTTTTAGCCTTAAGCTAAATGATAGCATTCGTCAACGACTGCTATCGTTTGCGAAAGATAGCTGTCCGTCGCTTGTAACATCTTTTCTTAACTATTAAGTGATTCTCGTTCTTCTGATAGCCTTACAAGATCGATTTTTGAGAGACCTAGTAAAAAATCCTAAAGAAGCGTGGTTAAGAGCATCTACGATATTGTTAAGAGATTATTGAAAACACAAATTGGTGAAATATAATTAAGTGACGCAAGGTTTCTAACTAAAACTTAAAAAAACAAATATTTTGTATTATAATGCATTTTAATAACTGCTTATTTTATTTATGAATGACATAAATAAGCCATTTATCGAAGATTTACGTTTTGTGAAAAGGTACTTACCTCGCTGGATAGTAATGACTTTGTTACAGATTCACCACTTCTAAAGTGACGTCTGCTGTCAAACTAACGCTGCCGAATGGCGCTAACTGTCACCCAAGTTGATTTAAGAATGAAAGGGATTCTTATTTCGTTGTGATTAACTTCAAAACCCACAATTTCGAGCGCCAGCTATTCTGCAGCCATTTTATCTGAAACTTATTATTATTTATGTAGAAATCCTCAATGGTATGTGTAGTTTATTGTTAATTAAATCACTTATCTGGCTTTCGACATGTTACGTACTTTACAAACATCGCAATTACCTGATTCAATTCATTTAATAGCATTATTGTGCCACAAACAAGTCACTAATCATGTTTACAGTCAATACTTACGATAATATTAAGTTTTCTCTTGTTAAAACTACGCAAATAATGCTAATTGTCAAAACGTCACAGTTAAATGAAGCAAATTCTCCGCGAACACTAGCGTTCGGCCGCCGAAAGACAGGTCTAGGGGTACCCTTCGCGTAAGGCTAAAAATTTTGGCGCGCAATCGAAAATCTAAGGATTCCATCTGTCAACGAGAGAACCGGAATCGCTTCATACGAATAAACCGAGAAAAATCGTTAATTTGAATGTAAGGACGATTTTAGTGTCGTTAAGTAGAACGAGAATCGCCCTCCTGATCTCCGGTGATAACTTCAAAATGTCGACCTGCAAGCTGAGATATTGCAGTACTGGAAAATATTGGGAAAACAATGATTTAATCTTTCATCTGTACGTACGATTTTACCATAATTAGTGGTCGTGCTAATTGACTTATTATTGTTGAAAACTTGTGGAGCATTTGCACTGTGGCGCGTTGCCGCCGGTCCACCACTCGTTCATTGAAATCGTTTGCGGTCAAAAGAATTCGGGCGACATCGAAGGCCGCCACACCCTCCTTCTAGCTTTCCGAACTGTTTCACACTGATATTGCAAGGAATGTAGACTCTATATTTAACTGAATGCGAAATAAGGTTTTTAACAATGTTTTAGTTTTATTATTTGATGTATTTTTCTATCTGCCGTTTACGCATTTTTTTCTCAATCGATGGACATAATAAATTATATTGCCACTAGTTTAAATAATAATAATAAATTTGCTTTAAAAAAAAAAGTTTCGGGACCGGATAAAGACAAGTAGGTGAGTACCGATTTAAAGGTTCACTATAGTAAAAAAAATATCAAAGACAGCAATAACCATTACTATTAGCAATAATTAGTCGCCTGTACTATCAATACAAATTGAAAATATCGCCTTCTGATGTCCGGCAGGCGCGGGTTCTATTTCTGTGGGCGGCATTTATTTTTAATTTGTATTGATATTACAGGCGACAATAATTGCTTATAATAATTTATTATCCTTTGTGCTATGCATAAAAACCTTGTCTTATAAACATAAGTTTATCATTAAAAAATAATAACCATTACATTTAAAACAATCCTTAAGTGTTTTAGTCTTAAATTGAATACTGAGATTTTAATTTTAACAAAGGATACTTACTTACTGTATGTCATAAAATGTTATTTTTTTTAGTAATTTTAACTTACTTTATTTTTTAACGCACTCCACCTTTTGGTATTACCGACTAACGACCTCCTCTGTACAGTATCGCTGTGCGGGCAAAACTCTCAGGAAACCACACAATATTGGATTTGGAATATTAGCTCAGGAACTATTCGCTCCACGCTGGCGCTGTATAAAATAATACTATTTAGTATTCTATATAAATGAACGATCAACGAACTGAAGAGGATAAGTAACATTAAAAAATAAGGTGGAATATGAATTGATTATTATCATTAATTGGTTTTTTTATTGCATCTTTTATTTGTTACAAGTTATACTTGTTTGTTCATTATCTCGTTTAAAGATAAATACATCAAAATTCTGAAAAAGTTTTAATTTGAAGGGATCCAGTGATCATCTATATCAATAGGTCAGCTACTCCAAAATGACATAACGATGAGTAGCTAACTCGACACTAACTATGGTGTACCACAAGGAAGCATACTGGGACCTCTTCTATTTATAATTTACATCAAAGAGTTTTGCAAACTTGTCTCTATATGAAACTTTGAATAAATAATAATATACAAGTTTTAAAGTCAATTGCTCTTCGTCAGGATAATGGATTCTTCGAAACATGTCGATTTTTTTTAGCAGAAGTAGGGGACTCTCGAGGAAGACATGGCACAAACAAGTGAATCATATACTTGAATCGGGCTATGTCAAGAGTCAGAATAATAGAAGAGTATGTATGTGACGATGTATGAATGTGAATGAAAAAAAAATGGTTTGGCGGTCCGTCCACTCTGCTTACCAATGCGAGAAACTTATTATTATTAATTAAAAGTAGTAAAAGTAAATAGTTTACAAACTATTGACATTAAATTGATATTGATCGTCTCCGGGGCACGTTACCTTAAAATAAAATTTGATTTGTTAATCTTCTACATAATTATGAAGTTAAACAATTTTAATAATGATAATTTTAATGATAGCCTTGAAGTGTGAAAACCAGAAAAAAAATTAAAAAATGCTTTCGTTTGTGTAATCGATGACCACAGGTAACTACTGCAAAACCAAAGATACATAAAAATAGGAGTTTTTTTTTTAAATATTGGACTATATTTTTCCATCGATGTGCTGGATCCTCACAATGTTTTAATGTTTTCTTCTCAACAAGGCCACCAATGCTTTTAAGCAGTCGCAAATTGATACATCTGATAATTAGTCAAAATTACGAGCTTTGAAGCTCAAATAACATCACAACAGTCTTGGTATTCATCGAATGTGAACTTATGTGATAGAGCAGCGATTCTTAACCTCGGGTCGCGACCCAAATTTGGGTCGCGAGAGGTTTTGGGTTGGGTCGCGGAAATCGCGTATTGATATCCCGATCGATGTCACTAAACTAGTATAGTCACAATTATTACTACTCTCAGAACAAGGACATCTATTGTTCACAATCGCGACATGTTAGTTCTGTTTTAATGGGCGGAAGGGCGCGGGGCGCAAAGCGAGGAGTGCGCGCCATCGCCACCGCTCGGCTCACGCAGTCGGCATCGCTCGGTTCGGTGTGCACTTTCTATAAACATAACTCCACGTATACATGATCTTTGTTCAAAAATACAACACCAGGGTAGTCACTGATTATTTTGCTGTAAATTTTTTAACTGTTTTAATGCTGGTCTGATTTTAATACAGAACATTTAAATAAATTTGTTTATTTCTAATTTTACCAATACATCGTATAAATTTTATAGTATAAAATTACATAACCTGTCAATGGAAAAAAAATAAAAAATTAGATTAGGGTCGCGTACTTCAAATATATTCGTACCTTGGGTCGCCAGCCAAAAAGGTTAAGAACCACTGTGATAGAGCCTTGAATGAATATTCAACATATTCTTTTTCTCAGAATATACACATATTGTTAAAGGCCTGATGAAAAATGACTTCAATATTATTTTGGAGACAAGAAAATAAAAAAAGTCAAGTTATATATGTTTTTTTTTTCAATTTAAAAAAACCATCGTGCGCTAATGATAGTTAATCACGCCGTGGTTTAACTGCCATAAAACATCTCATTGAGATTTTAATCGGGAATTAGAAAGGAAGAAAAAAAAATCTATATAAAATACTATACTAGTTTTTCCGTAATTAAAGTATATATTTTTTCTCAAGATCTAAAGAATTTCATATCTTCAAATGCCAGTAATTAGTGACTTAAAACGTCTGCGGTAATCACAAAAATATCTACTGATTCTTGCTAAATACTCTTTCGTACAAATTTAGTACCTCGTAGTCTCTGTGCACCCGGACAGCTAAGAGATTATTAAGCCCCCGTATACCCAATTTCTACCGATAACAAGTTTCTCGTTGACTCTTTAAGTTTTTAAATTCCAAAAAAATGTATTTTTTGAAGATAATATCTATAGGAGTACATTTGTAATTCCGAAACGTCAATTATATGAAATTTAATCGATAGAAAAAACACGCAAAGTAAGCTCCGAAAATTATTTAAAACACGTTTTGTTCTGTTATTTTATATGTTATGAGCATGAAAAAAATCACAGTGTATCATTAAATAAAACTAAGTCATTTGTCAAGAGGTTTTTGTTCTATTTCAAATGAGTCTTAGTTTATTAAATATTTTCACTATTTTGTCTTAATTATTATCGTTTTTTAATATTAGCGCGCTCTCTCTAACATTCGTTTTTACATATACGGGGCCTTAAGTTTGGATGCTCGTATGGTGTAAGTTTAAGGGATTCATTTCAAACTCGCTCTCGGGCAGTGGTATTTTGAAGCGGAGTTTTAGCAAGGAATTTGAATGGCACGCTGTTAAAAGTGTGGTAAAATTATCACAAAGGTTTGCTTTATTTTCTTATATTTTTTATTTGATTACACTGCACAAACACACTTAAAAAAAACGCCACTGCTTAGAATACTCTCCAAGTCGGGGATATCATAGTCTTACTGGTTCCAGGTATTCTGGGTAGTTATGGAAAAAAATCCAATATTTATGGCTTTCTAAGATTAGAATCGAGTTAGAAAAAACTTGACAGATATTTGTTTAGAGAGGGAGAGCCAAAAAATATGTATCTAAAGCTTCCATTTCAAGACCCCAAAATACGTTCTGAGGAGTCAAGTACGTGAATTCTGTAAAGGTGAGAAGGAACGGAAAGATGTCCAATTGTCATACGAACAAGTGAAGAAAATTACTTTTTTGAAAAATTAGGGTATTGTTGAAACTCAAGGTTTTGATAGGTTAGTCCTTTGTATTGCGGCATGGCAGGCTCCCTTGTATACTAGCAATGTGCCCAAACATTGCGCGATCTATCTTTGAGGATGGAAAAAATATCAGATAGGGGAATGTTGTTAATGTTTTTATTGTGAATTTATAAAATAAAATAATGTAAGTATTCATTTTAATCCTTTTTTTAAATTTATAGATATTTTTTAATGTGTTCCTATAATGGAAAAAATATCATCGTTACGGTAAAAACGTTCATAAAAAAAATCAAACTATCGGAACAGGCTCAGCCTAGGGAGGTGGATTATACCAAAAAAATGTATCATCAAAGGTTTCAATGTTGCTTTGACATAAAGTAACTTCTCAAGTTTTCCAATCACGAGGACCAGGTATCTAAAACACTCCCCTGGGAATATCCTACCTTGAGTGGCGGAAACGATAGAAACGGATGTCGTAGCATACCTCTCTCCCCGGGGGAATGCCTGCCCATTCAGATCTGTTCATTAAACATGACAACGTTGGCCCCTTGAGCCCATAAAGTTATTAACTTGATCGTATTAATATTCTACCAGATAGGAATATATATTATTAAAACGTAATATATGCTACTGGTTGGTCTGTGATGTAATAGACTCACGTTAAAAGTATACGATTCTAATTAAAACCATTTTTTTCTAGATTTTTAAGTCGGAATGTAAATTCTCTAATTCTTTTTCTTATCTGCTAATTATAAACCTTGTTTTGTATGTAACATTATTTGTATTTAAAGTAATGAATTATTAAATTTGTCCAATGAAGCGTCACTACCTCAATGATATGAAATATTTCAAACTTTCTTCACGTAGGTGGGTACCATACATATTATTGAATAATATGTATGGTACCGCCATCTACCGATTAAATACTCAACCTAATTACCATACATAACACTTATTGAAGCCTATGAACCTTAAATTAAAATATTTTTAATCATCGGAGAAGATAACATTAACAAATTATAGCCTCAGAAGGTCAGATCTAACCGGTACGTCACTACATTATAAAAGTATTTTTATCTTTTTTTCTAAAATGCGTAGATATGTGATATGTTCGTAATTGGAAAGATAAATAATTATTCTTCTCAGTTTGTATCAAATATTTATACGTCATTACATGGATAAAATATTTTTAAATTGTCAAAGTAATAGAAAACAGAAGTTTCAAACAGAAAAGAACACGTTAAAAGGTAACGGTCGCAGCTGAAAATCGTCCAGCTGGGTGGCGATATACGTAGTTCCCCTAACTGTAAGCCGTGCCAAACCAAACCTAGACAGGTGCGCAGTTGTAATATAAATAATAAGTATCAAATATGTGAAAAATGAAAATTGCTACGCCATTGGAATCAACCCACGATAACGTATTCTCCCAATGATCATGCGAGAGTGAACATTAATTTGTTCAAAGAGTATTGCATCACATTTCTGCTTGGGACAAAGGAATATGTTGATCCTTTTAGGCCTCCAAACCTCAAATAAGGTTCTACCAGAACATGGGGGATCTTTCGGATCATGAATGAGATCTTTAGGAACATCAATGAACTTACAAAGGGTGGATAATGTCTTAAGAAAGGTTGATATGATTTGGGTACCTTTGTGTCAGGCCCTTTGAAGATTAGGTCACTTTTTCAAATTTTCTCTTGTCGTTTCCAGCTCCCTTTCCACTTGTAATTTGATTAGTCTATTATTGAAAAAAAACGTCGTTATAGCTACACAAATACATCTTGACTGTAATTTTCTATTGAAAATCAATGTCTATAGGAAATGTTCTTTGCTTTCTTTGATACTCATATATCATATGCTCCACGAGAGCGAAAGAGCGCTGGACGATTCTTTACGATGGTGCTGTTGGTCACTAATCAACTTGGAGTATTTTAGTATAAATAAAATTTCTAATAAAAACATTTAAAAAAAAAACATAACCTAGCCAAAAACCAAAGCCGAATTATTGAAGCCTAATTGCGATACCTGCCCAGCTATTCTAAGTAGAATTAATTTTGTAGGTAACAATAAACTCACTACTAGTTATTTTATTATAATATTTTGCTAGATTATGCATGTTAACAAGTCAATTTTTTATACATATTAATATTCTTTCTTCATATGAAGCGGTTACTTTGTGATGTGACATTATAATTTAAAATTAAACAATAACTTTGTAAACATCACTTATAAGTGATGTTTACAAAGTTATTGTTTAATTTTAAATTATTAATATTCTGTTTAAATAAAATATTCTCTGTTATTATTACATTATATACCTTAATAGAATTTATTTTATATTAATTACTATATATTACCATAAGCACCTTACACCTCGATTTATGCCAGGTTTTAGTATTCATTCAACTATTATTACATTAGTAGATATTTCTTTTAATTATGTATTGTCTCACTGCACTTCTATAAACAACTGTTTCACTTGCAATAATATTTTTGTCACATTACATATTTTTTTACATAACTTGTTCTGTAATTTACTACTAATATTCTCTTGTGTATAATCCGATGTATTATTCTATTGTAAAAGCCATTTTATGGCGTTTGAATAAATAAAAACAGAGCAGTGATGTAAACTCTCACCTTTTTTATCTTGTGACAAAACCTACCCCTACATTGGGGAGAGCCCTGAGGAAATGTGGCAAGCATTAAAAGAAAGAGGTATCTTTGTATATTATAAGTCGCTTTAGTATATTATTTTCCTGTTGACATGACCGCGACATCTTTACTGCGGTCTGCGCTAGCCGCTCGTATTAAACACCAACATTTAAGGGGTGTATTTTTTCATGTAAATTCAAGGTTTTAGTTTAAGACAGGAGCTGAAGTTTCATGTTTTGAAACGATTTCAAGTAGAATTGGATTAATGAGGAGTTAAAATAATTCCGTAGGTATAGTGTTGTTGGACACTGTAAGGCTAGCGCCACACTTGACTGAAATTCCGTCGCGTAACTTCCGCGGAAGTCAATCCGTTACCATACGTTGCAGCCACACTGAATATTAAATGGCGGATTATCAGCAGACTGCCAACGTTTATATTTTATATATTATTATACGTATATATTTATGAGGCATATTCTTCTAGAATAAAGAAAAAGAAAGCGTAAATATTGGGTTCATCCCATAAATACTCTTCGACTAGAAATTGGGCAATTTCATACCTTGTATATGCAACTAAGACATTATCCAGATAAAGCATTCGAATATTATCGAATGTCCATACAATCATTTGATGTATTGCTGAATAGAAGAAGGTAAACTGGAGTGGCAACATAACTTCATTTAGGTAGGGTGACTGATAAAGTTATTGTTATTAATTATTTAGTTTCAATTTGTACTTGCATACGAGTACTTATAATTACTTATACCTATGGAAAATTAAGAAAGTGATAAACTCACCAATTTCTGGCTGTTTTGTTTCTATTTCACTATCCCAATTGTCGTAAAATAATTTTGCAATCTCTTCCCATGCTCGTTTCTTTGCCGTTCTATCCGACTTTTCTCTAGAGTCCCAAATGCAAACTCTATTTTGCACTTCGATAGTAAATCGTTGTAAATATATGTGGCGCGAGGCATACAAATACTTGGAATGCGACGTTGCCGATCTTCCGCCGACGGGAGATCGGTGTGCGGAGGACGGAGCAGACGCGAGAGTAGGCGGTCCGCCACGGTGCGACCGATCGTCCGCGACGGAACGACCGATCTTCCGCGTAGTGTGCCCGCTATTTGTAATTTATATGCAATTACATGTATTGGCGTTCCGTCGCAAAAGATCCGCGGCGGAATTTCCGTCAAGTGTGGCGCTGGCCTAATGCTGTCCGAAACGTTGGATAAATATCTATTTACGAAATGTGTTCATGCAAATATGAAGTTTATTTACGTGAATATCATATATCTGGGTGGATGTCAAGAAAATTGGGTTTTTATAAAATTTATGAATTTGAAGTATTTATATATGATTTTCAAGTAAGTAAATTTAGAAAATTTTGGTTTATATGAGAATTATATGATTTTTTTTTAAGTATGATTTTCAAGAAAGTAAACTTGTGGATTGTGGATAAGTATGCGTGTGTTTTTGAAGTATGTATGTGGACCGTAAGTTACTTAGGTCCCTAAAGAATTTATGAGGATTTAAAGCATTTATTTAATAAAGTTATTGTTATATTTATGTAATAAATGATTATTAATAATAATAATAATTTTTATTCCAGGATGTGGGGAGGTTAGTGCAATCCCACAAGTCCCATATATATATACATATTTTTTGTACAGTAGGTGTGCGAAATTGAAAAAATATATGACGAAAAATAAATTAACAACAAAGTAATTAACAACTATGCAAGGCGTGGTCTTGAGTGAGCTTGGGCCCAGCGCTCACTCAGAAATGGCGTTTGGTGCTGGTATGCTGCAGTCGCCAACGTGTTGGCGGAGGCCATTAGCCGTATCCTGGTTCCAGTGACCCGGTGTTTCATCAGGCCGGCAAATCCATTCAGTCCTAATTCTGTGAACATTGTCGATGCGCTGCTGTATCTTCAGTATCCAAATATGATTCTCCAGGCGTCATTATATTGAATTCGGAGTCGTTCCATCGAGCAAATTCGGTAGTGACACCATGTCTCACACGTATACAAGCCAATACAGAATGCGTTGAACAGTATTTTTTTAACGGTATTGCTGCATTTGCAGAATCTGCGGGCAATCATATTAGATACTATGCTTAGGCTTCTCCTTTGTCGTTCGATATCACCATCGTCAGATAGGTCTTGATTAATAATGTGTCCCTAGTATTTTACGTTCGAACATGTATTTATTCTTGCCTCGTTAAGGTATACGCGGAGCATCTTACTTGTATCTGGATTTTTTCCGTGATGGAACGCAATCAATTCCGTATTTTTCGGATTATAATCATATTATGCTGTTTTAGATATTCTTCACAAATGTTTAGAAGTAATTTAAATCCCTTGATCGACGGAGCTGGGAGGATCATGTCATCTGCATAGCTTATATGGTTTATACGGTGAACGGATAAATCATCACAATGATAATTAATCAAATCTTTAAAAGTTATATATAGTCATGGAAAGTGATGAAACAATAACTTTATTTACTGTGTTAAGTAGGTTAGGTTAGGTTAGGAAAAAAAAATTGAAAATTACTTTATATAACTTTTTAAAAGTGTTTTGAATTGTCACTGTGTTGAGTTATCATGGAACCTGTTTATACATACATTGTTAACACGACAGCCCACTCTGATATCCAGGCGACTTGACAACTCGTCCATTTATATATTAAACAAGATGGGGGACATACACACTCCTTGCCTTACTCTTAACCGCAAATATATCGTCTGTGAGTATGTACTTGTCCACCGTACAACATTTTCCTGCTGGGTAAATTAAAGTAGAATTAATTAACAAACCTTTCCCGGCAGAAGATCGTAAGAAGCAATAAGATTATTTTCGTATTTTTTATTAAATCCATTTATAACACATATCCGCACATACTGGTAAGAGACCGCATGAAATTCAGCAACCAAAGTAAAAATACATGCATTTTTCATTTTATGGTACGTTTTTTTATTTAATTTTTTGGGCTAAGCATCGTAAGCGTCATATAATATAGTACATTCTTAAAATGCAACTTGAGCATGGTAAAAAGTAAATACAAATAAAACCAATAAGAAGTAAGAAATACCTTCCAACGGAATTCAGAATTCTTAACAATATATATACACAGTTTTGGAAACTCGTAGTACAAAGGTAAATTTTTAATTTGTTTGTTGTTACATTTGTACAGTATGTAGATATGTGTGTGTAAATTAATGTATAATGCGTAGTGGCGTAACCAGATATACATACGTTTTTAAATCAAAACTGATTTAGTAAACACAACCATAGATATTTAGATAAAACCTTAAGGGAAGATAATATAAATCATGTTTTAGACAGCATTAAATAAAAATCCAATAAAAAATCACAAGGTCACGTCCCCAAAATGAATCGGAATTATTTTCTAAAATGTTAATCTTTCTCAAAACACCCCTTTCACGTAACTTCTTACTTAGTTGCACTTAATTTCTGAACTCTATTTCCAAATAAGATTATCTTGCTTTTCCAGACAAGATATAAAAAGTAATTAATCCTCTTCAAGCGGCATTATTTATACCATAAAAGAAATACTTAATCCTAGTTTACAAAAAAAATGTAAACCAAGCTTAAAGCACGAAACGTGCCTGTTTTGAATGAAGCGGCTAACCCATTCAGTGCCATCCATCATCTTTTGTCACTTTCAAGTCCTGTCTTTATCGGCGTCCTGAGCACCCGATGTCAGCGATTAGGCGTCAAGGGGTTGGGGCGACTTTTTGTGTGGAAAGTGCGTGTCTATTGAGGGTGGAAATTAGTTGAAATGTTTTTTAAAGATCAAGTATATAATTACTTACATAATGTAATCTTTGTAGCCAGGTGTATTCTGTTCCTTACAGTTTACGAGCAGTGGCGACTCGTGACTTTTGATTATGATAGAGTGCTAAGTTTCACAAAATCCGACATCATTGTTGATGTTTAGTCAAAAAGATTATATAAATTATGGAGAGAGGGAAGTTGAATTAATACATTAATTTAGTTTAAATTGGCAAATTTCAAATTCATATGTAAGATTGAAGTCGAATTCAGACTTAGAAGAGATGAGATGTTCAACAGAGGGAGACAATTTTACATGAGGCTTGATAGAAGAGAGGATATTTGTTTTGAGAGGAACAGCCAAAAAAATTGTGATCTTATTTTCCCACTTCTAGACTACCGGATGTAAAATCTGAGGAATTAAGCACGTGAATTTTAAAAAGGTGAGAAGGATTTTTTTTTTCGAAAATTCGATTTTTTGTGTGAAAATTTACAGAAAATTTCAGTTTGGCCGTGCTTCTCACGGATTTCCTGAAAATCTTCATACAAAAACAGAATTCGAAAAAAAATAAAAATAATTTTCGGATACAACAATATAAATAATGCCATTTTTTGTAATATTAGCACTCTAGTACAGCCAAAAGTTACGAGCCGCCACTGTTTACGAGTAGTTGATTTTGTTGGTCGGAATTTCGTTTGTACAGGGTGTAACAGCATAAACCCGATTTTAACGAGCAATTTCTCAATATATTAAATTTTGGGTAAAAAATGACATTTCGCTGTCAAGAACAAGATGGCGTTCGTGTCCCGGGACACGCTAGGCTGTATCCAACTACCCCTTCATTTATATCAAAATAATGAATTGCTTCCAAAATTAAGTTGACCAATTCAAAATAATTATTATTATTCAAACACCTAAGGTGTTCCTTAACTCTAGTATTAAAATTTCTAGAATATTAAAATAACATTCATTACAAATTAATTTGTAATGAATGTAATTTAGTTTTAATTATTAGTTATAATTAAAATATATATTTATAGTAAAATATAAATTATAAAATTTATTATAAGAATAAAAAACAATTATTAGTCAAATATGTGTGAATAAACATAAGATCCTAACAAACTTATTCCTATATTTTTTTGTTTAGCATATTATCTATTAATTTAGTACTACAAATAATGTAATTAAATTTCTTAATTTTTACTATCCGGACAATAAAACCAGTCTATTATTATTGATTAAAAGTGTTGTATGCAGAGTGTTTTATTTTCATATTATTAAGATGACGCTTAACTATTTCATAAGTAGACTTTTTTTAAGTTAACATATTATTTGTTACTTTGTTGTATTTCTTACATAAATGTTACTATTCTGTGTACTTTATATTAAAAAAAACCTATGTGTGCCTTATATTGAGGATCCCATATTGTATAAGCATACTCCAGTGGACTTCTGACCAATGAACAAAACAACATTTCTAGAAGCTGGGCTCTATTGAAAAATGTTCTTATCCTTATTATGAACAATGTTTATTTGCTCATGTACAGTGGTAAATATATAATAACAGGGATAAGTTTAAGTGCATCGAGGTCAAGCTGCAATACAGATGTGAATAATTTATGTCCTGGACAACAATAGTTCCTAACTAAGGAATAGTTTTTTTTTAAATGAATCAAACTTTCACCCTTCAAGGGTAATCTAGGTCATCATTTCAAATTATTTAGAAAGGGATGTTGAATTTATATATTAATTTAGTTTAAATTGGAAAATTTCAAACTCGTATGGAAGATTGGAGTCGAATTCAGACTTAGAAGAGATGATATGTTGAATAGAAGGGAGGCATTTTTAGATAAGGCTTGATAGAAGAGAAGATATTTGTTGAGAGAGGGACTGCCAAAAAATTGTGATCTAATGTTCCCACTTCTAGACTACCGTTTGTAAAATCTGAGGAGTTACCCACGTGAATTTTAAAAAGGTTAGAAGGAACATATATCCAAGAGAATTGTTGAAACCACGGTTTTGGTGGGCTAGACCTTTGTATTGAGGCAAAGCAAGCTCCCACGGATTGATTAACAATGAGCCAATACTCTGACTAAGCATTGCAAGATCTATCTTTGAGGATGGACAAAATATCATATAGAAAAATGTGGTTTACGAGGGAAGCAATAGGGTTGGATGCGCCTTGTTTTGTTAATTAATCCACAATATCATTACCCACGATGCCAACATGTCCAGAAATCCAAATCAGAGATACAGTTTTACCAGAGTTTTGAATGGAAACTATCAGCACTTAAATAAGGCATACAAAGTGATCATCAAGATGAAGAAGAGTACTGGATTTAATTTCTTTCAGGGAACTGAGAGAATTGGAAAGAATCGGAGAGAACAAGGGAATGTTCAAAATTATTTTTGATTATGTATTTGAGAGATTTAATTATTGCAATGCACTGCTATTGAAAATTGGTTTGAAAATAAATGAAGTATTCTGTCAATAAGTGAGGAAAATAGTCAATAAGTAGGAAAATAGTCAAATATGATTATCTATTGTACCAACTAAATTTTATAAAATTATCCGAATTTGTTTTACTTGTTGTATCAAACGTCTAAATAGAACAGCATCATAATCATCAATATAACTGCACATCAAATGTAACAAACACAGCGAAATTCCACCATATTTACCGCTCGAAACCTTACATAAAAACTAATGTTGATAAACCTGCCGTACAGATAGGAAACTAATGTTTAAAAACCTGCTCTACTGGTTAACGGAACATTTTATCACCACGGCCCAAAGAGCAGTTGTCTCGCCTTAACTAATGCAACCATCTTGCTATCGCGAATAATAATAATAATAATAATAATAATAATTGGATAATTTGTAGAGCGCCGTTTTTGTGAAAAATCACCTCAAGGGCGCTGTACAATTTATTTCCTAGGATCTACTACTAGCGAAGGAACTGTACCAGCTGCTGCAGCGAGAGAGACCACCGCGTCCACCAACAGTGCCAGCACGAGGTTCGTCATCCGTTCAGGTATGTGTCTGCTGCTAATATAGCGCTGATATGTGTCTGCTGCCAATAAAGAGCGCTGACACAATATCCTCACATAGATAACAGACCTTGGCAGCACCGCTGTGCAAAATCACCTCATCCTAGTCTATTTTAGTCTCTCTAGTCACTTCCTAGCCATTCATGCCACTTAGTGTATCCTCTCGACCCTTTTAGACTCTTTCCTGGCTCCAATACCTAAATAAAATCCAGCAAAAAAAATTACAATTCTTTCTATTGTCGTAATCCGACGATTTCACACCTCTGTCTCAGACCTTTAGGGCTCGTTTATAGCACGCTATCATAAGCAAAATCTTGAACCAAAGTCAAAGTGAAGTGTATGTGTGTCATCTGTAACAAGATACATAAACAAAAACAGGAAATAAAACAAGCATCCTCAGATTAGCTAAAAAGCGAAAAAACCCGCTTTTGCGGCAACAGGCAAGATAAGATTTGAAAAAATATCAAAATTTGCAAGCTTTTTCTGTTATTACATAGGAGACAATTCAACTCCAATTCCAACTCGCTGCGTTTGATTTCAACCTCCCCCTCCCTCCACTTTCTCTGCTGATGTCACCAAGGAACGCAGCCGGCCTCGTTGGGAAGGGCGAGTACCGTTACCGACTGAGCCTGCGTACGGATTGGGTGCAAGACAAGAAGTTGCACCCACAATAAAACCAACCGTCTTTATAAAGGCGTTCTTATTTTATGCAAATTACAAATATCGAATATTTCGTCTTTCTCAAGACGAATTCGTATATAGAAGCACTACAAGAGTCGAAATTCCATTCATTTTCATGGTGAATCAAATGACATACCTCAAGTGCTTTAATTTAATCATTACAAAAACAGAGGTTAATGTGTGCCGGTGCTTATATTTTACAGTGCAACCAAACACGTCCCTTACACTTGTTTTATTAATTAAAAAACCCGCTTAGCCTACAAATCAGTTTGTCAGCAGGTTAATTTCACAATATTAATTATAAAACTAAAGAAGTTTTTTTTATTTTGATAAGAATCAAATTTAATAATACAATTATTAAGTTCTGCAAGTATTTTTTGGTTTTTGTTATTTTTACAGCTGTTTAGGCTTTCAAAGCCTTTTCAAACTGTTGTTTTAGCCACAAATTAAATTTAAATTTAAAAAAAAAATTAAATGGAGTTCTACGAATTAAACACAATACGAATAAAACTGAAGCATACACAGAACAAGAAGCCATAATAAAGAAAGTAGATATAGAAGAATAACATTTCAATTGCCACAATACAACGACAGAAATACAGATAGATAGATAGAAGACAGATAGATATAACACAATCAAATAATAATAATAATTGGAAGACTTGTACAGCGCCGTTTTTGTGCAAAATCACCTCAAGGGCGCTGTACCAATTTATAATACATTTCTACAGTGATCTATGTTATTACTAACTATTTATGGAGATAATATACAATACTTACCTGGTAAGTCACTTGAGATTAACACTTAATTAACATTATATAATTGTTTATTAGCGAAATTTAGATACAGGATTTAGGACATAATTGGAAAATTGAATATAACTGGACTTTCTCTCAGGAATGGTATATTTAATTTAAGGGTATGACAGCTTAAAAAGGTAACTTTTTACTTTAGACCTGAATTCTGTTGGACTTCTTATGGATCTAAGTTCCGGAGGGAGTTTATTCCAAGCCTTTGGCCCAGATACTCCGAAAGCGCGATAACCAAACTTAGTATTTGGCTTTCGCTTAGGTTCTATCGGTCTGCCTACAGCTCATACGCATCAACATACGCACAGGCACACATACTCAATATATGCATGTGCATACAATCAATGAACAATGAATTTATAAATATAATAATGTTGAATAGTTGATAACTTAACTTATTAAAAAATATATATAATTTCAATTATTGACTGCCCTGAACTGTAATACTTTTTTTCTTTTCATATAGGTAGCTCACAAACCAACATCGAGGCAATATCTACTGTATTATTGCGACAACTTCAGTACGGAATCACAACTGTATGATTCCTCCACGCAGTATACAAAATTTGGGCAGTGATTTTAAGGATGTTGTTGACATATTGAACACATCAATGGCTAAATAAAAATGGGTTTTAGTAGAATTTGTATAGGCAAGCAAAACATCAAATCTAATTAAACAAACTGCCTAACTCTGTTCCGACTTATTTCAATTTCTTTATTGTACTATTAGTATCTACTATTTTTCCATTTTGCATTCGAGAGAATTTCGTTTCTGTGATATCGTGCTCATTTATAAAAAAATAACATTTAAAATAAATAGTATCCATCAAGGTTATAAACCATTTTATTAACTTTGTAATCACACGAAAAGATGGCTGCTAAAGATATGAGAAAAAATTAGATTTGTTGATTCTGAATTTGAAATATGGCTCAATAATTAATTTTCAATCGTCGAGTAGATAAGAGAGTCTAAACTTTATATTTTTTGTATCTTGTTTTATTTTATGTTTCTTAAAGATTTGTTAGTATTAGCTTCTTCTTCAATAAAATAAATCATTTATATTCACAAGTTACAGAAGCAACAAAACTACTTATCAACTCCTACGTAGTCTCACGTCTCGATTACTGCAACGGCATTTATGCCAGCCTTCCAAAATATCAAATTGACAAACTTCAATCAGTGTTTAATGCAGCAGCACGGCTCATAACCGGGGTTTCAAAATATTCGCACATTTCAGAACACCTTCGTAACCTTCACTGGCTCAAGTGCCCTGAAAGAATCCAGTACAAACTGTGCTGGATGGTGTTTAAATCCATCAATGAAATGGCCCCACCCTACATCACTGAACTATGCGTCCCGGAAAACACTGGTCTGAGGCAGTCAACTCTTAGATCAGCAACATCATCAGCTGTAGGCAGACTGATAGAACCTAAGCGCAAGCCAAATACTAAGTTTGGTGATCGCGCTTTCGGAGTATCTGGGCCGAAGGCTTGGAATAAACTCCCTCCGGAACTAAGATCCATAACAAGTCCAACAGAATTCAGATCTAAACTAAAAACTTACCTTTTTAAGCTGTCGTACCCTTAGATTAAATATACCATTCCTAAGAGAAAGTCCAGTTATATTCAATTTTTCAATTAAGTCCTAAATCCTGTATCTAAATTTCGCCAATAAACAATTAGATAATTTTAATTAAGTGTTAATCTCAAGTGACCTACCAGGTAAGTATTGTACTGTATATTTTCTCCATAAATAGTTAAGTCATAACATAGATCACTGTAGAAATGTATTATAAGTTTGTACAGCGCCCTTGAGGTGATTTTGCACAAAAACGGCGCTATACAAGTCATCCAATTATTATTATTATTATTATTATTATTAAGTTCTCTGTCAAACAACTCCATTCAAGCTTTTTTATAGAAACAAGAAATTAAATACCTTATTCGTCTCGTTTGAGGTCCCACTAAATTTTCTGTAAATATGTCAATCAGTAAAATAAAAAATAAAGTTGAAGATCCCATTGATAGTTATAACAACTGTATCCATTAATAATGCATTAAACTCCAAGAGAAGTATTAGAAATTTCCATTGAATTGAATAATTATGAACAGTTCCTAAAACTCCAAATTTTCTCAGAATTATAAAGCGAATGAATAAAATAATAACTTTTCTGGACTATTCGAAACTGAATCGGAGACAAAAGGTTTTCGTTCTGATTCGCTGAGACTGCCTAGAGGTAATTGAAACCACCTAAATGGATAATCACGTGCTTTCCTACCTGTACCTATCCTATAACTGTCTAACTGTATACTAGTTGTGGTAGTTGAATGAGAGATAAAGTGGAATAACCCTCACATGTATATTTTAAAATGTTTGAAAGGAAAACATAGACCATTATGGCCTTCAGGCTGCAAATAGTACCACGCGTACCGTTGGTCGACCAACGACGTTGCGTTTACGAGCTGGACCGATCTTCACGTACGCAGCGCGTGACACTAAGCTACACACTAAGCTACACAAAGCTCTTCATTCATGCATTTACCTACATAGCGACATTCACCTGCATTCATCGAAGTACGCGACCGACCTATGAGTGGCACTAATTTCAGTCCCTAAATTGATGATGTTTTTAAAAAGATAACTCAACAATTTTTAAATAATTTGATACACCGTCCCTCTTAAACAAATTTTCTTCAATAAACTCAACAACTCCAACTCTCTTTATTAAAATATATTGTGTTAAATGTAATCATCCCGTAGTCTCCGTAGTAAACGCTCAGAAAAAAGAAGATGGTTTGAAAGAGACATACGTAAATAAGAATGTTAGAGGGAGCACGCTTGTTTTAAAAAAAATGATAATAATTTTAAAAAATTATGCAAATGTTTAATAAAATACTGTTCCTCTAAAACATAGCGAAAATCTCTTCACAAATGCCTAAGTTGCATAAACAAATAATAGTTGCATAAATAACGGAACAAAATTTGTTTTTAGTAATTTTCGTAGCTTTCTTCGCGATTTTTTCTCTCGAGGGAAGTTCATACAATTACCGTATCAGCTCCACAAATGTATGGAAATTATCTTCAAAAACAACAAACACTTTTAAAGGAACTCAACAAATTTAATTGTTTAAGAGAAATATCTTATTAAATTCGCATTGCAGGGGCCTAAAAGTCCCAACTGCCATTCTGCCATCGGGCTTAAGAAATACGCATTTTGGGTAGATTATGAGGAGGCTGGAGATAGTGAAAAATGGTAAACAGAATACAAACATGACTTTCCTTAGAGATGAATTTTGAAAATCGTCTAATTTATGAATATTAACAACTATGAAAATTAAAAGGTATACCAAGATTTAAGGCATGCATTTGAGTGTTATTTCCTTTTGAATTCACTGCAAAATTTACCCCACTGTACCATTTACCTTCCCGCTTTACACAAAACTTTTTAACAAACGAAACTCTGTAAGCGATCCTAAATTAGTTGGAGAACGGTCCTAAAAGAGAAGATAAATTTTATTTTTTATAGAGATACTTATGACGTTAGTTTCATAATAATATTAGGGAAAAAGTGGACTACCCAATTTGAATTTCTCATTGTTCAGAGAGTGGAACCGTGTTTTTAGATACTTTAAGACGATCGTTCAGGGCCCATATGTTAGGATAATGTACAAAGTGATGATTTTCAAGTTTAAACATTACGCATCAATATTTTAATGATACGATAAATTTTGCATTCTTCATGCGACATTCGTAATCCAGAGTCTTCCAGAAACCAGTACTTAAAATAAGAGTGAAACAGCACAAGAGTACCAAAAGCTCCCAACCTTCTGGAGCAAGTGAGAGACTATGGCATCCCAATTTGGGGTATGTTGTGAGGCTGAAGGTAGTGGGAAGGGTAAAGAGATGAAGAATAGGAAGCCTGTTCACACTTTATATACAACAGTCCCGACTCCTCCCAACAGTCTGGAGCCAGTCAGGCTATGGTATCCCCCATTTGGGGTGTGTTGTGAGTCTTAACGTAGTGGGGAGGGGAAGAGGAAGGTGAAAGATACGTGGCTATTCAGATTTGGTCACCAAACACGGCTTGAGCCATTTATATCAACGTTTCAATTCTGAATGGTGGTCTTACACAAGGGCGATACTGAAAGTATATTCCACTCTGAAACTTATAAAGGTCTTGAAAGAGTCGGCGATGTGTGAATGCGGTGAGGGGCAGACTATCGAACATGCTCAAAGAATGCCCGCTGAATTTATTCCCTAGCGGGATTGATGAGGTCCACAGGGTAACGCCTGAGGCTCTCGAATGGCTCATTAAGCTAGATGTTCTCCTTTACCCCCCCCACCTTACGAAATAAGAAGAATTGCTTAGGGTGATTTGTCGCTTAATTCAAACTATTACAATTTTCTATTCGTTCCAGGTAACGTTGAGGCCATATTGGGGAGAGAAATATACCAGTTAGAAAAAAACGCACGTTCTAGTCAAACGTCTGGATGTATGGGAATGTATAAACATTTACCTCATTGCTTAGAGTGGCTTCCTCTAAATTCTAATACGGTACAATCGTGAGCAAGCTACGGTTGGAAAAATGCTGGAAATAAACGGAAAAGGAACCCGATCTTTCTTGTCTTGGTTATTTTAAGCTAGTATCGCAATTGCGCCCTGTTGTTGATTTTAAAAGTCGCCTATTGTTTTCAGCTCTTAGATAAAAATAATAATACAATAACAAATGTTTAATAAACTTTATTTTATGAAAAAATAGAGATAATAATATTTTCACTGGTTTCATACGTGCTGAGGATTTAATTCACAGTTTATTGATATTTAGTAGTATGGATAATATGAAGTAATTATATATATATTATTTAGTGTTTTTTTATGAAACAATTATAAATATATAACATAGTGTTTTTAGTCATTTTGAAAAAGCCTACCACTTTCCCGCCCTGTTTTGGGTACTTATGGTACCCCTTCAGGGCTCTCGCAAGGACGCTAATTTTTTTATAAAACGAGTCTACATTTAAGATTTGCAAAACAAGATCTCCAAATGTCTGTGCGTACGATGTTATTCGCAGTATGCAAGTGCCGTGTATTAGTAAGATCTAATCTCTTGTTTAGTTAAACAAATAATATTTACATTGGAACAAGAAAATAAATAAAGAAGAAATAATAAGCAGCCACCTGCGAGATTGGTAAATAAAAGGAAGAACGTAATTAGGTGTATGCCTCAGTGAATGGTGGGGGGTATAGCCACCCGCTCACAGGCAGTCCCAGGAAGGGCATGCAGGGCATTGGATTTAGTTTCAGAGGTTTCAGCATCAGTATTTTTAAAATATTTTTTAATATGAATACCGCACAAGAGAAAATACTGATCTTGACTAGAGCCAGTGAGACTATAGGGTACCAATTGGGGTATGTTTTAAAACTGAAGACAGCGGGGAGGGGAAGGGCATGCGGAAGAGGAAGGTAGGAGAGTTAATATTTTTTAAGCCTTCAGAAAGGTTTCGTCAAAAGAAAGATCACTGTTGACATATATTTATATATATATATATATTTGTACAGCGCCCTTGATGTGATTTTCCACAAAAACGGCGCTATACAAATCATCCTATTATTATTAATATTATAGATAGGTACGAGTACGTGCTGCCAAAGAAAAACCATAAAACCTACCCAAAATTGGGATTCGACAGATTTTGTAGTGTTTTATTGATTCTAGATTGCAGCTTCTATAAAAACGGGTTGTATGTTTTAACAGTATTTCAATGAAAGATAATCCTTCCATTTATGTCTTCAGCACTGGTACACAGCCGAGAGTTTTATATTTCACATGAGAATATATTATTTTTACCATGCTTTCTTGTGTGCAACATATCAGATGTGAAATAATTTCTAATTGCATTTTACGCTTATATCGTCCTGAATTATTTTTAATTGATTTATTTATGTTCTTCACAAACAAAATATGTGTTTTAACAATCCAATTATAAACGTCACTAGAACAAAGCCTGTTTTGTGGTTAACATTTTTGCAAGTGAAGAAAAAGAACACAAACATAAACAATAATCATCACATCATGAAAAATCATTCTTACATTGAACACACACAAGTACCTACTTATAATTAGCTGTTTATAATTACCTATACTTAGACCAATAATTATGTAAACTCGTCTTGATCTGTTTAATTATAAATAACATTGATTGTTACACAAATGTGCAATATTTATTTATTTTGTTTTCAATTTGTAACACAAAGGCATTTTTCTTACACGTCAGAAGACATTTACAACAAAATCCCCCCTGAATTAAACATAAAAACTTGTAATATTTCATACATAGGCCCAATAATAACTAAATGGTTGATTGGATTGGGCAGAGGAGAATCTGAAAATATGTTAAAAAATGTCACGTAATAAATGGACATAGACTAATCACACACTATATATATCTTCCATTATTCCAATTATTGCTCATACACAATTGAAACATACACAACAGGTCAAGTTCGACTCTATCATAAGATTGTAACGATTAAACATCACAAAAAAACATTAATGAGATATATTATAGACATAGACAAATCACACACTTCCTTTCACATATTTTGGTTCCTTGGAACGGGCAATTTGCCTAGTTAGGAACCAATAATTTCGACCTGATAAGGTACAATAATCAATAATCCCAAAATATTTTAATTATATCTTGTATCATATTGTACTGTGTGTAAATCTAAATGAATAAATAAATAAATTTACTGGCCTATCTATTTAATAGTATTATGATCTTAATGACAGTACAGTTTAAGATTTTTGTAAACGGAAATGGCGCCATCTGTTATTTTCAAAAAGAACCGTCAAAGTTTTCAAACCGCGGCAGCCGGTTTTTATCATCTAGTGTTCCTTATTTGTAAGAAGCTTTGAGAAAATATCCGAAGAGAGTAATAGGGAAAATTAACATCGTGATACCTTATACCTGAGAGCTGGAACTTTAAAGTGCGAGCTGAGACCTAAATCCTATTATCCGATACCTGAGAGCTGAGACCTGTGACCTAAAGCCTGTTCACTGTTACCTGAGAGCTGAGACTTGAGAGTTGACAGGTGATTTCTATTCGTCAGACATGAAAAGAGAATTTGGGTGAAATTATATTATCAGATAAATACAATGGGAGATAGTTGATGAGGATAATGTAAAGAGAACACGTGTTTAAAGCTTAGGACGGATATAGACTTTTCATACAAAACAAATGATTAAATAATATAATTATTATAAGTGTTCATTCCAGAATGAATGCTCCATTACCCGTTGTAAATAATTTAGACATAGGATTAAGTTTCCCACCATTTTTAATATTAACATTATCACTACAGAATATGTCTTTCCCACATCTTCAATTTAAAATTTAAAAGAAAAAACATCTAACAGCCTGGTATTTCATAATTACAATTTCCTTCGAGGATAAAAAATTATTTCCCTGTAAAATGTATGTTTTAGTGTCAGTTCGTGTGCATTGCCCAATACTTTTAGTACCTACTTTCAGAAGCCCTTGAATATGTTTTGTTTTTAAAATCTCCCGAATTTTATTGCCCTCAGCTCAATATAGAAGGTCCGACTTTTATTGCCTAATGGGGTGTAATAATTGCAAGGATGCCTCTGACCAAGGCAGCGATATTATTGTAATCCAAAAATAAAATTGGAGATTGCAAATGCATGCCTAAGATACCGTTAACTCATATTTTTAAGATATATTTCTATATTTCTATTTTTCATGTCTTGTCAATTTAAAATTATTGTTATTGGCTAAGGAAAATGTATTCCACACAACAACAAAGGCGTGGAAGAAGAGGTAAGTAAGGTCATCCTTTTTTAATGTGTTTTATTTTATTTTAATTTAAAATGCAGGTACCCCGAGTATATGGTCATCAAGAGTTAGGGTTAGACGGTCGGTCTTGGAGAGTAGACTGTGAAAAAAGTCTGTCAGAAGCAGTAGGTAGTACCACTACCGATTAAGGGAAATCACACCCTTATCCTAGTACCAACCAGAAAACGTCAGCTGCGGCTGAAAGATAGCAATATTTGTGTTTATATTATATTAAAATAAAACTGATGTGAAGAAAAAACCGTAAAAAGTGTTTTCCTACCTTCCATAGGGTGTTTTCGTACCAAGATTGTAGAAACATTGTGTTTTGTATGCATGTACGTGATGTGAGATTACATCACGTTAAATAAAATGTCCAGAATTATTTTTTAGCCTAAAAGCTATGTTTAGTGAAATTAGCAATACTAACTACCACGATATTTTATTATTAAAACCTCGTGCTATAATTCTGAAGCAAAGAAGAATTTCTTTGATAAAAGCAATAACTTTTTATAATCACACATACAAGGAATTTAGGTCAATTTATAACTATTATCGGTAAGTTACAAGTTGTAAATTTACTAATTTATAATAAAGCCCCGCACACCCGATTTATACTGATTTATAATAAGTCTCTTGTTAACTCTTTAAGTTTTTAAGTTCCAAAAAGAATATTTGTTGTTTTTGAAGATAATATTTATATATTTGTTATGCCGAAACGTTAATTGTATGAAATTTCCTCGATAGATAAAGCCAAAGTGAGCTGCGTAAATTATTAAAAACACTTTTTGTTTTGTTATTTGATATGTTATATATACTCATAAAATTCACAGTGTAACCTTAAATCCAACTAAAGCATTTGTCAAAACATTTTTGCTCTATTTAAAACGAGTCATGTTTTATTACACATTTTCGCTTAATTATTATCGTTGTTTTTAATATTAGCGCGCTATTCTAACATTTTTATTTACATATCTTTAGATTTATCTTTTAGGTTTAGAGCGGAAGCAAGCTTTGAAAATTGACAAACGAAATAGATTACCTAGCGAGAAAACCGAAAAGCTTGGATGAAACCACCCATTTTGTTATCAAGCTATTCTGTTAGAGGTGTGGGGCTTAGCTGAACGAACAAAAAATAATCCTTTACTCGTCGGATATTTCCAACCACAGATGTCTCTATTCAAGAGGTGTAATGTAAAAATAAATTAAAGGTTTCACTGAAATTGTCGGAAAAAGCACGGAAAACTTATATTAATAAAACACAGATGGAGGTAGCTACAACGTTTCACACAAATTGAAGCAATTCAGAAATAAAGTAATTTTAAACTGAATAACATTATTTCGCGACATCGGTGTATCTATAAAAATGATAATTATAAAACATCTCCGCATCTAAATCTTACTAACAGATGTATTTTAAATTTTACATAACCGTATACCATCCATAAGCTATTATTATTGTCGTTTATTATTTGTAATGATATTTTCAAACTCTTCATTATTAGATGTTGTGAAAATGCTGAAAATAAATTTTACCTTATGGTCAGCTATTTATTTGCGACCCGGTTGGTTCACGCTGCTACCTCCCATGGAAAATTAAGATTTTTACATGATTTACAATTGGTATGAATTAGAACGCCGACCCTATGTCGAACAAAAAGAATTTCGAGTACAAGGAAAATATTCGTTAAGCGCTGGGTAGAAAGATGGCCTGTGCTCAGATTCGTTGACTTACGAGACTACGCTCATCTTTGACTTACAGGTGCTGCAAAAATATCGTTTACCTCCCCCGTTTTCTCTAGAACTTCTCTTTAATTTATTGCATATTTTGTATACATCATTATTTTTATTTTTCTTGTAACTCACCGTTCTCCACTTACGTGGATTGCTGTTCCTGTTTGGATACTCGTAAATACCCTTTATATAGTTCTACATAATATGGTCTACAATGCAAGGCACAATGTTTCCATATTATTTTATTTTCCTCGTGTTTCATGTATATATAATGCATTCTCTTTATTTTACTACTGTTTTTAAGTTTTTCATCATAATCACATGAAACTGTCGATGCGATGCTGAATACTGATGACATAGCATTGCAGGTATTTAGTAATTTATATTACGTCTCTGATGCTCGAGAAAGATTTTGGAGGTTTTTCGATACGAGCGACAACTTTAATATCCCAGTGATTAGACGTGCTGTGGCGTTGAACACTCATCGTAGTTTATCATTTTGGATTTTAGGAAGATTTGTAGTGATGGATCTTCATATGGGGACGATGAAGACAGACCCTTCTAGATATTCCCAAAATCTGCTGAAAGAAAAAAATCGATATCTTGTCTACAACAAAATGAATGAATGATATAAACATAAAAGCAATTAAAACTTGCAGAAATATATAATATAAAATTGTTCCAGAGTGTTTGCAAGCGACAGGCGTCCGCTCCTATCCACGTCTTGAAACTTACTGATTAGCATAAATAAACCACCTAATTAGTTAAAATCTAGAACTAGCGTGTAGTGACTAGCCGCGCATAGTCCAGTGGTAACGCATTGGACTGCCATTCCGAAGGTCGCGGGTTCGAACCCGGCTTGCGCAAATAAATTTTATTTGATTAATTTGTGTTATTTCACAATTTATTAATTCAAATAATATATAGTATATTTGCGGCACGTTCCAGAGTGGAAGATACTACCAGTATCGCCCTGGTGTAAGACCACCATTCAGAATTGAAACGTTGCTCCAAATGGCTTTAGCCGTGTTTAGTGACTAGATCTGAATAGCCAGGTACTTCCCCACCTTCCTCTTTCCCTTCCCCACTTACCTTCAGCCTCACAACATCCCCCAATTGGGGATGCCATAGTCTCACTGGCTCCAGACGGGAGCAGTTGGGACTCTTGTGAGGTATTCACTATAAAAAAAAAAAAAAATAAAAAAAAAATCGAGCCCTTTGATGCATTTCTCAGTGCGCAGTTCGTTGCGCGCAGGTAGGGGAAAAAACCGAAATGTCCCTTCTGGCATTTGGGTACATTGTTTGGTTTCTTTCTCTATCATAAAACAATCCTCAACTCCTCAACTGAGCATGCAAACTTGTATTTTAATTTCAAATACCGTTTATTTCAACAATTTCAACCTAGTTTTGAGCGGGAATCGTGCGCATTCAAATCAAGTTCGATCATAATCTAAACAAGATATTGCTTCATTTTTTTATACTGTTTTATAAAATTGTATAAACTCATTTAAATTCTAATTTATTTTTTGTTCAGGCATCACTTGTCCGTGAACGTTTTTGTTTAGTTTTATTTTAGTACACTACTTGAAAAAATGTCGGTCCCCACCATCGAAAGTGTATTTAAAAAAATACTGTTATCAAGTTTAATTTGTAGAACACCATTTTAATTTTTGGTTTTTATTTTTTGTATTCAAAATTATTATAATTAAATTTACAAAAAAACAGTTTATTATCAAACAAGTTTTGCTGAAGTTTGATAATGCCTTCAGAAGGCAAAACAGCTGCCACGTATAGTAATAATTACACAGCAGAACTTGTTTAGTACTAAGCAGTTGTTTTTATTATTTAATAATAATTCTAATGAATATATTAAAGAAAAACAACAAAAAAACGAAGTAAGGCTCTGTAATCAAGATCTGATAATATAGTTCAAAAGTAGTTGAATACCCCTTTTGGGAGGTTCCTTCAAACTGACTTAAGAGGAATCTACAAGCCGAAAATGTGTATATTCTTATTATGCCTTACATCGTCCTGAATATAGCCATTATAATTGCATGGCAAACGGTGTCTAGAAACGCTCTACTTGAAGCACTAAAGTGGTTTTTATTTATTTTGTAAATAAATTTAAAATAAAGCTTAAAAGTTAAGCACGGGAAACTGTCACAGATAATCTAAAAACGTATTTTTTAAAGTTGTTCTTTTGTGTATTCATTTCTTTTGAAAAAAAAAATAGTAGTTTAAATTTATATTTTATATCGAGTTGTTATTTTTTTATTTACATTCTACTCAAGGAAAACGATAGAAAAAGCATCAATTTACTTAATGCATATTTTTTGATATTCATAATGTAAGCCGATTTTTTATTAAGATTAATCAAAAATAGTGATTTAGCATTAATCTTCGCCTTAACGATGGCCTAGAGCACACATGTTTTAGGTACAGTATTAAGTAAAACCAATTGTGTGTTTTATAAAGCATTAATCAAAATTATTCACTTTTTAAATGGATGTTTCGTGGAAAATTTACATTACTTATATCATCTAGACTAGATAGAAAGCAGATATTTGCAATAATTTTCTACTTTTACATCTTTTAATTTATCTGGAGTATTCTTTTAAACTAAATTTACAAATTGCACTTAACACAATATGTGTACGATATGCCTTCGTTAAGTTTTCTGTAATATAAACTGTAATTTGACATGCGACTGAGAAGGCGGTTAGGTAAATGTACATAAAAATGAGACACATTAAGAGGCATATTTTATTATTTTAAAACTTTGTATCAGCTAGATAACAATGAGAAAAGACTATTTTAGTATCTGGATCTGAAAAATTATACATTTTAATTGTTATTTCGTTAAAATTAAAATCGATTGTTCACTTGGTGGACATTATTATTAATGTGATGGTTTTAAGGCAAGTTTTTTTCTTTTCTTATTTAACCCAAACTATGAACCTATTGACGAGATTTGTGATCAAACTGAACCGCTTGTCAAACGCGCCTCTTGAACTCAGACAGCGTTGATCTTCATAACTAACTCTCGGTTGGCATTGCGTTACATAGCGAGAAAAACTTACCAGGTAGCCTTCTTAGAAATTCAAATTATTATTTACCCCTTATTTTCTTTTAAAAAAAGGTCTGATCTTTTTTCAACTCCATTCATGCACCGAAATATGGATTACCTTATCATCAAAAAAGAGATTTCCCAATATTCCGCATGAAAGAGCTTTGGATTAAACCTTTTTTTTCCTTTTTATTAAAGGTGCGCTTCCATTTCTCCCCATTTTTACTGAAAATTACCTCTCAGGCATCAAAAGATCTGCATTCGTCTTATTCTACTCTGACACCTACGAAAAAAGATCAACCAACAACAATAAAATGCCAATGTTTCAATATAAATACTTAAACATTTTTACTCGGGTTGTTCAATTTATCAGATATAAACGAGATACTAATCAAAGTGAAGACGAAGGGAAAATTCGTCCAATTGTAAAATTGAATTAACATAAAGTGATAAGGTGTATCTGCGAATGTATTTGCAATGTACCATCTCCTTCTAGGCGAAGAGAAGGAAAGAGAAAGAGAGGGAGGGAAGCTGATGTCGGACAAGTGGGAAATTCTTATTAAATACGTCCTGGGGAGAAATTTAAATTGGGAACCCTTTTCAACTTATATTAGGTTTATAAATAATGGTGGGAAAAACTGCCAATGGGAGAACCGATTTTCATTATAAACAGTGTTTTTGGTCACATTGAACACAATGTAACGCGCCTAGGAGGACTTTCAATATTTATTTCCACGCAATTTTCATTATATTGGAAAAAGACCCTTTTAGCATAATACACTGGCGTTCAACCTAAATGGGTATTATGACACTTCGCGAAAGCTCACAATAATAATAATATAATAATAGCAGTAGTAAAAAAATAATATATAAAAGTATAATATATTAAGATACTTTTATATATCTTATATAAAAGTATCTTGATGAATTACATTACATTGTGCATTCAAATTAACATAATAATATAACAAATACCATTTTACCTTAGTAGCACTAAATCAACTATAGAATATATATAGCAAATGAAATCAAACAAAAAGAATCAATATGATACACATAATTACAACATATTCTATTTATTTATTAATTAACGCCCTTTTTCGGGTAATATTAAGAAATATACATTACTTATTGTACATAACTGAATTGCTTCATTAACAACATTTTATATTTGTTTAAAGATAAAATTGGAGATGTCCACTGACTTGGTATAATTGTTTCCCTCCATTAGTATTCTGGGTAAAGAGGAATATATATATGGTAGTTAGTACCTGAATTTCTACACTGAAATAAATCCTGACTTCTAGTATTAAGTTGTGGAATCCGGAAGCTTATCAATTCTAGCAATACGGACTATCAACTAAAACATTAAGAATTTTATACAGAAATACCAAGTCAGTGAAAATTATTCTGTCTGACAATTTGATCATATTCATATAATTTAAGAGAGTGTTGTAGTTCAACATAATTGCAGGAATACCCATTTTAAAATTTATAAAACGTAAGAATCAATATTAATTAATAAACAAAGAAGAGAAAAATGGTATTGATACCTGCGTAGAGTAAATACCACAAATCATAATTTAAAGAAAAAGTAAGGTTTTTGGTAAATATTTACGTTAAAAATATTTGCCATTTGAATAAGAGAAAAAATCAACGGACCTGAATTTAATTCTAGGCCTATGTGTATGTAGCCTTTGGACTGGGGAATGAATAGAATAGTTAATTTTAGACGAATAAACAAATAACAACTTGGGAAGTCTTGCGTCTTTCTTTTGGTACCACCTCTTTCTGGGACTACTACATATATTGGATCACATCATTCTTATAATATGTACCGATATTTGTATTTATATTTTAATTTCAATATGTACCCCACAAAAATCTGTGTTTGTATGTACGATTTTTTTTAAGTTTATGCTTCATCCCCTAAATTCTCTGACATTTTGCAATTACTGGTCGTTGAAGAACTGTCAGAATAAATACATCACTGAAAATATTTTCATTTTTTATTGTTCTTTGCGAACAGACTAAGTGTCCATTTACAATGAAATGTAACATAAACTACGTATTTTTAAAAATAAAAAGAAACATAATATTATAACGGATAATATGTAGCGTTCACATGCCCCTTGAATCCTACAAAGCTGCTGTTGCAAATGTCAACAGATTTTGAAATGTCATTTAACAGCGTTATACCTCGTGTTATGCTATACCGAGCCAGTAAACCCGTTCTGCTACGTGGGATGCATTGCAGATCGTGGTGCCGTCACTGGCTGTAGTTGTTTGGTACGAACAATTTATAGCGTTTGAGAAGGCATGGGCTATCTATTAAAATTAATAAATATGTTTTTTTTATTTAATTTTAATCTAGATAAATTTGCTGTTCTTGATTTTAGTATTTTAAATCGACATATGCAAAAAACATTAAAATATTTAACGCAAACAAAGATAATGCTTTTAAAGTAGCGAATGGTTTTTATTTTGTAACTTTTAACTGTATTCGCTATTTCGCACAAAACTAAAAAAACATATTTAATTAGACAAAGGTAGCATAAAAGTGATCATTTCACTTTGTTTCGTTAAGTATAAAATTATTTTATTTATTTATTTACAAACCATGAAAAATCTTTGCTATTTTTTATGGTGTTTTAATGTAAGCTAAAAGCGCGATATTCCCTCTTTCTAACACGGTTTAAATCATATGTATTTCTAACTACAGGGTTTTCCAATAAGAGGTGTTATTTTGATATTCAATCGTAAAAGATCATTTGTTTCGTTGCTTGTGTGGCACGTAACGCCGTCTTGTTGAAAGTAAACATTGTCCAGATCAATACCATCCAATTTCGGCCATAAAAAATCGTTAATCATCTCTCGATGGCGCAATCCATTCACCGTAACTGTTGCTCCAGCCTCATTTTCAAAAAAGTAAGGTCCAATGACTTTGCCGGACCATAAACCGCACCAAACAGTCACACGTTGAGGATAGAGAGGCTTTTCAACAATAACTTTTGGGTTTTCCGAGTCCCAGATGCGACAATTTTGCTTGTTGACGAAGCCACCGAGGTGGAAATCGGCCTCATCACTCAAGATGATTTGCATTTGATTCACTCAAGTGAATTTTAATAATTTCAATGCGTTGTTTAAACGTGTATCGTTCTATTTTTATTAGTTACTTGTTTTTATTAGTTCGCGTAGTTTTTACTTGTCAAATGTCAAAAAATGACAGCTTCAAAAGTAACATCTACCGAAATAGCGGGCTATTCAAAATAACTCCTCTTATTGGAAAATCCTGTATAAAACATAATAACCCTAATTTTCATGAAATTGCCCTAAGGGGGTATAATTTTTAGTTGTGTTTTGATATCTTTGAGGTTATTATTAATGAATCTAATATTATCTGGTTATTCAGTACATAATTATATTCCTAGTTTGTAGTTCTGTTGACCGAACGTTTTTTTTTTGTATTTTTAACAGGGATCAAGTCGAGGATCGTTTTGATATAATTATCTCACATCTGTCTAACCATGTTGTGTGAAATAAAAGAAGTTATGTCGTCACTACTTTGGGTGAAGTTATGATGCGGGTTAAGGTAGAGACCATAGAACTTAATTTGTTAATGCGGGTCTTAAAGAAAGCGGTATTACAAAATGGATGAAAGATGGATGCTGGTAAGTCTTTATGTCTAAGAACAAGGCGGAGACCCGACTCTATTATGAAGTACCTATTTGTTTTACTTGATCATGTTTTCATGTCTTCATGGGGCGTCCCAACTTCTCGATAACACCTCCGCCCATTAAATAATACATAATAGCAAAATAATATATGACACCCGTCCTTAATTTCATCTAACGTACTTCTTTCGGTCATGTATTCTGTTTTTATCACCCTATACCAATCTCTTACGCTTACCAAACATCGGAGTGAAATATAGATAGAGATATATAGAGGCATAGGTAGATAAAATATAGGACCATACTTTCCTGGGAGGTCACTTGAGATTAAAACTGTTTATTGTTTATCAGAGAAATGTAGATTGTACGTACAGGACATAATTGGTACAAAATATAATTGGAAATGCTGTCATGAATTCTGGTATTTATTTTATTAATTAAGGATGTGTTATTTCACAGAATTTTAACAATTCATTATATTTCAAAGTTAAAATTCAAGCTGTGGGAAAGATCTCTTCTAGTAACATTTATTATAGTAATCATTTCAGTTGTACGAAACAACTTTCAAATGCCGATATATTAACAGAATTTGAATTGAATCTTATTTTGAAATCTGATGAAATGTTTAAATTCTATGAAACGACGGGTCCTAAAATTTATAAAAATACACTTTTGCAGTATCACATAAATACACATCTAAACCTTTACAGAAATAGAATGTTGTCTTACTAAAAGTATTTGTAATATGCCTTATGTTCTAAAAATATACAATTTCGGAGGCGGTTTTGGGTACCACCACCCCGGAAATCATTTATTGGATATTTAATATCTCTGCCATAGTTCACCCCAAGTGGTTCGCTATTTTTGGTTTTTTAGCAGGGGTGCCCGGGTTCATCGGGTTAGGTGTGTTCAGGATACGCCTGCCCATTAGTTGCCTGGCGTGCCAGATCGAGAGAGGCTGGTTTGGGAAGACCCTTTGACCTCTTAAACTGATCTGTTGACCCATCGCCTTGCACTGCAGTGGTAGGGATATATTCGTATGTCCATCACTCCTGAACCCACTGATCCCTAGATTCCTACCACACAATCGTACCTTTTACCTTCGCAGATCTTCCTATTCTTCCTTTTCTTAAAAATACTTTCTACACAGCATCCTAAAAGATGACATAGGTCCCTAAGGAAATTATTTTTTTCAAAGCTTCCTGTGTGGGGTTAATATAAAAAAAGACAAAAATTAAGGTAAACACACATAAAAATATTCAAGTAAAAGCGTATCACTAAAAAATATGAAAGAAATACTTGTACAAAATAGCGGGCGTTATAAAAAACAATGACAAGGACAACGTAAGCCCCTTTAGAACCCCTAAGAGCGTAGAAGCCTTAAACTGCCTGTGGAGACTGGAGCAGGAGGTGTCTTGCCTTGTCTTAGCTGAGCCGCGTCGTGATGAACGCCATATTGTTATTCAAGGGCCTTTGAGGCTTTCTAGGATTACTATTACTCCCTATTTGAAATGATCGCGAAAATCAGTTGGATGTTTTTTGCGTTTCTAAAAAATATGATTTATTATATTTTTTTAAATTTTTTTATTTAACAAAATAGGTAGACCAACAAAGCTGTCACATGCCAGCTTGTCTGCAGGATCCACCGAATCAAAATATCTTAAGTCTATGTCTATAACATTGTATGATTATGTGTACATGAGTAAGTCTTATTTCTAAGTAGGTACATTTCATAGATTTTATTTTATTGCAGACATTCGCAAAATATATTTCTAACGAGTAATTGTAAATAAATAATATATCTAATGCACCTCACTAAAAAAAAAGTGTAAGAATAAGTTCCAACTGCTCCCAACCGACTGGATACAGTGATACTAGAGCATCTCCAATTGGGGTATGTTTTGAGGCTAAAGATAGTGGGGAGGGGAAGGAGATGTAAAGAGGAAGGTAGGGAAATAGATAGCTATTTAGATCTGGTCATCAGACATGTGTTAAAGCCTTTTCAAGTAACGTTTCAGTACAAAATGGTGGTCTTACACCAGAGCGTATCTTCTACTCTAGAACGTGCCGCAATTATACCTTAAATTATTTTTAATCATTTAATCGTCAAATAACACACATTATTCAAATAAAATTTTCTTGCGCACGCCGTAATTTGAACCCTCGGCCTTCGGATTGCAAGTCAATTATTCTTATTGTTCTAAATACGCAAAGATTATTTAAATAACATTTTGTTTCTGGTCATTCTCAAATATTAATGGGAAAATCATAGTTCTTCTAATCTAGTCTCCTTCAACGGAAGCAATCTTCCTAACAGGCCTTCCATTGATTTGCTTGGTGTAACTATAAGTGACCAGCTCAGGTACGGGGGCTCCATCGAAGCCAGAGTAAAGTTGGCCTCTCAGAAGCTGGGCGTACTGTACAGGGCCCGCAGATACTTTAATAGCACACAACTGCTGACCCTGTACAAATCGCAAGTGCGCCCTACTGTCGAATTTGGCAGCCATCTCTGGTCCGGAGCCCCTAAATACCTGAAAAAAACCCTTGACTCTGTGCAAAAACGGGCGGTCCGTTTGATAGATTCCCCAATCTTAACAAACGGACTGCAATGTTTAGAGCACAGGCGTCAGGTAGGTATGCTGTCCTTGTTCTATCGGTATTACAATGGAAGATGCTCTGAGGAACTAGCGTCATTGATCCCTTCGGCACCGGTGCGTAGTCGGGATACACGCCAAACGCGCGCCCAACATTTGTACACGGTTGACATTTGTCACATGAGAACGGGTCGTTTCTACGATTCGTTCTTAAGTTCAACAGCTCGGCTGTGGAACAAACTGCCGGCCTCTGTGTTTCCTCCCTCCTACAACATGGGACTCTTCAAGACCCATGTTCACTCCTTCCTCTCCACAATAAGACCCTCCACACAGCATCCCCAAAGATGACATAGGCCCTGAGGGAAATTATTTTCTTCAGGGCCTCCTGTGTGGAGTTAAAATAAAAAAAATAGTTTATGTTTTTAAAAACAATAAAATACATAGATCGGCATTATATAAAACCCATCAGGGTAATTATTTGGTAAAGCTCGCCAAAGGCTTTCGAGTATCGCGACGAGATGCTAAAAGTTCCGGATATTGGATTACCGCCTTATACAAGAGGGGGCAAAATTAATGTCATAATGTCAATGTGCCATAATTTAATATCGTCAAATGTCACTGTGCTTTGAAATTTATTTCGTGGACAGAGAGAGAATTAGTTGACATCAACTAATGGAGCGATAAACAGTTGAAGAACGCGGAATTATTGTTACTGCCTATTTGACCAATTTACGGTCTGTTGTTTTAACACGGCGTCAATTTTGTCGTCGTTTTCGTCATCGTCTTGTACCATGTTCGCGAACAACTAAGCGTTTAGCTGAGCATCTCGTGCAAGCCTTCAAATAAAATTTCATTGAAAACAATGTACATTTTTTATAAAAAAATAGCAGGCAATTCGCATTATGACATTACTTTCACTCCACCTGCGTTAAAACAACAGACCGGAAATTAGTCAAACAAGCAGTAATCATAATTCCGCGTTCTTCAGGTGTGTATCGCTAAATTTTTTACTGTCAACTATATCTATCTACGACACAAATGTCAAAACATAATGAAATTTGACGGCATTTGCAAAAATTACGACGCATTCACATTATGACATTACTTTTAGCCCAACTTGTACAACGAATTTCTGACGAATTTGCCAACCCTGTGTTAAATAACTCAAATATTTTTTTCGGAGAAGTTTTTAAACTTTGTTTAGTTTTTAACCTGTGTTTTTATATTTATTACAATACAACTATAATATACAACTGACAGAATGGCCAAATTTAAATAACCCTAAAATTTTATATAATTTTAATATGAGTGAAAGGAATTTTATCACCGAAGTACCTAGTACAAATTATGAAATTAAAAATATCTGATTTCACCAAGCAGCAAGAACTGTCAGTGTGCTCTGGATTCGCGAGACATGAACAGATTTATTCTGTCTGGAAATCTACGTAGAATTTATGTAACTCCATATTCATCGTGCGCTATGAAAGAGAGCGTTATATATATATAGACCATTGAAATTGCAAGACAATATGTTGTTTATTCCATAATTTAAATTTCAATAATAGTATCGCATTCCAAGCAAAGCTGGAGAGTTGAGCAAGTGCCTTGTAAACTTAAACCATAATTCTATTCCGAGATGAATTTATTTAAAGTTGTCAGATTTACGTTTAAGTGAAATACAGTTATCTACAATGATATACGTTGCCACTTTTCTTAACAATTTTTGCATTTTTTGTTTTAATTTAATTCAGGAAAAATGCAGAAAACTCCATTAATGGAGGACTGAACGCTGTTGGCGATAACACAAAAAAGGCGGAGAAGCTCGTAGTCCACGATGGAGTGCTGGTAACAATCCTGATGTATGGCAGTGAGGCATAGAACGAAGGATGAAGGTAGACTGAATTCTGAAGAAATGAGATTCCTGATACTTGTTTTTGATAAAACCATATGATCATGTAAGAAATGTGGAAATTCGCAAATAATGCAAGGCTGATATAAGAGTTATCGGTAAAATGTTTTTTTTGTAGAAAAATAGATACAGTCGGTAATAAACATGATAGTAAAAGAGAAATTAATTGGAGAATTCACCTGCAACAACACTATTTTTCACAGATTAACATGACAGCCTTTAAAAATAATAATATTAAGCCTTTAGAAATATTATATTACAAAGCAAGTCATATTTACAATTATTAATTTAAAAAAAGAAGAAAGTGCAAAATATCCATTAACAAATGTTTACAAATATTTGTTTAGATAATAGAGGGTAACGTAGATCAATTCGAAAATGTTATTAAACAGAAAAGTGAGAAAGTACATTATGCATGAAGGAACTATGTCCAGGTTGTTGTTTTTAGGAAAACAGCTTTCAATTTTCTACTAAAGGTACTGCATCTATCAGTTAATATGTCGGAATCCTTTAGGTTTTTATTTTGATTAAATAATTCACACTTCTTCTGATTGGAATAAGTCGTAAACCTAGTTGTTCTGGGTGTTATTTTAAAGTTTATTAGTTTGAGTATGTCAGGACAATCGATGATAGTCGAAGTCGTGATCATGAGATCAAGGTATGTTCGCCGGTAAGAGAGAGAAGAGACGTTATACAGGGTTTTCCAATAAGAGGTGTTATTTTGAATAGCCCACTATTTCGGTAAATTTTACTTTTGAAGCTGTCATTTTTTGACATTTGACAAGTTTAAACTACGCCATTAATAAAAATGGAACGATACACGCTTCAACAACGCATTGAAATGATTAAATTTCACTTGATTGAAACAAATGCAAATCATCTTGAGTGATGAGGACCATTTCCACCTCGGTGGCTTCGTCAACAAGCAAAATTGTCGCATTTGGGGCTCGAAAAACCCAAAAGTTATTGTTGAAAAGCCTTTTTATCCTCAACGTGTGACTGTTTGGTGTGGTTTATGATCCGGCGGAGTCATTGGACCTTACTTTTTCGAAAATGAGGCTGGAGCAACGGATACGGTGAATGGATTGTGCTATTGAGAGATGTTTATTGATTTTTTATGGCCGGAATTGGATGGTATTGATCTGGACAACGTTTACTTTCAACAAGACGGCGCTACGTGCCACACAAATAACGAAACCATAGAATATCATAATAACACCTCTTATTGGAAATCCCTGTATTTCAATAGCATATTTATGTAGCCCCATTTAGGTGTGCTCATTCTATAATTAAAGCAATGCAAAAATTTCTTGAGGATGCTTTTAATATTGTCTTTATAAATACCGTAAAGTGGAGTCCATGTGGAGGAGCAGTATTCGAGTTGAGAAGGTAGGTTTCAGGATTTCGATAATTTGAAATAAGAAAAGGACGCATAGAGAATTACTTAAGAAAAGAGTGTGAATATAAGACGTGAACTTGAATGGCAGAAGAAGTCAGGGACGCCTGAGGGAGATATGGCACGATCAAGTAAACCAAATACTTGAGTAAGGCCATGCCAAAAGTCAAAATAACAGAAGATGTTATGAGATGATGCTTGAATGTGAATGAGGCAAGACTGAGTTGCTTGGCGATCCGTCATCTCTGAAATGGGGTGATGGTTAGTTAGTTGGTTTAAACGTTCATGTATGAAAGGTTTGGGGCATCGTGCATAGATATCGAAATTGATAGACTTGAAATCTGTGTATCATTTTGTCGAGCTGGAGGAAAACTACGTGACCATATTTTTGACACCAGGAGGGTTCGAGAATGCTTTGAATAAAATACGACTTAGTTTCATAGCGCACATTGAAACTACCAAACCCCGCGCAGAAAAGTGAAGTTCGCAAAAGTAAGAAAAGAAAGCTTGCAGCGCAACTTTTTACTCATGATCTGAAAGTTCGTTTTTAGCCGAACCACCTATCGTAGCGATGCTAATAATGAGTGAAGAGGGTAAACTATAACACATTCCTAAAAGTTTCTAGCTAAATAGTCCGGTCTGTGGCTGAGTTGACATCGCGTTTGGGTCCCACCCGGGCGTAGTTTATTCATTTTCTCGGCTGGCTAAGTCCTCCATCACAACACAAACAACATTTTCCGTCTACTGTGGTGGTAGTAGGATATTTTCAAATATTTTCAGGTTCCTCGTAGGCCGAAAATGTTCGTCTTTAAAAAAAAATAAAAATAAAAAAAAACAGTTTAACAAAATATTCAATTTTGGTAACAAGCCGGAACTTTTGTTTACCCGATTTGGGATTTGGGTGAGTATTTTACCTACCCAGCAATATAACGACTAGTAAGTCGTTAGCAGATTTTATTTGAATGAATAACTACATTACAATGCGAGTTGCCTGTTTTCTGTTGGGTTAGTTTATTGACGAATCACAGAAAAGGAAACGGTCACTCTCCTCCCGCGCTCCTTGCAACTCAGTTTCTTCCGCTTTCCCTTACTGGCTGGTCTTTCAATTTTAATGTATGTTATCATATCAGTCAGTAAAAAAATAAAATAAAAACCTTCGAAAGCGATGTTTAGCAAAAATGACGTAATCAAAATTATCCAAGATTTTTAATTACTTATTGTATTCATTGTTAACAGATTTTCGCCTAGTAAATATGAATTTTGCAAGGTTTCAAACTATAAATTAATTAATAAAATTAATACTTGCCTGAACAGACTATGCAATAATTACAATAGCGTATTATCCAAGGTTGATATTTTCAGTTGCGAACTTACCAAATGCAAGAGGACCATAAAAGATTATTTCTTTGATGGTTTGTGAATAATTTTTATGTCTCTATTATGATTTGATTTATATCTACAATCTCTCTCCATGGCTATAAATGTATTTTTTTGTAAATTTTTCTTTTTATATAATCTTTTGTTTTGTAAACATGTTTAAATTCATATTCCTTTCTCAAACATTTAATTTACTTATTCCATATTATGCTGTCTCAGTAGAGGTAAAGTCACAAGGAGGAAATCCATAATTTGTTTTATTTTACCAAATAACACTTATATACAAACTGATTAGATGTAAACTGTCGATTTCCCGAAAATGAAAAAATAAACGGTAATGTGGTGTCTTGTATTCTTGTTTTTGCTCTGAAATGCGAAAACTTTTGACATTAACGGCCAAGAGATATCACAATATCACAAAAATCAAATCCAAATCCGGTGACCTCCATAGTTGAGTTTTACGATCCTCGGCTACGCGTCCGGAGGTCGCTCGTTTGAATCATGGCGCGCGCAAGTAAATAACTTTTCTGAGTTGTAGATAGTTTAAGTATCGCCCTGGTAAAAGACCGCCATTGAGAATCGATCATCAGCCGTATTTGGTGACCAGATCTGAATAGCTAGTTCCTTCTGGGAATCTTCTTCTTTTACTTCTCTTTCCCCTCTACATTACCTTCATTCTCACACTATACCCCAATTATTGATAATGCGACAGTCTAATTGACTTCTAGGTTGAGAACAGTTCGGACTTTTGTGCGGTACGGTCACGGCAATTGGTTAATTCAGATAAATTAAATCCAATCGCAATTATTGAAAACTAGCAGTTAAAAACCCGCTCGGCGGGTTTTTTTCTGCTAGGCCCTGCGGGCGGCACTTAGTTGGGCTTCGCCCAGTTTAAGTGATACTAACAACAGTTACATTTAATAGGTAGATATTAGGTCATACACAGAGAGAGGGTGAGTATATATTGTTAAAAAACGGAACAGGAAGGCGTTTAGGCATAATAATAATGACAGTTTTTCAGGTAAAACTTTACCTTTCCCGAATAATTGCCTAAATGGCTAAAGGTAAATTAATATAGGTAAATATTCGGAATCGCTGGACACGGAAAATAGGAAATATTTTTAAATAATACCTTCTGATTTACCTTAATTACTATAAAAGGAATCGAACAGCATTTGGGAAAATTTTAATTTTAGCTTTTTAATTTTTAATTACGTAAAATGAAAATTCGCTTTCGCTGTATGGGATGACAGCCTGAATAATTTCTGTTGATAACATTTTCTTTTGTCGGTATTCCTGAAATGAGCGGCTAGAGACAATTGAAAAACGTAAATTAAAAAAATATAATGTAATACAATATTCCGGCAAAATAGTGCCTACTTAGCACAAATGATTTATTTAGCTATTATTTTATTTAACCTCACCTATAATAACCTAACCTAACCTATAATAATCCAGCCTAACCTATAATAATCCAACCTAACCTATGTCCTAACCTAACCTAAAATAATCCAACCTAACCTATAATAATCTAACCTTACCTAAGATTACCTCACCTATAATAATCCAACCTAACCTAACCTATATCCTAACCTAACCTATAATAATCCAATCTAGCCTAACCTAACCTAACCGAACCAATCCTAACCTAACCTATCCTAACCTAACCTAACCTATACAAATCCAACCTAACCTATAATAACCCAACCTAACCTAACCCATAAAAACCCAAGCTAACGTTACCTAACCTAACATAACCTGACTTATCCTAAGCCATAATAATCCAACTTAATCTAACCTTACCTATAAACTAACTTGAACTATACTAATCCAACCTAATCTAACCTAATCTAGCATAACCCAACCTAACCTATCCTAACCTATAATAACTTTTTTTTAAATATTTCCTTACTTGTAAAAGAAACCAAAATACCAAAATAATAATTGCATAGAGTAAATTATGGTAAAAATTCTAGACACTCATATCAGGAATACCAAAAAAAGAAAATGTCATCAATAGAAATTATTCCGGCTGTCATCCAATACAACGAAAGCAAATTTTAATTTTACGTGATTAATCACGTAAAAAAAATAAAAAATAATTAATTAATTAATTAATAATTAATAATTAATTAATTCACGTAATTAAAATGCTAAAATTAAAAAATTCCCGAATGCATTCAGATTCCTTCTATATTAATTAAGGTAAATCCGAAGGTTTTACTTAAAAATATTTCGTATTATCCTTGTCCAGCGTTTCCGAATAATACCTTAATATATATTATATAAATATTTATACCTGGCAAAATGATTGTTTTATTATACATTTAAGTACATGTCAGATTAGAGATTTGTTGGCTAATTTTACAATCAACGAAGCGTTTCTATCTTCCGATTGTCTTTCATGTTATTTTATTGGGTTGGCAGTGCCTATACTTTCGCGTATATCATATCGGTGTTCTGTCAAAATAATGCGAAATTATTATTTACGTAAATAATATTAAATATCAATATTTTTCAAAATCGTACATGCAAAGAGTTGTTGTTTATTGTCATTAAGTTGAATCAAATGTTTGTTTTAGAAACGATGCCATTGCAAAGTTTAAATAAACTTCCAGAAGAAATCTTTTTATAAAACGCTTGTTAATTAATGGTCAAGTAATTTTGCATATTTAAATATTCGCGCCAGCCACTTTCGGTTCGTTCTTTCACCGCCAGAGGAGCGCTTTGTCGGCTATCTATTGACACGGTGCGTATCGGCCATGTTGAATGAACGCGTGCTTTTTTCGTCAAACGTCAAACGTAATCACGTAATTGTGGATATTTTTCACTCTAATGTAATTAATCCAATGGATCATGAACTTTCTAAAACATATTTTCTTCGATATTATCCAAAAATTGTATGAGCAGAAACGATATTTTTGAATAAATATCGTATTACATGTGGCGATTCTATTTCAGTATGAAATCGTGTCTTAATCTTTAAAGTCTTATTTATACACAATTTGAATTTGACCAATCACAGGGCCTACACCGTCCAGACGCTGGAGTATTAATAATATCAGATAAGTTACCTACGATGATTAATTTTTAGATTTTTTGAAAATAAAACTATAAACATACGCCATATTGACAGTTTGACGTATCGAAGTTTCGCGTATATTATCTTGGATGACTTATCTTAAAGTTACCCCAAGACCTTAAAATTTACCGCTGAGCTAAAACTAGTGCAAATGGCTTTAGTGGAATCGAAATTGTGCATTTCAGTTCTTGTTATTTGAATCAGAAATTCCATAACGGTTGTTAATTTTACAAACCAAAAGTAACCCCCATGATTTTTATTGTAATCAATCATAATCATTATACATTTACTAATTTTAACTAAACTACCTAATTTATAGTAACCAAAAGAAAAAAAGTCGCAAATTTACTAGAATGACGGGAACGCAAGTAAATTTCATTTGATAAATTTGTATATATATTCATTATTTAGTGATATACAATAATAAAAGGTGTATTATTTTTTAATGATAAACTAATGTTTATAAGACAAGGTTTTATGCATAGCATAAAGGATAACAAATAATTATAATATAAATAATTAATAATTATAATAAAAGGTATATTTGCGGCAGGTTCCAAAATGGATGATAATTCCAGTATTGCTCTTGTGTTAGACCATTCAGAATTGAAATGGCTTTAACCGTGTTTGGTGACAGATCTGAAAAGCCAGATATTCTCCGATCTACCCTTTTCTCCATCTCCTTCCCCTCACCACATAGTCACAATGGCTCCAGACGGTTGGGAACAAGTCTTGTGCGGTGTTCACGTAATAAAGATTGATAAATACCTTACCGTGTTCTTGAAAAATCTCAAATTACACGCTTGAACCTTCTTTAGTTTCTTGATTTATTATTTTTTACGTAAAAAGAGACAAAATTAATGACAGTAATAAAAAAATAATTCTGTCCACGTAAATAATATTCTCAAATTCTGGTTTCAAATAAACTCCATTTCAACTCTTTACTCCCTTCACGAATTATGATGCAAAACGGGTGTTATTACTAACCACAGCCTTAAGAATAATTCACCAGGGTTGGCTAATACGAAAAGGAGCCAAGTGTGAAAAATTCTGCTTAAAAATGTAGCGAGAACACGAAGTATGGAAAATCTGACACGAACGAGGGTTGGGGAGAAAATTATAGGCGGTATAGACGAATAAATCTGCACACAAATCCATCAAAGGAAAGTAAAACGTAGACACTTTAAAAAAGGAATAAATCGTTGGTTCATTAGATTTTTTTTATACCCTCAAATGATATAAGGCTTTGGATGTGGTGGTATCTAGTTATTCCCAGTTATCTCCGACAGGGGGTTGCAAGAGATGGTTTTTATTATGCTGATTCATTGTTCGTTATATTCTAGTGTTCAGTAAGCAAAGGGCGCCCGAGCACGACGGACGTCTACGCGAATTTTCCTCCGGTTGGCTTCCCGCTTTTTTCGCGGCGGAAAAACTTTTCGATTTTGAAAAATTTGTGTTACTTTTAGAATTTTTGACTTTATTCAAGGTTTGCTTTTAAAGTTATCTTCAAAAAGTGTTTGTGAGTTTTTTTGTTATATGGATATGTTGTGGTAAGTTTTGACATTAATTTATAACAAAATTCAATTAATTTGTCATATCCAAAAACACTTACTTATTCAATTAATATTTTCAGCGATGGGATGTGTTAGAAATGTAATAAAAATAATTTCTCCAAGTATAAAAATAAAGTTTCATGCTGAAACCAAATATAATTATAAACTCAAGCATGTGATAGCAAAAGCTAACGAAAAACTTTTTGCAAGGTTTCAACGATTTTTAAGTTAGTATTTTCTAACAAAACTTTTCAAGAGAGCTCAAATAGTTTCTTATAAAGGTTTTGTTTTAATTTATTATTAATTTTGATCACCTGTTAATAAATTGGTAGTATTTTGCCATCTACAATATTTGAAAAGTAACATTATTGTCAAAAAGCAAAATTCAAATTTGTGGTGAAATCCAATGTTTTACTTGTCATGCTTTTAAAAATTAAATTAAAACGTAAATGACTGTAACTGCTCTGTTTTATTCGACGTTGCTTTTGAGTTTATTTATTAAGGGCCTATAATTTTTATTGGATTATTAAAATGTGTATATTTAAAAGGTATAAAACACCATCAACTTGAAACTTTTTATAAACATTGAAACTAATATAACTACATGTTATCTAAATATAGAGCAGGAGAAATTTTTAATCTACGTAGATAATAGGTATATCATGTTTAAAAGCAGTACGTTTAAAACTTCTTAGACTTTAAAAGTGGATTATTATCATTCTTTGTTGACAATGTGAAAAAAAAACAATAAAAAATAAAGATGTTGAACAATTTTATAGAAATTTCTAGAAATCATTTGAAATTAATATTCAACCCTTTCTTGTGAGTCAAAGGTAACTTGAATAATATTTGCAATATATATTTCACATTAGTTTCTTAGAACGGGTTGTTTCAGAGAATTTGAACAATTTTTCAAATTTTCAAGTTCTACAAAAGTTGTTTTCAAGTTCTGTTATTATTTAAGCTCTGTCAAGTAACTGGCCTATAATGATATAATAACAGGAACTTAAATAGGACTTTCACAGAATCCTAAAATTAACGTTGAACTTTGATGAATTGTTCAAATTCTTCGAAACAACCCATTCTTAGATTATCACTTAATCACTGAAACACAAAATTAATAATAAAAAAAATTGAGCAAAATTCCTGATTCAAAAAAAATACAATAAATGATTGCTTCAAATTTTTCACGTAATTAAACAAAAAACATTCTGAAAATAGTAACTTTTTTACATTCAAAATTATACGCAAGAGGCACTGGGGATTTATTAATTGGCGTATGTGATCTTTGGGAATGCTGTGTGGTTGGTCATACTCAGGAAATGACCCGTGTTTTAGGATGAAGGAAACACAAACGCTGGCAAATCACAAAAAACGACCCGTTCTCATGTGACAAATGATAACCATGTAACTAAAAATATTGGGCGCGCCTTTGTCATATTTGCGCTGTTTCTGCAAGCATCTTCCATTGAAATACCGGTAGAACAATGACAGCATTACCACCTGACGCCTATGCTCTAAAAATTGCAATCCATAGTCAATGATTTTTTCAGGAATTCAGACCTGAGGTGGCTGCCAAATTCAATTGTGGGTCGCATTTGCGATTTGTGTAGGGCTAGAATTTGTAACTCTTCGTTATAAAATATAAAAAGAGAGAAAAAATAAAAACCAATTATTTTGCTAAAAAATTCGAACTGCAATAGGGAAATAGATTGTTTTTGTGGGATAGATTAAAGGTTTCGAATTCGAGACTTATTTATCCATTTCACATTGTTTTAAATATCACAATGAAGTATAAAACTATAAAGGAAAATGTTTTAGCTGAAAAACGTTTTGTTTTAAAACATTTCGTCACAGGAATGCAAATTTATCTTGAAATTATTTGTTCTGCATACTGCAGGACCTTGCATTGGTCTATGATCAAACGTAGGCTGTGTGAAGTTTTTCAAGTGAGTAGGAATTAATTGTTAATTACATGTTTGAAAATTGCCATTTTATTGCCGTCTTCCGCTGATTGGTATTGTCTACTGAATAAATGAGCGTAGAAGTTGTTATTTGCTGTTTTTGTTGTTGTTTTTTTTAATGCTTTATGAAATACAAAAAAAATGTATTAACAAGTTCTGCTGCGTAATTATTATTATGATGCTTGAAAGCTGTTTCGCGAAGGCGTTATCAAACTGTGGTGAAGTTGATCCATTTATTGTTGTTTTATAATGAAGATGAATAAATGTGATTATGAAGTAATTTAAAAAATATATATTAAAGTGGAATACAACAAAACTTGTAAACAGTGAATTTAAAAAATTAGAATATAATTACAGGATTCATTAAAAATAATTTCATCAGAAATTTGTTTGTGAAAATTTCTTTATTTATAACACTAGAAGTGCATGCATTAAAAAATTGAATGGAAACAAAAAAATGTTCCTTCTATACAACCGTATAGCGTTTCGTCTCTTTTATACTCTCCTGACATCGTTGTCTACATCCTATTTGAATTTCAAAAACATAGTTTTGTATGGGAATATAGGCCTCAATCGGGCTTACATGGGAAATAGAGTTTTAAATGTCTTCTGGGATTTGAACGCGCGGATCTTTGAGTTATCGAAAGCGTTCGAAACCCGGCCGCAACATTTATCTGCAGTCACCGTAAATGAGACTAATTAACCAAAAGTATAAATTATAAGATTTTTCCCTTAATTATAAGGTAGGTAACTAAAGTAAGATACTTTTGACAGGAAAAAAACTACAGGCAAAGAAAAGAGATTCAAACAAAACTTGCAAAATTTTATTATTATTAAATTTAGAAAATAAGTTTTGACAGAATGTTTTTTACATCTTTGAACATCATAGAATACGGAGTTCTGAACCGAAATTCCGTGAGCAAAATTATAGCAGAGAATATTAAAATCCGAGAGGCTTACGTAAAGGGAAATTTCAGTCTGCTTGGAATTATTTAAGCCTTCCGTCTTGCGGATGATTGGATTAAATAAAATCAGTTCTTACAATGGATTCAGGATATAAAACTATGATTTCCTCATTTTTTACTACGACGGTATAAAACTAAGAATGCACACAAGAATCATTCGGACTTAAAACAAATAATATTTCACCAAGTATGAAAAATATTCTTTAATTACTTATAAACACTTGTAAACTCACTGACGCTATAAAAACTTCTGCTTTTGCTGTATTTCCTTCTCAAAGTCTCAATAACACAACGTATTCCCTTTCTCAAAGTCTCAGTAACACAACGCATTTCCTTCTCAGAGTCTCAATAACACAGCGTATTCCCTTTTAAAAGTCTCAATAACACAGCGTATTCCTTTCTCAAAGTCTCAATAACACAGCGTATTTCCTTCTCAAAGTCAATAACACGTTTATCCACACCGTCAAGTCACCTAAACAAGGTCTCCCAACGTTCCTCCGTCCTACAGGCTTATTATTAGGTTATTAAAAGGAATTATTAGCTTAAAGTTATTATTAGATTATTATAAGGAATTAGACCTTCTTTCTTGCTTCTTATCTGGCAGATCACAATGCGATAAAATCAGAACAACAAAGAGTCATAATCTGCCAATTAGTTACGGTGTCCCACAAGGCAGTGTTTTAGGTCCAACCCTCTTCCTGATATATATTAATCAGTTATGTAACCTAGATATCGATGCACCTATTGTCGGTTTTGCCGATGACACAGTCCTACTATTCCAATCGAAAGACTGGCCTACCGTGTACGCCAAAGCAGAGGAAGGAATTTAAAAGGTAAAACAGTCGCTCGACTCTAATTCACAAACTCTGAATGTACCTTAAACAAAATACTTACTGTTTAGTGTCATCAATATCTCAAATTCAAACCTTACTCTAAAATACACGTTTGAAAATTCTTCCCTTGATCGCAATTGTGACTGCCCATGCCTAGAACAAGCAATCAATATCAAATATCTAGGACTCACCTTTGACACACACCTAAATGGGAAACAACATATCTATAACATCGCAAACAAAATTCGTAAATCTATTTACTTTTTTAAACAAACACGTAATTGAATCCATGACCTCAAACTTTTAAAATCAGTGTATTTCTATGCCAATCACACATAGAATACGGAATTTTTGCTTGGGGTAATACTTCTTCTAGTGCCCTCGACCCCATTATTAAAGCACAAAAATTAATCATAAAAATAATTCTCAAACTTCCTTTTTCTACCAGCACTGATACTATCTTCGATACTATCTACTTTATGAACAAAAACCAGCTCTTTGTAATTCATTTACACCAAAACACTATACAAACCAACTCAAAAGATATTCAATACCTGAGCCAAAAACAAGGAACTTCTCCAAACTCTTTTTGCTAAAACCATCTTTGGTCAAAGAAATTTTAAATACATAGCTTGCAAACTATAAAATACACTACCAGACAAAGAGAGTCAATGACCAAAATCAAACATGAAATATAGAAATGGATAACAAGTACTGGGCGTCCCACTATCGCAAACATCTGTAAACCAAATTACACGTAAACAATAACAACAATTCACATACAAAATAAAATAATAGAATCAATAATTGTATAAACGCCCCTTTGTAAGTATGTACTCCAACTAGATGCATTTATTTTCCATATACATTTATAATATTGTCGTCCCTGTACCTACACTATATATTATCTTTCTATTGTCTCCATGGTTTAAAGTGTATACAACTTTGTAATTTGTGTTTTGGTTTAGTTATGCATGTAAATATTCTTTAAGTATCAGAATACGTCTGTCTCGACACAGGTGTACCCTAGTGAGACAGATGTCGAAAAACAAATGTAAAAAACTATATTGATATATTGATAAATAATTTAAAAAAAATAGACTATTAGATATTGTCCAACTTGCTAGATGTCTTGCCAAGCGCAGCTACTACAATTTTATGGTTCATGCTACTGACATCTGACCACGAGTTTCAAAATTAATTCTGATAAATAATCTGATAAATGATCTGTGAATACATTTTTTAAACCACTTGCAAATTAAAGAATATCTCTTTTTTACCTTCTGATTATTCGTCAACCTTATTTTAATTAATAATTTCAAACTACAAAAAACCAGAGTGAGTTTGATAGAAAAATATTGGAAATCGGGTTCAGTTGAGTTTTTCGGGATATCAACTTCCAATAGAAGAGGTAATTAAATACATATTAAAACTTTACTGGCAGTACTGTTACAAAATGTGTAAGGAAACACAACAAAAAAAAATTCAAGATTATATTTGAAATATTGCTGAATTTTTGTCAATGTTTAATGGTATAATTAACAATTTGGGAGGCGAGAATGTGTATCTCTGCCTAGGGAACTATTTATTGGGTAACCAATACCTCTGATTAAGCTCTCCCTAAGTGCGTCGTTACATTTAGTGATTAGCAGGGGTGCCCGAGATTATTGGGTTTATCCCGGTCTGTCGGCCGGATTTAGAAAAGCCAGTTGAGGGAGATTCTTTGACCTCGCCAGTTGGACTCTTTCGACACATCGCCTTGCACCGCATTGTGAGGGATAGATTCATACGCCCATTACTCCTGGACACACCAACACGTATATATTCTCATACTTTTCTTCCTACCCAGAACTCCCCTCCTTTTTTTTTAAATACAAACATTATAGCATCCTCAAATATGACATGGGTCCCGAGATAAATTATTTTGCTCGTGGCTTTTGTAAAGTTAATATAAAAAATAATAATTATAATGGGAAATTTACCTCAAAAAATATATTTTTATTTTTTCTTTGTTATGCCCTTCCGCAGTCAAAATAGGTACTGTATATAGTTTCAGAAAGGGTACGTTGAAAATTTGATTGTAATAATATTGTCCTTCCAAGAACATTTTATACATTATCTCAATATTTTTTTACATTAATAAATTTCCTAGGAAACATTCTTTTAGGGTATTTAAAATAAAGGATACGATCCTTTTTCTGCATCATTAGTTTTGCTTTGATCAAAGGTTGATACCCCTCCATTTTCAATTATTGATGTTCATTTGCCAATTCACTCTCAAAACCTCGTTAAATACTTCCGATGGACACACAGCTACTGAAAAGGCTGAAACTCTTTGATGATGCCGTTCGACTTCCGACTTTTCGTTTCCTCTTTCTCTCAACAACCCTTTTCTCGCATACACTACAGGTTAGACAGTACTTTGTAAATGGATAATTTTTTCGGACTGCTCAAATCACTGGAGAGAACATCTTAAAATATTAAATTCGTGTACCAATTTTAAAGATAAATGATGTCCCCAATTTGATTCCGTGATGTTTGATCCCCGAACACACCAGATTATTGTTTATACCTCTGCCAGTTGATTCCTTGGACCCTTGATCCCCGATCAATTCTTTCTGTTATACTCGTACTTCCTCTTTGATAACGTATGCCGAGATAATATACGGCCGTTTGACAAAAAATTGATAAACATGCTTATATCTACAGTCGTCTTGAGTTTAAATCCGCTATTAAAATTTAAATCCGTTCTTGCAAACTGTCTTTAAAAAAGTGCGGAGAGAGGTTATTCCACCGAATAACAAAAGATCATCATACTTATATGTGCAGTCCACTCTGCATACGTTATAAGAGAGGAAGTACAACAGAAATATTTCTTAGGGGGATCAAGTGTATAACGGATCATCTGTACGAGGGATCATCTATCCGAGGAATCCAGTGTACGAGGGATTAACTTTCCTGGTATCGACTGGCCGGGGTGTCAATTGAGAAGGGGTCAACTGAGAGGGGTTCAAGAATCGGGTCACCACCCAGTTTACATGAGACTTTACAACAAGGTCTCAGAGAAACAAAAAAAAGTTTTTTTGTTTAGAAAGAAACAAAACACTTAAATTATTAATTAATTTCTTCCGGATTTAAGAATAAAATTGAGTTTTCTCCAACACTGGCACTTTCTTCAATAACTATATTTTTTATAGCTGAACCCTCTCCAAGAAGCTAGTTTCTCTTCAATAGAGTTTTTTTTATCTAAGCCTACTGAAATAGAAGCCGAAGAAATTCTTTTTTTTTCACAGTTTCGATCTCCCGTAAATTTTGGTTTTCTTTGGAATTTTAAATATCTGTCTTTGGTTACATCCAATTTCTCTTCATCGAGTGATCTATAGATAACAGTGAATTAATTGTACAAACAATTTTTAAATAACACCTAAGTTATCCAGTTAGTATCTGGGGCACCGTTACCAAGAAAAATTTCGCCAATAAACAATTATATAATGTTAATTAAGTGTTAATCTCAAGTGACCTACCAGGTAAGTATTGTACTGTATATTTTCTCCATAAATAGTTAAGTAATAACATAGATCACTGTAGAAATGTATTATAAGTTTGTACAACGCCCTTGAGGTGTTTTTGCACAAAAACGGCGCTATACAAGTCATCCAAGTATTATTATTATACAATACAGTGTATTTAAGTTAAAAAAATATATGAGCGCCATCTATGAAAAAGCAGATTATGCATTATTTGAAGTTTACTCTTAAGGTTAAACGCGACGTTCTGTTATGAAAAAATATTTCATAACTATTGAATAGGAACTTATTAGGGAATTAATTTAATACGGGCAACACAGAGACGGGCGGAAGGAGGAAAGACGGGCCGTTTCCGTTGGCACTCTTGTTACGGTTTCGCAGGACACCGAATCAGTAATGACAGTCACGGGTTTAATTTTGAAGTAGCCTACATTTATGGGGTGTATTATTTTATGAATCGAAAGAATATTTTTCCCTGATGGGTACGGCCGCAAATAAAACATTGGTGTGATTCTCTAACCTTTTGGCGTTCGAGCGATTCTCATAATTATCACGGCCATCTCTGTGTTGTTCATGATGCAATTCTAATATTCTCCTTCCTCTACCTCGTGGGAGTTGTTACAAAAAATTCTTGGCCGAATCACGTTTAATCCGGATGGCCGGAACCTGGGCTAATTCGGCTGGGAATTCATCACGGAAGCCATCTCGCAGCCTACCATTTCCCAAGGGCGCTGTGGTCCGCTTGGAGGCGGCCAACATCACATCGGGACGTACGGAGACGTTCCATCTTCATCGCAAGCTTCCCACGGACCTCGCCGTTGGAACTCGTCATCACCAGCATCTTCCACATTCATTGTCAGGCCTACGATTAGTATAGCTAGATAGATTAACACAATGGTCGATCTTGGGTGAGTCATTTAAAATCCACTTATGTAATATTCAAACATTTAACTTATTTTCTTGGGATCAATTTAAAACTATTTTAATATAAACCTGTTCCCTAACTCCTCTCCATAGTGCCTAAATGATATTCACAACAGTGCCCACCTCCTGAGTAGGTATGGAGTCATTTACCTTGCTACCCTGAGCTGGTGACTCTACAGAGAGACAAAGCCCGATTGATAAATCAGGTTTTTGGCGCACTATTTTTTAGGAAAGTCTCTCAGATGAGTCGTCACCTTATAAACCTCCGTAAAAGTTCGTTATAATATATGCATTCATAGATAGCGTTAATTTAGTTATTTTATTAAAATACGCTTTTTGCAAGTTATGTTTTGCAATATTCAAACGAATTGTTGGTTTGCTCCTGAACATACGCAATATAAATATGAATACATAGTTTTGTCTGTATAACAACTTAATTCTTTCAAGAATATTGTATCGGTGATTAAATCTAAATAATAAATTTATTAAATTAACGCCATCTATGAACATAACGAACGTTGCAAGAGAAAACGTAAACGTAACGTTAAGAGTAGACGTAACATTAAGGGTAAACGTAACATTAAGAGTAAACGTAACGTACGTTATAATATTCACGTTCATAGATGGCGTTAATTTAATTATTTTATTAAAACGCACTATTTGCAAGTTATGGTTTACAATATTAAGACGGATTATTTGTTTGAGCCCGCACATACGTAACATGAATATAAATAAATACGCTTTTCCATACTAATTTTTTGCATCTATGAAGCTTCCTTTAAAAGGCAAGCTCTATTATCACTGGTATAGTTGATATACACACTGTTAATATTAATCTAAGAATTCTTATTATAAAAATATTTTAAAAACGCATTGAAATTAACAATTTTGTAATGTTTTTGAAATGAATAAACAAAATTGAATTGAATTGAATTGAATTAAAACTAAAGCCTTTCAACAAAGGCGTATAATTAAATATTGGATTAAATCGTTGATACAATATTGTATTTGTATGCCTTTCTTACCCATAAAAACAAGGATATATTTATAAATGACTAGTACCTACACATATTCTCTCACACATAAGTAACGTGTGTACATTTTTCGTAAATTCTCTATATTACATATTCATTTTTTTAAAAGACACTTAATAAAGAATTTCTAAAAGTTGTCCATTCAACAATGTATTAATCTTCAAATAATGTAATATTCTCGAACAAATTGTCGAGAGAATCTCATTAAAAACTTCCGACCCTCTTTCATCTCAAGTAAATTCATTTCGACGTTTCAAATGTATTATACCCGTCGATTGTAAATTCAATGTGACAGCCTAAAAAATGTCCTATCAATTTTTCCCTCTCGAATGTTCTGATATTCAACGTCTGTGAAAAATATCTCTTGCATATTATATTGCTCTGAAGGACTGTTGCTTATCAACTATGTAAATTAGATTTCCAAAAATATTTTGCTCTTTGCTTTTTCCAGACATGCAGTAAGAAAATAATACGAGAGAATATGCAAATTGTTTACATGTTGAGAAGTTTTGCTAAAATTGAGTTTGGGGGACATTTTAGCTTTAAAGAATAAATCTATGTGCTGAAGCAACGAAAAATTGTCTACGTAATTAATACTTAAAAAATCTATTAAAACTATTTTCAAATGTCTTTTAAAACTTTGTTTTTTTTTTTAAATGAGGATTGAACCCTCCTACCCAGGAACTGGAGTCAACCGCGCTAACAACCCTGCCAAATTCCGATCGGGTAGGACCGACATTTATTTAATGTTACTGTAATGTCGTATACGAAATATATGAAATGCGTATACGTCCGCGTATGGATACATAATTGCTGTCAAAAGTTGATGAAATGCATTGTCATCGACAAAAAATTTATCTGCTGAGTTTCAGCTCGATCAGATGTTGGTAACTAGGTTTAATGTCACTTCCAAGACTTACATTAATTCATTACAGAAAATTCAAACTGATGTATTCAAAAAGATATACAGATATTGATTGACACGCGAGTATAGACCAAGGGAAATACCGCAATTCTCTATCGAAACGTTACAACGTTGTTTGAAATGGTTTAAGCCGTGATAAGGCTGTTTAGTCACCAAATCTGAATAGTCAGGTATTTCCTAACCTTCCGTTTCTCAAAATACTTCCCTTCCTTTCTCCCTGATAGAATAAGAGAGAAAATACTACGAGGAAACAAGTATATCGTCGCCGTGGAGTGAAAGTTCCAAACAAACTTCTTGATGTTCTTTTAATTTTGGTTTGGCAATATCTACAAAGCAACCAAAATGTTCGAGAAGCTTCTTCACCTTATAAAAGCGACAGCGTGAAGGAACTCGACAGTCAGTCTGCCATTAGTCGTTCAAAAATTAGTAAGACTTCGCGAGTGACAACCCGCGCCCCTCCGCTGCGCGCGGGGCGATAAAACCCGGCTTTGCACGGTTCGATCATGAACTCCATCGGGATCAACCAAAGATATTAGAAAAACGAGATATGCTATGTTGGCCGCCGGACCGTAGGCGGAGTACTACCTAATTAGGATACTTTGAACGGTATCGGGACGTGTACGCACAGAAATCTGTTCTATGTATTAGTGCGGATACCTTAGCGTAAGCGAAGGTGTGCAATAGTATTGGTGAACAAAACCGGCGACACTCGGCAAAACAATTCCACACAGTATGAACTGCTCATAGCACATTTCGTTCTTCTAATATCTTTGGGATCAACACAGCGCCCTGGCCCCGGCCATTGTCTCTGGCCAGCGCTACACCGGATCACAGCGTCCTGGTTCCAGCACATCTGACCAGCGCTACATCCACGCATCTAGACCACGCGGCATCCTCGCCGGTCTATGCCAACTCCCGCACAATCGCCGACCAGGTCCATCGCACATTTCGGCTCCCTGTTCAGCACTGGAGCACCCAGAAGAACCACGCTCTTCACCAGTTCCTGATAGTCAACGAGTCCGGTCACCAGCAGCGGCGTCGACTAACTTACCCGCGCTTCATCACCTCCATCTGGAGTTTGTTATGATGCAGGGCTAGACTCCTTTTGTTTTAATATTTTATTCATTAATTTATTCTGCATCATCACATTTATCCTCGCCGATTCTCTAACCTAGTTAGGAACTGGGCGATTGTCGCTGGTATTGGTTTTGGTAAAATTTCGAATCATAATTTAAAATTTGAAATCTGTACCGGGCGGAAACAGAAAAAAACAAAAGACTTCCTTGCCTGCGGAAAAACCAGAGAGTGGGCCTGATCTCTCGGCAGACGACAGTCACAGTTTTCCGGAGTGAAATTGTTTGGGAATGGTTTCCCTTTAATCGGAGAGGCGAAGTCTAATCTTATATGCGGAGATTGCATAATAAAATCGTATAAATGGTGTAAATACGAAGTTCCATAATTGAATTAGTTCCGTGGCTCGTTCGTTTATTGTAACCACGCGGGATCATGAATCGCAAAGGGAGTCAGACGTGTGATCTGCTTGAATCCGACCCATCTTTTATGGGATGAAGAAGCCAGTGGCTTAAAATATTGTGCCCGGTTCCCGGAAACCTAAGGATAGTATTCTTTCTCGCGGTTCGGCACTATGTCGACCGCATTTTCACCAGGGCCGTATTGAGGCCTATTTTTCCTTACATAAAGAGAATCCTCGTCAGGATACACGGATGCGACCGCGGGCACCAGATACCTCTTCCTCAGTCGCCAGATTACACATTTTCCTGCCACGGACAGTCGTCAGGAGGCGGAACTGAATCTTCCTCTTGCTCCGGCTGAAGTCCCTAGGAGCTCAGCCTGAGGAGGTGCTGCTCCAGCTCGAGTAGGATGTTACTTAATTAGCTAGATAGTTAAAGCGTGGTCGGAACCTTGGGGGTAAGCTTATATCTAACTTTTATTATATTGTTTTCGTTATAACTCACACGGTAGAGTGTATAGACTTATATTGTATTCGAAATAATATACATTAATGTTTCTTTAAATCTTCTTTCCTTGACTCTAAAGTACACATTGTAACTTGACACATTTCTGGTTTCGTACCCAACCCCCTGAGAACCCTGGGATCACAAACATTCTTGTGGGTATCTAATCCTCAAGAATTGGCGCTTCCAGTACTGGATAAAGTTTGTGATTCCACATTCATTATTATTATAACCTAAAATGTCTGGTGAGTATTGTAGGCTGCACGTAGCAAGTAACCTTAGCAACTACTCTACGTAGCAAGTTTTCATCATCGGTCCTCAAGTCATCTCACATACGGCAACCTGACTCGAATAAAACACTGTGACCATCACAACATCTTTCATTTCGTGCATCCTCACCAGATCCCCAAATATTAATTGCACAATAAGATCCTTCAATTACCTAAGTAAATAAAAAATAAAGTAAAATAATTTTTTTCAAATTTAATTAAATTTATTTTTTAATTTTTAATCTATGGAATTAAACTCTGAATATAACAATAAAGTTGTCCTTAAATTATGTTAAAGTGTTGCTATATTGGTGTTTCAAAATAATCAAGCAATATATCGTTTTAAAAAGAAGTGGTAAATGAATGTATTCAAATAATTGGTTTTTCGTTGTCTTGAGTAAACAAGGTGCAATATATCTTTAAAGTTTACATTAAAAGTTTTGACAGAAGAAAACCACAGAAAAACATTAAAATAGACAGGTGATCTGAGATAAACGGACATAAAACTTGATTTTTGCCGTGAATAGTGTAATAAATAAAGTAACTCAAGATGGATCCTAAAAGTTTTATTGATAAAGCCACAGATGCAGTTCTAATTCCACAAAATTGCATTAATGACATTTCGACAAAACTAAACAAAGAACAAATTAATAAATTAACCCCGAAAACAATTACAATTTTGGGGTTAATAAGCGAAATGGCAGCAAAAATGGCCGATATTTCTGGAGAAAATAGAATACTTAAGGAAATTACTGGTAACAATAAGCAATACCAAAATTTGGGGAAAAAAATTATTATCACTCCGAAAGAAGAGCAGACCACGGAGAAAACCGAAGAGGATATTAAAAAACAAATTGATCCAATTGAAACAGGAGTGATGGGAATAAAAAATGCAAAGGATGGTAAAATAATTGTTACATGTAGAAATAGTCAGCATATTGAAAAACTACAGGAAGACATAAAAATAAAGTTCTGTGAAAAATATACAACGAAGATCCCGGATAAAAGATTCCCATCAATAAAAGTCGTTGGAGTAACACATAAAATGGATGAAAAAGAAATCGTTCAGAACATAAAAATTCAGAACGAGTTTCCAGAAGAACCACAAAAAATGGAAGTAACTGTAATAAAAAACAAGAAATTAAAAACAGGAGAAGAATATATAATATATTTGGAAGTAGATACACAAACACATGGAATAATGTTGCAAATGCAAAAAATAAATATTGGATGGGAAAGGGTCAGAGTATTTGATGCATTTGACATTAAGCGCTGCTATAAATGCTACGGGTTCAACCATAAAGGGAGCGAATGTAAAAAAGACTCCTCTGTATGCCCTAAATGTACAGGTGGTCATAAAAGTGAAGAATGCAAGGCTATTGGAGGAACAGAAAAGTGTAATAATTGTATTAATACTAAAAACAAGTTGAAGATAAACCTAGACTCAAATCATCCAGCGTGGAGCTTCGAATGTCCAGTATACAAAAGGAAATTGGAATTGGAGAAGAGAAAGGTAATTTTTTTATAAAAAGCAACCAACTGCAAGGAATTATATACTTAAATATTCAGAGTCTGATAGCGAATAATGAAGAAATCCAGATACTGATTGAACGAAATGATCCTGCACTTGTAATGTTAAGCGAGACTCACATAACATGCGATATTGAAGACAGCGAAGTTACTTTTCAAGGATATTCAACAATACGCTGTGATTCCTACAGTTGACACACAGGGGGAGCAATAATAATTATCAAAAAAGACATAATATTTGAAGTTATTTCTAACACAAAATACGAAAAGAACTGCTGGATACTAGCGATCAGGATAACTTCTGGATATAAGAAAGGAGTATACGGAGTAATTTACCATTCTCCAAATGCAAGTACAAAAGACTTTTTATCATTTATAGAGAACTGGTGCACCCAAAACCTAGAAGAGGAAGAAGATAATATCCTAACTGGTGACTTTAATATAAATTTCAAAAATTTGAATGATACATATACTAAAAGACTTAAAAAAAATATCCAAGCATCGGGAATGAAACAACTTGTTAAAAGTGAGACACGAATAACGGATAAATCCAGGACGTTAATTGAACTTGTCATATCCAACAGATTAGATTTGAATGTAAAAGTTCTAGATGAGCCAAAAATAACCGACCATAACCTTATCCACATTACAGATAACACAAAAAGAACTAATACGAAAACCAGCAAAGTAATAAAATACAGAAATTATAAAAAATATAACAGTGAAAGGTTAATTGAACTTCTGGGTGATATGAATGAACTTCATCAAATGGAATTTAATGAAAAGGCTAAATCATTAATAAATAACCTTCAAGAAGTAATCGACCAGTTAATACCAATCCAAACTACTAAAATAAGAGGAACAAATAAATGGTATAACATAGAACTACAATCAATACAATATGAAAGAGATAGACTGTACAAAATTGCAAAAATCTCAAGAAACTCACAAGACTGGAAAGCATTCAAAAATGCAAGAAATAAATACTCAAAACAACTGAAAGTTTGTAAGAACGATTACTTCAAAAATAAAATTATCTGTGAAAAAGGAGACACTAAAAAAATGTGGAAAACCATAAAAGGATTAATGCAAACTGAAGATAAAGGGATGAAACATGACATTGAATTTCCACATCAGATACAGGGTAGCATACAGAACTGCTTCAACAAATATTTTGTAAACAGCATAACGGAATTACATCAGAGTATACCAATACTGAAGGAAGACAACCGCGTGAGAAATGTTCCCCTAAACCGAGAAAAACTTGTGTTTAAAGAGATTGATGAAATATATCTTTTACAGATTCTAAACAGCACCAAATCAAAAGAGAGTCCAGATGGAATAAGCTTTACAGTTTTAAGGGATGCAATGCCAGTGATAGGACCTCATCTACTGAACATAATAAATGAATCGTTAAGAAGTGGAAAATTTCCAAACACATGGAAAACATCTATTGTGATCCCGATTCCGAAAGTTGTTAATACCAGAAAATGTGAAGAATTTAGACCTATAAATATGTTACCAAAATACGAACAGGTACTAGAAATTGTAATAAAGAAACAACTCGTTGAGTATTTGGAAAAACATCATATATTATGTGACGAACAATCAGGATTCCGTAATAATAACTCTTGTGAAGCTGCAATAAACATTGTGATTAATACATGGCAGAAAGAAACAGATAATAAAAAAATCACCATTGCAACATTTTTAGATTTTAAAAGAGCATTTGAAACGATAGAAAGGAAAAAACTTTTGGAAAAATTAGAAGATATAGGTCTTTCTGAAGTAGCTCTAAATCTTTTCAAAGAATATCTCCATGAAAGAAAACAGGTAACAAAAGTGGAAAGCTCAGAATCAGAACCGATAGAAAACAACCTCGGTGTTCCACAAGGGTCGGTATTAGGTCCAATTCTATTCATTATTTACATTAATGATATAATTAAAACCATAAAACATTGCAAAATTAGATTATTTGCAGACGATACATTAATCTATGTTTCATGTGAAGAGTACATAGATGCAATTAATAAATTAAATGAAGACCTACAAAATATAGCGAAATGGCTGAAATTAAACAAATTAAAACTGAATGTCAACAAAACAAAATATATGGAAATAGGCAACAAAACGCATAACACAGAGTTAAAATTGACAATTAATGGCGAAAAAATTGAAAAAGTAAATGAAATTAAGTACCTGGGTGTGATACTAGATTCAAAACTAACTTTCGCAGCAAATTTTGAATATGTGCTAAAGAAGGTATCTAAAAAAGTCAATTTTCTTAGAAGATTAAGAAATAAACTAAATGGAAACACTACAGAGCTGATTTATAAAACTATAGTTGCTCCACATTTAGATTATTGCTCTACTATGTTGTATTTGGCCAATGAAGGAAACTTGAACGAGCTAGATGTTATACAGAATAGAGCTATGAGATGTATACTAGGAAAAGGAAAATACGCAAGCATAGATCAAATGAGAGAACAGCTAAATTGGATTTCTATAAAAAAGAGACTATTATTTAATGTGTTAATTTTTGTACATAAAATCATGAACAACCAAATGCCAAAATATTTTAAGGATGAAATTGTTTTTAATAGAGATGTTCATAATTACGAAACCAGAAATGTAAATAGGATTAGATTGCCACATATGAAAAAAACAAAATCACAGAACTGCCTAATGTACAAAGGACTAAAAATGTATGATGAAATGCCTGAAAGTCTGAAGAATGAAGGAAGAATGAATGTATTTAAAAAGAAATGTTATATTTATTGTAAAAATATGTAAAATTACAAAATGAAATATGATCTTGTTTATATTAGTTTATATTCAAATGTATAAACTAACTCAATAAATAATAAAAAATAAAAAAAATAGACTTTTTGCGAAAAAAGCGCGGAAGTATAATTACTAAAGGTATTCGATATGTTTAATTTAGTATATACATAGTATTTTATAAGTATATAATGTATATAAAAACATATTTGTACATTAGCGCCACACAGGAGGCCCTATCTCATATTTTGGAATGCTGTGTGGAGGGTTTTTTTTAAGAAAACGAAGTAGAGGAAGTTCTGGGAAGATAAAAGGTATAAGGGTTGGGTTGAAATTTAGAGGTCAGTGTGTCCAGGAGTGACGGACATATGAATATATCCCTCTCACTGCGGTGTTAGACCAGTTAGAGAGGTCAAAGGGTCTTCCCAAACTAGCCTCTCCTCAAACCAGCCTCTCCCGATCTAGTAAGCCACGCAGCTGGTGTGGAGGCGCATCCGGAACACACCTAACCCGATGGACCCGGCACCTCTGTTAAATCACCAAACGTACCGAACCATTTAAAGTGACCTATGGCAGAGGTGATGGTTATCCAATAAATGGTTCCCGTGCGGCGGTAACAAAATAATTAAGCAATCTGATATTTGGAAAAATGAAAATTATGCAATCTTAAATTATTATTTAAATAGAATTCTATAAAATACGTTAAACATGAAAATAATTTTGTAGATATATCCAAAGTCCCTAAGGAAACAGCAAATATTTTTAAACCTTATTTCTTTAAATTTTTCTTTTGTGTTTAGACAAAAAAATTTAAGGTAAATCATATTGAAACTTTTTATGTTTGATTTTAAACTTTTAATATTTAAAAAATTGTGATATATGGTAATAAGTTGAGCATTTGAGCAATAGATGGCGCCAGTCATAAATCTTACGCAAGAGTCCGACAGATGTCGCTAGAGTGTAACAATTACTTGAGAGGTGATATTGACAGAGAACAAGCTTCTCGATCCAGAGAATTACCAACCCTCGGGTAATGAACAGGGTAGCTAAATCCAGGCCTATTATTTGTAACGTAGATAAACACAATTATACAGACACAAGTTGATGAACTCATCTTAACACAAGCAAATTGTCTAAAAATCGTGCTTAACAAAAACCTATGCATTTTTACAATCTATAGATCACCATCATTTCACAACATCGATTCATTTTTAAATTCACTCCACTCTATCATTAACAACACAGAAAACCCAGAACACCAAATAATCATTGGAGACTTGAATATTAATACTATTCTTGACAATCATCGCCAATCCGATGATTATTTATGTTTTCTCACTGAAAACGCTTTTACTCCGATAATTGACACCCCCACTCGAGTACAAGGTGCAAGTAAATCATGCTTGGATCACATCAACATTAAAAACATTGATTTCGCAGACTCATTTGTTATACACACAACAATTTCAGATCATTATACCACAGCGCTCGGCCTAAGAAATACACCTTCCTCTCCTCCTAAAAACAAATATATTTCTAAAATAAATTATCACGCACTAATTGAGGAGCTGACAACAGAAAAGTGGCAAAACGTAATAAACCAGACTGACACTGAGCAAGCAATGCAGCAATTTATCACTAAATTACAATACTACATATCTAATCACACTACTAATAAAGTTATACCGAACAAACAATTTAAACTCATGCCATGGATCACCCCTGGCCTAGTCAAATCCATCCACAGACGTAATCAAATGCATAAAAATGCTAAAAGACAACCAGATAATATTCTAGTTCAAGAACAATATAAGAAATATAGAAACATATGTAAAAAACTAATTATTTCCACTAAAGAAAATTTCTACAAAAAACATATATACGAAAACACCATAACTCCAAAACGTTTCTGGGAAATATTTCGTCAAATTACCAAAACAAAAAACAGCAAATCGTCTTTCATACAATCATTTGATATGAAAAACACAAGTACTACTAACCCCAAATTGATGGCTAATTTTGCTAATCAATATTTCACTTCAGTAGGAGCCTCTCTCGCAAATAAAATCCAAAATGTAAGAAAACTGAATCTGAACTAGCCAACATACCTTCAACTGATCTTAATCTTAAAACAGACGAGATTCAAACAACGATTAATGAAGTCATGAAAATGATAGATGAGCTGAAGCCATCGAATGCTTGTGGGCCAGACAAAATTTCCTCAAATCTGCTGAAAGTATTGAAACCACTTATAGCGAGTCCCATTGCATACATTTGTAATCTTAGTTTCAAGACAGGCACATTCCCAAACCACTTAAAACAATCAGTTGTTATATTGATTCATAAAAATGGAAACAAATCGGATATACATAATTATCGGCCAATATCTCTACTCAACTCATTCTCAAAAATTATCGAGAAAATCGTAAAAAATCGTCTCACCCTCTATCTTGAAAGACATAAAATCTTATCTAATAACCAGTTCGGCTTTCGTCCAGGTCTAGGAACAGAAAATGCTATTGCTAAGCTGGCGGATATTATTTCCAATAATATTGACCGGGGTAATAAATCCATCGCTCTCTTTTTAGATCTTGCCAAAGCTTTTGATACCATCTCGCATAAAATACTTCTAAAAAAACTAAAGGCTATAGGTGTTCAGGGACTGCTATACAAATGGATGGATAGTTACTTAACTAACAGATACCAACAAGTTAAAATTAATGATAATGTTAGCGATCCAGCCCTTGTAGAATTTGGTGTACCCCAAGGGAGTACCTTAGGACCTATTTTGTTCAGTATTTATATCAATGATCTGTGTAACAGCAATTTTTCCAATCATATTATAACATTTGCAGATGATACTGTCCTAATATTTGAAGGAAAAACATGGAATGATGTACACTGCAAAGCAGAAAGTGGATTAAAACAGCTAAAACTTTGGTTAGACTATAATCTGCTGACACTCAATTCGGAAAAAACTAAATTTATACGATTTAGTGCGACAGAAGCGGGCCAACCCGAGGAAGCACATAATATTTTTATACATAAATGCATTGACTCCACTAACTGTAATTGCTATAAATTGGAATGCGTAGACAGTATAAAATACCTTGGTGTTATATTAGACAAATATCTTAGATGGGACGGACAAATAGATCTAGTTGCCACAAAGGTTAGAAAGCTTACGTACATGTTTATGGCAATCAGAAATATCTTACGTAAAAAAGAATTGAAACTCATCTATGATGCTATGTGTGGGTCACTTCTAGACTATGCATCCTTAGGTTGGGGTGGGTGTGCAAAAACTGTTTTGGACAAATTAGCAAAAGCTCAAAAATCACTACTAAGGGTAATCCTCAAAAAACCATTTAGATATCATAGCGATGCACTATTTGAAGAATTCCGTGTTCTGGATGTTAGACAACTATACATGAGAAAATTAATTTTAAACACCCATCAAAAACGCCACCTCTACCCATCTATTAACCACTCTCACGACACCCGCCACTCACGGAGAAATCCAATTGTACCACTCACAACTAAAACATCTCTCGCTCAAAGACACTTCTCATTCTTAGGTCCAAAACTATACAACTTCATGCCCGATGCTTGGAAAAAGGAAAACACAGCTATTCTTCATAAATTGACCACTAATTGGTTTCATCAATTAGGTAGAAAGGAGAGTGAACTTTTACTACACAAAAAATGAAATCAAACACAAACCAAAAACAACAACAAAAACTCCAACAAAACAGTAAAAGATACGTTTATGTTATAATCTTTATCATTATATGTATATATGTACTTACTTAATACTTTTAAATTAGAATACTACCCAAGCAGCAGTTAATCTTATGTTTAATGTAATATTTTATTTTATGGTATTTCTTCTCTTTGTTATTCATATTTATACAAACATGTTAGTAGGCTTAGGCACCAGTTAAAAGTACAAATACCTATTATTTCATTATTATTGTAATACTTTACTTATCAAACAACTTATCAAAATGTTAGTACTCATACTAATTTGACTGTCCTAAAACGGGAATCCTCCTAGTTGGGCAGTCAAAACATTTCTTAAATAATGTATTTAAATGTATAATCTTTTACTAAATTAAAAAAAAAAAAAAAAAAAAAAAAAAAAAAACTAGAACCTTTTTACAAATAGTTCCCAACACTTAAATCTGCAAAGTAAGGCAGTTATAATAAAAATTATATGTTTATTTCTAATAAAACAACTTGAAGACGTATTTTATCGCCTTTCAAAAATATAGTTTTCGGATATGTTCAGAAATATTCTATTTATTTGGATTTTATTGAAAAGCGGAAATACACACAAATTGTTCGACTTTCTGACAGCATTTTTTTAGAAGGGTTGAACGTCTGAAGGGTTAAAAAGGCTCGTTTTCAAGCCGTGTCAAATGAGAATTTCTTACTGAGAAAAAAAAACTGTTCACTGTTTTTTTTCCACTTCTAAAAACTGAATTTTTGCTTAGAAACAAATATTTTTATTCTTTGAAAGCATTATTCTGCCTCTTTATTTCACTCTAGACAAAATAATATAATATATTAATATCACTGAGACTTCAATATGAAATGTTTTTGCCAAACATCTTGAATTGCGAAATTCGGTGATAACGATGTGAAATAATATTTTAATTTCTTCTTAAAATCATCAACCTTTCTTGAAGTAATATAAATTTGAAGGTTGAAGTTCTACGTTTTCCACGTTTTCAAGAATACTAAAGAATAAAATGATTTGCTAAGTTGCTGCTATAGTAACGTTAGATGGGCTTTAAAACAATAATTATTACGAATTGTATTGATTTATTAAAAAAATATTGTATCAAAGTTCGTGGAACAGTATAATTTAATGTTTCAGAGACCCAATCATTTCTGGCTACGTCTAAAAGGGATCGAAATGACAAACTAGTCTCTTTCAACGAAAGCAATCTTCCCAACATGCCTTCCATTGATGTGTTTGCTGTAACCCTAAGTGACCAGCTCAGGCACAGGGACTCAATCGAAGCCAAGTTGGCCTCTTAGAAGCTGGGTGTACTGTAAAAGGTCCCTGTTGAATATGGCAGCCACCACTATCTGGTTTAGAGTCCTAAAATACTTTAAAAAACATCCGTTACTATGTGCAGAAACGGGCGATCCATTTAAAAAATTCCCCTACCTTAACAAACGGATGACAGTTTTTAGAGTACGCGCTTCAGGTGGAATGCTGTGCTAATTTGACTGGTATTTCAATGAAAAATGCTCAGAGTAACTAGCGTCATTGATCCGTTCGGCATTGTTGAATAGTCGGGAAACAAGCCGAACATGCGTCCAAAATTTGTTCACGGTTGACATTTGTTACTTGAGAAAGGGTCATTTCTCTAACTTTTTCTGGAGTTCAACAGCTCGGCTCTGGAAAGATTTGCCGACCTCTGTATTTTCTCCCTCCTACAAAATGTGTGTTGACGTTTCTCCGGCTTAACAAAACACTTATTGAAGACAATTTTAGCAATTCCTAAACAAATATTTGAAACAGAAAATCAGATAAAGATACGGTCACATCTAGGACTCGAATCTAGGATCCTTGCCTTGCAGGGGCACGGCTCTACCAACTAAGTTAATGGGACCCTATCTCCTTCGGTCATATTTAACAGTATTCTTCGAATAAGAACTAACGAAATTGCCTTCATTTTTCTCACCGCACATTTTTATTGGCTGCTATCGTTATGTATGATTGCAAGATTCAAATCGAACTAAATGCAATCTAGAGAGTGTTTTAGATAAATATATCTTATTTCAATGTGCGACATCTATTGACTTTATCTGAAAGTTTAGGATGAATAATTAATTTTTTTGAATAATTTACAGTGACCGAAGGAGATAGGGTACCATTAGCTCAGTTGGTAGAGCGGTCCTAGATGTGACCGTATCTTTTTCTGTTTTTTCTGTTTCTAATATTAGTTAAGGAATTGTTGATATTGTCTTCGATAATTAAATATTACAATTTGAGGTTTTACTCACTAAGTTATTACAAAAAAAATTAAAATACACTTTAAACTTTAATGTGATATTCATGAACAACTCTTTCATTTAACTTATTTTGAAGGTTACATAATGTTAAATATATGTTTATCCGAGACACTATCTAGGTTACAAGCCAATTTCATTAGTAACTTTGTTTCCATTTAATTTTCCCTTTGTAGATACCAAAAATATGGGATAAATTAGTTGCCAGATGATATTGTTAATTTTGAATTTGAAATATGATATTGACAAATATGACAATTAATAAATAGGTCCCAATGATTGAGTGGCTTAACACGCCTGTCCAGGTAAGACAAGAGATCATGGGTTCGATTCCTAGTTGTCACTTTCTTTTTATTTCTGTGTCTAGTTCTGTTTCATGTTTCGTTCAGAATTATTAGTATTATCTTCTTCTTACATCATATTTAATGTGATAAACAATAAAACTCCGGCTTCAACAAAACACTTGGACATAAATTGTGATAGACTGACAAGGGGTTCTGATATCTTAATTAGCAGGCGGTTGGAATAATCTGGACACCTTATTTATCTTACACTTATTATCTACAATACCCGATAGCTAAACGCTATCTTTAGGCAACCTAATAGAATGATCTAGTATCATATACGGGTGATTTCTTACACTAATATCAAGGATATTACAGTCATTTTCAAGGCCTGGTGATGATCTGGATTGTAAGCCACACAGACCATCGGGGAATAATTAACTCCCTATAAAAAATGTTTTGATTACAAAAATTCACTCTGCAGGCAGCGTAACAAATTATCATTCAGCCACCAAATAAAACAGAGAACTCACCGAATATATCACTCGCATTGAGATTGGCAGCAATTCCTTATCCTCAAGATTAATCTTCAAATTCGGAAGCGGACGGCAACCAGCACAATAAAACTTGCATTCGCACCATGAAATAATGATCTGTCACGACAAGCTCTCAAGAGAGTAGAATTTAGAATAAATTGAATTAACACATTGTAATTCAAAAAGTACTGTCACTTTTTTGTGACAAAAATATTTGAATCTTTTAGTTGTAAATCGACCAAACAGGAATAGTGGTGCCCTCTTTTGTCAAACAATATAATTGAGATGAATCCAGCTGCTTAATGCACAGGCAACTTAATTTCATTGTCACTCACCTGCAGAGCTAAATCTATATAATAACTGACCAGAGATGGCTATTCTGTTCACTATTTATAATTTTAAGCTTCAAATTTTTAGTAAACGAATTTTAAGTCTACTGCTTCTCCAAGGCCCATGCCTACTCCTTAAACTCCGCAAAAGACCCTCCACACGTCATCCTCAAAGGTGACATATGCCCTGAGGCAAATTATTTTTCTCATGCCCTCCAGCATATTAAGGGGAGCGTTCCCAAAGTTTCTACATCCTTTTCAAAAGGAGTCAACATTAAAAAATAAAATAAAATGCCTTTAAAGCGTGCACTACACACTACACAGTACACAACAACTTTTCAAGTGCACTCAGAATGCAATTTTTCAAATCTTGAAAGCATGACACAAAGCACGTGCATAATGACTCTTAAACCTTTTTTTGCCCGGAGTTCATAAGAACCTCGGTTCACTATTGCGGGCAAAATGTTATAAGCCACAAAGCTCGGTACTAACAAACACTTTTCAATGATGTGTGCATACTAGCGCAGATTCATGAAAAAATACGGATTGTATGAATTCTTGATAAATCAGTACCAATTTTGGAAATAGCACAATTAAAATAATTTGCTATTGAAATTTTAAACATAAAAGGTATTACGGAAACACACATAACAATACACGAACCTTATAAATTTCTTTAAAATTCTAAGAAAGAGAGTATTTTTTAAATTTTTAAATTTTCTTTGATTTAGGAATCAAACATTCGTAAATTTAATCATAGAAAGTTATTATTAATATGTTCTAGACCAATAAAGTTCCATTAAGTTTAGTTATTGATTTATTATTTGCACCTACACAATATTTTTATAAATGAAAAATAAATATTTAAAAAAAAACATTAAAAAGAATTGCAAAATGTTATAAAACAAGTAAAGACAGTTAGTAGTTATACAGTTTTCGCATGTAGTTTATAAAAAAGTTTACTACCGTTATGTAATTCTTTAATCAAATATTGAATTATAGAATGGGGATCTGTACGTACAATAACCTGAAAACCTTTAAAAAATAATCATAAATACCATGCTGAAAAAACCCATAAGAACGACTTCAATTGAAATTTTCGGTAGTGTTTACGTACCAAATGTACCACAAGTATATGCACAAAAATATACTATTGAAAGAAAGTATTCATAAATACAAAATCCTATACTATGTAGACCGCGTCTATCACACTAGATCAAATCAAAATAAAAGTTATAAAACCCCGTTCGGACAATGAAACTATATTTGTTTTACAACAAAACTCCACAACATCCTTCCTTCAGATATAAAACAAAAAGAAAAGTTGAGTGAGTAAAAATCAAGAATAAAAGTCTGCCTGCAAAAGATCAACGTAAAAAAACTCTTAAAAAACAATAAAAACGTTAAATAAATAAAATTTAGTCAGCACAGAAAGACCTAGTAAGGAGGCCTAAGAAATAACACATTATGTAAGTGCATTATAAATACAAAACAATACAAGAACAACACGTCAACTCACCAGAAATCAAATGGGAAAATAATTCACCGACTCCAGATATTTTCATATGAGAGGGTTCGGCTCGGTAGAATTTCTAATTGGACTTATAAATCCTACTGATCCCTCAATATAAATATTTAAAAAATCTTTCGTAATCTTAAATGTATTTAAATTTTTTACTCTACAGAAATTCATCATAATATTTTGTACACAAAGTTTTATTCTGTCACTAAAATTAAATAAAAAAATAATATTCTAACCTGAATTATTCTTCATACAAGCAAATTTGGTTCATTGAACATTGATAATTTCACGCAGGAATAATGTATTGTGTTGACAAATCTCAACATTTTGCATAACGTAAAAGATATGTAATACATCAAATGCAAATGGTTTTCGCTATTGTAACTGTGTGACGAGGTACTTAAATATACCCTTCTAACAAATACTATTAAAATAATAGGGGATGAGTCTTCAATTCCAAATACAACCTTCACAACTTTATCTCAAAACAATATAAAGTATCCTTCAAAAGATAACGATCTCCGGCTGTGGAGACCGTCGGGTTTACTGTTGAACGGTGAACCAAATAATAATTAATGGGAATTTATTACGACAATAGTATTATTTAATGTGGACAGCTGTCAATGTTTGTGTCTGTGATCAGAGCTCCGTACAAAATACGTAATACATAATAATTATAGGGTTGCCAGAACGAAAAATGAAATGAACGAAAATAATTTTCTTAAATCAGATATTATTTTTCAAATCTTTTTAATATCAGATTCTTCCAATCGGTCATGTAGTAGGTACATTATTTGCGTTTTTCACGATTTATTGTACCACAATTCATATTCTAGACAAATTAACGTATTTAACGTTATTAGGTTTGAAGCTTGAGTGAACTGATATATTATAAAGCAGTTTTTTTATTGTTTATATGGTAAGGTAAAATGATACTTAAGGGCTCGACTGTAAACAAGGGTTCGGTCAGTTTTTGTTACTGTATTGGTTTGTTCCCATTTTTAGAAATACAATTAGTTATTTTAGAACTGTCAGTGTAGTCGAGTCGTCCTTTATGATGATGATTGGATTATTTATATAGCGCCGTCATCGTATAAATCGTTTATTGTAAATAAACTCAGACAAATATTTTTAAGCTGGAGTGTGTTGAAGTGACCTGCAATCTTCAGTGACCTCAACAGTCAGTTTCAAACAAATAAAACTGACAAACCGTTCTGATTTTTTAATGGCACAGGAAGTGGGGAAAACGCGTAGGTATTTGTATAATACTTTGTTAATTTTTCTAGCGGTTTCGGAGAAATTAACAGGATACGTGTGGATATAAGATGGATTCCCACGCTATTGCACAGCTTCCATAGCTGTTCCAAGCGCAACAACTTGATAGTTAGCATCACGAAATAAAACGGAATCATGGCGTTTTTTTGATCGAAAATTACGTTAAAGCTTTTATAATACTTATCACGGGATTAAATTGATTGAAATATAAAACGTTCATTTAAATGGTCTCCTGACTAATTTTTTGACGGTGAAAATGGATTGTAAAAAATACATAAATACATAGTAAGCTACTAAAAGCTGCGCTTGCGAGAAACTCCCAAAATCACAGGTTTCAAATTTTATGGTGCAAAAGCTTTTGATGCTTCTGAAAAACCAATTTTTTGCAATAATATTATGCACTCGACCTTGCAATATTTAGGTGTAGTTAATATTGAAAAAAATGTCTGATAAAAAAAATGATTAATTGGAACCATTGATTGGATTACTAACACCTCTGCCATACGTTCCCTACGTTTGGTAATCTAGCAGGGGTGAGGTTTCTACAGCTCAGGTCTTGGTGGCGGTTTCGCCTACCCACCAAGTGTTAGGTAGGCCGGAGGTTTGAGGCCAGTTGAGGGAGCCTTTTTGACCTCTCCTACCGGATTCTCTTGACCCTTCGCCTTGCTCCGCAGCGGGAAGGATGGATTCATATATTCGTCACTCTTGTACACACTGAACCAAATTCTGAACATTTTGAACATTGTTTCCTTATAAAGACCATTCACAAGTTATCATCCCCAAAATATGTCACAGGCTTAGCAAAATTATTTTCAACAAATGTGGAGTTAATCATAATATATAAAAAATCTCGTGTTACTGTGTACGCTAATATCCAAAACTGCCCACCGGATTTCAATGAAATTTTGTGAATATCTATGGTAGGTTCCAGCTTCAAATAAAGGATAGTTTTGGACAAAAAAAATCTCATCCAAAAATACATACAACCACAAATTTTCACTTTCCAACATGGAATGTTATAATATAACATGGATTCCATGGATAGTTGCTTTAAATTCTAATTGGTTCCCACCCATAATATATAAAAATTCAACCAGCGTAGGTTTTTAAAAAATTTTTACTTTAATAATTTTTTACCTTTTTTCAAAAGAATGTGACCTAACTGGAGCACCCCGTTCTAAGGTTATGATAATTATAAATTTAATCAAGGTGTTTTATTAAATTAATTTTATAGTATATTTTGTTCACATTCAATATATACAAGAGCTAAATTATAAAGCGAAATAATAAAAGGAAAACATAAAATAATTCAAGAAAAATGTGGTGGCAAAATATACAGAAGAAAAACATAACATAACTTTAATTTAGTTTATGAAAATTAGATTGCAACATTTTAGTTATATTCTTACTTCCCGTATCTATAATCCGTTTTTTTAAAACTTCTTTTGAATGCGGTTATTTTATTAATGGTTTTTATTGCAAGAGAGAGGATATTAAATATAGGTTTTTCCAATAAGAGGTGTTATTTTGATAGGTTTTACGAGCCCCAGATGTGACAATTTTGCTTGTTGACGAAGCCACCGATGTGGGAATGGGCCTCATCACTCAAGATGATTTGCATTTGATTTACTCAAGTGAATTTTAATAATTTCAATGCGTTGTTGAAGCATGTATTGTTCCATTTTTATTAATGGCGTAGTTTCTACTTGTCAAATGTCAAAAAATGACAGCTTCAAAAGTAACATCTACCGAAATAGCGGGCTATTCAAAATAACACCTCTTATTGGAAAATCCTTTAGTTTTATAGAGAAATATTGCAAATTTCTCTGCCCAATAGTAGTTTTAGTTGTATATTGTTGAAATTTATGTTGTAATGAGGATCTTGTGAATTGACTCCAGTTTGTATTTATAAATTTATCTTGGTTTTTGAATGCATAAATTAAAATATCTTTTGAATATAATTATTTCAGAGACATTACATTCAGGGAATTAAAAACATAGTCTGTAGGGGTTCTGATAGGGACTATAATTATAATTTTCTAAATTACCTTTTGTGCTGTGATGACTGGTTTTAGAATGGAATCGCATTAACTTCCCTATCCGATAAGACCATATTATAGATGAGATTGGTCTAAGGCATAATAAATTATAATTATATGTTCTTTAACTAAACCGTTTCTTATTGTTTTGAAAGAATATGTTAGTTTTTTTTTAATTCGTTGCTAATATTTTCAATTTTGGATTTCCAATTTAGGTTTTGATCAAAACTTATTCCTCAGTACTTAATTTACTTTATCTTTGTGCTCGCAAAAATCTAAAATTAGTCGAACGATATTGCTGAAAATTTCAACGTAAGTTTACATTAGTTCCAGGAGTGTTTAAAGATGTTTAAAAATTAAAACAAAATTGGGGACGCTCGAGGAATACTTACGCTATATCTCTGCACCGTAATTAGATAAGGATTAAAGTCGATGTAATGTAGTTTTTTAATAGTAATATTGTGGTATACGTTAGTAAATGTGGGAAGAAGTTGGAGGCGCCCAAAAAAGACATTAGCAAAAGCGAAGCACTACGGGGGATCAAATAGTGTAAATATAAAAAAAATAATTCTCTCAAAATCTCACAGCCCTGCCTCTTGTCGTATTCCCTTTGTATCAGTCCATACGATTCCATTGTTTACTGCGTTCGGTTTACGTTTGCGCCATAATAATATAATAATATAGGCGTCCCACCTTTGTTTCTGCAAATATCCGATACGCTTTCAATTCAATAGGCTATAATGACCGTAATGGTGCAATGTACAGATAGGCGATGTACAGTTGTAGCTCGCAGAGATGTTGCTTCGCAGATCTTGTTTACGGAGGGTTTCATGTTCACAACATAATGTTATCTCGAATCTCTGCCGTAGAATTGAAGGCAGGAGATAGTGATATGATGGTTTCAACCCTACTCATCGAAGGGTGTACTGCGAAGGTATGCTACGATAACACTCGTTGGCTTGGCATACCTTGTATGTACTCAGACCACATTTATGTAGCTTTTGGGTGGTGGAATCAATGACCATAAAGGTATAAAGTAACCATGATAGAAGTTGTAATAAATACGTCAAATGAAAGACCTTTCCGGTTCTTGGCAGAGAGTGTAGAGAGCTTTTTTGGTGTATTATACCTCCTCCTTTAGATCGTATCGGACAGAATTACAGCGTCCACCATCAAGGCAAATATGTCACAGATGTGGGAGGTAGCGCAACACTGCAAAGTACCCTAAAAATACTATAAATGCTTTTGGCCGCAAAAATCCCAAATATCTGAAAAACTAATATAATTAGGTACGAATATATACAGGACGGCCTGGAGGCTAACATCCTCTATTATGCTCTCAAAATCTCCCTTTCGCTAGCAACCTAGATGCTGTTTTACATGAACCTATGTAGTACCGACATCTGTCATAACATAGTACCTTATAGCTCCGAACAGTTAGGAATTTTGTGCAGTATCCAGTACCACAAAAATATCAATTCGTTAAAATAAAACTATAAAATTTTGAACATTGTTTTATGTTCTATTTTACATATAATTAAGGTATTTTCAAACATCCTCAAATGATTTTAACTCTGACTCCAAAGTATGCAGTTGGACTTATTAAATTTGATTGGAAAGAATTTAGTTGAAATAATTTTTCATTTATTGATGGTCTTCGTGGTCGAGGGGCATGGTTCTCGACTATCAAGCCGATGGTCGCGGATTCAAAACCCGGTGTGCGCATGTAAATTTTATTTGATTAATTTGTTTTATTTTACTATTTATTAATTTAAAATGATATATAGTATACTTGCGGCAGGTTCCAGAGTGGAAGATACTTTCAGTAACGCCCTGGTGTAAGAACACCAGTCAGAATTGAAACGTTACTTGAAATGACTTTAGCTGTATTTGGTGACGAGATCTGAATAGCCAAGTACTCCCACACCTTCCTCTTTCTCATCTCCTTCCTCTCCCCACTAGCGTCAGCCTTACAACATTCCCCAATTGGTGATGCCATAGTTTCACTGGCTCCAGACGGTTGGAAGCAGTTGAGAATCTTGTGAGGTATGTGTCGTATAAGTATACTTTACAAGTTTAAAACCAGTAACAGATTGCTATATTGTTTAATGTGTCCAAATTACTGTATTTACATTTTTTTATTTTTTTTTTATTATTTTAATATAGATCATATGGGTTACATTAATACATACATATTTTGCAAAATATAATATTAAGGTTCATAATTGGTCATGTATACCTTATCAGAAAAGAGCAGCTCTTGTGCCTGATAAGGGAGCCATGATTCTTACTTAGATTCAATGTTATAATATTATGTTATGTGTAAAATATATAATAATAATATATATATAAATATATATATTTTTTTTTAATATAAGTTTTTTTGGAAAAAATGTTTGATTTTATTTATTTGTTCTTGTTGATTCGTAATACAGCGCAATTCGGAAGGGAGATTATTGTAGTTTTTTATGGCTTGGTAAATATAATGGTTTTGCATTTGAGTTGTTTTCAAGATTGGCGTAATAAATTGATTTCCATTTCTCATGAGTTTGTAAAATTCTTGATATTCTGTGTTATTTTTTTCTTTACACATTTTTATAATGGAAGTTTGCTTAAATATATCATCAATATTTGGTACTGGAAACAATTTAAAAAGCAATTTTGTTGGGAAAGTAGAGTTTTTTTTTAAGTATTACCTTTATAATAATTTTTTGCGAGACTTTTACTGAGTTTAGGTTGTTTTTATAAGATCCTCCCCAACCTATGATTCCGTAAATAAGCAGGGAGTGGACAAGAGCATAATATACATTTTTTAGTATTTTCACATTTAAAATATTTCTTAACCTAACAAATATATATATACATTTCCTTATTCTCTTTACTAACTCCCTAATATGGCTTTTCCATTTCAGATTTTCATCGATGATCACACCAAGATATTTAGTTTCAGAAGAAGAGTTGATTACAGTACACATAGGATTAAGTAGTTTACAGTTGACATTGTCACAATTTTCATCATGGATTATGATATTTACTTTGTGTTAAGGTATTTTTTGTAGTGAAAATAATACATATGTTGTTTTTTTAGCATTAAGTGTGAGTAGGTTATTATCAAACCATGATTTTAAGATATTAATACATTCATTTGCAAGTTTGTTAACTAGTTCCCATGTTTGACCTTTTATTAAAAAAACAGTATCATCAGCATAAGAGATTAATTCACCTTTGATTTTCTGTTGGAAAATGTCATTTACATACATTAAAAATAGTAATGGTCCGAGGACCGTGCCTTGAGGAATGCCAAATGTACTTGTTAGTGGTGTACTAAAAGTTTGGTTTAATTTTACAATTTGAGGTCTCTCTGTTAAGTAGCTTTCTATCCATTTAAGGGCTAAGTGGTCAATGCCATTTTCTTTTAATTTTAATATAAGTCTTTCATGGGAAATGCTGTCAAAAGCTTTCTTTAAGTCAATAAAAATTCCTATACATTTATTTGATTTGTCCAGGGTACTCTGAATACTAGATGAAATTTTTGCAATGGCATCTTGGGTACTTTTTCCCTCTGTGAAACCGAATTGATTTTCATTTATAATCGAGTTTTTTTTTAAGAATGCAGTTAGTCTTTTTTTAGCAATTTTTAAAAATTTTCGATATATTAGATAAGAGTGAAATGGGTCTATAATTAGAAATGTCCTCCGGGCTACCGGACTTAAATATTGGAGAGATTATGGTTTTCTTAAACGTGCTCGGGAAAACTCCTGTCTTAAAGCTATTGTTTATAATATGAGAGATTGGTGTAGAAACATAATTTTTAATGATTTTTAGTGTTTTTACGGCGAGACCGTCAAATCCCGGAGCAGAACCACCTCGCATTTTTGATATAATATCCATATCATGTTTCTTTCATTAGTCAGTGACAAGAGATTACCAAACATATTATTGCGTCAAGTGTACACCCGCGCTCTAGAGATGATTTTGCACACAAACGGCGCTATACAAATGATCCAAATATTATTATTCATTGTTTCCGGAATTTCTAAAATGCTCTAGACGCTGTTTATTTAGTTATGAAGCAATATTGATTTAAATCTTATTCTCGTATGCTTTAAAAGACTGTTAATTAATTCCGAAAACGGTGAATGCTACGGGTGACGAATCAATTTTGGAAGCGGGTATGGGTACCGCTGCCCCGGAAACCATTTATTGTATAACCAACACCCCTGTTGTAGGTCACCCAAAGTGGTTTAGTAAGTTTGTTGACTTAGCAAGGGCGCCCGGGTTCATGGGGTGTGGTTTGTCTAGGTCTTGGTGGCGAATGCGTTTATTCACTTACCTGCGTGGCGGGCGGGATCAAGAGAGACTTGTTGAGGGAGACCTTTTGTCTTCTTCAGCCGAACGAGGGATGGATTCATACATCCGTATCTCCTAAATTGACCTTCAGATTCCTTCCCAACCCTCGTACCTTTCTCCTTCCAAGAAATTTTTCACCACACAGCATCCCCAAAGATGGTATGCGGAATTTTTTTCCTTAAAGCTTCCTGTGTGGAGCTTATGTAAAAAAAAATAAACGGATTACCAGTAGTTACCCGCTTTCCTGATTGACGTGAAAAATGTCGATGGGAGAAACTGTTAGACAATGATAATCTATACTCAGCTACTAAGACAATACCCTTGGCAGGTTGGCTCTATATAAACATTCTACATCCAGGAAGATAAAACGATCTATGCCGATACTACACATATAAGGGATTCGTCTCGAATCTAGGGCATGGTGATTTATGTGATCCAAACAACATAGTTCTTGAAACAATCCCGCAGTGACCTAAATAAATGGATTTTGGCAAAGCTACATGATGAGGTGAATCTCTCCTAGAACTTGATGTCGTAGAGCTTAAGATTACTTTAAAAACTGTTTCAAAGTTTGTCTGATTGTCAACCATTGTTAACATTTCGATTGGACTGACTCACAGAGGCTGACAGATATAATAAAATGGAGCCTATTTGAAGGAACTAGTTAGAAGCACCCGTTTACCGTTAATTTCGGCTTAGCAAAAACAAGCCGTATCTCCGATTTGTTAATGTACGAGACAACACGCACCTGTCATAGGTTTTTTCTCCATCACGAATGCGGGCGTCTTTAAGGACGTGTTATTTCACAGAATTTGAACAAATAATCAAATTTCAAGTTGTTTTTTAAGTTCGGTGAACGTTCTGTTATTATATCATTATTGGCTGGTTGTTGTATAAAACTGAATTAATAAAAGAACTTGAATAGAATATTCACAGAACTTGAAAATCAACATTGAAATATGACGAATTGTTAAAATTCTGTGAAACAACACGTCCTAAGAAAAGCAGTAACAAATTTGTTCATACCGGTGCGCAATGTCATGACAAAATTACAATGCCAGAGTTACGCGAAATTTAGGGTGAAATTACACATGGAGAGAATAAATGCATCTGCTTTAATTACACCTATTGGAATTACACACGTCTTATTGTACTTTTTCTGGTTCTGTATTCACTATCCGTTTTTTTATTTTATTTTTATAATTGTATTTGAATTCTATCTTATGCCTGCGAATTAAAATAATATTTATTATGTAATATGTATATAAAATTAATTTAAGAAAACGTATATAAATTGACTGTCGAATCCTCCGATAAACTTCTATCTAATAGTTTATCAACGGGACTTCACTATTAATATGTAAAATATTTATTTATGTATGTTAAATAGGTAGGAACCTATGTATTTAGTTATTTTTTTAATTATCTTGAAATTATAATTTTCTCATTGTGTAATTTTTCTCGTTTATTAAATGAACGCGTGAAAACTGTTTTGTATATTATTACTAAAATATTATTAAATTTTATCATTTCAGGATCCTACTAATAGTTTCTTAGAATAATTTGTATTTCTGTAAACCAGGCCCTTCAACTCGGCAACAAGATATATTTACTGAAGTTTAACCGTCCGAAGTGATTTTTTTATAAAAAGTATTTTTTTTTACAGATCTTCAAAATGTCGTCTGTACTTCTGGCGGCGTGTGTACTGGCAGTAATTTCACTGGGTGAGTTCTGATTCATTTTCCCTAGGTGCGTTGAAATTAATACACTACACAAAATATTGTTTTCTTCTCGAAGCACTAAATATTAGTAAAAATCAGTGGCGGCTCGTTTATGAGGGTCGTTTGGTCAATCGTCAACCACTCACGTATATTTATTATAAACAAACTACCAGATTATTAATTTACTTTTAATATTTGTACGGTAATTTAGTTTTAATATTTGTATTACAGTGCCATCTAGCTTCCAAATGAGAAGCCACTGTGTGTGCCTACCGTGCCTTTCTTTCTCTTTGCTATACAGACAAAGGAAGTAAACATTATCATGTCTGACGTATGCTTAGTATCATACAACATTATTTAAAAGGTGTTTTCAAACATGACCGCGATTAGAAAGATATTCACGATCTAAGATTATTAAGGTATTAGAGGGAGATGTAAATAAAATGTCGGTCACGAGTTTTTTTGTGTGATAAACGATAGAATCATCTTGAACTTGAATATTAGTTCGCGAAATAATGTTTTGACGTAATTTGGATGGAATAATTTAAAATTTCGAATTCTTGGGATATCATATCAAGAGAAATCGCAACCAACTCATTGAATCATAACAAACGTAATCAAATAAAGTTACAATTAGTTTATGTTACAAGATAGATGGTTAAAAACGGATTTCAATTTTTGTCAGTAGATTTGCGGGTGCAATTATAAAACTTATATGTACATTTGCTTTCATTGTTTTGCTTTTTACGTCTCTTAATATACAATGAACTGAGATTGGAGTCTGCGATTAAAAAACTTTTAATAGGAAAAGATCATTTGAAAGAAAAAGACAATTAATTAGTTATTTGTGTAAATAATTATCATAATAATCTTAAATTAAACAATTTGTACTACCGGCTGCAGAATAGGTGTGTACCAGTAGTTTAATTAAAAACATTGGCGTTTTTATAGTATTCACTACGTAGTAGTAATATGTATTAACATTTCATATTCTTTTTTTTTGATTGACCTTCCTTTCTAGACTCCTAGAGCCGCCTCTGAATCAAAGGATTCCCTCAATACATATGGGTCCTTCAAAACCATTTAAAGAACTTTAGATTACAATCGCGAAAACTAAATGGATTTAATGCGAATACTCAAATCTATGCATACATATTATATCATGTAGTTTCATGCGTCATTGCACGGCAGTGCACTCACTGCGGTGCAATAACGCATATGTGGATTCATAAGTCTGTCATAAGATGACATAGGCCCTCTATCGAACGCATTACGCAAAGGCCGCAAAGGAGCTTTCTGACCATGGGAGGATAAGAAAGCTAGTATTTACATCGTATCTCCTCCCCAGCCGGCGAGTACTGAGCACAACGCCCGCCCTACACAGTATTTACCTCGTATCCCCTCCCCGGCTGGAGAGCACTGGGCACAACGCAAGCCGCGGACACAGTATTAACGTCGCATCCCCTCTCCTTTGCCCAGACGAAGCCAGGCCAAACACCTAACGGCGACGCCAGCCAATCACCGCATATCACGATAAAGCTAGAAATATTTCTCTGTTCATATATAATTGCGCAAATTAATGTTAGATTTGCGTCTGAAGTCTGTCTTTGCGTCTGTCATTTGAAGTCTCGCCGCAATAATGCTAAATAAAAATATACAAGTTGAAAGGCTGGACTTGCGTCTATGTTGTAAAGTAATATTGAAATATGTAAACATTAATATTAAGTAGTTATAAGGATTTCCTCACACCAATGTCTGTCGGAGGACCCACTGATTCATATTTTACAATTTATTATAAACACATTAAAAATGCTAGGGAAAAACAGTTTTCATGAGATGAAGTGGCGTAAAAAGTACTATTGAATAACTAATTTTAATATTGACTATTAAAGTCATGTGAAAACATACGAAGCTGCACAAAAATGCACCTCGTTTACGTGGGGCGGTTCAGACGCGCGCACAACGATGTGTGCACGCTTCCGCTATTCCTATTTATACCGCGCGTAAAGCAATCTCAAGTCTCTCTCTTCCGACATCTACTCAAACCGCTTCACTCTGGACTGCTTCTCCCGCTGGAACCACTAAAACCGCCTTTGACTTCTGACCTTGCGCTTCCTTGGACTACCTACTGCTCTCTCCTTGGATACACGACATCACATCAACCGGAAAAGGCCCTGAACATAAAGCAGCTCACCGACTAGAAGATCCAGCACCCCCCTATTTACAGTCAATGTAAAAGACTTGCGTCTGATACAGGCCCTTTGAGAAATTATCTTCCTTGGGGCCTGCTATGTAGTGATATTCTTGGGAAAATATATCACTTGCCATAATTTTTTAATATTTATAAAATAAAAAATGAACGGTCAGTGGCTGAGTTAATATGGCTATGGCCGTGTTAAGTGACCACATCAGAAAAGCAAGTTGCTTCTCACGTTCCACTTCTCTACCTCCTTCCATCCTTTCCCCCTATCAGCCTCACCATATACTCCAATTGCCCCACAGTAGGGAGCAATTTTGACTTTTGTGTGGAATTCACAAAAACATTAATCAATTTTAAAGTGCGATGTAGTTTGGCTGTTTCCGGCAAACACACATTTTATCTGAAAATGTCAAATATATTTATGTACGGCAAGAGAGGACGTTGTAAACAAGCATATATTCTGACTGCATGACAATTCAAAACGAACTGGGATTTCGAACATATTTATTTTTTACACAAACAATGCATACCAACGTAGTGTATTAAGTTCTTTGGCTGGCTAAGTCCTCCATCACATCAAAAGCAACATTTTCCGCTTACTGTAATGGTAGTAGAAGATTTTCAAATATTATGAGGTTATTTGTAACCCGGGAATGTTAGTCTTTCTTTAAAAAAAAAATAAAGATAAATTAAAAATGACTTGATAGTTGGTACAGAAAATAAAATAGCTCCCAAGATTCAGTTTTCAAAAAAAACTTTCAGTTACCATCGCTATAAACCGTACGCTACTCCCCTTTTGTTCTTTTCTTTTCCACACTTTAAGTTGCCGCGTGCATAGACTAAATACAACTAGACTAGGTGTAACCAGTGAAAAATAACACCAACTCAATTTTGTTTTGGTTCACGTGCACATTTATGAAAAGGCGCACGCATTGTGTCGCAATGCGAAATTGCAACTGTGCATTGCGTTTTACCTTTTGTTGGTCTAGAGTTAAGCTATTTTGCTTGTCAGCTATGCTGGGCAAGTTCATTTTTTCAATCACAAAAATAACCCAGTTCCAAATATTTTAGATTGTGCCTATCGCGGACTTTATTTTAGAAAATGTAATCAGCTATCTGAATAAAAAAAAATATAAGTACCTTACCGATAGATTTAAGGCAACGCATTAACAAATATCAGAAATTAATAGAATTTCACTAACGACAAGTAAATTTTCTGACGTCATCTTTCAAACTAGTCACAATTATGACGTCATGCAGTGTGTTATACGCTTTTAACGAATGCATATAAACAATAGTACATGGCACGAGCTTGCCACATGATAATTATTGATGTGTTGGTTAAAATCAGGCGTTCTTACTTGATGCGCGCAAAAAACTTTAGAAGTGTTGGTTATTTTTTAGTCTTGTCTCTATTCAGGGTTGTATTAAGTCCACAATTATTTGCATGTTAAATTATAAATATTAATTCGAAAAAATTCCCCAATTCCTCGTATATGTGCACAATCTAATACAAAATTTTACAGCATTGACATTTTTGGTAATAACCTAAAGAAATATCGATATGAAGTAATGCGTACGATCGATTATTAATATGAGAGTATGGAATGTATCGGGAGCATCTCCCATCCTCTTCCTATTTTCCTCTTCCTCTCCCCTTCCTTTAACACCAAATTAATTTCAAGATATTAAAACTTCATTTCTAATGAACTTTAACGTAAGAAACTTCTGTGGCTTGACTTCAGTTAACTTGTATATTTATATCTATCATTGTATATTATATAAAAGCTGATTGTTTCTTACAAAATATGGTAAATTAATATTTAAAAAATAAATATTTACAAATACGGAAAAAAGAGTGTTTGCTAATTTATTTAAAAAAGCGGATTGCAGGCCTTTAACGAACGAATAATGAACAGGTTTCTGGTTGAACTTTTAGTAAATTTCGAATACATTCATTATCACGATCTCGGAACAGAGTTTTTCTAATTTATTTAAAAAAGGGATTGCAGGCCCTTAACAAATGAATAAACAGGTTTCCTGTTAAATTGTTAGTAAATTTCGAATACATTAATTATCACGATATCGGAACACGTTGACCGTACCATCATCAGGAAGCCATTTATGCTCAAATCATTTTCATCCCAAACGTTTAGACTGCAATTTCCTTCAGGTCCTTTATAATCTTTGAGCATTCTGTGTGGAGGAGAGAATGTAATATACCCACAAATTAGCTATCGTTGCTTAATCTGAGAAAGGTTATTTTAATTACTGGTTGTTATTGTCTAGCTTTGATTAAGCACCATCTATATATTTCACAAAAATGGTACTACAAAAATAAACCGAATAGGCATTTCTCTGAAATCGTATGACATTACAGCAGTTAATATACGAAATAAATTTCGGTCCGATCGGCATGCATTTGGCAAGGTTGTTGGCGCGGTTCACTCCAATCCTTGGGAAGGAAGGTAAAATCATATTTTTTTCCGTAGATATGTAAAGTTGTGCCTATAATAAAAAAAGAAGACAAACACAATGTAAAAATGTAAAAGCTTATTTAATGGGCATAAATAAATTGATATTATTACCATGTAACCCCCACCCTCCTTTGTCCCACCCCACCATATGATTGATAAAAATTGGGGGTGATCCTTTTTGAATAAAAACTGGTTTTCTTGACACAACTTTACATTTATTTCAAACTATTGAAACAGGTATAATATTTATAAAGAACTGTGCGAATAACACTGCTACGATCGCTCTGACTTATGAGCTTGTTTATTATCGAGTTATTGTTGAGAAAGGAACGAAAAAACACATAATGCGAGCCTTTTTAAAGACTTCAAAAACCACCACATGTAAATAAACCACTTGTCATCGTGATGTCTAGCAGTAAAAATGAAACCTGCTATACCGACCAAATTGACAATATTTTCTAAGCAAGGACTCACACCATTTTGGTTAAACGTAGTAACTTCAAATTTCTAGACTACAGATGTCGGTAGCCTGCAAAATTGAACATATTGCCAGGGGGCGGGATTCAAAAATTGCACTAAATTTTTGAATGATAATCTATTTAAAAATAAACTATAAAACAAACAGAATAAACTAAAAATTCTTAATCTAAATATACCACAAAAATACTAACAAAATAATTCAAAATAGCAGAAATTAACAAAATAAAACCCCCTTTTTTTTATGCCCTACTGGTAAACTTATAAATTTAACTGTATAAATGCTGTTGAATTACTCATCGTTGAATTATTAATCCTATTAAATAACCAAAAAAAATTCAAAAATGACTAAATTACACACGTCTGCATACTAATTTTTACATATTTAAATAGTTCAATAACACAAATAATATAGTTCACACTGAACACAACACAATTATTGTTCTTTTTTTTTTTTTCTTTCTTCTAAGGTCTTCTGCTTGATCCATCCAAGGTGGAGTCGAGAAGATAAGCATCATAGTGTAATGTACATAATCAATCCTTGGTAAGGTCCGGGACGTCAATTACAGGTTTAGTGTCTGAATCCAGGGGCATCAGACATATCTTTGTGATGGGCCTCACAAAGACTCCTTGAGGTGTTTTTAGGGTAACAACTCGTATTACTCCATCCGCTCCAGGGTGTGTATGCAGAATTCGGGCCATTTTCCATAAAGGTGGAGGTAAATGATCTTCCTTTAAAATCACCAGATCGTCTTTTTGCAGTGCCCGTTGAGTGCTGGTCTGCCATTTAGTCCTCTTTTGTAGTTCCATCAGGTAATCTTGCTTCCATCTAGACCAAAAAGATTGAATTAGCGAACTGATCCTCTGATATTGAGTTAGTCTGTTGTCCGGTATCGCCCGGACGTCTCTCTCAGGAATGATACAGGATTCAGTGCCTATAAGGAAATGGTTTGGGGTAAGAGGTTGGTAATCATGGATGTCGTCGGATAAGGAAGTTAATGGACGGGAGTTCAAACAGGCCTCAATCTGACAAATTAAGGTATACAAGAGTTCAAATGTTAATGAAGAATTGTTAGTGATTCTATACAAATGGAACTTTGCTGATTTTACTGCTGCTTCCCACAAACCTCCCTGATTAGGGGCTCGAGGGGTTATGAACTTCCACTCAATACCTCTGTTCACTAAATAATTTTGAATATTGTCGTTGTTTTCCCTCAAGCTGGTGTACAGCTCTTTGAGCCTGCTGCTAGCTCCTTTAAAATTACTAGCATTGTCGGAAAAGATCTTTTCAGGTTGTCCCCTACGGGATATAAACCTTTTTAAACTGTTCAAAAAAGCATTGCTAGATAAATCCGAAACTAATTCCAAGTGAACAGCCTTGGTTGAGAAGCAAATAAAGATACATAAATACGATTTTACGAGGGAAGCCTTCTTCAGCGTCCCACTTTTAATTAGAATTGGTCCGGCGTAATCTATTCCGGTGATAGCGAAAGGACGACTCGGCGTAATTCTTTCGGGTGGCAAATTTCCCATGATTTGATGACCGGTTCGGGGACGACATCTAAAACATACAATACATTTATGTAATATCTTTTTAATAGTATTTTTACCAAAGATGGGCAAAAAATTTTAATCGTATTTCAGCTAACAAAGCTTGAGGTCCTGCGTGTAGGTTTACATAATGGTAGTGACGTATTATCAATTCAGTTAGCTTATGTTTAGCCGGCAAGATAATTGGGTGTTTTTGTTGGTAAGATAAATGTGTAGCCAAATTCAACCTACCGCCTACATATATTAGACCATCACGTAAGAAGGGATTAAGAGATTTTAAATTACTTTTCTTGTTGACGATGCCATGGTTTTTTAATTCTTTCAATTCCTTTTGAAAGGCGTGTATTTGAGCTGATCTCAATAGACATTTCAAGCCTGATTCCAATTCAGCCACACTTAAATTGTCTGAAATTTTACCCTTAACACTTCTGCAGTTATTGACAAATCGCAATACATACGCAGTAACTCTTTTCAATTTAATAAATGATGAGAATTTTTCAAATATCTCCCATTCTTGAATATCTGTGGATAATAGAATATTTTTGCCTTTGAGTTCCGGAGGGTTTGAACACGAAATATTTGATATAGGCCAAGCGTTGACTCCCTCGGTCAACCAACTTGGTCCATTCCACCATATTGCAGAATTTATCAATTTATCTGTAGTGGTTCCTCTTGAAAGTATATCTGCTGCATTGTCGGCTGATGATACATGTCTCCATAGATCTGGATCACTAAGTTCTCGTATTTCAGCTACTCGGTTTGCAACGAAAGTAGCCCATCTCGTAGGTTGACCTTTCAGCCAGCACAACGTTATCATGGAGTCACACCAATAATGTGTGTCGATTTCCACTATATTTAGCGCTTGTTTTACATTTTTAATTAATTTCGCCAGTAGCACAGCACTACAAAGCTCCAACTTGGGCAGGGAAATACACTTCAATGGCGCCACTCTTGATTTGGACGTTATTAAATGTGAATGCCGCTTACCGACATGGTCCACTGACACCATGTAAACGCAGGCTCCGTAAGCTTTCTCAGATGAGTCGCAAAAACCGTGTAGTTGTAGATATGTAGATTGCCTGCAAATAATTTTTCTTGGTATTTTCAACACATTTAGTTGAATTAATTCTTGAAGGTAGGACCTCCAGGGTGCTAATATTTCATTAGGCAATGGATCATCCCACGCTGCTTTAGACTGCCATAACTTCTGCATTATCAATTTGGCTACAACTATAATCGGTCCTAGAAGACCTAATGGATCGAAGGTTGATGCGATGCAAGATAATATCTGTCTTTTACTCTCGGTTCGACTTGATGGTTTCATTATTACATAAGAAAAATAATCAGATTCATTATTCCATATTAATCCTAATATTTTCTCAGTCTTTGGATTGTCAGTAATAATTTTTTCAGAATTGCCTGATTCGGCAATCTTAGCTTGGCCCGACTCGGCTGACAACTCCAAGACATTGGACCTCCATTTCCTCAAGGTCATCCCCGCAGACAAAAAGATGTTGATTAATTGCTCTTTTAACTCTCTACAGGATTCCATGTCATCTCCTCCGGTTAACAAGTCATCCATATAGAAGTCATTTTCTATGACCTGACTAGCTCTAGGAAAATTTATATTGTTATCCATACCAATTTGCCGTAGACTTCTAGTGGCTAAGAAAGAGGAAGGCCCCAGACCATATGTGACTGTCTTCAGACGGTAATGCTTGAGCACCTCCTGCGGCGACTCGCGCCACACTATCTTCTGCAGGTCACGGTCCGCTTCACACACGTTAATCTGGCGGTACATCTTCTCGATGTCAGCCGTCAGTACTACTTGATGTTTTCTGAAATGCAATAGTTGGGTGTATAAGTCCTTTTGTATAACAGGTCCTGTCATCAAGGCGTCATTGAGAGAAATTCCATTTGAAGTTTTGGCGGAGCCGTCAAAAACGACCCTCACTTTAGTAGTAGTGCTTGATTCTTTTATTACAGCGTGATGAGGTAAAAAATAGGATTCACGATCCCCCTTTGACTGGTCACACACCTCCATATGACCTAATTCCTCATATTCACGCATGAATTGTATATATTGTGTCTTCAATTCGGGATTTGACACAAATTTTCTTTCTAAATTTTTAAATCTTTTTTCAGCAGTGAGCAATGAACTTCCCAGCTGATCAATGCATGCTCGACGCGGTAAACTTACTACGTATCTACCGTCGTCTTTTCTAGTATGAGTACTAGCAAAACTGGCTTCACAAGCCTTTTCTTCATGATTTAGAATCTTAGTGGGATTAATCTCCTCCAATTTCCAAAATTTTTCTATTTGATGACTTATTTTATTTATAGATAAATTACAACAATCTGATACAGGCCTTTGCTTTGGGTACATGTGGATTGGTCCTGATATGATCCATCCCAGTTGCGTACGTTGAAGTGTTGGTCCCGATTCGAGTTTCAATCTATCGTTGGTTAGGATTTCCCAAAAGCTCTCCGCGCCCAACAGGATGTCGATGGGTGCAGCTATATTGAAGTTCGGGTCAGCTAGCTCCAATCCTCGTGGTAACTTGAAGTCTTTTTTCGCCATTGTCACTTGTGGTAAATTTGTTGTAATCTCCTGTAAAATCAGACATGATATTTCACTTTTATAATCAGTATGAAGCGAATTCATCTCCACTGAAATTCTCTTTTTTATGTGAGTGATGTTATTATGGATCCCAGAAACGGGTTTGTTTATCAATTCACATGGTAAATTTAATTTATTAGCAAATTCTGCTCTCATAAAATTTGACTGGGCCCCTGAATCAATCAGAATGCGGGCTTTAAAAATTTTATTGTTACTACCCACAACTCCTATGTTGGCAGTTGACAATAATATTATTTTTTCTGCTTTATCCGATGCAGAAAAATTCGATACTGAAACCTCGTTATCAGCATCCATATTGGAGGCCTCCCGCAGAGGTACCTCATTATGTAGCAAGGTGTTGTGATTATCTTTGCCACAACGCCTGCAAGAAAAGGTTGCCTTGCAACTCTGTGCCTGGTGACCCACCTTTAAACATTTAAAACAAGCTTGGATTGATTTCGTAGCATCAATCCTCTCATGTAATTTTAATTTTAGAAATTTTTTACAATAATAAATATGGTGACCTTTCTCGTTACAATAAATGCAGTTGTTAGCCTTTACCGCTAAAAATACTGATGAATCTTTTTTGCAATTATTGTTGCCTAGTTGTGTTTTATGTAAGCTAGAAAATTTTTTCTCAGAAGCGTTCATCAGTTCCAATACTTGGGCTCTAGCAGATAAACATTTTAAGAATTCCTTTAAAGTAGGTAATTCGTCTTGTAATGTATATTGTTCCCAATTTTTTCGGGTAGCTGCGTCTAATTTATTTGATATTATATAAATAACCAATGGATCCCATTGATCTACCTTGACCCCGATATTTTGTAATGCCTTTAAACTAACGTTTGTTTCATCAATTAGATACCTCAATGCTACAGGCTCTTCTTGTTTCATGTCTTTTAATGAAAATAGAGCTTGGATGTGTTTATGAACGGTAGTTCTTAAATTTGCATAACGTTCATTTAATAATTCCCAAGCGGAAATGTAATTTAATTCAGAAATTTCTGGCTTAGCAATTATCTTTAATGCGTTTCCCTTTAAAGTTGATTGCAAATAAAAGAATTTTTGTACGTTGCTTAAAGTACTATTGTTATGGACTAAAGTCTTGAAGGTTTCGACGAAATTAACCCAATTTTTCTGATCGCCATGAAATTCCCGTAATTGGAGGTTGGGTAGTTTAATTTCCACCTTACTTTGATCGACGGATTCGATCGCACCTTTGGCCGTTGCCAAAACTGAGAAATATTGGTTTTCGAAAGCTTCTCGTTGACTATAATTTTCAATTTCGTCTGAATCCGGTAACATTTCAATTTTCTGTTGAACTGCTTCGAATTCATCTAACAATGATTTCACATGCTCATATCTTAATTTAATTTCATTTACCGACAATGCATTTAAGGAATCCGCGAATCGGGTTAGTTTTCCTTTGATTACGCCGCGTTTGTTTATTAATGACTTCATATTTTCCATTTTTAATTATATTTTGTTAATATCGGTTGACAATTATTTTATTTTAGCAAAACCCGTTTGAAAGAATGCCACGACAACCTTGATAATACTATTTGAGAACACTATTCAATAATATTATATTCTTATTTTCAAGTGGGTAGTGATTTTATTTATAATATTGACTCTATTTAAGATTAATCTCGTTTAAATTACATGAGACCTGAATAAACATAAAATGGATGATAGGAAGGAAAGCACTGAATACTTATCTCAGATTTGCGATGTGGTCCACTTTCCTTAATGATTTCCAGTTTCAATCAATTTTGTATCCTTTTGGCTGCTGGTTCTTTGTTTTTTTTACATACAATCTCCTGATCGTAATCCGGTTGAAGGATCAAATGATAAAAATTGGGGGTGATCCTTTTTGAATAAAAACTGGTTTTCTTGACACAACTTTACATTTATTTCAAACTATTGAAACAGGTATAATATTTATAAAGAACTGTGCGAATAACACTGCTACGATCGCTCTGACTTATGAGCTTGTTTATTATCAAGTTATTGTTGAGAAAGGAACGAAAAAACACATAATGCGAGCCTTTTTAAAGACTTCAAAAACCACCACATGTAAATAAACCACTTGTCATCGTGATGTCTAGCAGTAAAAATGAAACCTGCTATACCGACCAAATTGACAATATTTTCTAAGCAAGGACTCACACCATTTTGGTTAAACGTAGTAACTTCAAATTTCTAGACTACAGATGTCGGTAGCCTGCAAAATTGAACAATGATTTCTCTCGCTTTATTTTAATATTATAATTTATACATTATTAATAAGTACCTAGACTAGTTTTTTATAATTCTGTCTTATAAACCTAACGAAGCGGTTAAAAACAAAATAACTTTTCATTTGATTAAAGTGTCAAGCCACAAAGTAAACGGTTTCTTTGATAATTATATACTATTTTATATAAATAATTTTGTAAATTCTTAAAACTTCTACTCAATAGTAAATATTTGTACGTTTCCCGTTTTGGTTCATTATGTAGTGTACAGAATCCAAAACTTAAAATGTGAATATAAAAATCATTTTGTGTTATTTATTAGTCCTTTACCTGATTCAGACCTGGTTAAGCTAAAAATGTTATTTGGTGACGGTTTTGTATTCAAATTACAACAACAACTCGGTAACAAAATGAACGCTGTTCCTTGGTTCCGCTTACGAGTTCGAACGTTTGTACAAGGAGTTTAAACAGAGTTGGGTTGTTAAGTTCATCTCCATATTTGTGACGTACGCTATGTGGTGTCATTTTTAAAATGGATTTAACTAGACAAGGCTAATCTAGTATAAATACATCAATGGCCGCGTGTTATCTCCTAATTTGTTTATCTGGTCAAATCAGCAATTTCAAAGTGGCCTTTAGCATCCTTGCTTTCTCCTTTGAGTGCCACTCGATGATTAATCAATTATCGTGATTTATTTCGTCATTTTACGCCATGTTGAAATTCTTCCTTCTGTAGACAATGTCTCGGATAGCGTTAAAGTGTTCATCATCATGGTAGATATGTAGATAACTTTGAATTGCGTTTATGTTTGCAAAATGTAAAAGTGATACTATATTGTGTGCGCTACTCCTCCTAGGGCCGATATTTCAGTATAAAAAATAAAGTATCTTTCGGTATTTATTTATAATAACGCCTATTAAATTTATTTATTCATATTTGATTTTTCAAGGATAAATGGTGCAAGGTTGTTTTCAAGCTATTCGTTTTTAATTTGAAAATACAACCCATTTCGGTTATGAAATTTATTCTCGTGTTTGAGATGGGGAGCACTGCTATTACAGTTTTAATTTAAGTGCATTCTTTTATTTTATTTTGTTTTACTGCCTTGATACACGCACGGGTTTGTTGCGCTAATTCTCTGTCTAAACTTGTGTACAATTCAAGGTGCGCGTCCTCCAATCATGCGAGGGTTTATAATTACCGTGCGCATTGGTTGAGGGCATTACAGTTTGTGTTTCGAACCTGTGCACGATTGGAGGACGCGCGCCTACAATTAAACACGAGTTTAGAAAGAAAATTAGCGTAACAAATCTGCCTTCTATTGAACACGGAAAATAGAAACTGAAACAATACTGCACATAAGCGATACTATAATTTGTAGGATTCAAGAAAGTGCTGGTGTAGATTACACTTAATTAATATAACAGAACCTAGTCTAATAGTAATTTTAGGGACATAAACGAAATATATAATTAGAATTTTTATTTCAACATGTTGGGAGGTTAGTGCAATCCCACACGTCCTATATATTAATGTAAATTGATTGTGAAAATACAAAATGATTTTTTTTTAAATAGCAAATTAAAGACAACTGTTTATGAAATTGAAAAAAGAGATATATTATTAAAATAAAAAACTGACATTAAGTTAAGGATTACATGTTGCATATATGTATGTATATTTGCTTTTTAAAGGAAGCCTAATTATTTAGTTTTTATGTTTCGGTCAAGTAGCGGATTGAAAGCTCTATTAAACCCCATCAATTTCCGGATTTTTGGATTCAAATTGCCTTCCATAATTATGCGAGCTCGATGTGTTTTGGGTTTTCCAGTATTTTAGGAACATATTGTTAAGAAACATGTAGGGCGCCAGTGTTATGGGCCGCGTGGGGCGCCATTGCCGGTTTTGGCAGCGTCAATGGGTAGAATCATGGGACTGTAATTATACAGCTCAGGTTTGGTCGGCAAGAAAAACCTTTACACGGGGAACATTCAACAATCTAGACTCCACTTCCCTCGTCAAATGAAACTCCTACGAGAATGATAAATGAGTGTATTTACAGTCAACAGGTACATAGAATAACACAAAATGGGGATACAGTATACATCCTAAATTATTTCCTGGCTGATTGAATTGAACAATCTCTTTCTCATATTTGCTCTGTCTGGCAGACGTATTTAACAGACATTAAAAGAAGGCACATAATGAGGCAAAGGTTTGGTATACGCTTACATGAGTTGTCCCGGGGAATGCAGGAGTTGCGAGGCCAGCGAGGGGTTACTCCCAGTCATTATGGAGTGGTAACCAAGGTTGTAATCGTCTACACGCGCAAAACGGGCGCGTGCTAGACTTTGGTAATGTTGCTGGACCAGGGTCTGGCGCTCAGCGTCCGAGACCGGTTTTGGAGTTGCAAACCGCACGTGTTGTTGAGACCAAGGCTAGAGTTGGAAATGCGATCGCCACCGGTCACAAAAACCGTTGGGGTTTTGGCGTTGATGCGCAGTAGAATGCGCGTCGCTCTGTGCTGCCAGGATCTACGTTGAATTTAGTTTCGCGGGGTTTTTAAAATGCGTTTGAGAGATCTGTTTCGTGACAAAATCCAAAAAAACCTCAAGCCCAAAAATTAATAACGACAATATGTTTTTCGTGAAATCTTAAATCATATCTGACATATCAATAAATTCAAACCGATGTCCTGCCAGAAAATTTAGTTTTTTTCAACTAGATATATCGGTTACCTACAAAACGTTTAATTAAATGAAGACAAAGTTTTTTCAAGTTCATCAACATTGATAAATTTCAACTCAACAACTGAAGCTGATAACAAATTAAATTTCGCAAAAAGCATCATTATAAATTTAACTTTTTTATTTTTTCCAACGTTATGTCCGGGTTAAATCATCCCCACAGGAAAAAATAAACACTTCCACACACTTTTCTACAAATGATCATCTAGTTAATCGACATTATGAAAGTGCATTATATAAGCATAATATTACAAAACAACACGTCAAATCACCAGAGATCAAATGGGAAAATAAATAAACGACTCCAGATATTTTCGTATCAGAGGGTTTGGCTCGGTAGAACTTCTAATAGGACCCATAAATCCTACTAATCCCTCAGTATAAGTATTTAAAAAAACTTTCGTAATCCTACATGTATTTAAAATGACTGATTTTTTGCGTTTTTATTTATAAATTCTTTTGTATTAAAATAATTGTATTTCATAATGTTTTCCCCACTGGGATTTCCCGTGCTGAAGATATAAAATCATGTTAGTCCACAGTACCAAACAAAATATTTGCCGGTATGCTTAGTAAATAAAAATATTTCACACTGCATAAAATATAGCGGTCATTAATCAACTACATTGCCTAAATAAATGTAAACTCATTGGTAGACGAGATATCGTCTTTAGTTGATTGGTTGACAATAACTGTTATATTTGGCTGAGATATATTATTCATAAATATTCAATTTATATAGATATTTCATGCTTGCCTAAAAATAATATGTTATCCTTTGTGTTATGTAAAACTAACAACTTGTTTTATCATTATCATTAAAAATACATCTATTTGAAATTCAGTTCTGCTTTCGGAAATTAATTAATGCAAATATTGAAAGCGGAAATTAATCCACATCTCAACATCCGATCGAGCTTAAATTGAACTGAAACTGAAAGAAAAATGAGTCGAAAAATTTTGATAAAAACATATAATTTTGATATTATGTGAAGTTTGGTAATTATCAATTGTGGGAATTTTTTTTTGAAAAAAATTCTTTGGAATAATTGGAAAATAATTTTATCGGAAATTTTAAAATCATTCATATTTTCGATATTATTTTAAGTTTGGAAATTACCATAATGACAAAATTTTATTTTTCTGAAAAAAAATATTTAAATTTACTTCTAATCGGGTATGCTGTATGAAAACTTCAATGGTTTTGTTTGAAAATAACAGATGGCACCACTTCCGTCTACAATAATCCAAAACTGTACAGGGATTAGCGTAATTATACTCAGATGAAAGGTTGACTCCAGTCCCCGGGGAGAAGGTTCAATCCTAAGTCAAAAAAAAATAGTGTTTTCTAAATACACATAATAGTTAAAATAGATGTACTGTATTTTATAATTCAAATAAGGTTGATAGTTATTATACCGGTGGTAAAAACGGTGCCTTTAAAAACGATCCAATTACCATTATTATTAATCGATTATGTACCGCAGTCAGGCCCGCACCGTTAAATAGAATATCTTTTGGGTCAGTACAGCTTTGTTCTTATAACATGTTAAATCAAAGCTTTATCTATATTATAAACAAACTGTAAAAGGTGTATTTCTAGATCAAAGGCATCGTTTAGGCTGTTTAAGTGTTAGGTCTTCGTGGGAAACAACACTTTATAATATATTTAACCGTTTTATGTTTTTGAAGCCTGTGGGACAATATTCTAATAGGGTTCAAACAATGTTTCAATACCTCGAATTGGCAGATCTGGTAGAACAAAAGAGGGTGACTTAGAAAGATCAGAGAAAAATGATCAAAGAGACTTGAAACCATTATTTTTGGGAAAGTAAATAAATAAAGCATGATATATTAAAGTTGCTGAGGAAAATAAAGGAATCTACTAAGAAAAAATCAGTTTTGAGATCTGAAAAGTCATGTACAACGAATGACTTAAACGGAGTTTTGCAACTATTTTGCATCCATCACATTATATATTAAATGAAAAACACACACATATTTCTGGGACTAACTGTCATATGTATTCCTCTTTGCCCAGAATACTAATGGAGGGAAACAATTTTACCAAGTCACTGGACATCTTCAATTTATCTTTAAACAAATATAAAATGTTGTTAATGAAGCAATTCAGTGTAAAATTAACTTAATCGTATTAATCCAATGTACAATTAATAATGTAGGTATATTTTTGAATATTCATATGCAAAAGCCCTGAAAATGGGCGTTAATTAATAAATATATAAAAAACCGTCAACCTCTTCCCTCCTTTCTATTTTCCCTCTTTTCTATTTTATCTCTTATGTGTTTTTTAATTGATTATATTTTAAAAAATATTCCACCAAATTATTTTTGCTAACCAGTGCAGCCTCATGAAAATCACAGGGTATTACAATCGTATAATATTTGCGAAGCTAAAAGTATTTATAAAAAATATTGGCTTTAAGAAAATTTCCTTCCATAAGCGAATATTGTCAATTTTAGATACCAACGGAAATTTACCTATCGAATATAAACCGTTAGAAAACTTGAAAATCTACCACATTTATCAAACATATAAACAAGAGACATTTTATTTTATTTATTTATTCTTTATTTTGGCTTTCATCCGTTATGGGTGATCTTGGCCGTACACAAAAACATTTTTTTCTGTAAAAAAATATTAGAAAAATACCAGAATATAAATATACGGATGTTTATACAACATAAACATAACATAAATGAACCTAACATAAACATAACATAACATTAAATAAACGGTATAGAGCTGGTAACAAAATTGTAAGAATAGGAACCTATATACAATAATAGTGGGCGTTTTTCGTTATTTAACCAAGGAGATTTTTCCAAAATTATTAGCGTTTACGTAATTGTAAAAAGCATTCACTTTGTGGCTCATCATAATTTATAATTAAAACACATAAATTTGTTTTTGACCACGATAGTTTTATTTTCACTCTACCGATTTCGGAAGATCCCTTCCTTCGTCAGGAGAATATTTAAAACTAAAAAAGTTTTTTAGTTTTAAATATTCTCCTGACGAAGGAAGGGATCTTCCGAAACCGGTAGAGTGAAAATAAAACTATCGTGGTCAAAAACAAATTTATGTGTTTTTATTATATATTAGCGTTTAACTTAGAATTATTAATTAATTGATTAAAATCTTTTTTTTGTACTTTATCGCTTGTCTGAACTATTCCCACAGTCAGTTCTAATTTTGGAAAAGTATGAAAAAATTAAATTTGGAAATGTATGAAAATTTCAAATTTGGAAATGTATGAAAAATTCAAATTTGGAAATGTATGAAAAATTCAAACAGAGACGCGAGACCGAAATCACAAATATTTTTTTAAGAATTATTCCACGTATGTAAGTGTGTATTTATTTATAAAAGTTTTAATTTAGTTAATGGAAAATTTTACTGTAGGTACTTGAAAGCACTAATCCTAACCTTAAGACGTAACCAAACGTAGTCTCCATTTATCTTTCTGGATTTTAACCCTAGAGCAAATATTTTTTTAACATAAAATAGATATCGGCGACTTGCGTGTCGGTACGTTTTATTTTTTTTTTGATAAATTGCTTCTTATAGAAGTTATGACCTTCCAAAAATCAATAAAATTGCCTGATTTAAACGCATTCAAAAGACGTTCAGTCTACAAACTAGACAATATATTTTGAAAAAAAGCAAAACGGTCCGACATAGAATAGTTTCTTCTTATGTAGTAGGTAAAAAAAAATTGAAAATCGGTTAACTTTTGGAGGAGAAAAATGGGGAATACAAAACCTCGATTTTGAAGATTTCATTTAGGTATTTGTAGCCCGAGCTGCATGTTTCCCTTTCGCTCAGTATTCGGGAGGTAATGGTCGGGGGGACAGGGTTTAGATAAATACGTATGTATTTGTGCGAAGTGATGTCACTTTGTCATAAATCGATATTCGATATTCTAGTGTTGTGTTATCCCGAGTAATCGATGTTTTTTTTTATTATTTTTTTCTGTTTGGTCACTTTTGTGTTTGTTTGGTGAAGTATTCCGATATTCTTACTTTAATTGACCACCACCTCGAGATGGTTCGTGCCTGGGGTAAGGCCAACTTGGTCAGTTTCAACGTCTCAAAAACCCAAGCGTGTCTGATTTCGGCAAAGAGGGAGATCAATGACTGTCTGGTGTAATTTGATGGGAGCACTCTCCCCAATAAAGACTCCATTGAAATGCTTGGAGTTACTATATCAGACCAGCTCAAGTATCGGGGATCCATAGAAGCCCGAGTAAATCAGGCCTCCAAAAAGTTGGGCGTCTTGTACAGGGCTAGGAGATTCTTCAACAGTGACCAGCTGCCGACCCTGTACAAGTCTCAAGTCCGCCCAACTATTGAATTTGGGAGCCACCTTTGGGCTGGTGCCCCAAAATACTTAATAAACCTGCTTGAATCTGTGCAAAGGAGAGCGATCCGTCTGATTGACAATCCGTTGTTAACAGACCGATTGCCTTCTCTAATGCATAGACGCAATGTAGGCATGCTGTGTCTGTTCTACAGGTATTTCAATGGAGCCTGCTCCAAGGAGCTAGCAGCATTGATTCCTGATGCACCGGTGCACGAACACGGACACGAACTGAACACCCGTTCACGGTTGACGTTGGCTTCATGAGAACGGGCCGTTTTTACGACTCGTTTTTGTGTAAGTCGGCTCGTATGTGGAACGAGCTACCGGCATCTGTTTTTCCTCCCTCCTATAATCCGGTTTTATAATCCGAACCTCTTCAAGGCCCGCATTAACAAATCCCTTCCTACAGCCCCTACCTTATTCCGCCTCACAACGCCGCCCAACCGGGTGGTGACATAGTTCCCCTGTCTGTACACTGCACAGGCAGGGACACTCTTGTGAGGTGTCACATAAAAAAAAAATAAAAAAAATTTCATATGTTTACGTAAAATAATATCTGTAAAAAAAACATCCGTTACGGCAAGACCGACTCCGAGGTGATTTCGTTCAGTATTGCCAATATGGATACAAAACACTCAAATGGATAATTTTTTTAAAAATAACTTTTGAGTAACTTGCATAATATTATAATTCTTCAATAACCTATAATGTATATTGTTATTTTATTTATTTAACTTCTATTTCGACAAATAAATATATAGCAAAGTGATGTAGCGTAGTATATCGAATTGTGTCGGTGCACTAGTGTTGTCTTTTCCCGAGTTATTGATATATTTTATTAGTTTTTTTTTGGTTTAGTGACTTATTTCGAGTATACCATACTTGCCGATCTTACTAAAATTGGACCAAATTCAATTTGTATACGTCAAGCACTATAATAATTTTAAATTTGGGAGGTGGTTATGGGTACCGCCGCCCCGGGAACCATTTATTGGATAACCTCTGTCATAGGTCACCCCAAGTGATTCGCTACGTTTGGTGACTTGAGCAGGGGTGCCCGGGTTCATGGGGGTGAGGATTGTCCGGGTCTTGGCGATATATGCATCGGTCCGCCAGTTGAGTTGCAGGCCAGATCGGGAGACCAGTCTAAACGCACGCTCAAGTCGCGACGCGACTGAAGATTAGTTAGCAGCAAGAAGCCACCTGACTATTGTATGTGCGCGCTCAAGTTGAGACGCGACTTATTTGGACGAGTATTATAACAAAACCCTGTAGCAATCCGATACAGAATTTGGTCGTAACACGGACATGTACCTAGCATGAAAGTCAAAAAATCCTCAACTTACAATAAATAAAGATTTTTTTTTTAAATATATATTTTTAAAAAGATGCCATTTGCGTGGTGATCTGTTATAACAAAACACAGTAGGAAAAGTTGCGTCGTTTAGTCATGACATTTTCTATTATTTTCGAGTTACATGGATATTTAAATACTAGTTCATTTTTACTCATGATCCGATTTTCAGAACCCCGACATGTCTGGAGGTAGAGTGGAAAAAAATGGAGGTTTCCTCCACACCATCCGATTTGCAGTGTGGTGATTGGCAAGGGTGTTATGGCTTTCATGTCATTTTCAAAATTTCAACGAATGGCATTGGCGTTGGCTCTATTAACAAAACACAATAATAAGATTCGTAAAACAAAATAGTGAACAAAAAATTGCAATATTATATCGAAAATTGGTCACTTGCGATGTTTATGTGGTAAAAATTGGTCATTTTGGCCAAATAAACATCGCAAGGGAATTAAAACCTGTTGATTTCAGGAATTTTACTAAAATAAAAAATAAATATTTTATTTTAATACTTTTCCCTGTCTCAAACAACTTGAATGGTTTAGTTAAGTTTTGATAAACAAAAAAGATAACTATCTGTCCAAACAAGTATTTTATATTATTTTTAATTGATTAATTTAGCAAAACGACAAAAATTAATTTAATAAAATTTACTTGCGCACGCCGCGACCTGCGGATTCGTAGCCAAGAGCCTTACCCTTCAACCACGGAGGCAGTTCAAATGTACGCACCTACATATTTTAGTAGGTGTACCTATATGGGTAGTAAGATTTTTTTTAATTTTTAAAAGAAACACAAACATTCCCTGGTTAAATCCTATCAAAATCCATTTCGCCGAGATTATACGCCGCGGCGTATAATCGGCGCGCCGAAATAAAAACGGAGAAATAAGTCGGAAAGATACATGACACATGACGAAGGACGGAAGACGGGAGATGCGGGGCGGGAGTAATAATAATAGGCGAGCGTAACATGCACACACACACTCTTAGTTGGGTGGGTACCTACACATCGATAGCGCGCTCGCTGAGCAGAGTGAAATAGCAAGTGATTTTTAAAATACCTATTGTTCAAATTTCTCAGCGCCCGGGTTTCCTCTTAAGGGATGGACAATGGACATGAATAATTATGTGAAACATTCAATATTAATAGTCCATAAGGTTCTTTTGCGATATGAAAGTATTCTTCAAATTATTTTTCTCCTTTCTTGACAGCCTCCGTGGTTGAGGGCAAGGCTCTCGACTAGCAATCTGGTTGTCGCGTGTTCAAATCCCGACATGCGCAAGTAAATGTTGCTGAATAATTTGTGTCGTTTCGCAATTTATTAATTTAAAATAATAAATATTATATTTTCGGCACGTTTCAGAGCGGAAGATACTCTCATTATCGCCCTGGTATAAGACCACCATTTAGAATAAAAATGTTGATTGAAATGGTTTTGGCCGTGTTTGGAGATCAGATCTAAATAGCCAGGTACTTCCCCAGCTTCCTTTTCCCTATGCCTTTCTCATCCCCATTACCTTCAGCCTCACAACATACCTCAATTGGGGATGCCATAATCTCACACACTCCGTACGGTTGGGACATATTCCAATTTTTTTTTGATAATATATTAAATATATTTTTACAGTTTGTTGCGTTAATTACGAAAAAAGCCTCAAAAAAATTCTTTTCTACGATATATGTTATGAAAAAAACTCCTCGTAGCCAGTGCGAGTATTACAACTCTAAATGAATGCTGAAGTTAAATTTTCTAAAATAATTATTGATGTTGAAGTTCTCAAACAATATCTGAACCACGACAGTTATGTAATAACACCTTAAAATCAACTCTTTTTCTGTGGTACCTACTATGTAAATGCTGAATAAATAATAATACTTTTATCTGTGGGTTACAGAATATATTTTGTAGAAAAAAGGCCTGCGTAATGTAATTTGATATTTTCACAAGTTTTGAAGCCTGTGAACGATTCCATGGCCTCTTTGGTGAATTTCCATTTATTTTTTCTGCTGTTTATGAAATTAAAGGTTGAAAAATATTCATCAAATATGCTGTCTGGAATGGAACACATTTTGTACGGTCCTATGAATTCAATATTTACGCTGAATTATATTACACGTGTCAGACACAAAAATTATAATGTAGAAAAATCGTTGTAGAAATCCGGAAGCACTGAAGATATTTAAAGATGTTACAAAAACATTGCTACACTCTTATCGTGTTGTATAGGTAGCGATTCAGTCCACAAAGGAATGCTGATATATCAACCACCATTTATGCAGTCACTGATGGAAGAGGCAAAGGAATGATGAAAGTATATTTATTTATTTATTTATTTAACGCCCAGAGGGCTTTTACATGGTTGGTATTTGACAGATACTTTGAAACATAAAAAATAAGAATAAAATTACATTTGATAAAAGGTATGCAACAAGTCATACAAACACAAGAAACAAAAACAGAAAAGTACACCTATTTGTAGGTTTACATGATGTGTTTAGGAGTATTGTTGAAATAAATGTTTTAAATGATCCACAAAACTTGCCAAGTTGGTATTGAATATGTCAACATCACCCAAGTAATGATTTCCCATGGTGTGAAGTCGTTGTATCGGAGAGTGGGCAATGTAGTTACGCTTATGTGTGCTGCTGTAGAATATTGTATTTTGTCGTGTTGCTGTGGGTGTATGTATATATGCTGTGGAAATGAGATCTCTGATGCTTAGGTGTTGTAAAACCACGTATGTTTCGCCTTTGAGGTGGTTTATCACAAAACGGCCCTATATAAATTATCCCATTATTATTATTATATTAACCGCGAACGGAGTTAAAGCTCTTAAAATTTTTTTCAATCCGGTATAAAAAAATGATAACATATAATGACGAAATGCGCAAATTTGATTATTATATATTCATTCTTCTTTAACTAAAATTTTTACAGGGAACCTATAAATTCATTCGTCAAGGGCCTGCAATCCCGTTTTATACCGGATTACGAATAATTTGAAGAGATTTTAAATTAAATTAGCACTACTCATTTTTCTTCGTGAATATTAAAAATATGTAGTGGTTCGAAAAGAAACCGGGCTTGTTTAAGGCGAAGCTCAATGCTCAATCACTATTTTAATTAATCTTTATAACGAATTGGTGTGCATTATGAATACCAAAATATGCTTTAGATTAATTGAAGATTTTCCTATCGTTTCGCTTATGTAGAATACAAATATAAAAATAAATTACTCAATAAAAAATATAAATGTAAACTACTAAAAAAAAATTTTTTCAATAGAAATGCATGAATGGAAAACAACCCACTATCTCTTGACGCGAAGTAAAATTCGTAAAAGATTAACCAACAGATGGCCTCTAATATCTTGAAAATTTAGAAAGCTAAGAATTTTAGTTGCCCTCGTCGGTATTCCAATAGAAAATATTCCACAAAGATCCTTGAAAATTTATAAAAATTATTCCCGCGGAGACCTAGACGTCCCGACACTAATACAAATATTCGACGAGCGACGAATACGTGCCCGGCATCTTTAAACAATTGACATTTTTAATAAGATGTCAACAGGTTGTTGTTCAAAATTTTTGTTTTTCGGAATTTTTGGTTTTAAATATATTACATACAAATCGGTTATTATATGCATGACAATTGTTTCGCATGCCGGCTGTATTTTCAGACCATTGGAAAATTAGTATTATCTGAAAAGCATTTAAATTTTAACACTTTTAAAATGCTTGTTAAAGAGGAAACAGCCATCACCCATAACAATAACTATACCTATAAATTACTTTCATTACAAATAAAAATTAATTAAAAACATTCTATAGTAATACAGCACTTTTATTGAATTAATACATGACAGCTAACTAGATTTCGCTTATCTCAAGCTTCTTCAGGGCTCATATATGAACTTATCTCTAAATAGTATAAAATAAAGTCGCTATCCGCGTCGCGGAATCGCTGGACAAGGATTATATGAAATATTTTTAAATAAAACCTTCTGATTTACCTTAATTACTATAAAAGGAATCTGACTGCATTTGGGATATTTTTAATTTTAGCATTTTAATTTTTAATTACGTAAATCGAAAATTCACTTTCGTTGTATGGGATGACAGCTGGAATGATTTCTGTTGATGACATTTTCTTTTGTTGGTATTCCTGATACGAGTAGCTAGAATTTGAATCATTTCAGAATGCAAATTCTAGTTAGGTACTGTTTTGGCCAAACTCGAAAAATAAAATATTTTTATGTTACTTGAAAAACTTAATTATTTATATTTAGGTATTATTATAATTATTGTTTTATTTAACCTAAACTATAGTAACCTAACCTATAATAATCGAACCTAACCTACAATAATCCAACCTAACCTAACCTAACCTAAATCCTAATAATAAACAAACCTAACCTATAATAATCCAACCTAACCTAACCTATCCTATATCCTAATAATAATCCTACCTAACCTATAAATCCAACCTAACCTAACCTAACCTATATCCTAATAATAATCCAACCTAACAAAACCTAACCTATATCCTAATAACAATCCAACCTAACCTAACCTAACCTATATCCTAATAACAATCCAACCTAACCTAACCTAACCTATATCCCAATAACAATCCAACCTAACCTAACCTAACCTATATCCTAATAATAATCCAACCTAACCTAACCTAACCTATATCCTAATAATAATCTAACCTAACCTAACCTAACCTATATCCTAATAACAATCCAACCTAACCTAACCTAACCTATATCCTAATAATAATGCAACCTAACCTAACCTAACCTATATCCTAATAACAATCCAACCTAACCTAACCTAACCTATATCCTAATAACAATCCAACCTAACCTAACCTAACCTATATACTAATAATAATCCAACCTAACCTAACCTATATCCTAATAATAATCCAACCTAACCTACAATAATCCAACCTAACCTAACCTATAATAATCCAACCTAACCTAACCTAACCTATATCCTAATAATAATCCTACCTATCCTATAATAATCCAACCTAACCTATAATATCCAATCTATCTTAACCTAACCTAAATCCTAATAATAAACCAACCTAACCTATAATAATCCAACCTAACCTATAATAATCCAACCTAACCTATAATAATCCAAACTAACCTATAATAACCTCACCTTTTTAAATTTTTCTATTTTATAAAACATACCTAAATATCTTTATTTTATTTTTTGAGTTTGGCTAAAATAGTACCTAGGTACCTAGTATTTGAACATGGTAAAAAATATAGCCACTCGTAGCAGGAATACCAACAAAAGAAAATTTTATCAACAGAAACCATTCCAGCTGTCATCCCATACAACGAGAGTGAATTTTCGATTTACGTAATTAAAAATTAAAATGCTAAAATTAAAAATATCCCAAATGCAGTCAGATTCCTTTTATAGTAATTAAGGTAAATCAGAAGGTTTTATTTAAAAATATTTCATATAATCCTTGTCCAGCGATTCCGAATAATTACCGTTCTTTTAAACTACGCAACGGATTTTAATATGGTTTTGACTATCATTTAGAAAATTTCTTTTTTGAAGGTTTAAATATATAATAAATGCATAATATATTTAAAGAAAGCAGAGAAAAATCGATGTTTTATAATCAAGACGTAAAAATATATTTTCTGGCACTGTATTGCTAACGCTGGCTAAACCTCATGAGATGTATAAAAATAATTGTGGTGATCTGCCGTGTCGATCACTCAGATAAGATGTAAATAATAGTCGTTTGGATACTCCATACTATTTGGTTTATTTAGTGTTATTACTAATGTACAGTATTCGAGATGTTGTTGCAAAGAGAGGACGAGTTACAACAGACACGCCTTTTTATACGTCTCGGTCATGCTGTCTCACTCAGATATGCCTGTCTCTTTCATACCGACAGACATACGTTCACCACATCCCTCCACACTTAAATCAGCAGACAGTAACACAACATGATTATCATAATAATAATTATAAAACATACATACACATATTTAATTATTATTTTACAACATTTTCTTTTTTATTTATAACCATGTTGATTCGGAGAGTTGACTGCTGCTTATTTTGATTTCTCTGTCCCTGGTCGAAGGCGCTCCTTCCAGTTCCCCGACGTTGACGCCACGGGTTCACTGGAGCTGGAAGGAAAAAGAGGGTCACCCATTAGATTGTCATCCGAAACAAAGTCGGAGACATCGTACTCATCGAACGATAGCCTCCTCGTCTCAGACTCAGGGATTAAAATACTAGGGTTCTTTTCCCATGATACACACAGTTTGGATAATTGATCAAAATGTCTTTTCCAGTACATGATTTTATCATTCAATTTAACCTCAATTAAATATAGTTTATTTCCCAAACGTTTATGTACTTTCCCTGGTACCCACTTATCATTGTTTTGGTCTCTAAAATCCCTAACCATAACTTTCTGATTAATCTTAAAATTCGTAGATACTTTGTTATTCCTTTTATAATAGAATTTCTGATTTTCCTGACATTTTGACATTTTCATTTTGGTATCTTTATCAATCACATTTTCCTTTACCTTCCCCCCTCTAGGTATAAAATTATTCAAATTTGACCTTAACCTTCTACCAAACATTACAACTGCTGGCTCTAACCCTGTTGTACAGTGTGGTGCATTCCTATAATCTATGAGAAAACATTCTAACTTCTCATTATAACCTGACTGAAATTTTTTTTCTAACAATATTTTCTTTAAAAAATTTTTACACGTTTTGACTGCATTCTCTGCCAATCCATTTGATTGAGGATGATTTATAGGTGTTGTTAAATGTTTAATGCCATTTCTCTCGCAAAACTGTTTAAAGTCTGCTGACATGAATGCTGCTCCATTATCAGAAACTAAGGTTTGTACACTACCGAAATAACTGAATAATCTCTTTAAGATTTTAATGGTATTATCTGAGTTAGGTGAATTTACTTCCACGCAATCCAACCATTTTGAGGTTGAATCTATGATTACCAAAAAATATTTATTTCCGATAGGCCCTACGTAATCTATATGAACCCTACTCCAAATTTCTTCCGTTATCGGCCATGGAGTTAACTCACTCTTGGGTTGTGATGGTTGAATTTCCGCACAAATTCCGCACTCTCTAACTAAAAATTCAATTTGACTGTCAATCCCTGGCCACCAAAAATAGCCTCTAGCTAGCCCTTTCATCTTGGCAATCCCTAGATGAGATCTATGCAATAAGCTTAATATCTTATCCCTTAAACTTATTGGAATTACTAACCTATGGTTCCAGAAAATACAATCATCAATTATTGATAAATCGTTCCTTTTTATCCAATAAATCCATTTGCAATCATCCTTATTGACTTTATTTGGCCACCCTGTTCTAAGATAATTTTTTATCTCTAATAATAATTTATCCGTATTAGATTCTGCTTTAACTTCCTCAACATCTATTGGCATCTCGCTATTATTTTTGAATAAACACAAAATTCTTGAATCAAAGTTATTATTTTCCTCAACAGGATCTCCTACAGGTACGCGAGATAAGTAATCCGAACAATTTAATGTTGATTTTACGTATTGAACTTTATAATTGAAAGATGAGAGAATTACACCATAACGTTGTAATCTATTACAAGTTAAAACAGGAATTCCTTTTTTTTCACCAAAAATTCTACATAAAGGTTCATTATCTATTTCTAGAATGAATTCCCTTCCGTAAATGTACTCGAAAAACTTCTTAAAAGCAAACACAATTGCACAAGCCTCGAGGTCTAAAATTGAATATTTCTTTTCCGCTTCTGTCAGTTTACGAGAAACAAAAGAAATAGGTCTTTGTAAATTATTTTCATACACATGTAACAATGTTGCACCCAAACCTTTCGTTGAGGCGTCCGTAACTACCTTCAAAGTAACATTTGGATCGTAATGTGCTAACACTCGATTATCACATAAAATTAATTTTATTTTACTAAAAACTTTTACGCAATCTTGATTAAAATCAAAATTCGTATTTTTTTTCAATAATTTGTGCAAAGGATCTAATAACATAGACATATTTGGCACAAAAGATCGGTAAAAATTTACCATTCCTAAAAAACTGCGTAGCTCTGATAAATCTTTTGGTTGCGCGACTTTACTAATTGCGTTCGTTTTATCTTCCATAGGTTTAATCCCTTCCTTCGAGATTTCAAACCCTAAGAAACATACCGATGAAGCGTTAAAATTGCACTTTTGAATATTTACGCACAAACCGCAATCTTTTAACCTATTAAGAACTGCATTTAAATTAGCATTATGTTCCTCTATCGTTTCTCCTGTAACCATAATATCATCCAGGAAAACCGCTGTTTTCTTCAAACCTTGTAGACATGAAGCTATAGTTCTACAAAATATTGCCGGTGCACTGTTAATCCCAAACACTAGCCTAGTGAATTTAAATAATCCTAAATGTGTAGAAATCGTAGTATATTCCATACTTTCTTCGTCTAGTTCCAACTGTAAATAAGCTTGACGTAAATCAATTTTTGAAAATATTATTCCGCCCGAAATTTGTGATAATAAAACTTCTATCTTCGGCATGGGATATTTGTCAACAATCAATTGTGGATTCACAGTACATTTATAATCCCCGCAAATTCTAATGCTTCCATCGCTTTTAACTACGGGCACGATAGGAGATGCAAACTTGCTATAACTAATCGGAACTAAAATTCCCTCTTCCTGTAAACGGTTCAATTCCGTTTCAACTTTCGCTTTCAAAGCGAAAGGAATACTTCTCGGATTGCAGAATTTCGGTTCTGCATTTTCTTTCAATTTTAAATGAACTTTAAATTTATTGAATCTACCTAGTTTACTTGAAAATACCTCCGGATATTTACGCACTAACGTATCGACACTATTATTGTTTACGTCGTGAATATTATGCGTGAGTATTTCACTTTTCAACTGTGAAGAAACCGTCTCGAAACCCGTAAAACCAATGTTAAATTCTTTTACGAAGTCTCTACCTAGCACAGTGGTTGAACCATCCTTTACAACACAAAATTCCATTATTTTAGTAATACCATTGAAATTAATTGACAAAATTAAACATCCAAGTAACTGTAACTTACAATTATTGTAACCCTTCAGGGTTAAATTCTTCGGCTTCAATTGTACATCTTTAAAATGTTCCCAATAATCTTTATCCGATAGGATCGATATTCCTGCACCCGTGTCAAATAATCCTTTTATGATGATACCGTTATTAACTTTTAACGATAAATAAATGGGATCGGTATTTCTTGTTAACCTTGAATTTATTTCACTTGCATTCACAAACACAGATGAAACTTCCTCCCGTTTTTTTTTCGCGACAATTTTTACTAAAATGTCCCTTGTTTTTGCAATTAAAACACGTCACGTTTTTTAATCTACAATTACTGGAATCATGATTATTTAAATTACAATATTTGCACTTCAACTGTTGTATACGTTCTACTGATTTCTTTCTGGGAATTGTAACATTTTTGTCTTTCGCCCGCGCCGGTGAAGTAGAATAATTCCTACCTGCACTACTATTAAAATTTTTCTTACTTCTAGAAATGAGCCCGACACTCTCGGATTTAATACACGTAATATTTTTATGAAATGAATCCATTCCCGATGCGCACTCTAATGTACTTTTTAAAGTCAGCTTCTCTGCATCTAAAAACATTTTTTCTTTAATACGACCTTCTAATAAACCAGTCACAAAAATATCTTTTAAGTTTTCTTCCAGTCTGCTTTCAAATTTGCAGAATCTTGTTAGACAACGTAACCTAGCTATATAATCATTTATAGATTCCCCAACTTTTTGTTTCGCCGCAAAAAAATTTCCACGTTCCTTAAACACATTCTTTGAAACACCAATGTGGTTTCCTAATAACAAAAATATATTTTCAACCGATAATTCTGTTATTTTTTTTGGAAAACATAAATCTATCAGTAGATTAATCGTGTCTGTGTGTAGGTGGGATATTAAAACCGCCCTCTTTTTATCCTCGGATTTAAATTTGTCATCATTGACGAGGATCAACTGCTCAAACTGTAGCACGAACGTCTCCAGCCCGTCCCTAAGGTGACAAAACCTGGGTAAACCCACTCCCTCCATTTCCACACAGATTACCAATAATCAGAAAAAACAACAACAAACAGCACTCAACTCACGAATCTGATGATTGATGCTGCCGCCGATCGCCGCCCTTCCGCGTCCGACCGTCTTCTGGCTCCGTCCGGATTCCTGGTCGTCCTTCTCGTCCGGTCACCACCGCCACGCCTTCCCGTGTCGGGTCCCCGTACAAGCTGCCTGGATCCGTTTTTCATCCGGTTTCTCGGCTGCTGATTCCTTGAGCTCAGCGCCTTGAATCTCCTCACCAGTTCCTTGCCTTGATGCTCCTTCAATGTCCGATACTGTCCGTGAAGCTGCCCCCAAATTATTTTATTTTTTATGCGACAATAATCCCTTCCGCGGTGCTCGGTGGAATTATAACCAAACTATGGTTCTTTCAGCTGCGCCTACTGTGGTTCTTCCTCCAGGAAGAATTTAATGGCTGATCAGCTTCCTTTTTCGGCTGCTCCAACTGTAGTTCTTCCTCCAGGAAGAATTTAATAGCTGTTCAGATTCCTTTTTCGGCTGCTCCAACTGTAGTTCTTTCAGCTGCGGCTACGGTTCTTCCTCCAGGAAGAATTTTGCGGCCGTTCAGCTTCCTTTTTCGGCTGCGCCAACTGTGGTGATCTGCCGTGTCGATCACTCAGATAAGATGTAAATAATAGTCGTTTGGATACTCCATACTATTTGGTTTATTTAGTGTTATTACTAATGTACAGTATTCGAGATGTTGTTGCAAAGAGAGGACGAGTTACAACAGACACGCCTTTTTATACGTCTCGGTCATGCTGTCTCACTCAGATATGCCTGTCTCTTTCATACCGACAGACATACGTTCACCACAATAATGTATTACGGAATTGTATATATTAAAAAGGCCTACAGAAAAGTCTAGTGTGATTTATTTATTTCACGCCTATTAAGGCTTTTACATACATATATATAAAAAATATTTACGAAATTACACACGAAAATAGTGCAGGAAACGACTATTTAAAAAAATTGCAGAAAAATAAATATAAAGTCAAAATATCACTGAACTTGATCTACACAGCATGCAGGCACAAAACATAAAAAATCCAAAATATTTTTTTCTGTTTCAGTTGAAAAAATTATTATGTGTTAGTCAAATTAAATACCTTTATTAAAATATTCCACTACTTGGTGAAAAAAACTTCAATAGGGTATGCTTATATATTGAAATTGATGTACTAAATATATCAACAACATCGTAGTATTTGTTTCCTAGCTGTTGAATTCGTCGCATAGGAGTGTGATATTGGGACGTTGATATAGAATTGCTACAATAATATGGTAGGTACTGTCTTGTAACCGACCTGCTTGGAGTATGAAAAGAGAATACATATAATAAATCAGGGATATCAAACATTGAATTAATTATTTTATACAAACAGGTTAAATCGGAAATAATTCTACGATCAGATAATTTTATTATATTTAATGAACAAAGTACGTTATCGTAATTTAGGTTTTCTCTAGGAATGCCCATTTTAAAATTTACATATCTTAAAAAAATATTTTGGATTCTTTCAATCGCATGTGAATGAACCTTAAAATTTGGGGACCAAACTGTGGAATTGTATTCTACATGACTCTTTACTAGTGACATATATAATGTTGTTACAGTATTGACATATATGTCTATCTCTTAATGGTAATCCCCAGCATCCCCTGGTACACGTGAGCTAGTTATAATTTAATGAAGACGCATATAAATAAGAAAATAAAACAATGAGAGTGATTCAAATAGAAAATAAGAAGACAACTTATTGGTCATCGATAGTGATACAACTAGAAAAGAGGGAGACAAATTACTATCGATAGGGTAGGTAAGGGTCGTAGGAAATAGTTTAAAATAGTTGGAAATAATTTTATAAAAGAATTGAAAAAGAATCCTGTTTAAAAATAACTTTTTTTTCTTTTTTTATTTTATAGATTTTTAAATATTACTATTTTCAACTACCATACTAGGCTAATGCCCGTTTTATGGTAGTCAACATAAATCAATCTTCTTCAAGCGTTTGAAAATTACCCCCTGGAGTAAAACCCGTCCTTCACTGATAATAATTTATGTAAATACTAAATTAATTTAAAAGATAGTTGTGACAAACTAAGCCACTCGGGCATGTATATTATTTCGTGCAATGTTTGATCCACTTTTTATGTCAAAAAAACGTTAAGTACAGAAATATATACAATGTTTAAATATTAAAGTTTTTTTTAATGTCTCGTACTATTTTTTTTATTTTTATTTTTATTTATTTTTTATTTTTTTTATTTATTATATAAGTACATTTTTGTTTATTTGTTACAGTATATGATCAAATATTTCAAGACCCCTCTTCCATAGAAGCATTAGCTTGTGGCTGGAAGAGGAGTGTACATTGTTTTATTACAATAAGTAAGTAATTAAAAATAAAATGATTTTAAACTTATTTGAAGTGAGTTATTCTTAAGATTAATTCAATTGGAAACATTTTTATTTTTTGTAAGTTTGTCGTTAAAATATTTTTTCACTGTGTTTATTATTTGGATGTTATCATTAATGTTTCTAATTTCTTCAGGTAGTCGATTGAAAAAAATTCTTGCCCGGTAAGTGTAATAATTTTGTGCAAAGGAAGTGTTTAATTTTGGGCATGGTAAAATATATTTAAGTCGAGTACGGTTTTCAGTTAGAAATTGATACTTGTCTCTTTCTTTTATGATTTGAATTAATGCATTTTTAGTATAAAGATCTTTAAATGAAGGCACTTGAAATTCTTCGAATAATCGATCCGTTGGGTAATCGGAAGGTTTTCGTAATATTATTTTAATTATTAACCTTTGTACCACTTCTATTGGAGTAAGGTTAGTTTTGTATGTTCATCCCCAACTAATGATACCATATTGTAGAGTTGATTGGACCAAGGCATAATATATTAAATATAGGTTTTTTAAAGACAAAAAATTTTTGATTCTTAAAAATACATATATCAGTTTTCTGATTTTTTTTACAATTTGACATATTTGTTCCTTCCAATTCAAATTTTTATCGATAATTACTCCTAGATATTTGATTGTGTTTGTGTTTTTTAGTCTTGTGCAGTTTTGGAGACAGTAATTTTTATTATGTATTTTGGAATTGTCATGAATGATAATGTTAAAATTTTTAGGGATGTCTTTTGTGTGTATTGCAAATGGAATTACATATGTTTTATCGCTATTTAGTGATAGCAAATTAATGTCGAAGAAATTCTTAAGAGTATTTATGTCTTCAGTGGCTTTAAGTATTACGTTTTCCCAAGTTTTTTCGCTTATTATTAGAACTGTGTCGTCGGCATACGAAGTAATTTGGCCATGTAGTGGTTGAAAAAAAATGTCGTTAACATATATGGTGAAAAGAATTGGTCCAAGCACCGTACCTTGCGGGATTCCAAAGTCAGAATGTTCTTTATCGCTATTAACATTATTTATTTTTACGACTTGTGGTCGATTTTGTAGGTAGTTTGAAATCCATTTAATCACGTTGTCTTTTATGCCTATATTATTCATTTTTTTTAGTAGAATCTTATGCGATATGCTATCAAAAGCTTTCCTAAGATCAATAAATATACCTGCACATTTTTTACCTTTATCTAAAGATTCGTAAATGTATGAAGTTACGTTAGCAATAGCATCTTGTGTGCTGAGAGATTTTATAAATCCAAACTGGTTTTTGTGTAGTATTTTATTATTATCTAGGAAATTGACTAATTGTTTTTTTACTATTTTTTCAAAGATTTTTTCTATATTTGAAATTAAACAGATTGGTCGATAAATTGTTACTTGATGTGGATCTCCAGATTTGTAAATAGGTGAGATTATTGTATTTTTGTAGTTCGTTGGAAATATTCCTTTTGTTAAACTTAAGTTTATTAAATGAGTGATTGGTTTTATTAAATAAGGTTTCATAGATTTTAACATATGTGCCGTAATAGAATCAAAACCGGGAGATGAGACTACTTTCATACTATCTATTATTTTTATGATTTCACATTCTGTTGTCGTTTCAAACGTTGAGAGTATATTACGTTCCTGTAAGTTTTCATTATTATGATTTTCCGGGATAAAAGATTTTTGGATATTTTTCGCAAGATTTTTTCCGACATTAGCAAAAAAAGAGTTAAATATGTTTGCAAATTGTTTAGGTTGCATATTGGCATCTATAATTTTGTTATCATGCTCAATATATTTTACGTTTTGTGTTTTTTTTGTATTGTCAATAGCCAAATTAACTGTTTTCCACATTTGTTTTTGGTTATTTTCTGAAGATAATATTTTATGTATGCATTTTCATTTTGGGGATTTTTTAAAGTTGTCTTGTAAAGTTTTTCTTTGTTTCTAATAGATATTATAAGTACTTGGGTAATCCAAGGCTTTAAACATCTTAGTTTAGGTTTTATGTGTGTTGTTTCATTTGTTGAATTTTTAATGTGTTGTGACAGGGTATTTTCAAAGTTAGTCGAACATGTTTCAGTGTCATCACTGTTAAAAACATTGTTCCAATCCTCTTTTTTTAGCTTTTCAGTGAGAATGGTCATATTAATGGTGGATTTTTTAGTTATTATATTATGTTTTTTTTGTTTAATATTGTTATTATATAGAAGTAAGCATGAATGATGGTCAGTTATGTTAGTTTTCCAAACAATTGATTTAAATTTGTGAAGATCTTTAATATTTACGTTTGTCCAGATATGATCTAAGCAGGATGGAGTATGTTCTTTTATTTCTCTTGTGTTTTTATTTATGCAAGATATGAAGTTTTGTTCAGTCATACAGTTAATGTATTCATTTTTGGAACCATTTTCAATTTTTTCATTAATGTTTAAGTTAAAATCACCTACAATGAAGCAAAGCTTATTTTTAAATTTCGATAATATGCATTTAAGGTCATTAATAAACGTAATTATATTCGAGCCGTGCGTTCTATAGATAGCTATTAGATGGTACATTGATTTGCCGAGTTTGAAATGTATTTCGATGCAGTTTATTTAATGTATTGGGTGTTCGATTATTTTAATAATACTAAATTTATTAGTTGCAAATATTACTATTCCACTATTTTTATTGATATCTATTTTGGTAGAAATATAATTGTATTCGGGTAAGCAATAAGAAGGTGACTCAGCATTTGTAAATGTTTCGGATAATACTATGAAGTCCGGTTTTTTTACTAAATTATTTATTTTTAGAATTAGTTCTTCAAAATTTTTTTGAACACTACGAATGTTTAGGTGCATAATAATTATATCACTGTTGTTTTTAGAAATAATTTTGTTACATGAATCAGTGGATATGCATTCATATTCTTGAATTTTAATATTTTTTTCTAATTCATTATTTATGAAATCATCTGAAATCATCATGAAATATTGTGTTACAGATGAATGAGTGTGCAAATAAATATGTTCGGAAGTATATTTTGTTAGTAATTAAGAACTCGTTTCTATTAATAACGTCATAATTGGGCGGAACAATAATAATCGTATACTTAGAAATAATAATGTAACTCGACTGTTAGTTGTTAGTAGTCAAGTAAATACTACAAATTTGAACAGGCGCTATTAAACAGGGTGTCGACGTTGATATGCTGTAAACAAAGTATAGTTGAAATATTAATTTCTTACTTGTTTTTTTTAATGAATATAGCATTTTAATTATAGTCAATTTTCTGGAAAGCAGATTCTGTCATTTTCTTGACGTAGTGGCACTTGCTGTCATTCGCTCGATGGTTAGAATTTATTTTCCCATTTCTTTTTTTATTAAAGGCTAGACAATTGTAGCACTTTGGTGTTTGATTTTTATTTGGGCAGTTCGCTAGAATGTGTTCTTCTGCGCAGTGGAGATATTTGGGTTTTTCTGTTTTCTTTCGGCACTTGTTGGCAGTATGTTCGAACCACAGGCAGTGGTAGCATTGGGACAATGGGTTGGAGTCCTCTACGTGAACCCGCATAAATCCCAGGTTTATTCTTCCTTTTTCGATTAATAGTTTTCTCATTTGACCGGTTGTTTCTAGAATGTAGTTGGATAGTTGATCGCTTCTTTTGTTTTTTTTTTTTATTTTTGCCATTATTTTGGGCATGTGTTTGCTGTCTTCTTTGGTAAGTTGATAAATGTCTTCATTTTGTTCTATAAAATATTGGTTAAAATCTTGAATGTTGTAGTCTTTATGTATTCCTTTGATGATAACGTTCGGTTTACGTTTTTTTATTTCTGATGCAGATATGCTATTATTTTCTTTTTTGTTTATTTCTTTCATAATTTTATCAGCGTCTTCTTTTTTGGGGCAAGTGATGATAACATTGTTTTTAATTGTTTTTTTATTCCAGAAACTTCAACTCCCAATTTAACGACTCTAATTTGTTTTTGTATGCTTATTTTTATTTGGTCAGTGTTTTCATTATTATTCGAAATTATCTTAATTGTATGCAGCTCTTCTTTTTATTTAAAAGAAATTTATTTAAAAGAAACAAATTAATCACCCTTCCGATAAACCCTCTGGAACCAAAGCATTACATAAAAATGAAAGAGGGAATATTTTAAACAATTTAGAAGCACTCCAAATTAAGACAGCCGCCAATAATAACTCCAACATAATTAACAATCAAGCAATTGTAACTGATGGTCCTATATTTAGTTTGTTCCGTTGACCTCGCTGAAACTGTCTCTTCTTCCTCATACTACCCATCCTATAATAATTTGTCTCCCTCTTTTCTAATTGAATCTCTCCTTTACAAATAAGTTTTCACAAATAACTTTTTCTCAATGTTTTGTTTACGTATATATGTAGCCGTTTTATATTGTTTTTTTATGTGAATTCCACACAAGAGTCCCAACTGCTCCCAACCGTCTGGAGCCAGTGAAACTATGGTATCCCCAATTGGGAAATGTTGTGAGGCTGAAGGTAGTGGTAATGGGAAGGAGATGGAGAATAGAAAGCCAATCAAAACGTCGCTCAGCCGAATAATCGCACAACCCCTAACATTGACCTAACCTGTCCAATTCCAACTGATTATCTATGTTTTTTGAAAAAAACATCAAAAATGTCACCGGAGACCAAAATTTCATTTACATTTTTTACATGGTTGCGGTTGCGGGGAAGGGAAGAAGATGGTGGAGAGAAAGGTGGAGAAGTACCTGGCTATTCAGATTTGGTCACCAAACACAGCCAAAGCCATTTCAACCGACGTTTCAATTCTGAATGGTGGTCTTACACCAGGGCGATATTTTAAATGAGTAAATTGTGAAATAGCCCAAATTATTCACATAAAATTTATTTGTGACGCCGGGAATTGAACCCGCCACCTCTGGCCTTCTAGTCGAGAAACTTACCTCTGGACCACGGAGGCCGTTAAATTGGTTAACATATAAGATTACAATTGGTTAATGTATAAGATTACAATTGGTTAATATATAAGATTACAATTGGTTAATGTATAAGAATACAATTGGTTAATATATAAGATTAAAATTGTTTAATATATAAGCCCTGACGAAGCTTGAGATAAGCGAAACCTGGTTGGCTGTAATGTATTAATTCAATAAGTAGTGTATTACAAAGTGCGTTTTTCATATAATATTTAATGTCACATCTCCAAGTATTTTCTTCCTCTTTTTTTCTTTATCTGTGGACAGATTTACAGGAGTTGTCAATATTAAAATACATATACATTTTACTTTTCTTATGTAAATAACGCCGCAAACCAATATACACATGTCATTCCCATTTTAGGGAATGCACAGAGTCTAAAGGAAGAGTTGAAAGAGATGAGGAAGAAAAAGATTGCGAATTACCTGGCTATTCAGGTGTGATTACTTAACACGAGTTGTTTAATAAAGAAACAGTTTTATAATTTATATATAGTTCCAACCCAAATTGCTTTGTTCCATTCCTAAAATCCTTACCTTCGAAAAAAGCAAGAAAGAAGATTTGAAAAAAGAAACCCAAATGAAGTGTTTATTTGGTTTTATGGTTTTATTTATTTTATGTTCGAAAACTCGCCACGGCATACAGTTGCATATTTTTCGCCATTCGTAATAAATAATCCCATGGAAAGTTTGTTAAAAAGTATAAATTTTTATTCCCAAGTGAAAATACATTGAATATTGTCGTGAGCTGATCACAAAACATTTTGTGTTATGGAAACAATGGTGCTAGATGTACATTTATATACAAGTGCCCACTGAACCTTTCTGAAAACACCAGAACTTTCAAAAGAAAAAACCATAATTCACAAGGTAAAGGCCTCCTTTCCATATTTTTAACTTTCCTTGTGATAAATAAACATGATAGCTTGATTCTTTTTATATCGTAGTTATTTGCAGTCCATTCAAAAGTACCAATTCTCGGTATGCAATACTGTTAATGCCAGTTGAGGCAACAACTTGATTGTATTATTTTTTAATGATAAACTTAACGTTTATAAGACAGGGTTTTATGCATAGCATAAAGGATAACAAATAATTATAAGCAATAATTAGTCATCCGAAATACAAATACAAATTGAAATAAATAATCACACACACAGAGCACCTAACCGGACATCAGAAGGCACGGGTTCAATTCCCGTTGGCGGCATTTATTTTTACTCGGGAGATATTTTCAATTTGTATTAGTATGACGGCCGGCATAGTCCAGTGGTAACGCATTGGACTGCCATTCCGAAGGACGCGGGTTCGAACCCGGCGTGCGCAAATAAATTTTATTTGATTAATTTGTGTTATTTCACAATTAATTAATTAAAATAATATATAGTATATTTGCGGCACGTTCCAGAGTGGAAGATACTACCAGTATCGCCTTGGTGTAAGACCACCATTCAGAATTGAAACGTTGCTCCAAATGGCTTTAGCCGTGTTTAGTGACTAGATCTGAATAGCCAGGTACTTCCCCACCTTCCTCTTTCTCTTCCCCACTTACCTTCAGCCTCACAACATCCCCCAATTGGGGATGCCATAGTCTCACTGGCTCCAGACGGGAGCAGTTGGGACTCTTGTGAGGTATTCACTATAAAAATAAAAAAAAAAGTATTTCGGATGACTAATTATTGCTTATAATTATTTGTTAACTTGATTCTGAATCGTAGTCTTTCACTGAGCAATTATGAGAGTAGTTATCTACAACTGTGAATTGCTTAAATATTTCAATGTTAGTTTTAAATAGTTTAATGCAAAGTTTTACAACTCACTGCAGTAGTAAAATTCTGCGCTAAATCTCAGATTTAACGTGGAGCAACGTTTAAAAAAACAATCAAGTTTGATCATCTGTTTTCGTACATTTTTCACATAACTGTCTTCCAGGAATATAAAAGTAACCATACAATGCGGTTTTACGATTGCCGGTATAAAATAATATCACATTGTATTTACCATTTCATCATACAACAACCAACTTACCCCTAAAACTTAGCGCGATGTCCCAATGCCATAGGCCACCCTTTACGACCTTCTCATTTTATTATGATATATTTTTTAAGTGAAATTCAAGAAAAGCCCGTAAACAAAATATCGCCCACAAAGTAAAACCTATTTTCCGCGTCTTGTCGCGTCTGAGGGGTGTTTTTACGTTGGCTTTAGTATTTTAGGGGGTGGACTAGGGATCACGTTGAATATTAATTTACGTTCTTTAAAATCTTAAAATGAAAAGTATTCATAAACAATTTAACATGTTTAGTGAGAGTCTAGTAAATGTGTTGTACCATTTATCTTTACGACGATCTCATACTGTATCGCTCTTGTCAATGACCACCATTATCAATGGAAATTTTTCTTGAATTAGATTTAGAATGAACTTACCAGATCTGAATAGCTGTGTTCTTCCCAACTTTCCTCTTACCCATCTCTTCCCCTTCCCCAATCCTTTCATCCGTACAAAATACTCAAATTAATTGAATTAGTTTGTCATATTTATTTGGACTCGTGTACGGTATTAATATAAAAAATATTGGGACTCGCGTACGGTATTCATTTAAAAATATTGAAACTCGTGTACGGTATTCATATAAAAATATTGGGACTCGTGTACTGTCCTCATATACAACAAATATTGGGACTCGTGTACTTTATTCATATTAAAAAACGATTTACTTTTTAAAACTTACATATTTATCATCAAAATATAATTAAATAGTGGAAAAGGCCAAAAGGTATAACATATAAGTAGAAATCGGGTATGTTTATCCGAGACACTATATAGGTTACAAAGTAATTTTTTAGAGCTTCCAAAAATTAATTGTTAGATAATATTGTAAATTCTGAATTTTAAATATGAGGTCGACAAAAATCACGTATTAGGTCCCAATCGTTTGGTGGTTAAAGACGCTGTCCCGGTAAGACAAAGTTCCTGGGTTCGATTCCATTTGAAACCGTTTTTTTTTTCTGTGTCTTGTTCTGTTTCATGTTTCGTTTAGATGTATTAGTTTTATCTTCCCCTTCAATGATATACATATTCTTATTCAAGGTATCATTAGATATATAAGAACAGAAATGTATATTGGCGCAGTAATAAAGAGACAATAATGGTAGCTGTATGTTTTAGTTGGAAACAAACTGCCTCACTAGACGACCATACATTGAGGCAGAATTTTGACCAAAATTAATTAATACAATGCATTTACCAATGCGTATAGAATGAGAGTTCCTACGAGTACAACAGTAATTCTAGAGTCACAAATTCGTTACTTGGGTGTAATATTCGATGAAAACTTGACATTCATTGCGCACATTAAAGATATAACTACTGAAACTTTAAAGATGCTTGGCTTCCTTTGCAGAACTTAAATTGATTCTATGTCCTTGGATTGTATGAGGACCCTCTATATTTCATTAGTTAGAAGTCAAGTGAAGTGGTAGTCACCTATTTGTTCCCCTTATATAAAGTTCACTCTGACAATAAAGAGCGAATTGAGCACATATTTCTTAGGTTCATACATTTTTAGCTCAAAATTCCAATTCAATACATTAATTATGTCAGTTTGATGAATCAATTGCATCTAATATCGCTGTCTGACAGGAGAAATATGTCGAAATGGTTGGTTATTAGTCATTAACAATTTAATTGACAGCCCTGCTATCGTCGCCACTATTAAATTCCATGTGCTGACTTGAAACACAATACAAAATGTAACATTCTTGTGCAATACATACACAACCAACTATCAGACACACTCACTAATCAGTAGGATGCTTGATCTGAGCAACAAGTTTGTTTGATATATTAACTGAATCAATTTATAGAATTAAACGTAATCCTACAAATTATAGTACCGTTGATAATGTAGTTTTAGTGATTTGTCTTATATATAGTATTGTTCGAGTTTCTACATTCATTTATTTTACTGTTAGATGTCATGTTTTAAAAACTTGTAAGTAGCTACTTAATTATTAACAATAATATTTTAGGTTAATTTTTTTACACTATCACGAAGACTTTTTTTTATTTTTTTTCAGTCAGGTAGGTACCATAATATGGAAAAAATGAGAGTTAGAAAAGTAAATTTTGAATGAAGATTTAAAATTTAAAAAATAATCTTTACTGAACCATTAAAATAGCCACCATCTAGAAGCGGAAACAGAAAGAAAAAACAATTTTACAGACAGACGAAATGCAAAATGGTTAAGATATGGCAGGACTTCTATGTCGAGACTTGTCAATTCACCGTCAAGTCAAAGCATTGAATTTTTTGGTGTAAGCCCGAATGAATTTCGACAGTCGATACGTGATGACAATATGTAATTTTTAAAGCCCTTTAAACCTTCTTCATGCATTTGTCTTGTATCACTTGTCTTTCATATGTGCATTATAATGGGTTTTCCAATAAGAGGTGTTATTTTGATATTCAATCGTAAAAGATCAATGATTTCGTTGCTTGTGTGGCACGTAGCGCCGTCTTGTTGAAAGTAAACGTTGTCCAGATCAATACCATCCAATTCTTGCCATAAAAAATCATTAATCATTTCTCAATACGCAATCCATTCACCGTAACTGTTGCTCCAGCCTCGTTTTCAAAAAAGTAAGGTCCAATGACTCCGCCGGACCATAAACCGCACCAAACAGTCACACGTTGAGGATAGAGAGGCTTTTCAACAATAACTCTTGGGTTTTCCTAGCTCCAGATGCGACAATTTTGCTTGTTGACGAAGCCACCGAGGTGGAAATGGGCCTCATCACTCAAGATGATTTGCATTTGATTCACTCAAGTGAATTTTAATAATTTCAATGCGTTTTTGAAGCAGATATCGTTCCATTTTTATTAATGGCGTAGTTTTTACTTGTCAAATGTCAAAAAATGACAGCTTCAAAAGTAACATCTACTGAAATAACGGGCTATTTAAAATAACACCTTTTATTGGAAAACCTGTATTTTCATTGCTCATAATTTATATATGCTCTCCTTTCACTGCCATCTATATTTCTTATTCGTGTAAAAAATATTATATTGTAAAGGACTATTTGTCAGTAAATAAAAAAAATTAAAAAATGAATAAGCTCATTCAATTGCGTTATTTTGTAAAATAACACCAATCATAAAAAAATTATCTGCGCATGTATGATTATAAACATTTGACCTCTGGATTCGTGGGGAACGATGTTAATCGCTTAACCACGAAAGCCAAAGAAGCTTAATTTGCATGAAATTTGACACAATTTTTTCAAATATCAATTTTTTTAACATTTATCTGGTACGGACCTGCATTCAATGTGTAAAAAATCGTCTTTCCTATGTATAAAATGGTGTTGTTTACTATTTCCCCCACAGATGTCTCCGCGCGCGTCACTATAATGGCGTTCCTGGTTATAAATGCAAATTTATTATAATAACTTTATCGCGTTTTTTTGCCGCCGGTTTTGCGAAAGGGCTTGTCAAAAGAATTACGTGATGGAACGCGCCCAATATTCGAATTTGGAATTTGTCGAGTGTCATTCAAAGGGCCGCCCGCCATTGGCTGAAATTTACGATTTGGGGAAGGACTTTTGTTAGGAAAACAATGAGAAGGATGAATATCTTTGTCATCTGGAGTGGATACCTACCTTATTGGAGATCATTTTTTGGATATAAAGTTGCCTTTTTTTAAATAAAAAGGGGTGTTCTTATTTGGAAAACTTTTGCTTACGATTTA